>CM075492.1:25571760-26771760 GCA_037950675.1 Hypophthalmichthys molitrix | reverse complement strand
TTTGAGGCTAGTGTGGAAAAATACGCAGAGCAAGCTGTCCAGATAGTGGGTGAGGCGGACTCTGGTCAGGCGCGGGAGCCATCACTGGACTCTGGTCAGGGGCTGGAGCCATCACTGGACTCTGGTCAGGGGCTGGTATTGGCTCTGACCAAAAGTCAATTAGCCAGAGGTCCTCTGCAGGTTGGGAAGACGAGGCTCTGGGATCATGGGATGAGGCTCTGGAAGGGCGGCCATCTTGGGACGAGGCTCTGGAAGGGCGGCCATCTTGGGACGAGGCTCTGGAAGGGCGGCCATCTTGGGACGAGGCTCTGGAAGGGCGGCCATCTTGGGACGAGGCTCTGGAATGGCAGTCATCTGGGGACGAAACTCTGGAATGGAGATTTCAACAGAGTGTTGGAGGTAGATTTTTTTCCCTTCGTTGCCTCCTTTTTTGGGCTGGGCTCAATATTGTCCTCTCCCGGGAGAATATGGAGGAATCTGGGGCGGCTGAGATGTTCCCGATGTTAAGGGACGTGGAGAGTTTGGTTGCAGGCTTGGGGTGAGTTGGAGTGCCCAGATGCTTCTGGGATGGGACTGGATGAGGGCTGTAATTGTTCTCTTTAACTTCTTTCACCAAGAAATCAGAACCATTTAACCAAAGGATGAGATTAATAGAATCACCTAATGGTGAATCACAAAGACCAGGCAATAGGAAACAGATAACCTCATCATCCAGTCCCATCTGAAAGCAGGCATTGAGGGTGGTGTTGCTCCAACTCACCAGAGGGTAAGATTCTAAAAACTCCTCCACATACCGCTCCAGAGTTTGACCATCTTGGCGGGGAGAGAGAAGAGAGTCTTCAGCCATTTTCTTTTGTTTTGGGTCCTGTATTCTGTCACAGTCTAGTTTTCTGTCGCTGGTGGTGGTGTAGTATTCAAACACACAACGAAGGAGATATCTTCAAGAACATTTGATGGAGTACTAGGAACAAGGAACAGGGAAAATCACCAGGAAAATCAAACTACTACTAATCTTAAACAAAGCTAGACAAAGGACAGACTGAAACTCAAGGCTTAAATACACAGCAAACGGGAGGTAACGAGACTAAATTAACAAGACACACCTGAACTGAAGACACTAAGTAATCAGTAACCAAGGAGACAAACAGGCAGGCACACAAGGAGAACTGAAACAATTAACAAAGTATAAAACTGACTATAAAACTGAAGACAGGGGAAATGCATGAAAACAGAACAAAAACAAACTCTAAACATGACACTATATGTTTTGAAAAATAAATATTTATATTAATAGGCAAATCTTGTTAAATGTTAAAACCTTAAGATAAACCATATAAATGATGAAAACATGACTAATTGTAAATAATTTGTCCCCTTATGCTGGGTACACACCACAAGATAATCGGGCTGATTTTGGGCCAATTTCTCCCCTTCCGACAATCCTAGGTAATGTTCCGATTATCTTGATGGTTGAACTGATTATCTTATCAGATTTTCCTGTGGTGTGAGGAGTGATAAGAGTGACTGAATCTGCTCGGAAGAATGTCGGAACCGCCCTGATCACGAATCAGAAATCCTGATGTGTGGGGGGAACCCCGTGGACAAACTGGCGCATGCTCTGGAGATTATCACGTGAAACGAAACAATATCCAATCGGAAAGTAAGCTGACAGAAGATGGAAGCATAACAAACGCAGTCATGGCGCAGCACAAAGTTAAATGGATTTGGATAGCAGAGATGGACAATCAGCTTGTCGATTTGTGGAAACAGTATGAGTGTTTATACAACGTGTTCTTTAAATCATATCAAAATCATTCTAAACACTATCATCACAATTTCTTCCTGCCTTTTGTCCGCCATGTTTATTCTGAAGTCTCGAGAGATTTTGTGAGATTTCCCGTGTTCACAGTCGGGACACTGGTTGTCTTTGTCACATCACGGCACACCACACACTATAGGAGCAAAATGGTTAAATCTAGGATTTTTTGTCCTCATGTTTGTGGTCTCTCACATTTTAAAAATCTTTTAGTGTGTACCCGGCATTATAAAAAAACCTCTCTGTATGTTGGTGCACTGATGATTGTTACTGTAAACACCTGAGCCTTATTAAGAAGAATGTGAAGTACCTGTGCAAGTAGTCCACAGAATACCCCAGAAGTTCTGTCAGCCAATAGAATCACTTTTGAGGTCCTTGAGGGGTAAGATTCTGGTGAGGGATAGGATTTAACAGGACACAACCAGCATCGTGGTGCTTTATTATTTTACTCTAACAGTAGAACCTGCCTTCCACTCCACTGCCTTCTTGCTGACAGATCCCTCAAGGATGGGCAGGGTGTAGCCTCAGACAAATGCAATTGCAGTCTGCTAAATGTGTGTTCTGGATTGTATGTTAATTCACCAGAACACTTGTTAGAAGCTGAAAGATTATTATTAGGATTACTATTATTATTATTGCATACTGAAATATAGCCTCCTGTACTGACATTTTTTTTTTTTTAATCAAAACAGCAAAACACTGCATTCTGACCATTTTAAGTTTTATCAGGTGTTGTCCACTAGTGTTCTATTATTAACATAATTCATTATATTATATAACTTTTAACTGTTTTTAACTTTATAATATTTTAAGTTTATCACATTTATTTGAATAGGATCTTATTGATCCAAAAATACAAAGAGAAAGAAAATACATTCCATTCTTTGCTATCAACAACATGAAGTGCATTAAACATTACGCCAGAGTTTTCCAAATTGGGGTTTTGTGAGTTGATAAAAAGTTAATAATTCATTCAATCATAACAATGTAAAATTAAAATACATACGTTTAAAATAAAAACAAATCAAAATTAAAGCTGCAAGCAAGGATGAAAGGGCCCTTGCAGTGTGCCACCGCCACCCGGTGGCTTTAGGAAAACAGAGCACGTTGGGCAATATGCATTTAAGTATATAAATATAGGAGGACAACATCAGTCATTTGTATTTGCCACACTTCCTGCTACCAGCTGGTGGTGATATGACTATAACTAAATTTTGGCATGTAGATGTCTTCAGGCCAGGTCACTTATCAAACATGTGAAGTTTGAGGCAGATTGGACATTGTATGCTTGAGTTACAACAACTTACTGTTTAATGATGATAATAGCATGCTTTAGCACTCAGCTGAGTGTTGCTAGCATGTTTTAGAATGTTTGTAGCATGTTTAGCACTCAGTTGCATATTTTAGTATGTTGCTAGTAGTGCATCACAGTGTCAAACACGTCACTTCCTGTTGCCAGTGGGTGGCGCTCTTACTGAATATTGTCATGTAGATGTGTTCAGGGCAGGACTATTATCAAACTTGTGAAGTCTGGGGCAGATTGGTTACAACAACTTCCTGTTTCGTGGCATTAAAGGATAGTTCACCCAAAAATGAAAATTTGATGTTTATCTGCTTACCCCCAGGGCATCCAAGATGTAGGTGACTTTGTTTCTTCAGTAGAACACAAATGATGATTTTTAACTCCAACCGTTGCAGTCTGTCAGTCGTACAATGCATGGCAATGGTAACAAATTCTATGAGAGTAAAAAAAAACATGCACAGACAAATCCAAATTAAACCCTGCTCTTGACGACACATTGATGTCCTAAGACACGAAACGATTGGTTTGTGTGAGAAACCAAACAGTATTTATATCATTTTATACCTCTAATACACCACTATGCCCAAATGCCTTGAGCACGCGCACGGCATCTGGTGCGTGAGGTGTGTACGCGCGCTGGCATAGTTTACGCGCATATGTCACTCATTGTTTACACAGTGCACAAACATTGTAGGTACGACGGCTAATCAAAATGGTACTTACTTGCGCTTATCTGGATTGTTCAAACTGACTTAAAACTAAAAGATTACGTTCTCTCGCGCAAACTCATTTGGGAGTGGTGACTTCCACGGATTCCCAACTTCTGAGCCTGCTCACCTGAAGTTATGGTTGATTGCTCTTCGACTGGATATCAACACACCCATTAACATATTAAAGTTGTTGAGGGTCTGCGGCGATTATTTTTCCCCTGATAATTTTACATACCCAGGAGAGGATCGCATACGACTTAAACCATCAGCTGTGCCTATGGTTTTTCCACATCCAACTAAGATATGTCAACAAGATCTTTGTATGTGTCCTTTTTATTTTTAAAGCTGCCCTTACAAAAAGTAACAAAATAAAAGTTTTCAATATATCAAGTTTTGATGTAATAAAACCATGTTTTTTAGTGGTTTACTTCCATTTGTATAACAACTGTTGTACTATAGGCACCATGTTTAAACTACGCCAGAGCGCGTACACACCTAACGCACCGGATGCCATGTGCACGCTCAAGGCAGTTGGACATAGTGGTGTATTAGAGGTAAAAAATGATATAAATACTGTTCGGTTTTTCACACAAACCGATCGTTTTGTGTCTTAGGACATCAATGTGTCATCACGAGCTGCAGGGTTTAATTTGGATTTGTCTGTGCATGTTTTTTTTACTCTCATAGATTTTGTTACCATTGCCATGCATTATAAGACTGACTCCTCGGCTAAATTCAATTCGACCATCAGTTTTCACACTTTCGTGTGGAAAAAAAGCATCAAAAATTAAATATTTATTGTGCACTTTAGTTAGATTCATTGAATAAAATGTGAATTTTCACAAGTGTGCTGAAAATCATTGAGCTTGCGCTGCACCTACTGACAGCTTCTGTAATTACAAAGGGAAAGCGCGGTGCTCGCTCTCTGTGTAATTCATTCACAAGAAAAGTTATTGTTTTTCGTGAGAACTTCATACTTCACCTTGACAAAATGTATTTTTAAACCTAGTTATTTTATAATGTTTAATATTTATTCAAAAGCGAAACTCAGTGAAAAACTATTACAGGAAATGGCTAACATGCGCAAATAAATGCTACTCTGCCGCCACCTGCTGGTTATAGTGGTCATTAATGTCTTTTTTATTTTTAAATGAGTGTTTTCTATCAAATGTTGGATTTCCTACATTTTGAAATGTTCGGTTTTACAAATGGTGATAATCTCAAAAGGATGAACAAATAATGTTTGTGGTCAGGCTTGCCTTCCAGTGGCTTTGGTTATGCACAGTCTAACTTCCGTTTTCTGTAAAACAGATTAGATTGCTTCTAGTTTAGGTCTTTTGTATGTGCTTCATGAAAAATTAGCTGTTTTATTCAAGATAACTTAAACGGAGCGAGCAAAGATGAGCATAACTAATGTCCCCCGCATATGCAGATTGATATTAAAAAGTTTTTTTAATTTTTCTTTTTCACACTAACGTGTAGATATTTAATAGAATAAAACACCTATAACAATGTGAACTAGGTAGTTTCGCTGAATACCTTAAAGGTCCATTGATATGCCGTCAGTTCATACTGCTGTTAACACTTTCTCTGACAAGCGAATGCAATGAGACCAGTTTTCCGGTTTGGTCATATGACGTTTGACATATACCCTATTGTCTCCTGACTAGCTTTGTTTCATGTAATTGCTGTTTGGTGAGTTTCATGTTGTCAAGTCAAGCTAAGTCAGAGTTCATATTTAAGAATTGTGGGTTATGATTTTAATATTTGACCTAGAGTCTAGACATCTTAAAATTGTGATTCCCTCTTTTTAGATGGTTATAAATGTGAAGTTGATTGCTTACTCAGAGGTTTCAGTACTGATTGTTAATAAAAGTGTTGAACTTGAAGGTCACGTCACTGTTCTTTCATTTACGGGCTAACGAACTTGTGTTACTGTACTAAATTATTTCCATGATTATAAAACCCCGGTGGCGTAGTCGGAATCAAGTGTGATTTTTGGGTATTGCTCAGTTACATCGTGAATTTGAGTCTCGTAGTAAAATAGCGTTGCATCCTATTCAGGTGTTAACAAACCTGTTGTATACAACTTTTAATGTCTAGACCTTTATTTCTTCGTGTTACGTGTTGTTGTCTTGTCTAAGCCATTTAGCTACTTCTTTTTTTTCCCTTTTCTTTTCTTTTCCCTGTTTTTGTGGTGTTTGTAAGCTGCCGTTTGCGTCACTATTTTTGGTACTCTTTTGTAAATAATTGTAAATATTACCATGACTTTCACCTTAAAGGCTGTAGGGATTGGGTGCCAGTTTTCTTTATTGTAAATATCTTTTTCTCCCGTTTTTGCCGTAGACAGGGAGACAGGGAAGACTGCTGTCATTTGTTTCTTTTTCTTTCACATAGGTTATTTAGAGTTCCTGGGTTTAGTTAACGACCTGTTTAGTTTATTATTTTGGCACTGCTCAATCCTGACGAGATTGCCTTGTTACTGTGTAGTGACAAAAGAAAAAAAAAAAAAAACACACAGGCTCACGGTAGCAACTGTTTCAGATTTCTTTATTAATGTTAACTTCCCTGACCCTAGACCAGGGTCGTAACATAGTCCTCCAACCCCGTCGCTGCTGGATGTTTGCAGCCCTGCACCGTCTCTGGGGAGTCCCTGCTATGACGTTGAGCCGCAGGTTGCGTAACCACCAGCAGCACCCGTGCGGAAGGATCCTACGGCTCCGCCTCCTGCCCCTGACCTTTTCGTTCCATATCAGCCCGTCCACCTGTCGGCTCAGCCTTGGCTCCTCCCACCATCAGCTCCACCAGAGACCCTCAGCCCAGTGGCTCCACTGGGTTCCCTCGTCCCACCAGCTCCCCCTTGGTCAGTCGTCACACAACTTCTGCCACAGACCTGATTCAGCTGCAGTGGGTTTCTGCTTCCCTTCAGTCTCGCCGCCGTCATCGGTCACACCGGCATTGCCCCAGTCCTCGGGTACTCTGGCTCTGCCTCCAGTGCTCGTCACCACGGCTGTGCCCAGGTCTCCGGAACCTGCGACGACACTCAGTTCCATCAACCCTCAGTCTGCACCTGTGGATCCACTGGCCTCGTCTCCATCGGTCGGCCCCTTGATGTTGACAGCCACGCCATCTACATCTTGGCTCCTCCCTCTCTCGACTTGGCCGTGAGCTGTCGGCACTGGGAAGCTCTGGGTCTGTGCCATCGGACATTCTACATCTTTGCATATGGAAAAAGCTAATATTACTTGTGGAATTCTCTCAAAAACTTTTAGCACGTTGTTACTATTAAAGTTCTCAAGGTTTACTAATCATAAAAAGTGTCGATTATAGCATAATACTTAGATTGTAGCATGAAAGTTTGCGCCGATTGCCAACAAAACACAGACATTTGATGCAGTTTTACTCACCGCCCACAATCTGCAAATCCAGCATCAAACTGGAACTTGTTTACAAAACATTTGCCCTTTACTATGTGATACAGGGCCATACTCGGAAAAAACTTTCCAAAACTTATCTCAATCTGGAAGGAGTGTATTTGGCACAGAAATACTCCATCACACGTCCAACTCATGTTTTGAAATTTTGGCCATGTTTAGCATGAGAATACAACTCTTTAACAGTGTAAATATGTCAGAATGGCTGAAATAGCATTAGACCCCCCCCCCCCCCCCCCCCTTAAAACAGTACAATAGTACTGATATTGCTGTATTTTTGATCAAATAAAAGAAGCCTTGGTGAGGTTAAGAGACTATTTAATTTTTTTTTTTTAAATCTTACCGACTCCAAACATTTGTACAATGTTCTTGCTTCCTCCCCAAGAGTCTACTGTCCTTTATAAAATGCTATGTTATCAGAGAGGTGTTTCATCAAATTATAAAATATCATTTCATTTATCTCCTTGTACATTTGATCCCTACCTCAGAGGAATCAAACCATTAACCACAAAACTACCAGGCCTCCATTTAGTCAACCATGAAGCAGTTTCCCATAATTGAAGCTACCTAATGCAGAATAGAACATGTATGAGAGAAAATGGTTGAGCGAGAGAGCTAAGGGAGGTAGATGGAGAGAGGTAAAGCAAGTGCAGACGTGTTGTCATTTTCTGTGCAAGGAAATGGGCGATGTGTGTGTGGATGTGGGGGGTGGGGGTAATGTTAAGTGTTCTCAGTGTGAAGTCAAGCCCTCCTCCGCAGATTGCTGTCTTGCTCTCACCACTCGTTGTCCCTTTGAAGTAATTACTCTTTCACCTGGACAAGCTAATCAGTGAAGGTGTGCCCTGCATCAGCAGCCACCAGGCTCAGTGCCTTCCAACAAACAACAGATACACATGCGATTTAACACGCATACACAAACTACGAAACAGTAAATTAGCGATATCAGTATACAAATGTATTATATACATGCTGTATTGTATTATTGTAAATATTTAATTAATATATGTAAACCATAAAATGATTCATTCAATGCTTTATCCATTTAATACTGTTTACAATCAGAGTATGACTAATAAAACATTTCCTGTGTCATAAAAATCACTGGTGCTTTTCTTTTGCTCACCTTCAATGCAGAGGACAAATAAATAGAAACAAACATGTTTTGCGTGTGGAGACACACACACACACACACACACACACACACACACACACACACACAGAGCCCTGTCAGGGGGCTGTGTGGTTAATCTTTATGCACTCTGTGACCTCCTCACTGCCAACCCTGCTAAATATATTATTCCCGTGGGGCTTTCAGTGCTGCTTGGTGTCAGAAATCAATATGTATGAGCCGTGTAGATGGGAATTTCTAATAGATCTCCACGGCCCTGCGCTACTCTTCAATATCTGCCTCGGACTATTAGTGCCGGCTCAGTGGCAGTGAAATAACCGCGATAATCTGTTAAGGTTCCGCTCTTAAGGTGGAACTGCTTTAACAGGTTTTACTGGTGTTTTTTTTTTTAACCAAAAAACGGAAATAACTAAACAGCCATATATTTCATGGGTAAGATAGGTCATTTTTAATTTAGAGTTATAAATGAAGTGAATTTCCAGGTACTATTTTTAAACTGTTGTTTATGTATTGCTGTAGGCTATACATAAAAAAATGTGTACAATTTTATTTAGTATTCATGACTCTATCACATTTTAATAGAAAGGTATAAGTGCATGATATTTTTCTATTCATGAGTGGTTATGCATACAGTATGCTTGCTGTTTCTGTGTATCATGTTTATATGCATGTGTGTTTGTGTGTGTGTGTTCTCTGTGGCGTTGTCAGGAAGGGATATGGGTCATAGTGCTAATTGATCGTATTCCTAATGTGATGATTTGCTGCAGCACTTAACTGCAGTGCATGGCTCCTCCACTGAAAAAAAAAAAGACATCGAGCTTCAAGCGGCAGGAGACTGAATGGGGGAGGGGAAGATTTGAATGGAAGAGAGAGATGGAAGAGAGGGGAAGACTGACTCAGACAGCGTGAGGTCTCAAGGGAGAGAGAGACGCTGAAATTATTTCATGGTCATGGGCTTTTTCTCCCTCTCCCATCTCACATGCAGGACCTGCAAATATAATCTACAGCCATATATCTGCTGTCTTTTGCACAAAGGTGGTCTCCTTAATGCTGTCTGCTACCGGCCAAAGCTGTAGACAGGGAAACTAACTATCCATCACCTGTAATTGTATTAGATTAGAGGTACAATGTGGCTAAAAGTTCCCTTAAGGAAAACGTGCCGTTTCTGGCTCCAATAAAGATTTTTTTTTTTTTTTATTGAATAATAATGGTAAGTAAGTAAGTAAGTAAGTAAGTAAATAAATAAATAAATAAATAAATAAATAAGTGCCTCAGGCAAATGGCAACTGGGAAGCTGTTGTAATATAGTGTAGCTCTAAGGGCAAAAGTGATACATTTGTAACGGTATAACGTATCTATTGATTGATTGAAGTAGCGGGATGTTTAAGTAAATTAGATTTACTAAATTAGTCGATTTCACATCCATTGATGATAATCATATTTATCTAACAATTTTATTCAGAAGTATCATATCTTATCAATTAAGAGAATGCATATGTTACATCCGCCAGTTGGAGGGCCCATGATCTCCACCAGAGGTAACTCCCTCCGTCTCCTTTGCTTTCCCATCATGAACTACATTTCCCATAACCCATTGCCAGGACTCATTATGGTCTGATTAATTCCAGCTGTGTGTGATTAACTCCTTTGCTTTTGCCTTTATAAGCCCTGTGTTTTCACTCACTCTTTGTGAAGTCTTGTAAGTGTCATACTGCATTTCTGAACACGCTCTCGCTGAGCTCCCATGTCATGGCTTGTGATCTTCTGTCTGGTTTCATGGTTTTCCCTGTTTGCCTGTGTTTTTCTGCCTTGTTGTCCTTTTGGATTATCTGCCCTGTGTTTCAACCTATATATTGCCAGTTTTATAGATTACGGTTCTGGACTGCTCCAATAAGAGCTGTGTTTGGATCCTCAACATGTTTCATAGCAGTACGTGACGGCATACTATAACCTAATCTCACACAAATATTTTGTGTGCCCTGTTTTTCAGTTTGCTTAAAATTGGCTTTATGTCCCTTAAATTACAGCTTTGGAAATGTCCCCTTTTTGAAGTGAGTGGGTCTCGAGTTCAAAATAATGAATAAAAAAACGTTTAAGTCAAGATTTGTAGCACCTCAACATATTAATATTTAATTCATGTCAGAACAATATGTAAAAGTTATCTCTTGACCGCTAAAACTGTGATGTTATATTAAGTAAATTTCCCATAATGCTGTGCTGGACTCGCTTGTAACTTCCTGTTTCTTCTTTATTTCTGGTGATTGTATTTAGTACACAAGATTCTGTGGCTGCGTTCGAAACCGCATATGTAGTCTCCCTAAAAAGGGGAACATTAAAGAACGGACACAATACACACATACACTTGTTGCGTTTCCCTCTATCTCTGTATTATGAGTGTAAGAACCATGAAATTTTTCACAAAATAACAATGAAATGCATACCAACTTCCATATAACATCACTGCATTCTTTTTATACACAAAATTACCCATATTGTATTTGCTGACAAAACAAATAAAGAGATGAGCATCAATTGGCAACACTAGCTTTATCCATTCTAGTACACACAATAAACAAGACAGCTTGCATTAATATGTGTGGCGAAATAACTCATAAAATAAAGAAAATGCAGAATAAGTCATTCATATTACATATAAATCAGAATGAATGTAATACTATGTATACATTAGCCTATACTCTGTACTCACAGGTCATCTGCACTCAAATACTCCATACTCAAAGTGCATTTCAATCTCATAATATTTATATATTATTTTATGTAATATATAATTATTATATAATATTTAATCTCAATAGTTTTTACAATATGGTACACATCAATTTAATGAGGTGATAACATGCTGGTGCTAAATTTAACATGAACGATTCAGCACCTGACCCATTAACACTAACTCATCTACGATACAAACTCAAATGAGAATAAAACTGTGTAAAGAGATAACAACATTACAGCAAACTCATCTTAACAGCATAATAATTTTCATCATTCTAGTTGTTAGACACCCTTAAACTTAATATTTTTACAGTACAGTGCATGAAACAGTAGCAGAGCATCGGAAGCTATTCACGTTCACCATGTGCGATTCAATCTCATCTCTTTCCTCACAATACGGTTATATAGCAATTAAACGAACATCATATGCAGATGGTAGTCAACCAGAATGCCAATTACCGCCTCGGCAAAAATAAACCAGTCGAATTTCAAAGTAGTTTGCGAAATTACCGCCAGGAGGCGCAAAGGGCCGTTTTGCAAAACAGCTGCAATTGTTGCATTTTTAAATGTAAGTAAGGTTAGAGCTGAAGTCATAAATCAACAATAATAAAAACGTAACAGTTATGTTATAGCCTATAAGGGGGGAAAAGTGTGGTTAATGTTGTTAAGACAATTTATACAAATTCACCAGATCACATAATATTATTTGTAAGAGAGTGAACTGTTATATACAGGTGCTGGTCATATAATTAGAATATCATCAAAAAGTTGATTTATTTCACTAATTCCATTCAAAAAGTGAAACTTGTATATTATATTCATTCATTACACACAGACTGATATATTTCAAATGTTTATTTCCTTTAATTTTGATGATTATAACTGACAACTAAGGAAAATCGCAAATTCAGTATCTCAGAAAATTAGAATATTGTGAAAAGGTTCAATATTGAAGACACCTGGTGCCACACTCTAATCAGCTAATTAACTCAAAACACCTGCAAAGGCCTTTAAATGGTCTCTCAGTCTAGTTCTGTAGGCTACACAATCATGGGGAAGACTGCTGACTTGACAGTTGTCCAAAAGGTGACCATTCACACCTTGCACAAGGAGGTCATTGCAAAAGAGGCTGGCTGTTCACAGAGCTCTGTGTCCAAGCACATTAATAGAGAGGCGAAGGGAAAGAAAAGATGTGGTAGAAAAAGTGTAAAAGCAATAGGGATAACCGCACCCTGGAGAGGATTGTGAAACAAAACCCATTCAAAAATGTGGGGGAGATTCACAAAGAGTGGACTGCAGCTGGAGTCAGTGCTTCAAGAACCACTACGCACAGACGTATGCAAGACATGGGTTTCAGCTGTCGCATTCCTTGTGTCAAGCCACTCTTGAACAACAGACAGCGTCAGAAGCGTCTCGCCTGGGCTAAAGACAAAAAGGACTGGACTGCTGCTGAGTGGTCCAAAGTTATGTTCTCTGATGAAAGTAAATTTTGCATTTCCTTTGGAAATCAGGGTCCCAGAGTCTGGAGGAAGAGAGAAGAGGCACACAATCCACATTGCTTGAGGTCCAGTGTAAAGTTTCCACAGTCAGTGATGGTTTGGGGTGCCATGTCATCTGCTGGTGTTGGTCCACTGTGTTTTCTGAGGTCCAAGGTCAACGCAGCTGTATTACCAGGAAGTTTTAGAGCACTTCATGCTTCCTGCTGCTGACCAACTTTGATGCAGATGCAGATTTCATTTTCCAACAGGACTTGGCACCTGCACACAGTGCCAAAGCTACCAGTATCTGGTTTAAGGACCATGGTATCCCTGTTCTTAATTGGCCAGCGAACTCGCCTGACCTTTATTGTGAAGAGGAAGATGCGATATGCCAGACCCAACAATGCAGAAGAGCTGAAGGCCACTATCAGAGCAGCCTGGGCTCTTATAACACCTGAGCAGTGCCACAGACTGATCGACTCCATGCCACGCCGCATTGCTGCAGTAATTCAGGCAAAAGGAGCCCCAACTAAGTATTGAGTCCTGTACATGCTCATACTTTTCATGTTCATACTTTTCAGTTGGCCAAGATTTCTAAAAATCCTTTCTTTGTATTGATCTTAAGTAATATTCTAATTTTCTGAGATACTAAATTTGGGATTTTCCTTAGTTGTCAGTTATAATCATCAAAATGAAAAGAAATAAACATTTGAAATATATCAGTCTGTGTGTAATGAATGAATATAATATACAAGTTTCACTTTTTGAATGGGATTAGTGAAATAAATCAACTTTTTGATGATATTCTAATTATATGACCAGCACCTGTATAGTCAAACCGAGGAGGCACGTGCCCTCTCAGATTTATGAGGCAAATTAAATTTAAATGCACTGCAGCTAAAAAGACAAACATTATTGACAATGATCATGTCAATCATTTTAATTTCAATTTCAATTTTCAATTTCTCTGTACTGTACTCTACATGTTGTAGCCATTAAAGAAAATGTATTTGGTTTCATATTTATATTTAATGCGAATATGTCGGGAGACGAGGAGCGGCTCAGACACAATTTTGATCACTTAATTTTTGTTTTGTAGAAAGTCTTTCTTTAAAGTGAATTTCGTTTTGTATAAATTTTATCTTAATGTTAATCAATGTTCCATCAACCAATTGCCTGGATTTAATAAATAAGAAGCAAATATAACAGACAATATAATCAGGACATTGGAGGCGCAGGCGCGATCACTTACGTTGCGCATGAACTGGAGCGTGTCTCATAAATGAACCGAAACACCCAGACATGAGAAATATATCTACAGAAAACTTTAAATGTCTACTTTTAAACAAAACAATTCAAAAGGAAAAGAAATAGGCCACGCTTTGATTATGCAATCCCTATAAAATGTGTATTTCTCTCTTGGCGCGTCCACTACTGCAGAGATGGCGAGTCAGTGTTGTCAATTTCATCTTTTCAGCCGACACTGACACAGAAAAAAACACTAGTTTATTAATAAACAATTAAAATGACTCCTTGCTATTTTTTAAACATTCATAATTATACTTTTGCCTGTTCTTTATGGCAAGCTTTATGTGCACTTGAGTGCGGAATAAACGCTCATTATGGTTTAATATTCTCTCCAGTATATATTTAAGTTATTAAATTAATATAAATGTGCGATTTGTCTACTAGTTGTCTAGAAAAAACGTATTTCTCATATTTTCGAACCGAGTCCAATGAGAGCATCAATAAACGCTACAGGGCCAACATAGGTTAACAGCATGTACAATGTTATCATCTTACTAAATGCCTACTACTAATAAAAAAATGACATTGAATAATAAAGCTCCAAAAAGTGTTGCGAATCAATAAATATACATTTCAAGTGTTTTTATTTGTGACAAATAATAAACCAACAAAGCCGGGACTCAAAATCTGATCGCTGGATGCACAATCTCTGAAATCTTGCAGCGTAGTCCATGAGGCCATATCCTCGGGGTGTCACTACAAGCCTGTGCAAAGCCTAATTCATGTAACATTTTTATACTGGCATGTTTTATATTTTTATTTTGAAATATTTTCATTATTAATTAAAGTATGCTAACAACCTACTGTATTTCATTCTTAATATCATAAAGAAGCAAAAACACAAATGCTGCTAAGTCGGTTAGCAAGTCCTGACGTCTTAATTTTATGATCATTTAGTTTCATTTAATTCAGTGTTAATGTTTCAGTTAATGAATCTACTACAAATTAAAAGAAAACAAAGTATAAGAGACAACCTATTGACTTGCATTTCTAATTATAAGCCTACATAAAAAACTGAGCTCACAGTGTTAACATTTACTTTGCTTAAATTCGATGCAAATAATAAACGCCTACATTTATTTTCAGTTCTACATTTGTTCTGTAATTTCAACACTGTGATTATGAATTTGTTTAACTACAATGTTTCAATTAAATTCATCTGCTACCACAGCTCTCAACAGATTAATGGGTGAGAAAATGAACTGACACATTTACTTTCTAATTTTTACTAAGTCTGTGATTATAACGCCACTTAGCGATAAAAGGCATCAAACACACGTCCCCAGTTTTGTCCCCGGTAAAAGTATCATTCTGGTTGACTACCTACTGTATACTCAAACTCGCATGAACATCAATATTAGGAAACTGAGGGGCTTACATGAAAAGGGGAACATAGATATATAAAAGAACAGACACAATACACACAAACACTTGTTGCGTTTCCCTCGATCTCTGTATTATGAGTGGGGGAAGGGAACCTGTGTGCCTGTTATTAACTCTCTATGCTTGCCCCACCCTTTGCTGGAGTCATAACAGACTACAGGAACCAATGACACATTAGCCATGAAATAACAATAATAACAATAATATTCTCTCTTAATAGTTATACCTGTTATATTATTCCCCCCAAACTACTCAAAACTACTCAACTCAGTACGATTTCAAGTCCTGAAAAGTTCATGTACTAGTGAATACACTCAGTTTTGTCCCAAGTCACTGAGGGTCTATTCAACTATCAAGAAAATATTGAAAATACAGTCCATAAGAGCATACAGGCTGATAATAGTAAGGTTTTAACTGATATGTCCTCTTTAGTTGGTCTGGCATCTTTTCTCTTTGGTTTTACAGGTGGGAGCCCCTCATTTTCGAAAGGTAAGTGATCACATGGTAATAAGAGCTTTCTGTGCATAACTCTCGATCTCCCTTTTCCATGTTCAGGTCCTAGTTCATAAATAGGAACACCTTTACCCACTTGTTTGACAACAACATGAATTGAGTCCTCCCAATGATTTCTCAATTTTTCAGGTCCTCCTCGTGGAGTCAAATTCTGGACCAACACACAGTTGCCAGGACTCAGAACTGTGCTCCTTACTTTGCCGTCATAGTTTCTTTTGTTCCTCTGGGAGGCTTTGTGGTCATGCTTATGAGAGGTGTTCTAGTTTCATGGTTGGGTTTCTTTTGTTTTAAACATTCATACACCTCATCACATGTTGTTCTGTTTCATGCTGCATATACGGCCAAAAGAAGCTATCCCTTTTCAAAGATATTGTCCTGTTTGTGCTCTGATGTCCCATTTGGTCGTGCAGCTCTCTCAACACTGTGATTTTATGTTTGTCAGGTAATACCAGCTGTTTTCTGTATGCTGTTTCTCCATAGGACTCCATGTTCACCCACTTCCAGCTTGTCCAGTTCCCTGGCTAAACAATGAGTCTGTGGACTGAAGTTCTTCAGCTTACAACACAACAACTTCTTTCCCGACAACTTACACTGCAACACAGGTCCAATGTGTGGGTCGTCTTCCTGATATTGTCAGATCTGTGATGGTGCTAGTGAGGCAACGACTGTGCTCTGAGTCTCATATGAATCCTTAACAGATATGGCCATTGACCACGCAGCAGTCATCTCTGACTGTAGTCCTACCAACTGCACAGCAGCTCTTACTGCATTGTATGAGATTTCCTCTTTGAAGACATCCAGCAGTGTCTCTGCATCCTGAATAAGAAATCAGCGTCCGTGTTTTCCTTGCCTGGGCGGTACTTAATAATAAAGTTAAAGTCAGCTAATTCTGCAACCCATCTACTTCCTTTAGCATTTAACTTAGCGGTAGACAGAACATATGTTAATGGGTTATTGTCACTGTAGACTGTGGTTGCATAATAAAGGTAGTCGCAGAACCTCTCAGTTATAACCCATTTAAGAGTAAGGAATTCCATTTTACTTAAGTGGAGGTAATAGTTTTTCTCAGATTTTGACAACGCCCGTGATCCATATGCAATTACACGGAGCTCCCGTCTTGTTGTTGATATAATACAGCTCCAAGTACCTTGTTAGGAGCATCTGTGTGTAAAACAAATGGCTTAGAAAAGTCTGGGAATGCAAGAACTGGGGGTTGAACCAGGCAGTCTATTAGTTTTTCAAGAATCTGTTGATGGGTATCAGTCCATTCAATATGTGTATGTGATGGCACTACGCTTGTATTTCTCCTTCTATTGGATGTTCTCCCTTTTGGGTGCAGTTTTTGGACACCTTTCTCCTCTGTTGCCACAGCAGGCCCTTTAGTTAAGTCATACAGTGGGCCGGCAATGCTGGAAAAGTCTTTTGTAGTGGTGGCAATAACTTAATAACCCCATCACTTGTCTCAACTCACCAACTGTACTTGGTCTCTTCTCTTTCAGAACCCTGATGGCAGCAGTGTCTGTGGGGTCCATTTTGTTTCCTTCAGCAGATACTATCCTTCCAAGGTAACGAATCTCAGGTCTAAATAGCTCACATTTGCTGGGTTTTAATTTGATTCCATACTGCCTCAAATGTTTTACTAAATAAAATAGTTTCTTCTAAGTATGGAACACAGATCTTGTCATGGAGGCCCTCTAGGCACGCCTCCATACAGCGCTGAAAAGCGGCCAGCGCATTCATAAGCCCAAAGGGTATCCGAGCCTGCTCATACAATCCCCCGTGGGTCACAAAGGCTTTCAAGTGCTTGGTGTCCTTTGCCATGAACCCCTGGTGATAGGCTTTTCCTTGGTCTAATAACGAGAACATAGTGTTACCTCCAAGACTATCCATCACATCCTGGAGTCTAGGAATTGGCTGCCTGTCAAGGTGTGTCTTGTGATTTAGCTCCCTATAATCAATACACAGGTGTAGAGATCCACATTTTTTCCTGACACACGCTACAGGGGAAGCATATGCAGAATGGGATTTCTCTATCCACCCTTGTGCTATTAAGTCAAGTAAGTAATATTTAATTTCCTCATATAGACATATATTGATGTTCATATTTTCAGTTTTCTCAGAAGCGGAAGTCGTCATAGTTTAACTTATCCTCTGTTTAACTTTTATAGCGGTGAATGAGAGACTTCATTAAATATATTTTAATACTCCACAATTATGTTTTCACAACTTTGATAAAGTGGAAAAAATAGAGAGCAAATGATAAAGGCAGTCAGAAGAGAGAAAGATGTCATTTTTACCATCACTACCATAGCTGGTACAGGATTGCCAGGTTTTCACAACAAAACCCGCCCAATAGCTGCTCAAAACTAACCTAAAACTTGCCCAGTCGTGTTTCAGGGGGGTAAAATCCGCGTTTTTGGCAGGGTTCCCCTGGTAAAATGCATATTCCAGGGGCTAAATATCATGTTATTTGTGGTCGCTTCAACCCGAGGACATGAAAAACAACCCACGGCAACAGTGTTAAAGTAGCCCAATTCCGCGGACTTGGCAACACTGCATTAGTGTTATAAATGTACATACATGAAAAGGGGAACATAGATATATTAAAGGGATAGCTCAACCAAAAATGAAAATTCTGTCATCATTTACTCACCCTCAAGTAGTTCCAAACCTGTATACATTTCTTTTTTCTGCTGTACACAAAGGAAGATATTAGGAAGAATGTTTGTAACCAAGCAGATCTCGCCCCCCATTGACTTCCATAGTATTTATTTTCCTACTATGGTAGTCAATAGGGGGTGAGATCTGGGGTGCGTTTCCTGAAAGCATCGTTAGCTAACTATGGTCGTAAGTCCCATTGAACTCCATTGGTAACGATGGAACTTGCGACCATAGTTCGCTTTGGGAAACACACCCCTGCTTGGTTACAAACATTCTTCAAAATATCTTCTTTTGTGTTCAATAGAAAAAAGAAATTCATACAGGTTTGGAACAACTTGAGGGGGAGTAAATTATGGCAGAATTTTCATTTTTGGGTGAACTATCCCTTTAAAGAACAGACACTATACACACAAACACTTGTTGCTTTTCCCTCGATCTCTGTATTATGAGTGTGGGAAGGGAACCCGTGTGCCTGTTATTAACTCTCTATGCTCGCCCCACCTTCTACTGAAGTCTTTCGGTACTGCATCATAACAGACTACGGGAACAGACGACATATTAACCATGAAATAACAATAATAACAATAATATTCTCTCTTAATACCCGTTACACATACTTTCTGAATACGTACTTAATTTCAATAAGTACTTACTTATCGAGAGCTAAAAGAGTACGTACTTTATATTCTAATCCTGTTAAGTATGAATGCTTTTTGTTTTCATTAAGTATGAATGCGATCCAGACATCATCCACCATGTTGACGTCATCATGTGACCTACGATGTCATTACAAGCGCAACAACTAATTTTGATGCATTATGATGAATTATTCAAAGATATTTAATTATGCTATTGTGCTTTTTTTCTGTGTAATTTCATACTATGATGTACGCAAACCCATGATATTTATGTTTTCTGTTTTTTTTTCTTTTCTTTTCATTATGATTGTTCATTGTTAAAGATATAACCATGGTATCTTTTCCTGATCTTGTATGCAATTATAAGTTCTGCAATAACAAGATATGTGCAACAGGTGCATTAACACCTCATAGCATCAGTAAATCAGCAACACTACCTAGTATGGTTTTCCTCAGCATTTGCAATGTCTGCACAAAGGAGACGTCGGGCAGCTGCTTGAAGATCTTGCCTTTGGAGAAGACTGTTGATTTTATATTTGAAAAATGTAAGTTTTACTACTTAAAAATTACCCCAGAATGAATTGCATTGCTAGCCCACCCCAACACCAGCACACCCAATGCACAATAATAATGATAAATGGTGACCAATACTTTAATTTTTTTTTACTGAAAATGTGAGAAAAATGTAATTTGTTTTGTGATATGACATAGCTATGCATGAATACACGCTAGACAATTGCAGCCAAGGTGAATACATCTCAGTTTTCAGTCAAGCAATGAATTAATGCATAAATTAATTGAATAATTATATTTTATTTACTGACAATAATGTGAAACATGAATTAATGAGCAAGAGAATTAATAAAAATAACCGTCACAATAAATACAGTCAACAACACATGAAACAAAGCATTATTCAAACTTACTGTACTAACAATCACATATTTACAGGTGGTGAGCCCCACATCCTACTGCCATCTCCTGCAGCTTCATTTTGATGAAACAGCTAACCACAGTGCCCACCTTCACTTATCTTTGCCATCCATAATGTCCCTCATTGCTGCAGTCACATTGGAATCTGACGAGCAATCGTGTAGGCTCATTTCGACAGCAAGCATTCCCATGCATGAAGAATAGTAGAGCAAGCCTTTGGCATGCTGGTGCTCTATTTTCTTCATGGCCAGAGGTGAGTCATGCCTTTGTGCCTGAGGTTATCGCGTGCTGCACTGTGCTTCACAGTCTCACGTTTCTCAATTGTGACATCGTTGATCCAGAGGATGAGGAAGACCATGATGCCCCCCCTGAACCCCACAACCTTGAGGCAAGAATGGGAGAACATGTGCAGGACAATCTGGCTGCTGCTGTGTCTGCTCCAAACATTCGTGTTCCTGTTCTCTATTAGCATTGCTACCTGTAAAACATTTCAACAGATTAAAATGTTTCACAATTCATGTTATCAGCATTCCATTTCTTACCAAATTTCATTTCATATTTTTACAATTACATGCCAATTTTTTTTTTTTTTGTAGCTTTATTATCTTCAATGTCTTTTGGTCTTTTCCTAGATGGTCTCGCTGGCACTGGGCTCACTGACACAGCTGCTGAGCTGTTTCGGGCCACAGATCTTTCTCTCCGTTCCACCAAGGAGACAGCCATATCCATCGGCCATGCTATGGCAGCCCTGGTGACCATGGAAAGACATCTATGGCTGAGCCTTAGTTTAATTAAAGAGAAAGATAAGAGCTTCGTCATGGATGTCCCACTATCGCCCACGGCCTCTACCGCAATGCTGTCAACACAGTCGTCGAGAGGTTACGGGAGGCCAACAAGCAAGTGGCGGCGTTCCAGAAGCTCCTCCCCCACCGCTCTGAGGTCTCCGGGGCTTCTGAGAGGGAGCACCCCAATCATCTAAAACCAGTTCCTCATACCTCCCAGAAAGAAGGCTGCAGTCTTCGAGGAGTAAGGCAGATCTGAGGACTGTCCTTATCACCAACAAGGCTGCAGGGAAGAGGTCCTGATTCTTATGGCACCAGGCCTCTGAGGGTAGCCCCCTCTGGAGGGAAGTGGCCAACACCTCCCTATACGGTGCCCATTTCCCTTCAGTGCCCTCAGGGAGCCGTTCTACCAACCCTGCCACCTCGCGTGCTTCGAGGTGCAGTGGTCTCCAGCGAGTGTCCGCCCAGAAATGTAGTGGCACTGGGATGCTTGTCCCCTCCAAGGAAGGGGTTGGTTGCTCAAAAAACACCAGAGGCCAGTCTTGAGAGGCTGGTTCCCTTAGTAGATTTTCTGTCAGCATGAAATATACTGCCAAATATATCTCAATGGGTCAGAGTTGTAAACGGTTACAGTTGAAAAGGGTTACACTATTCAGTTCAGATCTTGCTTGCCCAGATTTATGGGGGTCCTACCCACAGTGGTGGGCCCTGAGCAGGCTCTGGTCATGGAACAGGAAGTAAAGACTGTGTTGGGGAAAGGGAACGTGTATCTCCCCCTGACGTTACTTTATCGTTCCAAAGATGGATGGGGGGTTGCGTTCCATTTTGGACCTGCATCATCTGAATCAGTCAGTCAAACAGTTTAAAAAACTGTTGGGTCTGATGACAGCAGTGTTCAATGTGAGACCTTTTGGCCTGCTGTACATGAGACCCCTGCAGTGGTGTCTCAGGACCAGGGGTTTTTCCCCAAGCGGCAATCATTTTTGCATGATTAAGGTCACGTGGCGAAGCTAACGTGCCTTTGTTATGTGGAAGAAACCCTAGTTCCTATCCAAAGAACCCATGTTGGGAGCTCTTTGTTGATGTAAGATGGTAACAATGGATGCTTCTCTCACGGGATGGCGAACAGTCCTAGAAGGTCGCTCGACGCAAGGTCTGTGGAAAGGACACCATCTTTTCTTGCACATCAACTTCCTGGAAATGACGGCTGTCTTTCTCGCACTCAAGAATTTCCTCCCAGACCTCAGGACCCACCATGTGTTCATCCACGCAGACAACACATCGGTGGTCGCCTACATAAATCACCAGGAAGGTTTGCGTTTGCCTCCACTCTGCAAACTGGTACACCAAATCCTCCTTTGGTCCCAGGGAAAGCTGCTATCACTCAGGGCAGATTACATGCCTGGGTGCCAAAACCAGGGAGTAGACATCCTGTAGAGACGGGCTGAGGCCCGGGAAATGAAGGCTCCAACCCGAGGTTGTGGAGCAAATATGGAGGTTGTTCGGCCAGGCACAAGTGGATCTGTCCACTCTGGTTTTCCATCACGCATCCAGCTCCTCTCAGACTTGGTTCAGATATGACCAATATTACGTCTGTACGCTTTTCCCCTGATCGTCTGCTCCCGGGAGTTTTGGAGAGAGTTCACAGAGACAAGATTAGTCTCACCTTGATCGCCCCACGATGACTGGGCAGAGTGTGGTTCCGGATCTAGTGTCTCTACTCAATGGCTCTTCTTGGGAGATTCCAATCAGGAGGGACCTTCTGTCCCAGGCAGGGGGCTCAATATTTCACCCCCACCTAGAACTGTGGAAGCTGTGGGATTGGCCTCTGAGGGGGCCCAGCTCATAGACTCTGGTCTCTTAACTGAGGTTGTTGAGACCATTCTTCACTCCAGAGCTCCCTCCAAGAAGAAGATGCATGCCCTGAAATAGAGAGTTTTCACTTCTTGTTGCAGTGGTCATCAACTGGACCCAATTAACTGCCCAGTTGGTACAGTGCTGGAGTGCCTGCAAAATCAATTCACTACAGGGTTATCCCCCTCCACTTTAAAGGTTTATGTGGCAGCCATAGCTGTTTACCACATTCCTTTATGTGGTATGTCCTTAGGGAGAGACCCCTTTGTTAACACGTTTCTTCCATTGCACTTTGAGGTTGAGGCCTGCAGTATGTGCTAGGGTACAGGCATGGGATTTGGCCGTGGTGCTCCAAGGCCTTTCCCTGGCTCCCTTTAAACCTATTGAAGAGGTTCCAGTCAAGTTTCTGAGTCTAAAGACGTTGTTCCTTTTGGCAATCACTTCTTTTATTAGGATCGGAGATCTGCAAGCTTTGTCTGTTGCCCCTTGATGGTTGGATTTTGTGCCTGACATGGCCCTAGACCAGGGTACGTTCCCAAGGTCTCTACTAATATGGCCAGATCTATCATTCTGCAGGCCTTCTGTTCTCCTCCATTTCAAGAGGCTGACCAGGAGGGCATTAGATGCTTATGCCCACAGAGCTGCCCTGTGGCATAGATCTGTGCAACTGTTTGTTTGTTTGTTTGTTGTGTTTTGGACCCCCTAACAAGGGGTCTCCAGCATCTAAGCAGAGGATGAGCAAATGGATAGTCGAGGCTATCTCTCTTACTTATGAATCGGCTGGATTGCCTACCCCTATGACAGTCTGGGCCCATTCTACTGGGAGTATGGCTGCCTCTAAAGCTCAAGTGTCAGGAGTTTCACTTCAAGATGTTTGTGATGCTGCAGGTTGGTCCTCACTGCACACATTCATGAGGTTTTACAACCTGGACCTGAGCCAATGCCTACCACAAACAAAGTGTGAGTGCCGCCTCCCACCACGGAGCCAGAGCCTTTTAACTAGTTCATCCAGGTGGTAGAGCCTGATGCCCCTTCCGTCCTGAGGCCGGAGCCCATCAGCTCAGAACCAGCTCCCACCCTTTTTCCCATCCCTAAAAGCACTCAAAGTAATTTTCTAGACAATCACCTGCCCACCCCATTATCTCCTTCCTCCCTGCTGGTTACATTAACCTCAAGACTCACCTGCTCCGCTGGTGTCGCTCAGCTCTTTGGCTCCAACTTGGGTTTTGTCTCCACCAGCTAAGCTCTTTGAGACGGATCCCCTGGCTTCACTGCAGGACCCCAGGCCCATGACTCCACCTCGGCCTTTTAGCCCGTCGGCTCCACCTTGGCTCTGTGCTCCCTCAGCTCCACCATGGTCTGTCATCACAAAGACTCCACCAGGCTCCCTTGTCCCACCGGCTCCACCTTGGTCATTCGTCACCCTGGTTTTGCCACAGACTTCCCAGCCTCTGGCTGTGCCTCAGCCCTCCACCTCTTCGGCTCCACTGGGATCCTTATTTTCTTCCGGTTTCCCTTGGTCCTCACTCCCTCCAGCATCACCCCGTTTTCTCATTACCCTATTGTCACCTCAGTCCCTAGAGCCGGCGGCATCACCTTGGACCTCCAGGCCTACAATATCGTCTTGGGCCGTCATCCTTGTGGCTTTCCTGAGGTCTCCATCTCCTGGCTCCACCTCCGTCGATAGGACCCAAGGCTTCATCCAGGAATGCCTCTTCTTGACTTTGCCTAGGCTCCTCCCTCTGTTGGCTCCACTGTGGTGTTCCCTTTCTTCTGCTCCTAATGTTCCTTCAGTTACTCCATGCCTTTGTTGTCTGCCTCCAAAGCCCCCTCCTGCTCTTCACCATTGTACTGTTGTTAACAGCACGAGGACGCACCTTGTGGGAGGGGGGTGTACCGTCAGGGTTTTGTCTTGTTTAGTTGTGTTTTTGTTTTTGTTCACGTATCATTGTTTTCATGTTTACCCTTTCAGTTTAGTCTTCATTGTGCTCTAGGTCTCCTTGGTTACTGATAACGTTAACCTGTGTTTCCTTGTTAAGCCTGTGTTGTCAGAGATATGTGAGAGAGGACTCAAGTGCAAAATGAGTTTAAACAGGTTTATTGACAATAGAGCTGACCAGAGATGGTAGGAGAGGAGGTGATCACAATCTAAACAGTAGGCAGGTAATGATGCACAATAACTGGTAAGTTGAGAGAGTGGCCACTGAGACTAGCCCAAAATGATGGTAAGCTGGAGAGCAGTGAAGGAACGGCAGCACAAGATCGGGGGTAGCAGCGAATGGCTAGGCAGGAACACAAATCATAAGAGGTTAAGCCCTCGTGGTCTCTTAGGCACCACGCTAGTAGCTAGAAAAAAACATCAACTAAAAAAGAGAGCAAATAAAGAGGGAAGAACTAATGCCAGGAATAAAATTTTAAAAAAAAATTGTCAAAAATAAAGATAAAATGAAGACTACTAATGGAAAAAATAAGGGAAAACGTAAATACTAACGTTAACAGAACTATAGACTAAGCAGAGAAAACAAAGGGGAAAACATATTAAACAATAGCAAGGACACTCTGGAAGAGCAGGAAGAACAAAACACAACTAGAATAAGCAGATTAGATCTAGGTGAAACTACCACAATAAATAACTACAGACTACAACAGTAACATGAGGAACAGGTGAGCACACTCCGACAAATGAGGACTCAACAAGGCCTAAACAAGGGGGCGTGGTAATTGGAAATAAGGAGGTGGGACAAGAGGAGCACATGGCCAACATAAACAAAGACAGAGCTGTGTGCTCAAGGACAACCCAAAGAAAGAGACATTAAACAACGACAAGACAGACAGAACTATCAGAGGAGAACCCTGACATGCGTTCTCCCTGTTCTGTTCAGGTCCTTGTCTGTTCGTGTCTATATGTCATGTGGTAATTCTTCTTTGTGCATTCTTCTAATGTTTATTAAAGTATCCTCTTTTTTTGTTATTCCTTGCATCGTGTATCTATAAAAATTCCTGCAGAGTGACTAGGTAACACCTGAATAATTAGTGATGCATTTTATGACTATATTCAGTGTAAACAAAATGATTACCTCTCAGACATACAATAATGTGATTAGTAATAAATTGGAAATTCGTTATAATTTGTCATTGTTAGTTGATAGTAATGAATGAGACTTATCTCATTCAGTAATTATTGATTACCTGATAAGTGTAGCAAATTAGCTCAAAAGAAATATGAATAATTAATTATAACTAGTTATAATTAATTATAAATATTTGGATCAGTTAATAAAATTAACTTAATGTACTCAAATTAATATTACAATCAATTAACCTGTTTGGCCAATGAACACTCAGTGTTAATTGTTTATTAATTTTAAGAAATGTTAATTTCCAGGTTATGAGAAATAACATTCTTATTGTACAGTACTACTCAGAGCATGTAGTCAGGATCTGCATGATTAGGGACTCCAGTATATGAGCATGAAACATGGACAACTTTACGTGTGACATGAACAAGACTTTATTAACTAGACTAAACACTTAAACTACTCTAACATTCACACACATACATGCATAGAGTTTACCAAGGGAAAGAGAGAGCTGAAGCAGAATACAGGAAAGCAAGAAGTTATTGCATTGTTTGAAATTCAGCAGATCAACAGCCTTGAGCAAACTATCAGTTTAGTTCTAACAAACCCTTTTTTTTAAAGGGGAGTAAGGATACTTAATGTATCAAATAATGAGACTAAGTTTGATACTTGCATGTCCCACCCATTTAAATCGAACTGTCCTGATGCAATTTGTTGAGGCTCCAGTTGATCTTTGCTGATGTTGTCTTGATGAGAGAGAATCAGATGGATTCAGAGGATCTTTGGTGAATGGAAGGACAAGGCCGAAGCCTGGCACAAGCTTGGGGTTCCTAAGAAGCTTCTAGCACAGCATCATCTTCACATCAGCATTTTTCAGTAAAAGAAGGGAAGGGGGCTGTGATCCTGTGATCAGTAATTTTAAAGTGAAGATGTCACACCCTCTTGAGGTGTCTGAGCCAATACGTAGTTGTCCCCTCGGAGGGAACTTTACGAGTCTTTGTCCCTTTGGCAGGATATTAGCACAAGACATTGGATTGGATGAATGAGAGAACAACCTTCTAGATTCTTATAATACTAATGTGTCACAGAGTTAGCAACATGTAACAATTACCGAATAGCAAACGGAAGTCCATCGATACTGAACATGCTATCCATGTGATTTTAGTTAACCATAGTATGCAACTCTGAAATAATAATACCAAAAGAGTTCAAAAGAGAGAATTAATATATAGGCCAAACCCTATAAAAGGAAAATCATAAGATGGGAAAACTGGATACATGTTTATACATTTCTCAAGTGGTTATATATAGAATATATAGAATTAAAAGGGTTTATTTGTCCTTCTCAGAAAAAATTGAGCCAGAGTCTCAAGCCTCTGCAAATTCTTTCTGATCATGAAAAGGTTCTTATCAGTGATCCTGTGTCCTGTAACAGGACACCTGGTTCTGCCTGTGTGTTGCAGTTTTGGGGGATGTGTTCCCAGAACTTGTGAGGGAGAGTTTTCTGGATTATTCATTAAATATAATGAATAATTGTACGTCTGATTGATCCAGAGGCTACATAAGGAACTATCTTAGTTCTAAATTTGATATTACTTAATGATTAGTTAAGCTTGTTTCCATATGAATTAATAGTAATAGCTGAAGTGTTAATGTAGTGCTACTCATTTGTCCTACATTACTGCATTACTTTCTGCATAGTTACTTATTAATGACGGACCATTATTCTAAACTGTTGCCACAAAACACATGAAGAAACAAATTCCCCTGTACAATTCCAAAAGGCCTCAACTTTTACAATAATTTTAAAAAAGTATACTGTATATGTCAGTACCAAATTATTTTAAGCCATTCACATCTGAATATTTCTTGTAAAAGCCATGAGTGAATCCAAATATAGATCCACATCATTATCTTAGGGAGTTGCATCAGACAGCAGATCTGCCTGCATGAATTGTGCTTAACTGTTGAAACCTGTCAGATTTTTGTGTCTCTGGTCTTTTCATATAACATTTTCATGTAACATAACATATTTCTTGTATGGTATCACAGTGTACAGAACATAATGACACACTGGGCAACAGTTTACTTGTTTATGTTATGTGTGAGGCTACTGAAGCTGTAAAGAATGAATACACAAATACCAGGATTTTGCATATTTTTCATATCTTTTCAAGTCTATACAATCAAAATATTCAAGCTTCAAAAAGTACATAAAGACATTGGAGAAGTAATCCATATGAATTGATCATTTTAATTAAAGTCTTCTGAAGAAACATGATCCTTTATATGACAAACAGATTTAATTTAGGCTTTTATTCACTTTTTATATATTAACATTCACATTTGATTAACACACATACATAGAGCCAATAAAATACTATTTCAGTCTTATAAAAAATTCACATTTGAGTGTGTTACTCGCAGTTTCTGTGTAATTATTTGTTAAATATAACAAATATGTAGCAATCTGAGTGAAAATTGTTTCAAAGCCATTTCTCTCAGTGTTTATAAAGTAACACCAAGCCAATGGTCTACCATCGGGCCGCTGCTGAGCGTCTGTCGGGCTAGTTTTTGTGGTGTGCGAAAAAGTGTTATAGAGTTTGCCGTGTGGTTGATGCCCAATGTTGCTAGCTAAGCAGAAATACCAACGCTATCTCACAACCAATTCGTATGTATTATACGAGGTGGCTAATTCGTATGAATTCATACGACCTCCCTCACTTTGTGCGATTTGTCTACACCCCAGTGACAGGTAGGTTTAGGGGCGGGGTTTGAGGTAGGTCATTCGTATGAATTCATACGAATTTGTCAACTTGTAAATTGTCAGCTTGACACAGTAATTTGGCCTCACACTTTTCTGTTGTTGCCTTTGCCTTTTAAGATCAGTAACAAGTCTGCCTGCAAAGTTGTCTCCTCACTGCATGCTCATCATGGAGACACAGCACAAGCATGTTTGCATGCTTTGATGGCTTTATTATCTCTGTGGAAATGGGGCAGACATAGTCAGGTTAAAGGGCTTGTGCTAATGTGCAAACTGGAATAGCTACACCATCATTAGTGTAGCAAGCAAAAGATTTGAAGTTTGAACTCAAAAGCCAAAAGATTCTCTCAGCCTCAGTGTGATGTGGTAATAATTCTAAATGATGGTGATATGATAGTGATGTCACTGATGGACATGTCATACTGAGTGGCACAGATTAAAGTTCCTCCTCTTATATTCACAAAAATGTAACCATTAATACAAGTTTAATTATGAAAATATTAATGTGGAATAAATAAAATATGTTTTTCTCTAAAATTATTGGTACATATTCTAATGAGAAAAAATCTAACTGACATATATTTGTTTGGGACATCATTATGGGAAGACCAGAGAAAACAGTAATGATCTGTGACAAAAGGTTGCTGAGCTGCAAAAATCAGGAAATGGCCATAAGAACAGTGGTTCAAATGTTTATTTCCATTTTCTAGGAAATAATTATATCGGAGTGGTCAAACAGTATGTAAGGAGGATCGAAGTTGGAAAAGCAGGTTGCAGATGCTAATTCAGTCTTGGGGTCAGAAAATCAAAACTTTTATTAGACCTCACCTATATAACCTCACCTTGTTTAGGAAGGTTGCCATAAAAACTCTTCGTAACACTTTATTTTGATAGACCACTTCAGACATTCTGCTAATTATAAGTAACTTTGCAACTACATCTCAACTATCAGTCATTAAGAGTATTAGTGGACTGTCTGCCTAATATCTGCTAACACTTTATTTTGATGGACCCCCAACAGACATACTGACTATAAGTAACTTTGCAACTACATGTCAACTTATTCTACTAACCCTAACCTAACAGTCTACTAATACTCTAATGAGTTAGTGGACATGTTGTTGTAAATTAATGAGAGTTAGTTGACATGTAGTTGCAAAGTCACTTATAGTTATTTAATTAAATTAATAATATTTTTAATTATATTATAATGTTTATTTTATTTATTCTGTGCCTTTACAGTGATTTCATGTATATGTATATAGTTTTAATGTTATTTAATATTTATTGTTTTATTTACATGCTCACGTAACACACAATTGATGACAAAAAGGGTGTGATTTGGGAGGAGAGGAAAGAGAAGACATGAGAAGGAGCGGAAGAAGAAGATTGCGTAGCTTATAGTTTGTATAAAAGGATATTCTACACAATAATCCTGATTATTTAACCCTTTCAGGTGTGAGTTTAAAATATTATGGCTGACCCTGCAGAGTGAGTTTTTTTTAAGGCAACCGTTATTTTAGAACTTTTGCCCTCATTGTTTCCATGGCGACGTGTCATGCTTGTCATGTAACAGACCGCAGCCACAATAACACTGTATGACAGATGTATCACTATTATTTTGTTTTTTCTTTTTTTTATTTAAATTTTCACAAACTTGCTTACTGTGTCATCACCTATCTGATATTCTGATTCTCAAATATGTGTAAGTGAGTGTGTTTTGTCATTTAAAAACTTCTATAAAAGATCTTTATCTTGATTTATAATGCGAGATGGGTGCCGCCATCTTAGTTTGCGCCACAGTTCACAGAGTCCTGTCAGTCAAACTTACAGCACATGAATTCATCAATTTCTGCCGAAATAAATGCAAGTAAATGGCTGGTGAACTGGAGGAATAATAGAGTAAACTTTATAGTTACTTAGGCCCACTATGTGTGTCTGATATGAATAAACATCGGCAAATTATATTTGAATGGACTGTTATTGCTGCTTCCACTGATGTCTGACATCAGTGTGTATTTTACAAACTCAAAATGTATTGTTTTACTGGTGCATATGTGTATTTAAATGTCTGAAACCTTAAAAAAAAAAAAAAAACATTATGTGGCTGAAAACACTGCACAGTTGTGATATATGACAAGCGCTGAGAGCATCTGTCCTACAGCCAAAGCACAAGAGCACAGTTTGAGGATTACACTTGACAAGTTTATCCCATGCACTTGTGGTGTGACTAGCATTAGCCGGATCAACATTCATCGTAGAGGAGGTGAACCAGATCAAAACCAGTTGAAGGCAAGCCTGCAACCTTTGCCCAAAACGAGTAACACCTGCTAATGCTGTGGTATGCAGGAAAGGAGACAAGAGGGCTTTTTTTTTTTTTAAATGAATGTAAATGGAGTAGAGGCTTTCCTACTCTGAATAAACCGCTTTTATGAGGAAATATCTTATAATTTAATGAATCTACAGATTCACAGGTCTGATACTCCTATTCACTTAATTTCTGGACTAGCTGTCTCGGGCTTAAGTGATTCCAGTTACCCTTATCATGGCTACATCCACTCAGTATCCCACCAAAAAGTGACTGTCAAGCTACCTGCAAAGTCAAGGTGATGCAATGTATTGTCAAGAGTATCCTAGTTGTTGATCAACTGTCAAGTTCAAGTAGTCCTGCTAAGGTGTTAGTAAAGCCTACTATCATTCCTTCATCAGCCATCCAAGTGAACAGATTTCCCGTTCTGTTAAGGAATGTATGACAGAAAGAAGTCTGTATTCCTGTTGATACTGTGATTGCACAAGGATACACCACAGAAGTTGATACTACTTTGGAGAGCAATAATTCAGCAAGAGGATCACCTATACATCCATGCTTGTTTAAGTTTGGATATTCACCGATTTAAAAACATTGGAAAGACCGGTTATCCCAAAAACTGTCTAAGAGGCCAAAAGTCTTTTCACTCCATGAATGGGACATGGGTGTAGCAAATTAGCTCAAAAGAAATATGAATAATTAATCATAACTAGTTATAATTAATTATAAATATTTGGATCAGTTAATAAAATTAACTTAATGTAATAAAATTAATATTACAATCAATTAACCTGTTGTCCAATGAACACACAGTGTTAATTGTTTATTAATTCTAAGAAATGTTCATTTCCAGGTTATGGGAAATAACAATCTTATGTACAGTACTACTCAGAGCATGTAGTCAGGATCTGCATGAATAGGGACTCCAGTATGAGCATGAAACACAGACAACTTTATGTGTGACATGAACAAGACTTTATTAACTAGACTAAACACTTAACTACTCTAACATTCACACACATACATGCATACAGTTTACCAAGAGAAAGAAAGAGCTGAAGCAGAATACAGGAAGTTACAGCATTGTTTGAAATTCAGCAGATCAACAGCCTTGAGCAAACCATCAGTTTAGTTCTAACACACCCTTCTTTGAAAGGGGTAAGGATACTTAATGTATCGAATAATGAGACTAAGTTTGATACTTGCATGTCTTGCCCATTTGAATTAAACTGTCCTGATGCAATTTGTGGAGGCTCCCGTTGAATCTTTGCTGATATTGTCATGATGAAAGAGAACCAGTTGGATTCAGAGGATCTTTGGTGATGGAAGGTCTAGGCCGAAGCCTGGCACAAGCTTTCCTTAGAAGCTTCTAGATTCTTAGCATCATCTTCACATCAGCATTTCTCAGTAAAAGAGAAGAAGAGAGAGCTTGATCTTGTGATCAGTGATTTTAAGGGGCGAAGATGTCACACCCACTTGAGGTGTCTGAGGCAATAAGGAGTTGTCCCCTCAGAGGGAACTTTATGAGTCTTTGTGCCTTTGGCAAGATATTAGCATAAGACACTGGATTGGATGAATGAGAGAAGAACCTTCTAGATTCTTATAATACTAATGTGTCACAGATTTAGTAATGTGTAACATAAATTACCAAATAGTAAACGAAAGTTGGAGTCCGTAGATACCAAACATGCTACCCATGTGATTTCAGTTAAATTTGCAACTCTGGAACATTAATACCAAAATAGTTTAAAAGAGAGAATTAATGCATAGAATAAAGCCTATAAAAGGAAAGTCATGAGATGGGAAAATTGGATACATGTTTATACAATTCCCAAGTGGTTATATAGAGAATATATAGGATTAAGAGGGTTTATTTGTTCTTCTCAGAAAGAATGAAGTCAGAGTCAATAGTCTCTGCAAAATTCTTTCTGATCGTAAAAGTTCTTATCAGTTTTCCTGTGTCCTGTAACAGGACACCTAGTTCTTCCTGTGTGTTAGCTATGTTTGGGATGCTAGTTGCAGTTTTAGGGGGATGGGTTCACAGAACTTTGATAGAGTGAGTTTATGGGTAATTCATTAAATATAATGAATAATTGTGTGTCTGATTGGTCCAGATGCTACATGGGATCCGCCAAAAGAGTGGAACACAACACCATTTCGAGAGAGATCCCGTAGTCTTGCACCTGCTGATATGGATGACATATGCCACTATCTCATGAGTTCTTGGCCACTGGAATCTTCAAAGAGTCCAAAAGTCCATTGCTTACCCCATTGTGGTGGGCAGGAAGAAGAATGGAACTGTGCACATGTATATTAACTACAGAACACTCAATGAACACTCAATTCAAGAACAATCTCCAGTTAGTATATAGAGGATTGATGAAGATTGTCTTGTGGGCAGCAAAGTGGTTCTCCGTTTTAGACCAACAGAGCGGGTATTATTAGATCAAGATGGTGGAGGCAGGACAAGGCAGCTTTTAAATGCCCCCTTGATTTGAGAGGATGCCGCAAGCCACGTTCCAGAGATTACTGGAGAAGGCCTTAGGGGACATGAATCTGCTGGAAGTACTTGTGTACTTGGACAATCTCATTGTGTTTGGCAAAGCACTGGAGAAACATGAGGAAAATCTGCTAAACGTCCTTAAAGACTTGAAGAAAGTGGATTAAAAATCTCACTCGACAAGTGCTAGTTCTGTCAGACTCAGGTAAAATATGTGGGACACATAATATCCGAGAAGGGCATTGCCACAGATTCAGCTAAAATTGAAGCTGTGACAATTTGGAAGCACTGATTTGAAATCAGGATTCTGTGGGTACTACAGATGCTTCAAAGTTAATTATTCTGCTATAGTCAGACCCCTTACTGAACTTATCAAGGGATATCATTCTCCTCGGTATGGTAAGAAAGCATTAAAGAACATAGGAATGTACTACAAAGAGTTTGAAGTTTTTGGTTACAGATGAATGTACAGATGAATGGATGGAAGAATGTACAGAGTCATTCCGGAAGATCATCCATTATCTTAATGCACCTGTGTTGGCATTTGCACCAAGCCCCACATTCTGCATGTACTGTAGATGCCAGCCTGAATGATTTGGGAGCCGTTTTAAACCAAGAGTACCCAGAAGGGTTAAGGGCCGTGGAATTTGCCAGCCAGAAGCTGAAGGCGTCCAAACAGCATTACCCTGTCCACCAACTCGAGTTTTTAGCACTCAAGTGGCAGTTGTAGACAAGTTTCCTGATTACTTGTATGGTGAAAGTTTACAGTAAGAACAGACAACAATCCACTTACTTACATACTTACCACTGCAAAACTCAATACAGCTGGTCACAGGTGATTAGCTACACTGTCCACATTTAACTACAGTATAGACCTGGGAAAAGCAACATTGATGCAGATGCCCTGTCTCGCAATGTCTTTTCAAATGAAGAAGAACAAGAAGGCAAGAAAGACATGCCACCTTCTGGTATTAAAGCACTTTGCAAGACAGTGAATATTCAAAAGTGTATAGAGCAGCTGGGAGTGTCATCTGAAGTCATACCTGAATGCTATGCATTTCCAACCAGATTGGACATTGGTTTACTTGTTGAAAGGGCAGTTGTTATCATCATCCACAGGCAAAGATCCTGAAGTGAACCTTCTGCAGAAAGAAGGATCCAAACTTGCAGTAAAGAGAGGTCTATTATTCCGGGTGGTAGAGATACAACATGGTCTTACAGTCACTTCATGATGAAACTGGACATTTAGGAGAAGAGAAGACCATTGTGTCAATAAAAGATTGTTTCTATTGGCCGAAGTTGTCAGGACTGTGGAAGATGTGAAGAACTGTGGAAAGTGTAAGACATAACCCCAAAGAGCTGCACCATTGAAGCATATCACCAGAAATGGTACTATGGATCTTGTTTTTATTAATTTCCTGTCCTTGGAGCCTGATTCCAAAGGACTGTTTAACATTCTTGAAGTCACTGATCATTATACAAGGCATGCCCAAGCTTTTCCAACTAAAGACCAGAAAGCTCTCATGGTAATCAAAGTTTTATGTGAAAAGTATTTTATTCATTACGGATTATTGGTGCATATACACAAGGATCAGGGACACACCTTTAAAAGCAAGTTAATCCACGAGTTGCTTAAGATGTTCAAAAATCATGACGCCATACCATCCCCAGGGTGAAGCGCAGCCAGAATGATTCAACAGAACTTTCAATGCTTGGGACTCATGACAAGTCCCAGAAATAAAAGTGGAGCCAGCATGTCAGTCAACTAGTGCATGCTTATAATTGTATAAGAAAAAATGCAACCGGATATTCCCCTATATGTCCTCATGTTTGGGCAATATGTGTCTAAGCGGAGAACAGACCTAAAAAGAGCCTACCTATCAAGTAGCCTCAGAGGCCGCAGACAAAAGTCATCAGAAGAACATAAAACTTCATGATAAGACAGTACAAGATCTAATGCTTGAAGAAGGAGATTGAGTTCTGATGAGAAATCTAGGAGTCACAGGAAAGAACAAACTGGGAAACAAATGGAGTTCCTTGCCATATGTGGTCATCAGTAATATGCCAAACTTGCCTGTCTACCAAGTAGGTAGAGAGGTCAAGGGAACTGTCCAGACAGTGCATAAAAATCATCTTTTGACTTTTGGATACCTGGTAAAAATGCCAGAGGAGAAAAAAGAAAGGACCTCAGAGACCAGTGACAAGATCCCAGACACATTGCAAAACTCATCTCAGTGATGCAGGAACAGCTGATATACTTGTGGAAGGCAATTATGAGGAGGATGAGGATCTTCAGATTCCGAGGATGTTGATACATATATACCTCTACAGACTCCTGAAGAACTTCTGAGACTACCAGAATCTCATAATCTGAGATCTGTTCCCCAAGAAAGAAGAGTGTCTATTCCTGTGAAGAGTGAACCAACCAAGAGCTGAGACAACAGTGAGAAAGAAGTAGCACCCAATGTTGAAAGTCCTAGTCAGGAGCTGGTTGGTGATACTCTGGAAATGGAAAGAGATGTCAATGAAACAACGCAAGAAGTTGAAAGACCTAACACTATAGTGGAAGAAAATAATAACTTGCCTTTTCCCAAAGAGCATGATGGTAAAAAAAATAATTAAAATGTTATAATGTTTCCTCTAACAGGCTCCAGAGGAAAATTGTTTTCACCATAGATGCGTACATAGCACAAACACAACACAACACAAAACATGTAAACATATCAACTTATTATAATACAATCAAAACAATCACAGACATATCACAAAAAAAAAGCAAAAAGCATAAGATGACTTATCAATGGCCGAATTCCTATGTATTTAAAGCTCGCATAGCTACAGGAACAAAACTCTTACTATAGCTGGCCTTTCCACACATGGGTAATCTATACCTACAGCCAGATGAAAGGGGGAACAATTTTTATAGAATGGGTGGTCTGGGTCATTTAACCCTTTCACATGTACTGCAAGTTTAAAATATTCTGGCTGACCCCCCAGCTTGAGGTTATCAAGACGACCGTTATTTAGAATATCACTTTATTGTTTCCATGCATCATTGCTTGTCATGTGACACAATAGCACTGTATGAGTGATGATGTGCTTTTATTTAATTTTTCCTTTTTATTCAAAATTTTCACATATTTGTTAACTATAGCATGAAATATCCGATAACACAATAAATATACGATAACACTAGTGCGCTTTCATTTTAAAATACATAACTTTTTTTATAGTTATGCCTGTGTTTACACTACTCTGGCATTTTCGACCCTTGCAAATGGAGACATTTGAAAACGCTGCAGACCCCGTTTTAGTTTGAAAACTCTGGGTTTGCGTTTCAGTGTAAATGGACGAAAATGGAGACTTTTGAAAACGAAGGTGTGGCTGCCCACATTATGCTACCGGAACATGATAATAACAGATCAGGGCTGTGGCTGTGGATGCCATATGCCCCAGGAGCCTCTGAAATAGTTTCAGTAGGGCCGCTCTCTTGCCCTCGAATCAACCGAGTCTACTTCCACACCGAGAAAAGAGATCCTCTGCACGGGGGAGAGTTTGCTCTTTTTCCAGTTGACCCGAGGTGACTGAGCACCAGGTTCCTGTGCTAGCACAATTGTTCTTGAGAGTGAGCTAGAATCAGCCAGTCATCGATATAGTTGAGGATGCGAACACCCTGTTCCCTGAGCGGAACAAGGGCTCCCTCCACAACCTTCGTAAAGACGTGGTGAGACAGGGATAACCTTAATGGGAAAAGCTTGTACTGAGATGCCTGCGCCTTGACAGCAAACCCGAAAGAACTGTCTGTGTCAATGAAGAATGGAGACATGAAAGTATGCGTCCTTCAGGTCGATCGCTGCAAACCAATTCATTGGACGAATGCATTTGAAATGGGCTTGGGTGTTACTATCTTGAACGGGAGCCTGTGAAGGGCCCGGTTCAAGGCACGCAGGTCTAGGATTGGTCGGGGAAGCCCACACCGTCACCCTCAGATCACCCTGGCCACCAGCTAAAGTAGCCCTCTCACAAGAAGAGGAGCTAGATTGGGGCAAAGGGGACTCTACCTCGTTTGAGGTAATCGAGTCTTGATCTTAACACCGTAATGGTCATGTTCCCGCAGTGGGAACATAAGTCATCCACGAACGCAGCCTCAGCATGCTAAAAGCCCAGACACAGGAGACAGCACTCGTGACTGTCAGACGGAGCCATATATCAACCACACCCAGAAACACACCGGTGGAATGACATCTTTAAAAAGATGCAAACATACACCCATGTATGATCTTTTGAGATAGAGAAAAAGCTCTTTCAGCAGTGCTGAAGCACCCAGGGTAGACACAGAGACTGGAACAGCAGCAGGAAGCTCTAGACCAGGGGTGTCAAACTCATTTTAGGTTGAGGGCTGGACTGGAAAAAAAACTAAAATAAAAAAAAATAAAAAACCTTGGTGCACTGATAGTTGCATTAATATTAACCATATAAACAACAAACAAGAAAACTAGTACACTGCTCCTTAAAACTGTATTTGTTTTTACAGCGAAAAAACTGTTAGATTTTTTAAATATTGGTTTTTTTTTTGTTAGAAGCAAATTGGCTGATTCTGATACTGGTAGCAGATTTTTTTTAAGGAATATTATTTGTTGTTTATTTAAAAAAATGTGTAGCTCTTTGATATTAGAGGCAACAATGAAGTGCTCAGCTCCGAAGCGAAAGCTTGAATGCGAGAATGCGCTGCTCCTTATATACCCACAGAGTGGGGCAGAGATTGTGATGCAAATTCTGCAGACCAAGAACCAAGAACCATACCACTCAAAGGTGATTGGGCTCTCGGGCGAGACCCCATTCGTGAGGATGATCTGATGTAACGTTGAACGTGACCGACTGAAAGGGAACTGCAAGCATCATTTTGAGTTATCGACAAGTATGCTGAAAAATGATATTTAATGCTTGAGTTTGAAAGTTCCTGATGTGTCAAGTTGCCATGTGTTTTCATTTTAAGATTATTGGCAAAATCGAAGAATGGGGACAGAAAGATAAGCTGTCGTACAACAATTTGATGCACCAGATTGATGTTGGAGTGAACAAGGGACAGTCTGAGAGTCTGAGATTATCAATGCTGTGATGAGCTTGCATGATATGCTGGAGATCAAGACAGATTTAACCTTTCTCAGATGTGTACAATTCTGAAAGGACATCACAAGGAAGAAAGCTCAACATACCTGTATCATCGGCTGATGAATATCACTCAAGAGGGCCATGAGTCACCACAAACCTATTTTGAGCCATTGAATTAAAAGAAAGACTTTTAGCTGCTGCTCAAGAACCGGATGGAGAAGAATCGTACAGTCTTGATCTTATACAGAGAAGATTCCTGTGTGCACTAGCAATGGGGTTATCCAACAACATTAAATATCATCTTAAAACCTTGTCTGGATAATCCTACAATCACGGATGAAGTTCTCATCACAAAGATGAACAAAGCTATAAGCCTTGAGTGGGAATGACAGCAAAAGTTCAAGAAAAACACCCATGTGAAAAGGCCTAAAGTTACTGAGGTCCAGGCAGAACTACAAAATCAGGAAAGACTGGGTTATGTTGTCCGCATGCACACAAGGTCATGGACAAGAAAGACTCTGAGCTCTATGAGGTCATTAAGCATTTGAGAGAGGAGATCGGAGAAATGAAGAAAGTGATGTGTACTTACCATTCCATGCAGCCCCGAGAAAGAAAGCGAGGATGCTGTGGGTGTCAGGAGCAGGGCAGAGGTGACCAATGTGACCATTGTTTTAAAAGTGCACAAAGTGGACATCTTTCCAGAGCGTGCTGGTGACCACCTGCAGGAAGAAGAGAAAGAGGACACTCAGCTAGCAGTATGAACACTAGAGTACAACTCACACAACATCATCACTGTGGCAGGAACATCAAACTCCTGTCCGACAGCATTAAGTAGTTGGAAGCCCAGGCAGCAGCAAAGCAGAAGGAGAGCTACCTACAGCTTATCAGATAGTGCTAATCAGCTGTCCACCAAACATAATGCACAGTTATTGAATTTGATCAGAGAGAAATGTATGGTGAACTGTTTCTTTTATGGTGTGGCAATGCAAGCTCTATGGGATACTGGCTCACAAGTATGTCTCATGAAAGAAAAGTGGATAAAAGAACACCTCCCACACACAACACTACACAGCCTCGCAGAGATCCTAGGTCCTGGAATCCTCCACCGGCCGAGCAGTGAATCAAATGGTCCTCATGTTCGAAAGCTGGGTCAAAGTGTCATTCAAGCTGGGAACAGACAAAGCCACACCGTTGGAATTGGAAGTACCTGCATTAGTATCTGGTGATGATGGGGTGATCGAGGAACCCATCATTGGATACAGTGTCATTGAGTACCTGCTGAGCAGTGGTGTAGAGCGACCTACAAGACCTACAAGCCAAGACGACAGGTGCAGCGATGGAGTAGCAAAAGCTGGAAGGTCAGTAACAAATTCCAGCTAAACAGGCTAGAGTTTGTTGCATCAAAACGGGCCCTTTATTATCTGACCAAGATGCTCTTTTTGTGCCGGATGAGTGAGCGAAGTGGCCAGATGGATTGAGGGTGGAGGAAAACATTATCTGCCTCCTGAGAATGACCTGTTCACTTTTCTGCATTGCTGTGATTCCATGGGCAGTTCTGGGCCATATACAGCGAGTAAAAGCCATCTACCCTGCTGAGATGAGAGACCAGTTATAGCCCAGCAGGAGATTGCTTGCGTGACTGCTGCATACACCACCCAAAGCCTGTTCCATAAAGACAGTGAACGAATCACCCAATCTACAGTAAATGTTGATGTGGTGTTAGCGATGCAAAAGGAAAACTTATGGGACCCTCCTGTTTGTATCGATCATCCAACACCCGAACAGCAGCAGAAAGAGAAGCATCTTTTAAGGGAGGAGAGTGGCGTTTTTGCTCGTGATGACAGAGATGTGGGATGTATTCCATCTCTCCAGCTAAAAATTTGCCTCGATGCCACACCCGTGAAGCACACATACATGTCTGTCCTAAAGCCACTGCGCAAAGAGGTTAAAGAATACCTGGAGGATCTGTTGCACAAGGGATGACTTACTAAATCCAAGTCACCGCACTCTTTACCTGTAGTCTGCTTGCATAAGAAAGATGGAACTCTCTGCCTCTGCTGTGACTACCAGGAGTTAAACAAGAAATCCATTCCAGATAGACACCCTATCCCCCATATACAGGACATGCTTGCATGCTTGACAGCTTGGCAGGCAGCACCTGGTTTTCGGTCCTTGACCAAGGCAAAGCCTATCACCAGGGGTTTGTAGAGGAATCCAGCCAACCTCTCATCACCTTCATAATATATGGGATTATATGTGTAAGATTGAAAATATCTAAAAGATATTTTAAAATGAACAAAGACATTTGCTTTACTGTTTCAACCCCCTCTCTCTTGCTGCAAGGGCCATTTGGAAGTCAAAGAGGTGTTGATAGTGATCAAGCCCTGTAGGCCAAGATGTGTGTACATCGGGGGTCTACAAATTGTCACACCTTTAGTACAATGGGGCAAGTTTTAATCTCCTGATTGGTCAGTTTGAATGTCTCATATTTGGGTTTCAGTCACATGGTCAAGGAAGGGATAAAAGACGACTGTAACTGTTGCTCTGTCTCTTCTTTGATTCTTGGCTTTTCTTGGGCATTCTCTTGCCCTCTCTCTCTCTCTCTCTCTCTCTCTCTCTTTCTCTTTCTTTCTCTCTCTATCTCTCAGGTAACTTTTTTCATACATGCTGTGTACGATCAATGGTATATGATTTTATCATCTCATACATCTATTTTGTAATTATTTTTAAGTGTAACCATAATCAGATATTGTCATTAAACCCTTTCAATTACAAATGATGTGCTAACTAGTTTTGATTTGGTATTAACATTAATGTGCTCCCTATTGCAATATAATATCGTCACCCTATAGCAACGCTCTCCCACATATTTTGCTATTATAACTGCGCTTATTTCCGTCGTTGGTATAAGTTGCAGTGGGTGGTAATAGACAAGAAATGTACAGTTTTCTACCATCTTGCTGATAAAGTTTCTTTAGTCGCTCGGCAACCCTACAGCCTGAACCCCTGTAGGAGTTCCACCCTTACAGATGGTGCCGAAACCCGGGATCCCTTGCAGTGAGTTTTCTGAAATCTACTTTGATTGGTTGTCAGAATGAGGACATTTTTTCACATTTTTGGATCTTGTGAATGGATTAAAGCTGACCTTCTCACCAAGGAATGGGTAAGTCTGTTTTAATTGTTTAATGGTATGATATTCAGATCTCCTCAGGGATGGAAGGGAAAATTTCTGAAAAGAGTGACGTATTGTTTGCTTTATGGAGCAAAACAGTTGAGCCTACCTTGTCCAAACTCAAGAAACAATATATTGGGATTAAATGTTCAGATAATGAAATGCTCAAATGGTGGGACATAATTGGCAAACATCAAAAGAAATCAAAACGTGGTGAAATAATTGAGGCTTTAAACTTCATAAGTTGTGCGCGGCTGCGTGATGTGACCACACATCTATTTTCAAGTATAGACGCTAAATGTAAAGAAGTGCATTCTAAAAATGCAGAGGCACAAAAGTCAGAGTTAAAGATTCAGGATCTTCAAACACAGCTAGATAATTTACTAGCTGAACAGTTAGCTCTGACTGAAAAGTGTAAAAAACACAAAGAGACCATTGCAGATCTCAAGGCTAAGCTAAATGCTCAAAAGTCTCCCAAAGCGCTTAACAGCGATGGGGCTAAAAAGCATGTTCACTTCTTAGATGAGGTGACTTGCTCTGATGAATCTGGAATGTTTTGTTCAGAGGCCACTGCTCAAGAAAGTGTGCCTATTTCAGTTCTTAAGGTGATGCGGCACCGGAATAGCGCAGAGTCATGTACCAGAACGCATGGTGTACAAGCATTAGAGAGCCATGAAAATCCTCAAACTCCAGGAGAACACAGCAAACAACCCTTTGGCAAAGAGAACAGGTTTTGCAGTTCCTGTCAGAAAGTAGGCCATACAGAGGAAAAATGCTGGTCACTGGGTAGGGGTAGACCTCCACCTTATTTTCAGAAAAACAGGAAACCACATTTTAAGGGCAAAGATCAACGCTCAATTGCAGGTAAATCTCTAAGTGAATTAACTGTGTTGTTTATGCAAGGCCTCCAACTATTAACTTCACTTGCTAGTGGATTAGCAGCCCAATAGCAATAAGTTTAATAGTTAAACATCCAAATTGCTATGATCCTGTTTGTATTTCAAATTTGTATTTGTGCTAAACACACTGTGTGCACAGAACACACATTAAAGTTGTTTGTGATACTATATGTACACATAGACTAGTTTATTATTTAAAACACATGATTGCTTTACTGTAAGTGTTTTATGAAACACTTAGGTTAAAGGTTGTAGATGTTATCCATTCTATGCCATGTATCTTATGTAAATTGGAATAAGTGTAGTACTGGAATTGTATTGCAATTTCTAGTTGCATGTGTGAATTATGTTAAATTTGTTTGTCTCGTAAGTGGAAAACTCTGCTATTTTCCATATAGCTAGAGTAAAACCATGTACAGGAGCACAGAATTGCCATGTGGCTACAGTGTGATTCACAATTGTATTAACCATGAAAATGCTTTCCTCACAACAGGATTCAGTAACTCTGAACTTTGCACTTTATCATGCCCCTTAACAAAAACATTGGTGTTGAAGGATTTTGAGCCAGATCACACCTCATACTCACATCTTCAAGCTGGCTCCCTGTTACAAAAACAGAACCAAATTTGCATCACAATTGTTAAACCTCCTCACCTTTGTTTGGAGCATGATTGAATTTACACATAGCTACAGCTAAATGCAGTCACATAGATTTGATCTTCACACACAAAGTCAAATCTACATCTACATATGCCTCACAAAATGTATCCATATAATGTTTTTTAAGTCTTTAAGTCTAGACTGCACTATAACTGTGAATTTCATCCAGTTATTGTTTTGTTTTGTTTTTTTTTGGATTTATTAAATCACTGTTATCATTTGTCTCAACAAGTTAAATATCAAAATGCATGTTAGTATTTCACATTCTTACCTAAGCACAAAATTTGTATTATCATTAATGCCTTTGAAACATTTCTGAAACTTATTTGATTCGTTTCTTTGTATTTTGTCTATTTGAATTGTAACAATGTTTTCGGACATCAATAGAATTGAATCTCTGTATTTGGTTACACTTAATATTTTGCTGATACTCTTCATGATAAAGGGGGGTTAAAACCCAACAATTGTTGTTTTGTTATAATGCAATTTATTTAAATGTTTCCAGAAACAGTGTAAGAGCTTGTAGGATCTTCTTTTATTCTCGCCTTGACCACTTTATCAAGTACATCGATTTAAGGGCTTATTGCCAGAGACAAATTTAATCTGACCACATCAAACCTCTGACCAATGACAAATGCCATATGTACGCTTTTGCTGTTTGTTGTGCTATATGTTCTTTTAAATCACAGGATCCCTGCTGCCAAAGTTCAAATCTTGTGTCTTGTCTCAAAAGAGGGACAACTGAGTTCTACCATCATCAGTGCCTGATTCTTGTGGAGGTGTGAAGTGTTCGATGGATAATTTGCATAACCATAAACGGTGCAACACCATTTGATGGACCTTCTCATGCAGGGCTGAAAGGAGAACAAAGACTGAAGACTGACCGACTGCTATTGAAACAAGTCTGGACAAAAGTCTGAAGTTGACATCTACACACAACAGAAAGCATGTCTTCATGGACTGTGCCACCTTTGGACTCCATGAGTGTGGCCAACGGTGCCAAGGAGGGATTTGTAAGATTGAAAATATCTAAAAGATATTTTAAAATGAACAAAGACATTTGCTTTACTGTTTCAACCCCCTCTCTCTTGCTGCAAGGGCCATTTGGAAGTCAAAGAGGTGTTGATAGTGATCAAGCCCTGTAGGCCAAGATGTGTGTACATCGGGGGTCTACAAATTGTCACACCTTTAGTACAATGGGGCAAGTTTTAATCTCCTGATTGGTCAGTTTGAATGTCTCATATTTGGGTTTCAGTCACATGGTCAAGGAAGGGATAAAAGACGACTGTAACTGTTGCTCTGTCTCTTCTTTGATTCTTGGCTTTTCTTGGGCATTCTCTTGCCCTCTCTCTCTCTCTCTCTCTCTCTCTCTCTCTCTTTCTCTTTCTTTCTCTCTCTATCTCTCAGGTAACTTTTTTCATACATGCTGTGTACGATCAATGGTATATGATTTTATCATCTCATACATCTATTTTGTAATTATTTTTAAGTGTAACCATAATCAGATATTGTCATTAAACCCTTTCAATTACAAATGATGTGCTAACTAGTTTTGATTTGGTATTAACATTAATGTACTCCCTATTGCAATATAATATCGTCACCCTATAGCAACGCTCTCCCACATATTTTGCTATTATAACTGCGCTTATTTCCGTCGTTGGTATAAGTTGCAGTGGGTGGTAATAGACAAGAAATGTACAGTTTTCTACCATCTTGCTGATAAAGTTTCTTTAGTCGCTCGGCAACCCTACAGCCTGAACCCCTGTAGGAGTTCCACCCTTACATATGAATGGGTGAGGGTCTCTTTTGGATTGTCAAATGCACCTGCCAAATTCCAAATGAACATGGAGGAGTGCCTGAGAGAACTGCACGATGAGGTATGTCAACCATATTTAGATCATAACTTTGACATTCAAAGACATTTAAGAATCATCTTCAGGACAAAAGATTAAAAAATGTTGCAGTGTTACGAGAAACATGGTGTCAAGCTAATCCTTGAAAATGTGAAGTGTTCCAAAATCACACATGATTCCTAGGGAGGCTGGTGACCAAAGACAGGTACACGATGGACCTGGCTGACATCGCTTCAGTCCAAGCGCTGAAGGAGCCGGACCCCTAAGACAGTTGGCGAGGTGAGAAAGTTTATTAGGATTTTTACTACAAGTCATACATTGAGAACTTTTCCCGCAAGGCCACACCTCTTTACATACTGCTCGCCGAGACGAAGACACCAAAGGGGAAAGTACAGCCAAAGTGTAAGGGCAAGGGGAAAAATTGCCAAGGACAGCTTGCATCGTCACATGGACAGATGAACATCAAAAAATCCTCTGTGATTACTTATCCAGTCCACTGGTGCTGGGATATTCAGATCTGAATGAACCCTTTGTACTCCACTTCGATGCTTCACAGGAAGGCCTTGGTGCAGTGTTATATCAAAGGCAAAGAGGCACATTAGTGGTCATAGTGTCCAGATCAAGAACCCCAACCCCTCCTGAGAAAAACTACCTTCTTAACTTGGGAAATTTGGAGTTTTTTGGCCATGAAGTAGGCCATATGTGAGCGGTATAGGGACTATGTCTATCCTGCCCCATCATTCATTGTGTACATAGACAATAACCCTCTCACTTATGTGATGTCAACAGCCAAGCTAAATGCCACAATGTACTGATGGGTAGCTGAACTTGCTGACTTTCGATTCACCATCAAATACCACCCAGGAAAGATGCTGATGGCCTGTTGCATATGCCACTGCAGATGGAACAGCACATGAAAACCTGTTCCAAAGTGCACCCTGACGTCATTGTCAGCATATCTCAGTCAGCGATGGTACAGAGTGAGAGAGGGTTGTGTCCACTTACGATTGAAACAGTGTTGTCGGGAGAACAGGAGGAGGAGTTGCTCACGTCAGTTGCAGAGATCCCCAAGGAATTTCGGAGAAAAAGGCCAAGAGGAAGACCCTGAAATCAGATAAGTCTTGGTGTACCTCAAATCCAAACCATGGCCTATGAACAGAAGCTAGGGTAAAGAGGTTCAGGGACTGATGAGGGAACGAGCTAAAATACCTGGATGAACATGGTCGCTTGTTCCAGAAAACAGCAACTCATCATCAGTATTGGTATTGCCTAGGAGATACCATTGTTCATAAAGAGCTACATCAAGACGTGGGTCACCTCTCAGCTGAACTTGATCAGAGATTGGTTTTACTGGCCCCACATGCAAAGAGAAGTAGAACACTATGTCACGCTTGTTTGCAGTTGCTTGAGAAGCAAACGTCCAAACAAGGTGACCCGAGCTCCTCTGACTAACATCACCACCACTAATCCTTTTGAGCTGGCCTCTATTGATTTTCTGCATCTGGCAATGTGTAAAGGAGGTTAGGAGGTTATTTTTTATTTGTGATGGACCACTTTACACACTTCGCTCAGGCGTATGCATGTATGCATTCCCGACGAAACTGCACCCTGATCAAGGCAAGGAATTTGACAAGCTGTTTGCAAAGTTGCAAAAGTACAGTGGTTTGCAAGGCTCCCATACAACACTCTATCACTCGCAGGGGAATGGTCAAATTGAGTGGTTTAACCAAAGCATTGGCAGCAAAGTTAGGACCTTGCCTGAGACCACCAAAGCCAATTGGAAAAAGAAAGCAGGAGAAGCAGGTTTCCAAAATACTCAAAAGGTTTAATAATAACTCAAAAAGGTAGGCAATACACTTCAACAACAAAACAGTGACAGGACAAAGAGTGAACAAACCAAGGAGTACTTATACAAGAACTAATGAGGAAACTAATGAGCTAATAAACAAGACACACCTGAATCGAGAACACTAATCAAATTAGAAACCATGACAACTAACTAAAGGCGGGAAACTGAGAACAAAAGAGAACATGTGACAAACAGAACATGGTGCAAAAACAAATTGGCAGTGTTAACCTGAACACTGCCAATTTACCCAATAGTATTTAGACACTCCAGGTTGCCAGTTGGTGACGAGTTAATGTTATGTTAATATTAATGCCAGTTAATGCCTTCCATTGCCAATTGCGCTTGTTCCTGTTGTGTGTCCTCAAACTGGCAGCCCAAGTGGACTGCATTTGGACTTCTCATCTAGGTCGCTGTTAAACTCTCCTGGAGACTATTCCTTTGGCATGGTCACATGCCGCTTATAATAATAAACAACCCCTGCAAACACAATTAGATAAAATATAGGCATTATCTTTTCCCTTCATGGTTGAGTTTTGTCATGACTTCACCGGAACAGAACATGAAAACCACATCCACAAAGAGCAATAATATAAACTTTTACATGATTCACTGTCATAGTTTAACATATAGTGACAAATGGTGATATAAATCCTAAAATAAAATTACACATACTAGGTATGCATATGTGTTAGTGGATATATTTAGAGCTTTATTGACCTTCATGACCTTAGACACATTTGTCTTTACATGTCTTGTACAGCTTTGAGAAAAGTAGAATAAAATGAATTAGAATAAAGTTCAAACTGACAATTCTCTTTCAAAACATGACTCATGATTTGGTTGTATGAGTAAATTAATTTCTCACAAAACAAGTACATATTTATTCTCTGGAAGCCGGGTTAATTGAGTAAACGCTGTTAATGCATTCCTGACATGGGTCAGACCCTCAGTCACCTGTCAGATGCAGACATTGCCTGTAACATAAATACCAGAACATGATTTTCAATTCATTATATAATACAAGAAGAGGGATTTTAAATCCACAGCCTTCAACAGAAATAGAGTATAACCCAATCCCAACCTAGCCAGGAGTTACTGTAACTTTCAGTAGGATTGGGTTTTATGGTCAGATGAGACCAAAATAGATCTTTTTGGAAACACACACTAGAGGTGGGATAAATGTGGACAGAGAGATGCCATGTAGAAAAGTATTTCATATATATAGTATAATATATATATGTGTATATATTCATATGTATATATATATATATATATATATATATATACATATATATATATATATATATATATATATATATATACAAGAAGAGGGATTGTAAATCCACAGCCTTCAATAGAAATAAAGTATAACCCAATCCCAACCTAGCCAGGAGTTACTGTAACTTTCAGTGGGATTGGGTTTTATGGTCAGATGAGACCAAAATAGAGCTTTGTGGAAACACACACTAGAGGTGGGATAAGTGTGGACAGAGAGATGCCATGTAGAAAAGTATTTCATCTCCACTGTGAATGTAGATGCACAAAGTATTAAATGAAGGGGTGTCAATAATTGTGGAATACACATACTTTTTTTTAGTTTTAGATTTTTTTCTTTCAATTATTTTGAAAGGTTAGAGTTTCATTGAAATTTTAAATAAAAGATAGAGAGGACAAACACCAAGACCATTTTTCCATGGTCTGTTTTGCTCATATTTACCAAGAGTGCCAATATTTTGGAGGGCAATGTATGTAATATATAAAATTATATGTCATATACAACATAAAAAAATAAGTCATGCACCAAAGGCAATATCTGTTTAAAACATGTACATTTACATGTACATTTAAAGCAAGAAAATGTAGAGCAAGGAATTTTAAAAAAGTAACACACACAAGCACGCACACACACGTGCGCACACACACACACACACACACACTTTTTATCCTTTGAGATGGTATGTTTAAATGGTGGTGTCTCAGGTGAATTGTATGCAAGGTCAGGTCCAGTTTAATTGAAGATTATTTGCTTATTTACTCAAGCACAGACAGAGCTAAATACCTTGAATCAAAAAAGAGCAGACATTGTCAAACCCTGGGGTTCAGTGCTTCATGCAATTAGAGACTTATCCCTGAAAGCAATTCCAATTATTTTACAGCTAAGCAAGAACTGGATGGAACACTCACTTAGCATTCACAATCACTTACATTATAGGTTAACCATGGAGTTATGTAATCAGGATAAGAAAAAGTAACTCTAATCTGTTACTCTAATGTTTATGAGACACTACATGTAACAAAAATTCTGAAAAAAATTACTAGTCTAGCAGGATTACATTTTTGGCAAAATAAATTATGAATCTTGGTATGCATGGCAATTCTCTGTTCTGCTTCAAATGCTCCTCCTTCTTTGTCACTTATGCCCATGAGCTTTAGTGAATTTAGATATCAGTAGACAAATTAGTTTAGTCTCAATTTTTAGACAATCAGAGATTGACTCAAACTTTAATGTTTGATTGCATAGCTGCAGTTTTGCATTGTCCTTAAGAGACTGGAGTAACAAACTTTATCCATCCAGATGTAATGCCACAGAAAACAGTATAACTTAAACAGTCCTAACTTCCTGTTTGTAAGGGTGGTTCGTGCCTACAGCCTTCCTGTTTTGTGCCTACAGTGGTTCAGCCTGCGGGGTTGCTGAATGACTAAAGAAACTATATCAGCAAGATGGTAGAAAACGGTACATTTCTTGTCTCTTATCACCCACTGCTACTTATACCAATGTCGGAAATAAGCGCAGTTACAATAGCTAAATATGTGGGAGAGCGTTGCTGTTGTGTGACGATATTGTATTGCAAAAGGTAGCACATTAGTTTTTTTTTTTTTTTTTTTACTATTATTGCTTTGGTGCAATTTTCACAAGCAAAACTCTTAGTACTAATATCACAACAGATCATCAAATGTGCACTTTTTTCAAACATTTCAGCATGTTTTCAAATGTGTTAGTACAATACACAAAATCACAAAGTATCCTTTTCACTACACAAAATAAGTGTTTCATTTTTATAAATGTTTCATTCACAGTAACTGCCTTTCATAATGCTATTACTATCAAACTTTTCATTTTCATCTCTTCTCGTTCAGTCTAATACATTTGACTATTATTTAATCCAACTGATCTTAATGGTTAATCAATGAATCATTTGGTACACCTATAGATTTCTGATTCTAAAGGCATAGTTTCTATAGAACTTGTTTGTAATTTACAATATGGATAACCAAATGTAATGAATTCTTTTTACATTACAATTATAATTATAATTATTAAATTTATCTTAGATGATAACCACACCTTTTGATAAAACACTGAATAGATACCATTACAAACATTGTGGATTTTATGTCAATTATGTAATTTAGGTAATGTAAGTGTATTTCCTAATGTGGCATTTGTTGCCTGTGATATTCTAATTATTTCAGAAACAAGGGTGATTTGAAACATGTATCTTGCATTGTTTGCTATTGAATTAACCGACTGTTAAAAGTACTAAATTGAAAGAAGAACATACCAAATGATTAAACCAAATGTTCTCATTAAATATCACAATGATCTTGTGTTTTGAAACAATGATTATGTAGAATGAAAATATGTACAACTAGAATGAAAGCATGAGATCAGGTTTTGAAAGAATGACTAGCTGTGTTACATGTGTGATCAATTTAGAGTTCTGAACTAAGTGTTTTGAAACCTTGTACACCTTACTTGAAAATAGTACCAAAAAAAAAAAAAAAAAAAAACTGTAATATTAATACCAAATCAAAAATAGTTAGCACATCATTTGTAATTGAAATGGTTTAATGACAATATCTGATTATGGTTACTCTTAAATAGTTTTAAAAAAATTGATGTATGAGATGATAAAAACTTATACCCTTAATTTGTACCCAGCATATATGTAGAATGTTACCTGAGTGATAGGACAGGAGAGAGAAAGTGAGCAAAAAAGTGTAGAGAGAAAGAAACAAAGAAAAGAGGAGGCAAAGAAAGAGTTCCCCAAGAAAAAGAAGAGCCAGAGAATAAAAGAGACAGAGTAACAGTTACAATTTTCTTTTATCCATTCCTTGACCATGTGACTGAAACCCAAATGTGAGACATTCAAACTGACCAATCAGAAGATTAAAACTTCCCCCACTGTACTAAAGTTGTGACAATTCATAGACCCCCGATGTACACACATCTTGGCCTACAGGCCTTGATCACTATCAACACCTCTTTGCCTTTAAGAATTCCAAATAGCTCTTGAAGGGGGTTGAATCAGTAAAGTAAATGTCTTTGTTCATTTTAAAATATCTTCAGATATTTTCAACCTTACACCAGTCTCTTTGCCTACTATTAAAACCATCAAACTTTTATCATTCAGTGTCTTTATAAACTTTTTCTGTCTTAGTCAAACTTTATAATTTCTTAATCATGTTTGCTACTGCAATTCAAATTTGAAAAAAAATTCAGCAAATGTTAACATTCTCAATTAAATTTTGAATGGCTCACAACAAAGAGATACACTCACGCAGTGGAACCATTGCGAAGGTCAGCACACCACTCTCCCCTATTTCTCAATCCTGCCATCCCTTCTTGCATCTCTACCTCTTTCTGTTTTTTCTCTCTCTTTTATCTCTGCCTGTATTTCCTTCTCTCCCATTCCACACACAGACATTTTGACAAACAGTTTTATCGGTTACGTCATATTTCTTCCCTGTTTTAATCAAACAGTTGGGTGGCAGGCTGACTGGCAAGCAGATTAATATCACTATTGATCAGATGGGATGAAAATATTCTCACACATGTTCTTTCTCTCCTCTCCTCTCCTCTCTTCTCCTCTCCTCTCCTCCTCTTTTTTTAATTTGCTTTGGTACTATTTTCACATGTAAGTTGTACGTTTTCAAAACTCTTAGTTCAAAACTCTAAATTGATCACACTTGTAACACAGCTCATCATTCTTTCATTCTAGTTGTACATATTTTCATTGTACATAATCACTGTTTCAAAAGTTTCACAAGATCATTGTGATATGTAATGAGAACATTTGGTTTAATCATCGAAACACAACAGTATGTTCTTCTTTCAGTTTAGTACTTTTAACAATCAGTTAATTCAATAGCAAACAATGCAAGACACATTTCAAATCACCCTTGTTGCTGAAATAATTAGAGTATCACAGGCTACAGATGCCACATTAGAAAACTTACATTACCTAAATTACATAATTGACATAAAATCCATTTGTAATAGTATCTATTCAGTGTGTTATCAAAAGGTGTGAAGTATGACACAGCCATGATGTTCTGTGCTAGAAATGAGTTTGCTGCCAATACAGTAAATGATCTCACTGTACCTTATGACTGAATCTATACTGTAGTTTACCTTTATAAGGGTGAGATACAGAAATGTGGCAGTCTCTACCTTGGTAATGTCTTTGTTTACAGTGCCTCATACTGTAATGTAAAATGCTGTATTTGATGTCATTTGTCTCCTTGTTCTGATGCATCTCTGATCTGTCTAATGTTACAGTCATTGGACTGTTTCTTTTCCCTTGTACTCCTGCTCTGTGGTCACAAATTTCAAATCTCTCTCTCTCTCTCTCTCTCTCTCTCTCACACACACACACACACAGGTTTATTTTGCTATCTTAGTGAGGACATTCCATAGGCATAATGGTTTTTATACTGTACAAACTGTACATTCTATCCCCCTACACTACTCCTATTCCTAAACCTGTAAAAATGCATTTTTTTATATACTATTTTAAATATGAGGACTCATACCAGGTTAACAGCATTTCAGTCAACTCAAAAATCGAAATGGGTCAAACTGACCTGCAACATAACACTCGGGTTAAAATATCCATTAAGTATTTTACCATTATCTCTGCAGTTTCTATATGATCTATATTCTAATTTTCATGTTTTTTGGGGTTTCTTTTTTCTGTATACAGAAAATTAATACTTTATTCTATTTCAAATAATTATTATTATTATTATTTTTAACTTTAAATTATTCACAAGTTCGGAAAAAAAAATGTATCATGGTTTCCACAAAATGTGTAGCAGACCAACGTAATTTCATGACGTGTTCTACCACATGTACATTTACTTACGTTTTTATACACACAAAAACGTACAATATTTACATATTTATAGCACTAAAACGTAAAAATACTTACGTATTAACAGCAAAAAAACGTAAATCTTTTACGTATCCAAGTGTGAATGTGTATGAATTCCCATGTATTAATATTAAAATCGTGGCATTAATGTTTTAAATCTGTTGTATTCAATCAGGGGCGGACTGGGACAAAAATTCAGCCCTGGCACTGTAGCCACACCAGCCCACTTTACCACACCAACACAGCCCCACCTATGGACACGCGCATTTCCAGGTTAAAAAAAAGTATACTTTCATAATGTACTTAAAGTACTCTATTTTTACATGCTAATTGTGTACTTTATATACTAAAAATTCTTCTTTATTACTTATAATAGATCATTTTAAGAGCATCTAAGTGTGCTCAACTGTGCTATTTTGAGACACCACGAATATGTAGTTAGTACACTTGAACACATAAGTGTGCTACATATGGTAATTAAATACATTTTAATACAGAGATAATAGGCCTATGTTAAAAGCACATTTTAGTTCATATTCATGGTGTCTCAAAATAGCACAATTGAGTACACTTAGATGTTCTTAAGATTATCTTAATATACAAAAAAAAAAATATTCTTAAGTACTTCTTACAAAATTAGTGTGTGAAAATAGAGCACTTTAAGTACATTTTGGAAGTGTAAGTTACTTTTTTCACCTGGGTTGCTATACGTTTTTGACGTGTTAGTCTATTGCAAGTAGCCTACAGCTGATATTCCGATTCTTAAATATGTGCAAGTGAGTGTTTTGTCATTTAAAAACCTATATAATGACCTTGATCTTAATATATAATGTGAATTCATCCATTTGTACCGAAATACATGTGGCCGGTGAACTGGGAGAACAATAGAGTGAGTGAGCTTTATAGTTACTTACACAATGCGTATCTGATATGAATAAACCTCGGCAAATTATATTTGAATGGACTGTTATTGCTGCTTCCATAGACATCAGTGTATATTTCATTGGCTGTTATTGCATCGCGACACGTGACACCACAGGAGATCGAGTCGGCTGACAGCTCCAGATATTTAGCATGCTAGATATTTGTCTGGCATCTGCTAGGTGTCGGACTTAAAATCCTGTAGTGTAAACTTGGCAAGTTTACTCATCTACTTAATATGAAATAACATTTCTGTTTGTGACTTGTGCTGCAAACTTGTTTCGGAGGACTACATATTGTTAAACAAGTCTACACTTTAAAACTTTAAAAAGAATAAAATTTCTGTAATTGTTTAACCATTTTGTAATATTTAGTTTGTTTGCTATGCGACACAGAAGACGTTTTCTCCAATGCAGCGACTGACAATAACAACCATAAGATACACCAAAGCACAACATAAATTAACAAATCACATCAATTTTATTTGTTCACTGTACAAATCTTTAGAATCCATATGAACAGATACAAATTTATCCCTTTATCTGGTGATCACAGTCATAGCCCATGCTAGTTATGATTCAAATTTGAAAGTTGCGCTCTCGAAAACCTTTACGACATGGTTTACAGCACTGATATCAAACGCTCATTGGTTCACACCTGCTTCGTCACAGATTGCGACATGCCGTGTTTCAGTGGATTGATATTTGAAATGAGTGCGTGCCTTCACAGAGAGATGCTGGATTCATATTTTCATGGATTAATAAGTTAAATTCTGCTCTGCACGCTATAAAAAACTATTACCAGAGAGGACTGTGACTGCAACTCATCATCATTTGAACTACTTTTGGTACCACTTTTGACATTTTCGCAATAAATAAATTATTGTGATTATGTTTGTTTGTCTGTTTCTTTTATTTGATTAAACTTTTTGGACTTATGAATGCTGTCTGAATCATAATCATGCACTGTTCGCTGTTGGCCCGAGGAGAACTGGCCCCCCGACTGAGCCTGGTTTCTCCCAAGGTTTTTTTCTCCATTTTTAACACCTGTTTGTCCCCTGAAGTCACCTGTTGGAGTTTGGGTTCCTTGCCGCCGTCACCTTTGGCTTACTTAGTTGGGGACACTTGAGATTTGATATTCAACAATGTTTTGATCTGCCTGCATCGACACCATTGTATGCAGATTAAACTGAACTGGACGATGACATCACTGTTTACTCCAGTGATATAGATAAATTGACTAAATTAATAACTATTGATTCTTACAACGGAATGAATCTATACTGAATTTACTTAAGCTTTAAGAGCTGCTGTGCAGCCAAAGTTATTTGCCAGTTATCACTGTAAAGCTGCTTTGACACAATCTGCATTGTAAAAAGCGCTATATAAATAAAGGTGACTTGACTTGACTATTTATAACAGTATTGTTTTAAGAAATGGTTATGGGTAGGTTTAGGGGTAGGGGTAGGGGTAGGGGTAGGATTAGTGGCTCAAAATATTGTTTTAATGTTATATTTTTACTAAAATTGTCATTTTTCTAAACATTTATGTCCATTATGTTTTATTATTTTAACATTCTGTATAAAATGGGTATGTTTAGGTTCGGGATGTTGTTTAGGGATCTTACATTTATGTACAAAACAATAAAATGGAAAATATACATCAAAAACTTACATTTTAGTGCTATAAATATGTCAATAATGTATGTTTCAGCACCTTTCTAAAACATACAAAAATGTATATTTTGTGTCTTTGAAAGTTACGTATTAATATATTAACAATGAGACCAGGCTGAGCAGACTGGACTGGAGCAATGGCTTCATTTAAATTGTAATAATAATTAACAGTATTACTGTTTTACTGTTTTTATTATTATTATTATTATTATTATTATTAAATAAATGCAGCCTTGCTGAGCATATGAGATTTCTTTAAAAATCATTAAAAAATCTTACCGACTTCAAACTTTTTAATGATGTAATAATAAAGTATTGTGGATGCACACAAAAAAAGAAAAAAGGAGGTAAGATAAAACAAACATCTAAGGTAAGATAAGAAAAACATTTGCTGCCAGGCACAATTCATGTTACCATTGCAGGACATTAAGTTTCTAAAGTAAGAAAAGTTTATTTTGTTTTATGTTTTTGTCGTTTTTCTCCTATATCTTTTCCTTTCTCCCTGATGTGCCACTCAACACTGTTCTGACTTCCGCTTCTCTGCGTAATGTGCAGGGGTCAGTGACAGCATTGAGGAATGTTCAGTGATCCAGGGAGAGAGATGGTATTGCACAGAGGAAATTACCCCACATCTTTGGTTGCTAAGTGTATGACTGACCAATAACCAGACCTTTGGCTGTCGTTAACTGCAAGGGCAACATTGTGTTTGTGTGTGTGAGAGAAAGAGAGAGAGAGAGAGAGAGCATCAGTGAGAAGAGATCTGCCAGCTGGTTGTTGGATAATCTGAAGACACTTTCACGAATATGGGTTGAGTGTAGCATTAATTAAAGGTGAGGAGTGGTGGAGGTGACAGAAAGCAGACTTAACTCTCTCTCTCTCTCTCTTTTTTTTTTTTAGGACAAAGGCATGCAAAGTAAGGTACTGAGGGCATCTTAACAGCCTGTTATTTGTGCCCTCATGACCTTTGTCACTTTTTATTAAATATTTTGGATTTTTTTTTCTTTTTCAAAATTAAACTTTAGAGCAGCGAGAGATGTGTAGTGTTTATGAAAAAGAAGGACAGAAAGAAATGGAGGGAGGGAGAGAGAAAGAGAGAAGAATAAGAATTCCCCCTCCCCTCCAGAGTGAGCACCTGTGTCATTGTTATGCTTGTTGCCTAGTAACAACATTCTTCACCGCCCACCACAGAAAGAGTGGAAGCCATGCATGAAGACAGGAACAAAGAATCTCATATTTCATGGACATTTAAAAGGAGTTTATGTTGGGGATGTGACTGCATGGTGTCTGAATTCATGTTTTAAATGTTTATGACTGTTATATATATATATAATTTTAAAGTCTTAAAATATGTTTTTCTTCAAATGTATTTTAATTTGCACAAGAAATGTAAAACTGGAGAATCTGCTACACAACAAGTTGTACAATATGCTGTAATAAAATCTATACTTTAGCAAAAAATAAATAGATAAAATAAACACTTACAAAATAAATTGCCTACTTACCTAGACTTTCCTGACCCCTTAGTCAAGATGAATGCGAAATTGGATTTTAATAATGAAATAAAACAGACTATTTAAAAAAAAACTCACAAGTGCCATGTACATAGGCTTTCTTGCACAAATTTAAGACTACTGTAGCAACATTTTAGTTAAGAACAGTTTGTAGGGGCCTGCTGCTTTCCGCTTCGCTCGATTGCTCCTGTCTGCCTCGCTGCTCAGAGTGGTTTGCGTCTATAACTCCATATAGCTTTGTTTTGAATCTCTTACTTTTGTTCATTGTTGCTTATATTATCATTACCTTATATAATATTGCCTACCACATTAATCTGACGTCACTAGCTTGTAATCTTTGAATCTAAATCGCTGTTACAACATGTTTGCATCTCGCTAGCTTGTTAACTTGTCATCAGTCTCTCGCACGCTCCTTTTTCAACGCGTTCATCAAACAGCTGTGGTAACTCGGATCAGTATACAAACACGGTGAGTCATGTCATCCTTTCCTAGTATTGTGTCGTGTTCCATTTGACACATGTTCAGTATAGCTCTCTCTGTTAGCGATGAGGGATTTACATGTCATAAATGTAGGGAAATAGTCAGGCTGACAGAGAGAATCTCAGAATTAGAGACACGCATCCAAACTTTAATCAAGGATAGTAAGAATGCAAGGGCTTCAGATACTGTTTTGGATGCGACTAGCTTAGTGAACTCTGTGCATTGTTCGGTTCCGGCTGTAGAGCCTGCGCAGCAGGGCACTTGGGTAACGGTGAGGCAGCCTAGCCGCGGAAAACACCACTCTTCCGTTCCAATAAGAACATCAAACAGGTTCTCCCCACTCAGTGACGCACCCACTGAGAATCCTGTTGAAAGTGCCCTAGTTATTGGCGATTCTATTACACGGAACGTGAAAATAGAGACACCAGCCACCATAGTCACATGTTTGCCGGGAGCCAGAGCGCCTGACATCAAAGCAAATTTAAAAGTGCTAGCTAATGCTAATCGTAAATACTCTAAAATTATTATTCACGTTGGCAATAATGATGTTCAACTTCGCCAGTCGGAGATCACTAAAATTAACATTAAAGAGGTGTGTAAACTCGCAAGTACAATGTCAGATGAAGTAATTTGCTCTGGTCCCCTTCCTGTTCGTCGGAGTGATGAGATAGTTAGCAGATTATCATCACTCAATGGCTGGCTGTCTAAGTGGTGTCCGCAGAATAATATAGGTTTCATAGACAATTGGAAAAGTTTTTGGGGCAGACCTGACCTGTTGAAAAGAGATGGTATTCATCCCTCCCGGGATGGTGCTGCTCTTCTCTCTAGTAATATGGCACATAGTCTTAGAACTAAAACATGACAAACTGGGGTCCAAGTCAGGAAGCAGACAGACTGGCTAAACCGACCATCTGCTAGCTGCCTCACGTTACAGAAGTCAGATAATTCCCAACACATAGAAACTCTTACACCTAGATATTATCACATAGAGACTGTGTCTGTACCCCGAATTAGTAAAAACAAAAAACTTCCAAACCCATTTAATGGTAAAAATGTAATTGATGTTCAAAAAATAAAGAATAGAGATAATAATGATGAACAAATGATACATTTTGGGTTGTTAAATATTAGATCCCTTTCTTTAAAAGCCCTTATTGTAAATGATATGATCACAGACAATAATCTAGATGTGCTGTGTTTGACAGAAACTTGGCTAAAACCAGATGATTACATTACTTTAAATGAGTCTAGCCCTCAAGGTTATGATTATCGACACAATCCTTGTCAGAAAGGCAAAGGGGGAGGTGTTGCTGTAATTTATAGTAATATTTACAGTATTAGTCAAAAGTCTTCCAAATATAATTCCTTCGAAGTGATGGTGCTTTACGTAACATTATGTAAGTTGACATTTGTGCTAGCTACTGTATACAGGCCACCAGGACACCATACAGACTTTATCAAAGAATTTGCTGATTTTCTATCGGAGTTAGTACTAGCTGCAGATAAAGTCCTTGTTGTTGGTGATTTTAATATCCATGTAGATAATAAAAAAGACTCATTGGGATTGGCATTTACAGACATTCTAAACTCTATTGGTGTTAGACAACATGTGTCAGGACCCACTCATTGTCGTAATCATACTTTAGATCTAATATTGTCACATGGAATCGATATTGATGCCGTTAAAATTCTGCAGCAGAGTGACGACCTCTCAGATCATTATCTAGTCTCGTGTATACTACATTTAGTCAAGGCAGCTAAACTGCCTCCCTGCCATAAATATGGTAGAACTATCACTTTTACCACTAAAGATCGCTTTATAAATAATCTTCCTGATCAGTTTCATTGCCTTAGCATACCAGACAGTTTAGAAGACCTCGATGTTGAAACAGAAACTATTGCCTCTGTCTTTTCCAGCACATTAGACTCAGTTGCTCCTTTGCATTTAAAAAAGATTAAGGAAATTAATCCAACGCCATGGTACAATGAGCACACTCGGGCCCTAAAGGTAGCAGCCAGAAAAATGGAGCGCAGCTGGAAGAAAACAAAACTAGAAGTTTTTCGCATTTCGTGGAGAGAGAGAATGATTGAGTACAGAAAGGCCTTAAAAAATACTAGATCTGCCTATTTTTCAAAACTTTTAGAAGAAAATAAGCACAACCCTAGGTATTTATTTGATACAGTGGTTAAATTAACAAGAAATAAAGCTTCAACTTCTGATGTTTCCAAAGAGCACAGCAGTAATGACTATATGAACTTCTCTACTTGCAAGATTGATAATATTAGAGAAAAAATTATAACCATGCAATCGTCTACTACAGTATCGCGTCAGACAGTGCATTGTAGTGTCCCTGAGGAAAAATTCAATTCATTTACTGCTTTAGGAAAGGAAGAATTGTCTAAACTTATTAAATCATCAAAATCAACAACATGTATGTTAGACCCTATACCAACTAAGCTATTGAAAGAGATGCTTCCAGAGGTCATAGATCCTCTTCTTAATATCGTCAATTCATCTTTATCACTAGGATACGTACCAAAAAGTTTTAAGTTGGCTATTCTTAAACCTCTTATTAAAAAAACACAACTTGATCCTAGAGAATTAGTCAATTACAGGCCGATCTCAAATCTCACTTTTCTGTCAAAAATACTAGAAAAGGCAGTATCATCACAACTATGTTCCTTTTTAGACAGAAATAGTATCTGTGAGGATTTCCAGTCAGGATTTAGACCGTACCATAGTACTGAGACTGCTCTCATTAGAGTTACTAATGATTTGCTCTTATCATCAGATCGTGGTTGTATCTCTCTATTAGTGTTACTGGATCTTAGTGCTGCATTTGACACTATTGATCACAACATTCTTTTAAATAGACTCGAAAATTATGTTGGCATTAGTGGAATTGCATTGTCATGGTTCAAATCATACTTATCTGACCGTTACCAGTTTGTAGTAGTAAACGAAGAGAGGTCATATCGATCACAAGTTCAATATTGAGTACCGCAAGGCTCAGTACTAGGACCATTGCTTTTCACTCTGTACATGCTACCCTTGGGAGATATCATTAGGAAGCATGGCGTTAGTTTTCACTGTTACGCTGATGATACTCAGCTCTATATTTCTTCGCGCCCTGACGAAACTTACCAATTCACAAAATTAACAGAATGCATAGCTGATATAAAAAATTGGATGACCAGTAATTTCCTACTTCTAAATTCAGAAAAAACAGAGATTCTAATTTTTGGACCAAAAACTTCTTCACGTAATAACCTAGAATACTGTCTAACACTTGATGGCTGCTCTGTTAAGTCTTCATCGTCAGTTAGGAACCTGGGTGTGCTCTTTGATACAAATCTTTCATTTGAAGGCCATGTTACTAGCATCTGTAAAACCGCATTCTTCCATCTTAAAAATATATCTAAACTACGACATATGCTCTCAATGAAAAATGCAGAACAGTTAGTTCATGCGTTCATGACCTCAAGGCTAGATTACTGTAACGCTCTACTGGGTGGTTGTTCCGCTCGCCTGATAAATAAACTACAGCTCGTACAAAATGCAGCAGCTAGAGTTCTTACTAGAACTAGGAAGTATGATCATATTAGCCCAGTTCTGTCAACACTGCATTGGCTTCCTGTTAAACATCGTATAGATTTTAAAATCTTGCTAATTACTTACAAAGCACTAAATGGTTTAGCTCCCCAGTACCCGAGCGAGCTCTTAAAGCATTATAGTCCTTCACATCTATTGCGATCTCAGAATTCAGGCCAGCTGATAATACCTAGAATATCAAAATCAACCGCAGGTGGTAGATCCTTCTCCTATTTGGCACCTAAACTCTGGAACAATCTTCCTAGCATTGTTCGGGAAGCAGACACACTCTGTCAGTTTAAATCTAGACTAAAAATGCATCTCTTTAACTTGGCATACACATAACACATTATCAATTTATATTTTCAAATCCGTTAAAGGATTATTAGGCTGCATAAATTAGGTCAGCCGGAACCGGGAACACTTCCTATAACACCAGATGTACTCATTACATCAGAAGAAGAACGGCATACGCTAATATTAGTCTTTCTGTTTATCCCGAGGTTTACCGTAGTCAACCAGATCCGGGCCGTATCCAGGTGAGACCGAGGACTGGCGCCTTGACACGACCACAACGCAGCCCTGAAGTATCAGCAGAGATTGAGTCAACTAGATCATCCATTGTGAAGGCCTCATCGACACGACAGCCAGTGCCACATCCCCTGAACAAACCGTCCATACTGGTGTGATGAATACGATCCTCAACTGGACTGAACTGGAATAAATACTTTGAATGTTGCGATCCTATCGGACATATGATAGCAACCCGACTGGTTTCTCCCAAGGTTTTTTTCTCCATTTTAACACAGAAGTCTATTTGCCACCTGTTTGCCATCTGATGTCACCTGTTGGAGTTTGGGTTCCTTACTGCTGTCGCCTTTGGCTTGCTTAGTTGGGGACACTTGACATTTGATATTCAACAGTGCTTTGATCTGCCGGCATTGACACTATTCTTTAAGAGCTGCTGTGCAGCCAAAATTATATACCAGTTATCAGTGTAAAGCTGCTTTGACACAATCTGCATTGTAAAAAGCGCTATATAAATAAAGGTGACTTGACTTGACTTGTTTCTCAAAGTCATATTTTGATTGGCACATTTGATACATTAACTTCCCGCACCACAAAGAATGCAGCTAAAGGTATGATGGAATATTTAGAGAGCTACATAACTGGTAGTTAGTTGATTATTTCACTGTATTGTTATTGTTTGTCACCGGTTGCAGTTCAGGCTGTTCTTTCTAACTTAGCATAAAATTATGCATCTGTTAAATGGGTCACAATGAGTGTGTGTTACATGTTAGTGAAGCAGTTTCTGCATCCCAATTCGCCTACTAAAACTATGCACTGTTTTTGTGAAGAAAAAGTACATACTTTTGAGTGTGTAGCAGAAGAGTATGCAAGCTTTGGGACATACTACTTCATCATAATTGCATCTTTAACGGACTTTCTGTCTCTTAGTTACGCACAGTTAAGTTAAAGTTTTTTTAATTCACTTTGGTACTATTTTCACAAGTAAGGTGTACATTTTCAAAACTCTTAGTACTAATATCACAACAGATCATCAAATGTGCACTTTTTTCAAACATTTCATCATATTTTCAATTGTGTTAGTACAATACACAAAATCACAAAATATCCTTTTCATTACACAAAATAAGTGTTTCATCTATATAAATGTATTCTATATAATAATATAATGTATACTATATAAATTCACAGTAACTGCCTTTCATAATGCTATTACTATCAAACTTCATTTTCATCTCTTTTCGTTCAGTTTAATACATTTGTCTGTTATTTAATCCAACTGAACTTAATTGTTAATCAGTGAATCATTTGGTACACCTATAGATTTCTATGGATATTTATTCTATAGGCATAGTTTCTATAGAACTTGTTTGCAATTACTGTATTGGCAGCACACTTCTAAAAACCTCATGATTGTGTCATACTTCATCACACCTTTTGATAACACGCTGAATAGATTCTATTACAAATGTTATAGATTTTATGTCAATTATGTAATTTAATGTAAGTGTATTTTCTAATGTGGTATCTGTAGCCTGTGCAATTATTTCAGCAACAAGGTTGATTTGAAACATGTATCTTGCATTGTTTGCTATTGAATGAACTGATTGTTAAAAGTACTAAACTGAAAGAAGATCATACTATTGTGTTTTGGTGATTAAACCAAATGTTGTAGAATGAAAATATGTACAACTAGAATGAAAGCATGAGATCAGGTTTTGAAAGAATGACTAACTGTGTTACAAGTGTGATCAGTTTAGATTTTTGTTTTGAAAATGTACACCTTACTTGTAAAATAGTAACAAAGCGAAAACCCCTTTATCTTAACCGCTCTGTTTAACCGTCGGTCTTGCACATCCGTCATATTTATAGTTTTTTTTAACACTTTTTATTTGTGTTTCTAGTTCTAATCAAATCCTCATCCACAGCGAAATAGGTTGCGATATTAGCCGTTAGGAGAGTGCACGGATCTGCAAATGATACCATCCGGGTATCTTTGGAATACTCATTTCAACATACTTGGGACACACTAACTCTATTTTCGAATACTATTTAGGACGGATAGTATGTAAATTTGGACATAGCAAGTGTGTTTTATAGTAAAGCAGACACAATTAATTACTTTTGGTGGTGGTGGTTTCATGGTAACTTGTCTGTATTCATAGTAAAAAGGCTGAAATTGTGTATCATATTTATATCTGGTGGTCTAAAACTTGTTTATTTCATGGATATCGATGAGTTGAATCTTTGAATATGTTGGCCTAAGCAATTTTCCTTTTTATTTTATGTAGTAGGCCTAATATTTTTCAATGCTCCATCATTTGCTCAGTAGCTTTTAGTTTCATAGTTGTGAAGGATAATGTTTTACGTCAATAATGCGAGTGAAGTACAAAGCTTACATAATAAATAATAGTTTAGCCTAGCATACGTTGTGAAAATGGAAACAATTGGATTTGTGCCGAATGAGAAAGGTATGGCTTCAGATTCACTTTAAATTAATTATTTAGTTTTATTTCTAATAAATAAACCTGTTTCTCACCTTGAATGGCATTAAAAAAGAAAAGAGAATTTTTTTAATTTGTTTTGGCTTTACGTTTATATAGCCTGAATAGGCCTACTGTTAACTTTACAGGTTTTGTTGTGGAGTGCATAAGGGGAAGTAAAATAGGACAGTTTTGTTCATAATTTATGTTTACAAATTTTATAAACAAAGCTATAAAGGCTAGGCTATTTGTAAACATTCTACTGTATTTTCCGGTAATTTACATTATTTCTGAATGTAATAATAAAATGTAACGTATACTTGACTTATCTTTTTTCCTCTCACAAGTAGCGTATTTTTAACCAAGCAGTAGACATTTTAAAATATACTGAAAAAATACTTTAATTTATAAACTGTTGATTGTTTTTCCTTTCATTTAATAGGCTTACATTTGGACAGAATCTTGTTATAAAAGATAATTGTATATGCTAAGGTGGCAAATACAAGACTCTCTTTGTTTTGGAATAAAGAAAATGCTGTACGTATTATTATTAGTATTATTATAAAGTAGGCTACATGCAAAAATAACAAAAAACAAACAAAAAAAAAAAGTTAAAAAATAACATTATTAACCAGTATTTGTTCTAATCAAACTGGTTTTGGAACGTTAATAATACAGAAGGAATGCAGGAACAGAAACATTAAACTACTGATTCTGCTCTGAGTGAACCGATTTTTTTTTCTTCGTATTTAAGCCAAGAGCTCTACAGTTCCTCTGTAGTGAGTGAGTGGGCCTCCTCTTGCTTAGAGAGTTGTTAGACTGAAACCACCACTCCACAGAGCTCCAGGAAGGTCATGAATGAGCGTTGTTAGAGAGTAAAAAGCAATATGCTGGAGCCTCTGCTCTCTAGAGCTTTGGTTAGTAGCATTATCTAGCGTATCCATCAAGTTGCAGGGTTGAGTTTCCTAGGCCTCTTCCGTGGAACTTCATCCCATTGAGGCCTCCACGCCACCAGAGCTTAGCTCAGACAGCAACCTGTCTTAGAGCAAGAGTCACTATTTGTTCAGGCCACCACCCTTGAGCTTTGACCTAGGTCCCTTGTTCAGGGTTTTCTAAGAGTGCTTCGCTCCCAGAGCTCTGCGCCCCTTGTGTTTAACACCTATGATGCTCAGGTCAAACCAACTAAGTGCTCCCTCCTATTCAGGACAGTGTTGAATATGCCCCCTTAGAGCTCAAGCATTAGCCCCAAGCTTATGCCCATGTTATCCTGGAGTAGTAGGCCCTATATAGAGGCCTCCTTGATGGTCTAGTTGCATGAAATCGGTACTCCCCTTGTTTAAGGGGTAGAAGGTATTATGCTGAGTGCGTCACTTGTGTGGAATTCTGAATGAGTATTCCAAGCCTTCATTCCCCTGGATGCTATCTCTGTTAGACTCATTTCCAAGTAGTTGCCCCTCCTCGGGACACCTTGATGGCGGTCCTCCAGGTCAAGCTACATTTATACCACTTCCAGCTAGTTTGAGTGTCCTGGCTCCCTAGAGTACACAGATTGAGTTCATGTTGCAGCCTCCACAGGAGCACCCCCTTCTAGCCCCAGAGCTTGGTTGATACTCTACTCGGTTGAGGATCGTCCTATAGAGAGCTTTGCTCCCTGAGTTTGGTATGAAAGGTCAAGAGGTTCTTGTGAACCCCCTTGGTAGATCAGCTCCTGTTAGAGCTGGAGGTACTCCTCTCATTAGGGACCCTATGTAGAGTACCCAGCCTCCATATTGCTTTGAAAAAGAAGCACTCTGTAGGTCCAGGGTTGAGCAGAGTAACCCCCCTCGTCTGTAAGCGTTGGGAAGCCCTATGCTGAGTCTTGCTGATGCCCATCTCTTTGTCCGGTGTGAGCTGGTTAATGCCTCTTCTGCAGTTCCGCTCATCTGGTTATCTCTTATGAGGCAAATAGAGTAAGAGGCTCTGTTTAAGTAACAGACAGGTTGTTGGCTAGACTAGGTCATGAGTCAGACCAGGTTAGCCTCTCTGGTGGCACTCGGGGTTGATGTCCCCCTAAAAGTGTCTCCCTAAAAGTGACTGGCCAGGGCTTCTTTTGGCCCCTGGCCATATTCCCTTAAAGGAACCCCTTCCCAGTGAAGATGCAGGTTCCAAGCTCTTGAGCGTCCTTTTGACAAGTCCTTCAGGTACTATACAAAGGCACTTTCTCATTGAAGTGTGTAACTCGGACAGTGGCCGTAGGGAATACTGTCACTAAAAGCCTAGTGTGTGACTAGAAGAAGGAGTGGCTCTGGCATTTCAGTTGGAACTGCTGTTATTGTGCTTAGTCACAGCCATTTTTCAGCATGCACTCCCCTCAGCATGATAGCATGGGTATTTCGTTCTCCATACTGTCTCAGGAAGCAGTGCAAGTTCCCCTTCGAAAGGGAACATCTCGGGTTACGACTGTAACCCTGGTTCCCTGAGAACAGGGAACGAGACACTGCGTCTCATGGCCATGCCTCCGGGCTGCCTGTTTAGTCCATTCAGACGAAGAAGTGTATGACATGTTCTCTACCCCTTATATACTTCCTGGTCGCACTAGTATGAAGTCATAGGCTGTCACCGGCCAATAGGATTGTCATGATTTTACAGTTGCTTCAGATACCAGTCACGCAGAGGCGTTCCCCATAGTGTCTCAGGACGCAGTGTTTCATTCCCTGTTCTCAGTTTTGTGGATTAAAGACTATTATAATTGTCATTTTGAGTCATTAGAGTTTGAATTGCACAACACTTGTGACAAAACCATTCACCTTTTTACCTTATGAAGATGTCTGTCATTCAAGTGTGAAGAGACAACAGCATCTTTGCTCTATACCTGCTTGTGAGCACAAAGCGCCACTGCTAGGGCTGTCATACTGGATCAGAGCTCTACTGATTACTTCCACTTTGTCACCTTCATCAGGAAATGATTCTGGCATATACTCACACCCTGGTCTCTCCACATCAATATGTGTGCTGTGAAAAAAAAAAAAGAAAAAAAAAAAAAAAAAAAGAAATTCAGACAGAAAATAAATAATAAAAAGGAGGGAATGCCACAACCTTACACTCTCTCCCTCTATTGCTTTTGAGCCATGTTTTCCCAGAGGAAACATTTATTGCTCAGTGGTTGCTTTTCCTAAGCTCAGGAGACTTAGTTGTGATTCCCATATTTCTCTCATTAGTATCAACAGTGTTTCAGATGATTCTTCTAAAATAATAGAAATAAAAGTAGACATAATTAAGATGAGAAATATCTGAGAGAAAAAAAGAGTCAAAACTGAGACTGTGCTGAAAGAAAGATAGAACACATCTTTGTTGTCTTGCTGTAATCTCTTTCAAGAGTCCATTATAGGAATATTTTATTGCTCAGAGGTTGCTCTTTCTAAGCTCAGGAGACTTAGTTCGGATTCACATATATCTCTTATTTTAGTATCAACAGTTTTTTCAGTTTTTGTCTCAGGAGACAAGTGTTAGAAGCAGGAGACTAAAGTAAAACTCTCCATTTGATGTTAAAGTAACAATTTATAACAATTTAAGATGTTAAAGATATCTAATTTCTGACGTTTCTTTCCTCTGGGTTGGCTTTCCCTTTAGACTCTCTTTTTCACTCTTTCCTACTGTCACCTTACTGCTTTCTATGGGGGAAAAAAACAACGTTTGCATCTCAAAATGAAGGCTGTCACATTATAGTCCTTCACGTCTATTGTGATCTCAAAATTCTGGCCAGTTGATAATACCTAGAATACCAAAAATTGACCGCAGGTGGTAGATCCTTTTCCTACTAAGCACCTAAACTTCGAAACAGTCTTCCTAGCATTGTTCGGGAAGCAGACGCACTCTGTCAGTTTAAATCTAGACTAAAAACACATCTCTTTAACCTGGCATCAGAGATGTTCATGAGTCTTTCATCTGGAGTCCGAGTCAGGTCTGAAGTCTTTATCACTGGAGTCTGAGTCAAGTCAGGAGTCTTTTGTCACGAGTCAGAGACGAGTCTCAAGTCATTAAAAAAAAAAAAAAAAAAAGATGTTTTATTAACAAAATTTGGGAGGAGCAACGTTCAAATAATCTGACTAATCATTACGTCAATTCAGCCAGCTGTCAACAATCAGTAGTAAACATATCTACCCAATCAGCATGAGTGAAGGCCTATATATAAACACAATCGATTCACCCATATTCCTCGACAGTTTTTTCGCGCGACAATTTTTTCAGCATCTGTTACTCCGGCCATTCAATCATTCCTGCCATAGATAAATGGGCAACAAGGCAGTCGAGCGCCAAGCTCGAGTCTCGGGCAATGCCGCCTCTTTCCACGAAGGAACGGGCTTTCCTCCAGTGTCAGGCCGCTGCAGCAGGCCTTCAGCAAGATTCAATCCCAGCCAGCTTTCTCTCCACCCTGTCAGCTCAACCCAGCAAGAGCACGGTTTAAATCCTTCTCGTTTTCCGTCTCTGATTTAATTTTAACAGTTACGCCATCTGGATTAATGTCGTTCAGGGGGGATTCACGTTTAAAACTGTTTTTGTACAGTTAACTTCTATAAGTTAATTTGCCGTTCTACAGTTTTTTTTTTTAATTCACTTTGGTACTATTTTCACATCTAAAGTGTACATTTTCAAAACTCTTAGTACAAAAATCCAAACTGATCACACTTGTAACACAGCTAGTCATTCTTTCAAAACTTGATCTCATGCTTTCATTGTAGTTGTACATATTTTCATTTTACATAATCACTGTTTCAAAACAAAAGATCATTGTGATATGTAATGAGAACATTTGGTTTAATCACCAAAACATAACAGTATGTTCTTCTTTCAGTTGAGTACTTTTAACAATCAGTTAATTCAATAGCAAACAATGCAAGACATGTTTCAAATCACCGTTGTTGCTGAAATAATTACACAGGCTACAGATGCCACAATTAGAAAATACAATTTACCTAAATTTAAAAATTTTAAAAATGACATAATTGACATAAAATCTATAATGTTTGTAATGTTATCTATTCAGTGTGTTATCAAATGGTGTAAAGTATGACACAGTCATGATGTTTTGTGTAGAACAGTGTTTGCTGCCAATACAGTAAATTATCTCACAGTAATATGACTGAATCTATACTGTATTTGATCTTTACAGATGAAGGGTGAGTTACAGTAATGTGGCAGTCTCTACCATAACAATCTGTTTACAATATCACATGGCATACTATAATGTAAAACAATGCCATCTGTCTCCCTTCTTCTGATGCATCTCTGATCAATCTGAAGTTATAGTCAATGACTGTTTCTTTTCCCTTACTTTGTCCTGCTCTGTGTTCACAAATTTCAAATCCCTCTATCTGTATCTCTCTCTCTCTTTCCTTCCGGTTTGAAGTGGTAGAGGTGTCACGGTGAGGGGGGAAGTTTATGGATTTTCTATTGTCTTTCTTACTTATTTTGAACACAATTGATATCTAAAATCTAACATTAAATTTAGAAACATAGTTTAGCTTGAGTTTTCATTGACGATTTGTGAGGTTAGTGTTTTTACGTGGCGAGTGCAGGGATGGCGTTGGGCCTGGATGTGCGAACGCCATCGCTGTTGCTCCTTCACGGAATTAGATCCATCACTCAAGTTGGAGTAACAGTTGAGGACGTGTTGCTGGATGTTGCTGAGCAAGTGGGACATGAAAACATAATTTCAGCATCCCGGATGAATAAGGCCGTGGTGGTTTTTTTGAAGAAGGAACAAATGGTGAATCGGTTGATAGAGAGTGGCATTGTGTTATTGTTCAACCTTTAGTATCCCCAAACGTAAAGGTAATAATTTTAAATGTGCCGCCATTTATTCCTGATATAGATATACAGCGTGAGCTATCTAGTTATGGAAAATTTGCGAGTGGAATTAAGATGGTACCGCTTGGATGTAAACATGAATCTTTGAAGCACGTGTTGTCCTTCAGACGACAGGTGTTTATGTTTTTGAACGCCCCGACATTAAACGTGTCCTTTCGTTGCGTGTACGAAGGAAAATTGTACATGTTGTATGCAAACACTGGGGAAATGCGCTGTTTTGAATGCGGCTCTGTAGGACATGTAAGATTGTCATGCCCACATAGAGAAGAAGTGGTAAATGAGACTGGTCAGAGTAAGGATTTGAATGGTAGTGTGGAGGAAACTATCATGAAAGAAGGAGTGGAAAATGAGGATCAAAATAAGGAGAATGAAAAGGCTCATGGTAGTGTTAGTATTGAGAGTGAGACTAATGGTACTGAAGTGCCGAAGGTAGTAGAGAATATTAATGGTGAGACACAGGTGGTTGAAGAGAAGTTGAGGACAGAAACGAAGAAGAAAGAGCAAAAAGGAAAAGTGGAAAGTGGTGAAGAAGTGATGTTAGTTGATGGGAATCAATCAATTGTTGCAGGGATAGTGACTTTGGAGGATAAACAACAGGAGAAATGGTTGATAAGGAAAGAGGGGAGGACGTGAAGGATTACTTTGTTGATACTAAGAAATTTGAATGTTCTGTTTTATACTGGATGAAACGAGCTGGAAAAGACAAACTTAAGAGGAAGAGGTTTCGTTTGAAAAAGGTTGTCACGAAAATAAGAAAGGGAAAAACCCCAAAGACAAGGAAATTTAACTAAACTGGATAATGATGTGTAATTCACTAAGGGTGTCTCTATTTCTTCTTCTATTTCTGTCTCTCTTTTCCCTCTTTTGGAATATTTTTATTGAGGTTGTAAGAGTAGAATCCTTAAACATAAAGGGGGAAGAGACAGAGTTAAAAGGACAATGATTTCTGAATATGTTAAATTAAATGATGTTAAAGTAATTTTCTTACAAGAAACACATTCTGATAGTAATAATAAAGTGGAGTGGTATAGATGGTGGGAAGGGGAGTGTAAATTAAGCCATGGAACAAATTTTAGTATGGGTGTGACAACAATAGAGAGAAAAAGGTAGAGTTTTATTGGTAGTAGCAGAAATTAAAGGTGTTAAATTTCTTTTCGTTAATGTGTACGCTCCAAATATAGGATTGCATCGTGAAATAACATTTCAGTTAAATGATGCAATAAAACAATATGATGATGGTAATTATTCCGTTGTAGTAGGAGGTGACTGGAATTGCACAACCAATTTTTTATTAGATAGGAATGGTGAGGAGCCTCACTCAAAATCTAGTAAGTTATTATTTGATGTCACAAATTTTAATTTAGAGGATGTGTGTAGGAATAAGTTGATAAAGCAATATACCTTGATAAAGATATTAGATTCTGTTATGACAGGAGCAAGATTGGACAGGTTGTATATAAGTAAATCAGAAATGAATAGAGTTATTAATACTTATATTTTACCAAATGGCTTTTCAGACCATCATATGGTGACTTTAGATTATAATATTGTAAAAGTGTCAAGACCTACATTTTACTGGCATTTTAATGTAAAATTGTTGCAAGAGTATTTATTTATTTATTTATTTATTTTTTTTTTTTTTGAGAAGTGTTGTACTTTTTGGGATATTTGGAGACAGAAAAAATAATTTTGAAAATCTGACTCAATGGTGGGAAGTGGGAAAAGCACAGATCAAAGTTTGCTGTCAACAATTTTCTTATAATGTTACTGCTGCAGTGAAGAGAACAGTGAAAAATTTGGAGATTGAGATTAATGAAATGGAAAAAAAAGATTGACTGAATATTGTAAAAAAAAAGAAAAAAAATGGAGCTGAAGTCATTGTTGGAACAAACAGTTCAAGGTGCACTAGTTCGAGCTCGAATGTCTTCAGTTAAAGAAATGGATGCTCCAACTGCTTATTTTTTTGGACTTGAATGGAAAGAAGCACAAAAGAAATGTATGCTTCATCTTGAAAGAAAAAATGGATCAATTACTTCAGATCCAATAGAAATGAGAATGATTGCAATTGAATTTTACAAAGAACTGTTTGGTAATATAGACTGTGATGTTGGATCTATGGACCAGTTCTTAAGGGACCTTCCTAAATTAAGGCCTGAGGTAAAAGAGGAACTGGACAAAATGATCTCTTTTGATGAACTTTCAAAGGCTGTGCAAACAGCTTTCTACAGGAAAGTCACCAGGAGTGACTTATGGGGTGTTTTAGGAAAAGATTTGTATTTTGTGAATGTTTTGAAAGAGGCTGTTTACCAAAAACCTGTCAGAGAGCTGTGTTGTCACTTTTGCCAAAAAATGGAGACCTTGGGTTGTTGAAAAATTGGCGCCCAGTGTCTTTAATGTGTCTAGACTATAAAATACTGTTTAAATGTTTAGCCAACAGATTAAAAGTGTTTTTGCATGTTGTGATATAGAAAGAGAACAAACTTACTGTATTCCTGGGTGTACAATAATGGACAATTTGTTTCTTAAGAGAGATATGATTGATATGTCTATTAGAAATAATCTTGATGTGGGTTTTTTATCTGTTGACCAAGAGAAAGCTTTTGACCGGGTAGGTCATGAATACCTTTTTAATGTTTTAAAAGCTTTTGGATTTGGGGAGAATGTGATTTCTTGGATAAAAATACTTTATAAAGATGCTTCAGTTATGCTTAAGATAGGAGGTGGCCTGAGTTGTACAATCCCTGTTAAAAGAGGAATCCGACAGGGATGTCCTCTATCAGGGCAACTTTATAGTTTAGCCATAGAACCTTTACTATGTAAGCTGAGAACTGAGTTAAAAGCTTTAATGATACCTGGTGATAATTCAAGACAAAGGTATGCATTATGTAGATGATGTAACTGCTTATGCAGATAATGTAATCATTTTTATTACTAGTCCAAATGATGTTCAGGTACTTTGTAAAAATGTAAACCTTTATGAGAAATCTTCTTCAGCAAAAGTAAACTGGGCAAAGTGTGAAGGGTTTGTAGTGGATTCTTGGGTTGATAAGGGGCCACCTCAACTTCCTGAAGGATTGAAATGGGGAAGGGAAGGTATGAAAGTGTTGGGGGTGTTTCTGGGCTCTGATAAGTATAAAGAAAAGAACTGGGAGGTTCTGCTTGAAAAGGTTGTTGCCAAGTTGTCTAAATGGAATTGGCTATTACCCGAATTATCCTATAGAGGCAGAGTCTTAATTATAAACAACCTGACTGCCTCTATGTTATGGCACAGACTGAATGTACTGGAGCCAACAGATGAAAGTATTAAGGATATTCAGAGGAAATTGGTAGACTTCTTCTGGTCTGGTCAAAAATGGATTCCTGGGCCTGCACTTTATTTACCAGTGTATGAAGGAGGGCAAAGCCTAATAGATGTACGAAGCCGTATAAATGCTTTTCGGTTACAAGCAACAAAGAGACTGTTGTATGAAGAGAATGTTGGGTGGATTAATGTTGCTTGTGCTCTTCTACGAAAAGCATGTATGATAAACAGCTTTTTTTTACTGAAAATTGATGAAGTGGATCTGAAGGAGTTAACACCTTTTTATAAGTCAATGATAACATCTTGGAAAAAGACATTTTTTAATACACAGAGACATTAAAAATCCCGAGGACTGGATATTGGGAGAACCGTTGTTCCATAATCCATTAATAAGAACGGTAACTCTTTAGATTACAGCCTGGAAAGTACTGCGTAATTACAACAAATTTACAGCGTAACTTTTGATAATTATAGTGTACTTATAAAGTAAGTAAATGTAAGTATAGGGGAACAATATGAAAAGTCTGGGGAATAAAGGGGTAACAACCAGGAAAATAACAAATTACTTATACTGTAAGTATTTTAGAACTAAGGGGTACTTACACTATTATGATACACAACAATCTTACGTTTGGGAGCAATTTAGCAAGAACGTGCGCTGATTGAGTTGTTTCAAGGCAAGTAGAAAGAACTATTGCAATCTTTTTTAATACATGGGGAAATATACTTTTTTTTCATGTAGTTACAGGGTAAGTATGACATTGCGGGCTGTAAATTAAAGTGGTGCTTGTTACACTCTTGTTTCATGTAGTTACAGAGTAAGTAATAAAAAAATGCAAACAATCTGATATCACTTGGAAATCTTTATTTGAAAAACAACATAATTAAAAACATGTCTACAACACTTATTATTAATTTATTCATTTTTTAAAATCAACTTTTCATTTCAAATTCTAAAGTCCTGACAAAAACACGTTTTGTCCCTTTTTTTGTTGTTGTTGTTGTTTCTCTTGTTTGGCTTCCTCCTCTTCTTGTTTCTCAACTGATCTCTGTTATTCTGTTATTCTCTGTTATTCTGTCTTGTTTATTCTGCATATTCTCTGCATATTCTCTGCATAAAGCATATTCTCTGTTATTCTGTCTTGTTTGTTTCTCATTATCATTATCTGTTATTCTGTGTATTTTGTTGTGAGCATTAATATATATATATATATATATATATATATATATATATATATATATATTATATTTGTTGACAGTTGGTCGAAAGTTTAAAATTTTAAAATATTTGGTATTTTTCTTACAAATACGTATCGTTTCACTTCAGAAGACATTGATTCATCCATTGGGGTCATATGGATTACTGTAGTTATTGCTGTATGTGCTGTTTGATGCTTTGACTTTTAGGAACACATGAGCTTGCATTACAAATCATTCCCGGAGATTATTTATTTTTCTAAAAACCTTTGTTTGTGTTCATCTGAAGAAGGAAAGTCGTATACATCTCAGATGGCATGAGGGTAAAAGATGAGTAAATGGTGAGCACATTTCCGGGTGTACTGTATTTTCTTTTAATACAGCAAATGACACAGGATTCCCTCTTAAGATTTATCAGTGGAAAGAAAGAAAAAGAAGAAGAGGAACAAGAGGAGGAGGAAGCCAAGCAAGAGAAATGAATAAGAAGTGTTGTAACTTTAAAACTGTTTTGAAATAAGTTATTTTTCAAATAAAGGTTTCCAAGTGATATCAGATTGTTTGCGGGGTTTTTTTATTACTTACCCTGCACTACATGAAACAAGAGTGTAACAAGCAACACTTTAATTTACAGCCCGCAATGTCATACTTACCCTGTAACTACATGAAACAAAAGTATATTTCCCCATGTAAGATTGCAATAGTTCCTTCTACTTGCTTTGAAACAACTTAATCAGTGCACTTTCTCGCTAAATTGCTCCCAAACGTAAGATTGTTGTCTATCATAATAGAGTAAGTACCCCTTAGTTCTAAAATACTTAAATAATTTGTTATTTTCCTGGTTGTTACCCCTTTATTCCCAAGACTTTACATATTGTTCCCCTATACTTACATGTACTTACTTTATAGGTACACTATAATTATCGAAAGTTACGCTGTAAATTTGTTGTAATTACGCAGTACTTTCTGGGCTGTAATCTAAACCGTTACCAGAAGAACAAAGATTCTGTCCTCTAAATCTGTGGAAAGCTGTTTTGTGAAGGCGGATTATGTCAAGTTGGGGGATTTGAGAAGTGGTGATGGCTGGAAAACAGCTGAGTCATTGCAGAGTGCTACTGGACTGAGATCTCTTCGCCTTCTGAGAAGAATAATAGAGGAAGAATGGGCAGCTCTACCTGGTGCATGTAGAGAGGCACTGTCACAGGATTGGAATGGGGAATATAACTTTGCACCCATTAAATTATCAGCTGCTGTACAGGAGGATAATGAAATTCCTGGATCTTCAGTTTTATCTTTTGAGTACCCTGAGATGGGAAGTTTTCAAGAAATTAAGAAGAAGGAGCTCTATATGACATGTCTGAAAGTTACTCATCAGACTGTGTTAAGAGGAGTGAAGACTTGGAGGTGGTCAGAAGTATTTGGGACAAACTTTAAGACATGCTGGAAGTCTTTGTATAAATTCCCAATTGAAAAGCGTACTGCAGACTTACAGTGGAGATTAATGTATGGGGCTATAGCTACGAACAGACATGTGGCACACCTAAATCAGGCAGTGGGGAAAGAGTGTATATTTTGTGGGATCGAAGAAACGGTTAATCACTTATTTATTGATTGTTTTAGGTTGAAGGGACTGCTTAATTTTTTAACACAGTGTTTTATAAAGTTCGAAGAAAATTTGTCTTATCAGAATTTTATAAGTGGTCCAATGTACAATTTTCAGGAAAGGAGGAAAAAATGTTTATTGAATTTTTTGTTGGGGTCAGCTAAGATGGCTATATGGAAAATGAGAAAAAATAAAATGTTGGGTATGGGATCAATGCTGCGATGGTTCTGAAAGTGATGATAGCTGCTAGAATTAAGATAGAGTATACATATTATAAATTGGTATGTGATATTGAAATGTTTTCTGAAATTTGGTCAGTGGGGGGAGTTCTTTGTCAGATTGGAGAAAATGAAATGTTAAATTTAAATTTGTAGAAGTGTAATTTATAAAATAGAATTTTTGTAAAATGATTGTACGATATTGAGGTAGAAAGAAAAATGGCCTAATAAAGATATTATTAAGCCTCTCTCTCTCTCTATCTCTCTCTCTCTCTCACACACACACACACACACATTGGTTGTTTTAGATTTACAAAAAAGATCATTCTGTATGTTTTATAAGTGTTACGATGGGGTGGTGTAAACAACACACGACGAGGAAGAGTATGTATAGAAAGACTTTACTTGATAATCCACAAGGAGAAACACGAATCCAGAGCAGAATACACACCAAACCATTGAAGACATTAACGAGACCCGACTAAGACACACTGACCAAACAGAACTAATATACACACACACTGATGAACTCAAATGATGAACAGCTGAGGTGATGATTAATGTCCATGGAAACAGATAGTGGCAGGAACTAGGAACAAAGGAACATGTGACAAAGGAAAACAAGCAAACTGACAGTTCATAAAGTGTGTGGTTGTGACAATAAGCTGTTTTCCTCATGGGTAACAAAAAAAAAAGCCCAAACAAGGTCTAAAATTGCCATCCTTGTTAGGACATTTAGTTCACAATGCAGTGTTTACCAGGACCACACAGACACACACTTTGAAAATTGTGGTCATCATCTAAGATAAATTGCTTATAATTCGTTACATTTGATTATCCATATCGGAAATTGCAAATGAGTTCTATAGAAACTATGCCAATAGAATCTGTATCTATAGAAATCTATAGTACCAAATTATTCATTGATTAACCATTAAGCTCAGTTGGATTAAATAATAGACAAATGCAGTGCAGACAATGCAGTGATGTCACGTCGGCTTCCGCAGGAGCCCAACTCCGCCTAAACTCGCCTGCAGCAGTAATGTCTTCATTCAGTGTTGTGAGAAATCTCCCAGTCTTTTAACTAACCCTTCAAACAGCATGATCAGCCTGCGCATTGCAATTTTTTGGGGGTCATCAGTAATGTTCCCAGCTGCTATCCTGCATTGGTTTGCAATTTTTGGGGAGTACTCTGGGTTCGGGCCAAATACCGAGCTCGGAGCCCTCTCCTTGGACAGCATGCCAAATATGCATATTATTACACATACAATTTACTATCTGATTATTTGTAAGTGTGAATTCGTGAATCTCATATTCAAAAATGTTATCCTAGTTGTATTATATAGACCAGTGGCTCCCAACCATGTTTCTGGAGGCCCCTCAACACTGCACATTTTCTACTGTCTCCTTTGTCTGACACACCCATTTCTGGTCTTGGAGTCTCTGCTAATGAGCTGATGACCTGATTCAGGTGTGCTTGATCAAGGAGACATGCAAAATGTGCAGTGAGGGGGGGCCTCCAGGAATGTGGTTGGGAACCACCGATATAGACAAAATAATATGATCTTTCTATCATCTGTTTTGTTTAAAATTAAGGTCCTATGGTGTAAAGGATAATTTACATCCAGCTTGTTACTTTATAATCCATTACAATGTACAAAACAATTGTCCTGGCAACACGAGTAGTCATTTTCAATACAGTCGCTAAGTGGAGGCAACATGGTGCCAGTGAGTCACGGTTTGTTATACAACTTCCATGTTATTGACGACAGTCATTATCAGTCATTATTGTCTCTCTGTTTATCCCAAGGTTTACCGTAGTCAGCCGGATCTGGGCCGTATCCAGATCAGATGGAGGACCAGCGCCTAGACACGAACACAACGCATCCCTGAAGTGTCAACGGAGATTGTGTCAACTAGACTATCCCCTGTGAAGGCCTCATCAACATGACAGCCAGTGGCACAGATACTGGAAATGAATTAAATATTTTGAAGGTTCCGACCCAATTTGACTTCTGACCTGTAATGCTGCCTGAATCATAATCATGCACTGTTTGTTTGTTGGCCAGAGGAGAACTGGCCCCCCAACTGAGCCTGGTTTCTCCCAAGGTTTTTTCTCCATTTTGTCACCTGATGGGGTTCCTTGGCACTGTCACCTTTGGCTTGCTTCAATTGGGACACTTAATATTCAACAATATTGTAGCGAACAGAGAAAATGTTAGATTCACTTAAATGGTTTAGGCTTCTTTATTAACGTGAGCACTTGTTTGGCCGATGCTCCTGCCTCACAGACAGCAAACAAACTTCTGGAACTTTTCCCCAGAACCCCGCCCACACATCACTGCACAGGCTCTTTCTTCAGAAGAACACCCCACCCCTTAAAGCCATAATCAGAACACATATCACAGGAAAAGAACATATATGCACTTAGATTCTACCTGAATAAAACAAAAAACAGTCTTTAGACTTGCTACAATATTATTGATCTGTCTGCATTGACACCATTGTATGAGAACTGAACTGAGCTGGATGATGACATCACTGTTTTCTCCAGAGCTGCTATATAGATAAATGAACCAAGTTAATAACTTTTTTTTTTTACAATGGAAATGAATCACCACTGAACTTACTTAAGCTGGACAATGACACTATTTTCTTCTAGTGCTGCTGTACAGCCAAAACAAACTTTGTTGCATTATTTTCCTGTTATCATTGTAAAGCTGCCTTGAAACAATCTATATTGTAAAAAGCATTATATATACAGGTGCTGGTCATATAATTAGAATATCATCAAAAAGTTGATTTATTTCACTAATTCCATTCAAAAAGTGAAACTTGTATATTATATTCATTCATTACACACAGACTGATATATTTCAAATGTTTATTTATTTTAATTTCAGTGATTATAACTGACAACTAAGGAAAATCCCAAATTCAGTATCTCAGAAAATTAGAATATTGTGAAAAGGTTCAATATTGAAGACACTTGGTGCCACACTCTAATCAGCTAATTAACTCAAAACACCTGCAAAGGCCTTTAAATGGTCTCTCAGTCTAGTTCTGTAGGCTACACAATCATGGGGAAGACTGCTGACTTGACAGTTGTCCAAAAGACGGCCATTGACACCTTGCACAAGGAGGGCAAGACACAAAAGGTCATTGCAAAAGAGGCTGGCTGTTCACAGAGCTCTGTGTCCAAGCACATTAATAGAGAGGCGAAGGGAAGGAAAAGATGTGGTAGAAAAAAAGTGTACAAGCAATAGGGATAACCGCACCCTGGAGAGGATTGTGAAACAAAACCCATTCAAAAATGTGGGGGAGATTCACAAAGAGTGGACTGCAGCTGGAGTCAGTGCTTCAAGAACCACCACGCACAGACGTATGCAAGAAATAGGTTTCAGCTGTCGCATTCCTTGTGTCAAGCCACTCTTGAACAACAGACAGCGTCAGAAGCGTTAAAGATAAAAAAAGGACTGGACTGCTGCTGAGTGGTCCAAAGTTATGTTCTCTGATGAAAGTAGATTTTGCATTTCCTTTGGAAATCAGGGTCCCAGAGTCTGGAGGAAGAGAGGAGAGGCACACAATCCACGTTGCTTGAGGTCCAGTGTAAAGTTTCCACAGTCAGTGATGGTTTGGGGTGCCATGTCATCTGCTGTTGTTGGTCCACTGTGTTTTCTGAGGTCCAAGGTCAACGCAGCCGTATACCAGGAAGTTTTAGAGCACTTCATGCTTCCTGCTGCTGACCAACTTTATGGAGATGCAGATTTCATTTTCCAACAGGACTTGGCACCTGCACACAGTGCCAAAGCTACCAGTACCTGGTTTAAGGACCATGGTATCACTGATCTTAATTGGCCAGCAAACTCGCCTGACCTTAACCCCATAGAAAATCTATGGGGTATTGTGAAGAGGAAGATGCGATATGCCAGACCCAACAATGCAGAAGAGCTGAAGGCCACTATCAGAGCAACCTGGGCTCTTACAACACCTGAGCAGTGCCACAGACTGATCGACTCCATGCCACGCCGCATTGCTGCAGTAATTCAGGCAAAAGGAGCCCCAACTAAGTATTGAGTGCTGTACATGCTCATACTTTTCATGTTCATACTTTTCAGGTGGCCAAGATTTCTAAAAATCCTTTCTTTGTATTGGTCTTAAGTAATATACTGAATTTGGGATTTTCCTTAGTTGTCAGTTATAATCATCAAAATTAAAAGAAATAAACATTTGAAATATATCAGTCTGTGTGTAATGAATGTATATAATATACAAGTTTCACTTTTTGAATGGAATTAGTGAAATAAATCAACTTTTTGATGATATTCTAATTATATGACCAGCACCTGTATATATATATATATATATATATATATATATATATATATATATATATATATATAAAATGTTTGTACTGGTCTGTAAGTAGACTTTTGATGGATGTTTGTGACGATCCAGTGTCTGACGCCCCCGTATCTAGACGATGGATAATTCCATTCATCATGCTCATCTGGCTCCCCCATTTGAACGCCTTTTAAAAGGAGCCATGTTGCCATTCTTTGAGGCTCCTCATTTTTGCTGGTTTACTTTGTTAGTTTTTTCCTTCTGCTACACTTACACTGGAGCTACACTACATTACAGTCCATGCCTACACCTTACTCTACATAACTGATTCTACTGACGTTACAGTTGCACTCGTTTGGTTTGCATTATATTTTGTTAATAAACCTTGAGTTAAATTTGAAGATAGTGTGTGTCCCTTCCTTTGTTGTGGCCTTTTGGAGCCATGGGTCGTAACAAATGGGGGCTTGTCCGTTTGGATTTGTTTGTGCTAGCGTCTTTTGAATTTGGCGTAATCAGATTCATTTGATTATAGCGTTTGTGATTGGAAATCTCATTTGAGTATTGTGACGTCATTTTGCGCATAACGGGACACACGTGTGAAAGTTTGTTTGTTCTGGGTGCAGCATTTGGTCGCTGCGTTCGCCAACTGGTAAGTTGCCTGTGCAATGTTGTTGTTTATAACTTGGAGTTTCCCCTGTGAGGCATAGCAACATGTTTCCTTCGAGATGTTTTTTTTTTTGTGTGTGTGTGTTTGGTAGTGCTGTGGTGAAAGCAGGTAGCAGCAGTTGTCTCAGGGGCACATCCAGGGTATTGAAAGTGTCGCTGGTCTGACCGGTAGCATTTTCACCCACTGGGTTTTTAGTGCATAAATACCCCCCGCCTGTAGCCGAATGAAGACTAGGGATTAAGGTAGGTAGTTTGTTGTTTGAAGAAAGATAGTTGGGGATGCTCCGAGTATTTGTTTGCACATTTGGCTTGCTTATCGGTCTGTTGTTTGTTTTCTGATGGCGGATAAAGCGTTTATTGAATCTCCCTCGCCCACGTTGTTAGAAAAATGTATGAAGAAACAGCTATTAAGAATTGCTACACATTATGAAATAGGTGTCGCTGATAAAAAACTCAAGGAAAATATTAAAGTTGAGTTAAAGTCAAAAATGTTTGAAAGGGGCGTTTTAGGTATGGAAATGGATAAAGATTAAATTTCGTCGGCACAAATTTTTACCAATTCACAATCTATGTTGATGTTTGAACAGCAAAAAGAATTATTGCTGTTACAAATGGAGCATGAAAGAATAAAGCAGCAGTCCGAGCACGGTAGGATGGAATTAGAGAAAGCAAAAATTGAAGTTGAAGTTTTAAAACTAAGACTTGTGAAGGAAGGTAAGGGTGCTGTTTCTAGCTATAAGGAAGGTGGAGGCACATTTGCACTGAATTCAAATTTAAAATTGGTTCCTCAGTTTAATGAAGAGGATCCGCATATCTTTTTCACTCTTTTTGAGCGTATTGCTGAGCTACAAGATTGGTCAGAAGAAAATCGTGTGCTATTGTTGCAGCGTGTGTTGACCGGAAAAGCACAGCTAGTTTTTTCTGCTTTGAGTAGTGAAGATTGTCAAAATTATGAGAGAATTAAATTGGCTGTGTTAAAAGCATACGAATGTGTGCCTGAAGCATATCATCAATGTTTTAGGGCATGTAAGAAGGAATTCAGGCAGTCTCATTTGAAATTTGTACATAATTTGAGAAAATACTTTACTCGTTGGTATACTGCACTTGATATTACATCTTTTGATGATTTGGTTCAACTGATGATATTGGAAAAAATTAAAAGTCTCTGTTCCTGATAATATTGCCACATATATTAATGAACGTAAAGTTAATTCACATGAGGAAGGTCAAGGTCAATGTCACTTTTATTTATATAGCACCTTTAAAAAACATTTCTGCTGACCAAGGTGCTTCACAATAACACAATAAAAAGATCATACAAAGCAATCATACAATAAATAGTAAGTATGTAAATCAATAACATAAACCATAAAACCAAATAAAATCAAGATTTAACTCACTAAGACTAACAGATCTAAAAAATTATGAATAGGCCTGAGAAAAAATATATGTTTTCAGAGATGACTTAAATACAGATAGGGAAAACCTAATTGACTGAGGTAGCAAATTCCACAGCTTAGGGGCAAATACGGAAAAGGCTCTATCACCTTTAGATTTCAAGCGAGACAATGGAACGGCTAATAATTTGTCAGAGGATGATCTGAGAGTTCTTTGAGTAGAATATGGACAAATAAGGTCTGAGATATAAACTGGAGCCAGACCGTGCAAGGCTTTAAATACAAAAACTAAAACCTTGTAATCAATTCTAAATTTGACCGGTAACCAATGCAAGTGCACCAAGATAGGGGTGATGTGCTCACGTTTTTTCTTTCCCATCAAAAAGCGAGCTGCAGCATTTTGAACTAATTGCAAACGTGATAGGGAAAACTGGTTGATACCAGCATATAAAGCATTACAGTAATGCCTTGTTGAAATGAAGGCATGAGTCTCTAGGTCACCAAAAGATAGAAAAGATTTCAATTTCCATAAACCCCTAAGCTGGAAAAAACTAGCTCTAACAACAGAGTTTATTTGCTTGTCGAATTTTAACTCTGAGTCAACAACAACACCCAGGTTCTTTACATAAGTGTGGATATTTACTTGCAGAGGACCTAAACTGGGAGTCAGATCATGTACCAAATGGGGGGAACCAAATAGAATGACTTCAGTTTTGTTTTCATTTAACTGAAGAAAGTTTTCACCCATCCAACTTTTGATGTCATTTATGCAGGCTAACAAATCAGATAAAGACTTTGACCCAGCTTTATTGACATGTACAACTGGGTATCATCCACATAAATGTGATATGGAACCGTATGAAATTCAAAGATGTAACGTAGGGGAAGCATATATAAGGAAAATAAAATCGGGCCTAAAATGGAGCCCTGTGGCATCCCGCACGTAACAGAAGCAGGCGATGAATGAAACTGACTATCTCCACAGAGAAACTCCTCTCAGTAAAATTGGACTCAAACCACTCTAAGGCTGAGTCACAAATACCAACCTCAGTTTTTAACCAGTTTAAAAGAATGCAGTGATCCACTGTATCGAACGCTGCACTTAAATCCAATAATACCAAAACTTTCCAGAGGCTTGGGACCAACAGCTTCACATAGAAGGGGTCCCTTTAAGGGAATGTGGCTAGAGAGCCCGGGGGAACCCCAGCCAGTCTCTTCCAGAATCTACAAATAATAACAAGTCATTAACCACTCTTAACAAGGCCGATTCAGTGCTATGCTTAGATCTAAAACCGAACTGAAAAGGATCCAATATATTATTCTCAATTAAGTAAGGGGATAACAACAACTCTGGGCTATGATTAACACCAATCTCAGGATTTAATACAGAATTGATAGTAGAAAACAAATACTTTGGAGAGTGAGAATTTTGAGAAATCAGATTTGATTTGCAAGGCAACCATCTCTTGAAATTTGAACAAAGAATTTTGCAATAATTGATAGGAGACTTGTAATTTGTCCTTTCTCCATTTTCTTTCTGCTCTTCTACGTTCCTTTCTTAGAGCACAAACTTCTCTATTAATCCAAGGCTGTTTTCTAGATTTTAATTTCCTAACTTTGAGGGAAGCAATTTCATTTAAAATCTCGGTACATGAGATATTAAAACTATCAACCAAATCATCAACACTAGAATTCTGTGACAAGATACCTACTTGAAGTTCAGTACTAACCTTTTTAAACTGAGTAGCAGTAGGAGAGTCTATAACCCTAGACAGGTAAGTGGAGGGTCTGCTTTCAGATTTTAAAACAGGAATGGAACAATCAAAAATTATTGGCAGGTGATCGGACAGACCAGTATCACGAATATCAATGTTTGTAATTGGAAAACCTGTAGTCATAACAAGGTCAAGTGTATGTTAGGAAGTGAGGAAGCAGTAGCATTGGCTGACGATTATGTACTCACTCACAGAAGTAGTTTTGTTGACTGGCATTCACAGGGAGACGAAAATACAGCGCGGTCTAGTACATCTCTGAATAGTTTTCCTTCTAAATCTAGTTATGTTCCTACTGGGAGGTCTGATTTGTATAAGTCATGTAACTACTGTCAGGAAAAGGGGCACTGGAAAGCAGATTGTCCTGTACTTGAGGAGAAGGCAAGACGTGAAGTTAACAAGTCTCCTAAATCAGCTGCTTTTGTGGCCTCAGTTCCCTCTAATAACGATGAGAATTGTGTAAAGCAAAAAGTGAATACTAACTGTTTATCTGTATATTCTCCTTTCATTACAGAGGGCTACGTGTCTCTTGTGAGCAGTGATGAAGAAGTTCCTGTTAAGATCTTGTGGGACACGGGGGCTATGGATTTTACCATCCTGTTTGCAGTCTGACACTTGTGACAGCGTATTAGTCTGAGGAATGGGTACGAGTACACTAACAGTTCCTCTTCATAGGGTCAAGTTGTCTTCAGGTTTGGTGAATGGTGAAATTGTTTTGGGAGCGCGTCCTGCATTACCAGTGGAAGGCGTGCATCTTATTTTGGGTAATGTGTTAGCAGGTGAGCGTGTGTGGGCCGACGGGCCTGTATCACCTATAGTTTCATCAAATGATGTTTTTCAACAGACCCCTGCAAATGTGGACCCTGTATGTGTTGCTATGACTCAAAACACAACAAAGGAAATAGTTGATCATCCAAAAATGATGCTGAACCAACTGTGTAGTTCTTTGACTGTTCCTGATTTATCTGCTTGGTCTTTTCCTGTGTCTGCAGATGAGATGGGAAGAAAGCAACTTTCTGATTTATAATTGGCTGAGCTGTTTAACAGTGCTGTTCGAGACAAAGATGCGTCTAACATCACTCAAGGTTATTTTATACAAGATGGGATGCTATTGAGGAAGTGGATTCCTCATGGTGATGATTTTGTCGGGGACCCTATTATTCAAGTAGTGGTTTCCACAAAATTACTTAAGGCATTGTTGGAAGTCGCGCATGAGCTCTATCACAATTTATGTCTATCTTTGGTGTTCCAAAAATTATCCAGAGTGATCAGGGAACTAATCTTACCTCCCATCTGTACCAGCAGGTTTTAAAACAGCTGCATACTAAACACCACCTGGCTACAGCATACCATGCCTGAAGTCAAGGTGCGCTAGAGAGGTTCTACCAGACATTAAAGTCTCTTCTTCAGGCTTATTGCGTGCAATTAGAACAGGATTGTTTATGGGTTTAAACAAAGATTGATCCAAGCACAAGAGTTAGCTAAAGCTAATCTGGAGAAACAACAAAAAGTTATGAAGCGTTTATATGATCACACTGTTGAACATCGTGTTTTTGAACCTGAAGATCAAGTTTTGATATTGCGTCCTTTGGTTTACTCCCCTTTTGAAGCTAAATTTGATGGTCCGTATGTTGTGCAGCGTAGAATAAGTGACGAAAATTATGTGATTGCTACTCCAGGTGGGAGAAAAGCCACAAAACTGTATCACATTAACTTGTTGAAACCCTTTAATGAACGTCAAACTGTTGAGACTAATTTAATGGATTCAAATTAAAATTCGAGCAGCCACAGAAAAACACGAGATATTCTCCATTCATTTTTCAGTTTAATTCTTCTGACACAGCACTACGAACAGAGAGTGGCAGAGGGCAAACTTTTTGGTGCACAAGTGTGACGGTTGCTTGAGGTCCAGTGTAAAGTGTAAAGTGTAAAGTTTCCACAGTCAGTGATGGTTTGGGGTGCCATGTCATCTGCTGGTGTTGGTCCACTGTGTTTTCTGAGGTCCAAGGTCAACACAGCCGTATACCAGGAAGTTTTAGAGCACTTCATGCTTCCTGCTGCTGACCAACTTTATGGAGATGCAGATTTCATTTTCCAACAGGACTTGGCACCTGCACACAATGCCAAAGCTACCAGTACCTGGTTTAAGGACCATGGTATCCCTGTTCTTAACTGGCCAGCAAACTCGCCTGACCTTAACCCCATAGAAAATCTATGGGGTATTGTGAAGAGGAAGATGCGATATGCCAGACCCAACAATGCAGAAGAGCTGAAGGCCACTATCAGAGCAACCTGGGCTCTTATAACACCTGAGCAGTGCCACAGACTGCAGTAATTCAGGCAAAAGGAGCCCCAACTAAGTATTGAGTGTTGTACATGCTCATACTTTTCATGTACATACTTTTCAGTTGGTCAAGATTTCTAAAAATCCTTTCTTTGTATTGGTCTTAAGTAATATTCTAATTTTCTGAGATACTGAATTTGGGATTTTCCTCAGTTGTCAGTTATAATCATCAAAATTAAAATAAATAAACATTTGAAATATATCAGTCTGTGTGTAATGAATGAATATAATATACAAGTTTCACTTCAATGGAATGGAATTAGTGAAATAAATCAACTTTTTGATGATATTCTAATTATATGACCAGCACCTGTATATTTGGCAGGCTGGCATTTGCGGGAAGGAAACTGGCCACTCTACCGGGAGGGCCCACACAAGATCCGACAGGAACGGCTCACAGCATCGGACAGGTGAGTCTTACTGGCTGGAAAACAAGGTGCACGTGATTCGGGATCATGCAGAATCCGACAAGAGCAGCCCACAGCATCGAACGGGAGGGTGCATGGTGCAAGGTGCATGTGATTTGAACGGGAAGGGCTCACACAGCATCTGATGGGAGTTCAGTGCTCACAGCATCGGATGGGTAAGCCCTGCCGGCAGTTGAAAAGGGAAAACATAGCTGTTTTTACCATAAGGGTTCCCACAGCATTAGACAGGTGAGCCCCACCAGCTGTCAAACAGGGTGCACATTAGGGCCGCACGATTTATCGCAATTTTATCACACGCGATTTGGCAAAGGCTGCGATTATTTCATGCGTAGCTTGTCAGAGCTTTACGGCTCTGTGATCAGTAGTAAATGCTTTTCCATCTTAAAGCCAGAGGGTGCTCTCATGCAGAAACTGCAAATATGCCTTGCTGCCGAAGTAGAACACGTGTCATTCCAGGAAATCCCATACTATCGCTGTAGCTGAATAAACAGAATATGCAAAAAACGTTTTGATTGATTTACACACGACTGCCATATTCTGTGTAAGAAGCCATGCAGTATCCAACAGGTACTAGCCACTCACATCATTGGACAGGTCGGCCTCACCAGCAGTTAAACGGGCGTGCACAAATCTTTTAACTGCCCGACTGGGAGGGCTCACATTGTATCCAACAGGGGCTGAAGCTCACTGCATTGGACGGTAAGCCCCGCCAGCAGTTGAACGGGCCGCCGGCTTGAATAGGGGTTTCACAGGATTGGGTCTGGCCATTTATCCGGGACTGGGTCTGGCCATTTCGAAATATCCAACGGGAGCTTAGGGTGCTCACGGCATTGGACGTGTAAGCCTCACTGCATTTGGTTGGGAGGGCTCAACCAGCATTTGGAGGGGCAGGACAAAACTGTAATGAATTGACCCCATCACTGCCTCTGAACGGGGAACGCGCTGCAATGCATAAGGGGTCACCGGGTGGCGAAAAGGGGTGAGCTCTCACTTCATCCAAATGGGAGGGCTCAACTGGTGCTTTGTGGGTGTAATTGAGGGATCCCCGGGAGAACGGGTAGCCCGCAGTTGCTGTTGTTATTTGAGTTTGGTGTGCTGAGTTTGAAGAGAGCAGATACGGTGGATTTGAAGTTTTGTAAAATATGTACTGACTAGCTTTTGTGGGCTTGATGGGCTTTTCTGATATGGAACCGATTAGACCTGACATAGCATTTGAAAGTGTCTGATGACCATCGACCAAGAGTTTGGATCTGTTGCTGGGAGAGGCCTTTTGGGGCTGCTTTAGTTGCTGTCCCTATGCAGAATGAGTGACTGGAATAATTTTCTGCTGGGATGCCTGATCGAACGAGAATTGATTTGAGGTGTTTTTGAAACCAAAAACATGTAACGGGGTGTTGGAGTCATCTACGAAGAGAGGATTTAGCCTGGGAGCTTCTGAATTGAAGTTAAGATAGAATGGAATGCATGGGTTAAAGTGAAAAAAAATTCTTCTGACTTAATTTTTTTTAGGCCAAGTCATATTCCTTTTAACTGACACTATTTAAATAGTAGAGACCTATAGTATTTAAAGGGGAGAAGTTTTAAACTTTGTTTTTTTGCCATTATTGCCATATTGAAGTCTCCTGTGGCTTACTGTGCAAAGACATATGGAAGCCCATTTCCGCCACAGATAAAAATATAATTCTGTTAGTCATAATAATGATAAACTTTATCATAATAAAGTCTTATATTAATATGTTAATATTTATCATATTCGGGGGAAAAAAATCTCGTAGTAATGACTTCTACGCATGTGCAAAGCAAGGGAGCAGAAGGGCGTGGCACGCTAGCGACATGCGCTGGTCAAAGCCGTTTAAATGCGAGAACACAAACATGGCACGTTCTGCAAAAGTGTAATCTATAAATCATAAAATAACATTAATAATAAGTTATCAGCGTATGAGACGGTCTTTTATTCATTTGTAACATTCATTTGTATTTTTGTGTATGAACAAGCGGCAACACAGAATGGTGATCCATGGATTTCAAATGGATAGAGAAGACAGCACAACCAAGTCTGTTAAAGAACGCGTCATCAGGAAAACTGTCATCTGCTAAACATATTTTCAAGCAGTTTTGCATAACTTACAGTCTAATAAGTCATAGACATCTTAAAATGTGTTTTCTGTATGTCTAGGCTAACCTGTACATCAAATAGCCTAGACGCATTGGCGAAATACGTGTGTTAATATTAACACATAAACCAAAACATTTTATGAAGACGTTACACAACGAATAAATGTCATATTCCTTTGTTAATCTGATAGTTTTGTGAAGTTCATGCAACAGTTTCCACCGGTGAGCACAAGCAGGAGTCGGTCGTTACCACGGTAACCGCTCTGCTTCTGCTTTTCTGCGTGTGCATGGAAAAGTATGGAAGATATACTGATAATATATAATTTATGTTATTTAATAATAGGCCAACTATAGATTGCAATTTGTAGATTACACTGACTTAAATGAAAACAACTGTTTAGCAGAATGTGCCATGTTTGCTGTGTTCTCGCATTTACACGGCTTTGACCAGGGGATGTGGCTAGCGTGCCACGCCCTTCTGCTCCGCTGCTTTGCGCATGCGTAGAAGTTTCTCATTATTACAAGAAAGTTTCTCGTTATTATGAGAAACTAAGTTATTACGAGAAAGTTTCTCATTATTATGAGAAACTAAGTTATTATTACGATAAAGTTTCTCAGAATTATATTTTTTACTCAACTGTGGCAGAAACAGGTCACGTACCTGGCTGATTTTTGATTACAGAACGCTTTAGAGTGGAGAGAGGAACGTGCTTTTGCTCCACTCCAGGCTTTGATCACATCCCCCTCAGCAGGGTGAATACGCCTCGTCTTTCCTTAATTTAAGACCCATTAAAACTAAAATTAAGAAATTTATTACACTATTTGAGAAATGTTAGCCTATTTACGGCCTTAAAATTACGAAAAGTGAATTTAAGACATTAGGACAGCCGGGAACCCTGCAACTGACGGGAATCCGTCATCGACTCGCTGCAATTAACGGAAATCCGTCGCAGCGATGGGGAACTTTAACCATGTAATGGCACGGCTGGATAGGTGATGGGAGGTTGAGGATGTAAATGAAGTTAGCCTGGTTTGTCTTTGATAAAGTAAGACATGATTTCACTGTCAAGCACTGATAAATCTGCAATGGTAGAGTGGATTGTAGGGTTGAAGTTGGAAGCGAGTTCTGAGCACCTGAGCAAGTCAAAAAGGCTAAAGCAAAGCAAAGCAAAGCAAAGCAACAACGTACTGTAAAACTCTTGTGAGGCACCTGATAGCATTTACGAAAGGTGTGGCTCATGAAGTAGGCTTTCAGTGCATCCTCTGGATCCTTATATGTCGTACCTGTGTTATGCAATGAGTAGAAAATCTGTTGTCCCTCTGTGCCAAGGCAGTGAAGCAGTACAGCTCTCCATCTTTTGTCCGACCAAGCATTCCCTGTAGCATCAACAACCCGTAGGTTATTTTCCGATATCCGCAGCCATCTGCTGAATGGTATAGCAGGCTCACCAGGAAAAAAAAAAAACTCGGGCAAGGTATGTTAGAAACAGCCATCTTCGTGACCAGTGATAGCAGAAAAAAATGAAAACTTATACATTTTGATATTTGCATTACATAACTAGCTCAATTTTTTTTTCCAACCCTTGAAAAATGATTCCATCCTCACAATATTCAAAGCTTGATTTACCCAAACACCCGTCTACCCATCAACCTTCAGTATTTCATCCACCCAAACCCCCCAAAAACCCCAAAAACCCACCCTTTGCACACATTACAAACCGCATGGGATTTCAGTCTCTCTTTAAAGCTTAACGCCTCTGGGAGCCACTCTCTTTTCCATGTGACATTTTTGCATTCCAGGGGAAGATGGCAATGACAATGCCTGTTTTTTTCCCCTGTATTTTCTTCCCACTTTTTATCACTTGTGAGGGTTAGCATTACAATTACACAGAGACACAGGAAATGTATGTTTGTAATAGGATAAGAAAAAGACAAGAAATATATACAAATTATGACATTTAACTGCACATGTGCAATTAAAAATGTTACTATTTCCTGGCAATCAAATTATGTTTCTCACTTTTTTTTTTGTTTCCTTTATTGTTTTAACACGTAAAAGCATCACAACAACAATATTCAAAATTTTAATTTCTTTAAAACAAAAACACAGTTACACATGCAACATTAGGGTAAAGACAATGAGCAACTTATTGGATAATTCATTTTGGAATGTGTAGTTAACTGTGTTGTGAGAATTAAAAATGCAAGTCACAGATCTTACTGTGATGTTCACAAAAGTTCTTTACTGGTTCTCTACCTACCTTTAGGCAGCTTCGACCAAAAGTGGAATGCAATCAAACTTTGAGAGACTATACAAACAACCTTAAAACACCTTCTCTCAGTCTTACAAGACTTTAAAAAGTATGCCATGTCAACAAGATAATGTGTCCTGCACTGCAATATGCCACACAAAATCAACACAGCTGAAATTAAAGAAACTGGCTTTTGTTTACTGTTCGTACATAGTGTCAATTACAAAACATCACATTAACAACAGAGGTCACAATGTGCCCTCTCAAACTTCTTGGTTTAGGTGAATAGAGGTATTCTTAAGATTATTCCATAGAAAGCTGGAATATGATGGCAGAGAACAATTACCTTTATGATTATTGCTCCAGATCTAAAAATGTGTGTTCTGTTTCAAAGAGGTTTGTGATCCCATTGGCTGACATTATTTTCTCCTGTTTGTAATGATTGTCTACTCAGTTCTTTACAAGAATGGCTGCAACTTGCACAGCCAAGACACTGAAACACATTGATAGACACTGAAAAATATACATTATGATGCTGCCAAAAGTACAATAATAATTACACAGGAAATAAAATTACAAAGGGATTTTTTTTTTCTATTTTCATTTAGCTTTCATGCTCTGTCATCCACAGTCTGGGTTTCATTTTGGGTCCCTGTTGCCCTGCAAGTTCCTTTTGTGGTAAGTCTGTGACATCACTGCATATGACTTCACTTGGTTCAGAGTCCTAAAAGAACCATCGAAATGCTTCCCCGTTGTTTACCGGTGTTCTCTAGAAAAAACACAAAAAGAAAGTACAGAGAAACAGCATTATTAGAACAGAGAAATTTCGTAACATTTTACAATATGGTCCCACATTAGTTAATGCATTAAATGTTGGTATATTTCACCCTATTGCTACATTTATCCAAATATTTAACAGAAAGTCAAAAGTCAAACAATTCTCTTAGCTTAGTTTAATTTAATCTGCAACTGACATAAAAGAAGACAATGAATCCTACATCTTGTAAGGTTTTTGTCCTGATGTCTCCTGCTTGAATATCCATACGAACAAATCAATTTCTTTCTCAAAACAGGACAAACAGTAAACAAATACATTGCAAAATCATGTTTAGACATCTGCACAATTAACCCCACTTCCCAATTGTACTGGGTAGGGGAGACCATGGGGTTGAAAGTATAAAAGATAAAGATGTAGCAATTTACTAACCACTATAAAGGGTGACAAAATAAAATAATAGTAATAATAATAATATCTTAAGCAATAATAATCACCACATGACAAATAAATTAAAATGACAAGAAACACAAGAACAGCAATAATATAAATAAAATCAGTAAACAGTAAAATAATAAAGTAATCTACACATTTTATTCATGCCTGGGTCCATTGCTGGGAAACTGAGTGCTACATCTATTACTGAAGGTATTCCAGAATTATTGCACGGAATCCACACTTTCCTCAAAACTGCTTACATTTGCACTCGACATTCACGTTCACACCTGACATTCCTGTTCGCACTCAATGCAAAAAAAAAAGAAAAGTTTTTGTTGTGCTTAATGACAAGTGACATTTGAACTTGTGACCTCTTACTCTAAGTGCAATAAAGATACAGCTAGACCAACACAGATCTTATTCTAAAGGAACCGAGCTCCCTTAAACTCAATGGTCCAGTCAGAAAATAAGGAGAACTATTTTTCACGTTTAGCATCAAAAAAGTTTTTTTATGAATGTTCAGAATCATAGGGGGTAAAGCAAAAATGCATCCAAAATCCTGTAGTCCAAGGGTGCAGGAGGATATCTTAAATAAAAACATGAATGACTGAATGTAAGGAGCAGGAGAGGAACAGAAAGAGACAAGGACAAAGAAATCAATTTGTGTAGAATAACTCTCTTCTCACATATATTTTGTATAACCGCCAACCACAGAAAATAAATACCAGTGTTGAGATTTTTCTAGAAACACAAAATAAATAAATAAAAAGGCTATTCTTTTGAATGAGAAACCATCTTAAGAAAAAAACTGGAGTAAGTTATGGCTTAGAGAAAAAAAATCTTTCTTATCTATATATTCCCCCATTGATCAGTCCCTGGTGGAAATGTGGCTCGCTATAGACAGTAATGACCCTGATGTGCGTGGCCGGCATGTCTGCGTTTTGTTAAGTCTCGCACTATTGATCTGGTTGAGGCTTCCTGAGTGCTGCTCAAATTCACTTCCAGCCGTCTCTCCTCGCCTCACTGCTGTGACCAGGCACAAAGAGAGCTCAATTAGCACAGCTCGGCAACGGCTCTCTCCCGCCTGCGCACTCCATCAAAATCACTCCATCAAACCACCCAGAGAGAGGGGGGAGGGAACAGGATATAGTGGGGGTAGTGATACAGCGGGGACATGCAAGTAACTTTGAGGTTTTATTTCCAATCAAATGATCTCAGGACAAATACATGTATATCATCCTGCATTCAAAGCTTAGCGTTTGTCAGAAATACAGGGAAAATAATTATCTATTTGTTCTAAAGGTGCCCAATATATGTTGTCAGCTAATATTAGTATTTTGTAAAATTTTTATGACTGATCCAGAATCAGATCATATCAGAGCTTATCTTTTTTTCCTCAAAAGTATAATTCTCCATTGGAACTTGAATTTTAATTTAGTGGTCTTCATTTACAACCTCAGAAGAGATCGCAACCGCAAAACCTGCCTCAAGAAGCATAATGACAAAGATTTTACGTCAGTGATATAAATGTGACTGCTGTGTTTTGGTGATGTGTGTGCTTTTGAATGAGATATGTGTGCCTTCATATAGCTAAAATATAACTAAAATTAGAATCTATACCTCACACAAAACTATTCTATACTGCCAGTTAGCACTTTGAATGCAGCACATCAGCGCTTGGACTTCTTTGATACTGCCTTTTAAAATTTTTGTGATAATCATTATTATCATAATCATCAAAATGTCTGTTATGTTTTTTTATGTGTGTGTGTGTGTGTGTGTGTTGGTTTTCCATGTTTTTTGGGGACTTTCCATAGACATAATGATTTTTATACTGTACAAACTGTATATTCTATTCCCTAAACCTACCCAGCACAGAAAACTGTTTACCAGGACCACAGACAGACACATAATATATAATATAATATAATATAATATAATATAATATAATATAATATAATATAATATAATATAATTATCAATTATTTGTATCTGACAAAGTGTCCAAATCAGTGCACACCTAGTCTGACCTAAAGCCTTCAAATAATAAGCATGGATGTACTTATGTGATTGAGATTTACTGAATAAAGAATACAGTCTTATATCCGGCTCACAAAGGCAGACACGTCAATGCCAAAATCAGCCACGCTGAATGAAAGAGAGCTCTGGATGCGATGGGGGTCCTAACAGCCATTGACACTGATTGGGGATGGCAGGTGCAGTTAATGACAGGGGCCGTGCATGTCCTGCTCTGATTGAGGTGAGAGAGAGTAGAAGGAAAGAGAGGAGAGACGAGTGCTGACTCATAATCAAACCCTAATCAAATGGCAAAAAACACACACAGACATATATATGCACTCAAATACATTCACATACTGTTTCACGCAAAAATACGCCCACAGATTTTTTCTCTGTCTCACGCACACACATAGACACACACGCCTCCTATCCAATCCCAACCCTTCTCCCCCACCCCCAGCAACCCTGATATGGTGATTCGTGGAGGCCACAGATAAACCACTCAAGACCATGAGGATGATAATGGCAGATGCTGCGGAGACTCAAATTCAATCAGCACTGGGCTGTCAACGTGGATGAGTTTAAGAGTGAAACACACCCGCTGACATACGTTAAAGACACATCAGCTGAAGAAAGACAAAAACAGCCCTTGATTAAAGGGATGGTTTGCCCAAAAATGAAAATTCTGTCATCATTTACTCACCTTTACTCATCATTTATGCATGTTTCAAACCTGTAAGACTGGAACATGTATGGACAACATATGAGCAACATCACACGAGTAGCCATGCGATATGGCTATATATCAGCACGGCTGTGATTCGGCCGTAGAAGAGGCCGCAGGCCGTAGGTAAACACAGCGTGCTAATATACAGCCATATTGCATGGCTACTCGTGTGATATTGTGTTTATACAACAGTTCAATGGCACAAGTGTGTAAATAAATAAGAACAACAAAGGAGTTTCTTTAAAAACCCTCTTTTGTGCAGAACTACTTTCTTACGCCATGGATTCAAATATCAAGTTGACAGTCACATATTTCAGGTCTAAATAACTACATTCTCACCTAAAAAACTCTTTAAACTACATTTTGTGAAGTAACAACAGTAGTATTTTAAAAAATATATGGTGGATTTGATTGACCGCCATGACAATCGCCGCAATTAAGCGGAGTGATACAAACAGTGAAACTGTACCAGTGCTGATACAGGGAGAATATTGCACGGCTCTCAGCCAATCAAATTTGAGAATCAGACAGAAATGTTGTATATATAAGTATATATTACCTGCATCTGATATACACTACCAGTCAAAAGTTTGGAAATGATAAGATTTTTTATGTTTTTAAAAGAAGTTTCATCTGCTCACCAAGGCTGCATTTATTTAATTAAATAAATGCAGTCTTAGTGAGCAGACGAAACTTCTTTTAAAAACATTAAAAATCTTACCGTTTCCAAACTTTTGACTGGTAGTGTATATATATATATATTCTCTTTATTCTTTTGTATATTTTCTAAAAATATGTTGAGATATCCTCTACATTGCTAGAAAGTTTTCTGTTGGTTAAAAAAGGAGGGTAAAGTTTAAGAAACAGAAGGCTGACGGAGAAAAAGAACAAGGGGGGTTGGGTTCAGTGACAGTGGCTGAGACCCTTGTCTCTTCACGAGATGAATACCAGTCCAGGCAGTGTGCTGATGTGCTCCAGAACGCTCATTATAACGCACAGCCCATACGTTGCCCTGACATATCCATTATTTATTAACGTATGGACTAGGGAACCAGGCCACCATTCATGACTGCAATCCTTTGGAGGCAATTCTGACAGGTTCTTTCAGAAATAAATAAATAATCCTTCACTTCATGGCTTATGCGCCCAACACAAGAATAGCTCATATGCTCAGACTGTTTCTGCCGCTGAACCTGTAAACATATTTCACATGCATTCACTGCTCAACATATAAACCCTAGAATTGTGACAGACCGTTATATTGTCCAGGCCGATTAATCCAGCTCATATTTTGATTAAATATCATGCATAATAATGTTACGTTTATTTCAGCAAATTTGTGTACATCTCACATGCAATTATTATTATTTTTTCTGCTGTAAATTATAGTAGAATATAGTTAAAATCATTAATGATTGATTCTCAACTGGTGGGTTGTGACCTAAAAATGTATTGTAGGTGTGTACTGATAGAGCCACAGACAGCAGGATTACAAACAATGTAAAATGCAAATAATAAGAAGCAACTAACCATATAATTATGATTTGTGCATAGCTACTATAACACAATAAAAAGGATTATTAGAAATTTTAAAAGATATTCTAAAAGACTATCAACTCTTTAAAAGCACTTCGCATTTCTTTACACCCATTAATTTTTTTTTTTTTTTTAAATATTAGTTACTAAAACCTTTAAAAATCAATACAGTGAAATTAAAATTTGATGGATACAATCCAAAAGAATAGATCACTGATAATAACCAATAAACAATAAGCCTTCACGTTATGTTAGTTCAAAACAAAAGACTTGAGAAAATAAAACTAATATTGTAAATGGGTGTTTTTAACTGTAATTCCAGTTGGATGAGCTGTATTTGAAGCCATTGTCAAATAGTCAATATACATACAACATGCACACACATGACCACATAATTTGAATACTACATTAGTGCAGCAAGTTGCAATGTTGCTTGACAGCCATAAACATTGAAATGCCGCTTTGCATTACACTTTTTAACAACAGGTTAATTGTGTTGAATTGTTGGAACATGTCCTGCTCTGTATTTTCATACTACTCCATGTATAAATAACAAAGCAGTTCGCTAACTGATATGCAGATCTGCAAATATCTATCACTATATCTATCGTGGGATAAAAAGTAGAAACAGCACCACACAGTAGATTACCTGCAAAAGCCTGAAACCTGCTCAAAATCCTTAGTTTATCTCTCAAAGGTAAGTATTTATGTCAATGAACATATTAGTTCATTCATCAGTTCACAAGTGCTTGTGTCATTGTTCACAAACAAGTACTATGCAAAGGTATATGTCATATATATCATACTGTTCAGCCTATCATTAAACTGTATTATATCAGTATGTATTTATAATGTAGTTTATTTTTTAAACTGTATTTTTATCAGTATTAAGCTGTCCACCAGCCACCCTGCTCTCTAAATATCACTACTCAATCACACTCTAAGGTCGCATTGTCTTACAGTTGGTCTTCTTAAAAACAGCAGAGATGATTCATCAATCACTTTGTAATGACAAAAAGCTATCTGTGTTCAAATTAAGCAATTGCAGCAAGTAACCCTGATTCTTTATTGCAGGCAAAAAGAACAGAAAATGACAGAATCACAGAAAGAGAGGAAAAATACAACAGATTCAAGCAGTTTAGTATTGTGAGGGCAAGCCAAAAATTCAGGGCTGCTCTCCAGACAGAGAAAAATAAAGTTTCTCTGGTGCAGTCAGCCCAAACTGATGTGTTATATATTGCCTGTCACTCTGTTCTACAGGAATATTGGGGCGTTGCCAAGCTCAAACCTGGAAGGTACAGCAATCCATCACCAACATTCACAGGAGGAGATCTCATCTCAGTCTTGGTAGCCAATATCCTAGCCGCTTGAGCGGCATATAATAGGGACCCAGTTCAAGGCTGCTACAAACACACCGCTCATCTACACTTCCACATTCTGCAGTTGATTGCTTTAGCCTTACATTGCAATGCCTTCATGCAAACAGAATGAATGATTAAAAATAAAGGCAATCATATTTAAAAACATTGATTGCACTAAAAAAAATATATATTTTTTTTTTAATCTCATTGAGGATCTCACAGTTTGTCTAAAATGCTGGCCATGTGAATTAGCCAATTATATCACAGTGTTTAAGACATGCAATGTATAACGAAAGTGTACGCAAGTGTACGCAATGTTCTATCTATCTATCTATCTTCTGTTTACAGTACCTGAGCTTGTCACAGAGACAGCACACCTATGTCAGTGATAACTGTCAAGTGGTAGGAATATTCCATGTTGAATTACAAACGGAAATTCCTTATAGCACCTTAAGGAACTTAAGAACTTAAGTAATGTCTTATTTACTTAAAATACAATGTTTGGTAGCTGAGTTTACCACAGTTATCAGACCACAGAGCAATGAAAGAAAAGTGGAAATACTTATTTACTGTAAGAAAACAAATTCAGACAAGGACAGAGAAAGAAATATTGAGAAGAAATGTGTGAAGAGAGCAGTTAGGAGATTCAATATCCATGCCGTTTTCTGAGTTCCGTTTTCTTTGCCCTTGTAACAAAAATAAAGACCTAGAAAGCCATAAAGTACATCTGGAGGTCATGGACTATGTTTCCCTCACATAATACTCTACAAAGATAGACAGCTAGGAGAGCTGTTACAATGAAGCTGGAGAGTTTATCAAATGTTTAGTTTCACCAGTTTAGTTTTACACATACTGGGTACCATAGACGGAGGGTGAAGCAACTCCAGGGAAAGGCTAGATGAGCTTCCTCCTTAAAAACACATTTAAATAGAATGTCATGAAATAGTTTTAACTTATGTGTCATCTAGCAACAACCTACACATCCCATCATAAACCTTCTTGATAAATGATTTGTTATTACAGTTTTTCCTCAGTCGCATTTCTCAGATCACAACTGAAATTCTTAAAACTACTTGTTCAACCTCCACATAGTCACTTGTGCACAACATAAAAGCAATTTCTCATTCTTTTGAACAAATTGAAAAAGCTTTGGTACTTTCAAGAATTGATTAGGTACAATTGTCTGCTGTTTCCTATCAATTGCTTAAGCCATGTTGATCAAAATATATTATACTGGTTCCCTGTTGAATAGTCTTACCCTCAAATCATCTAGGCATTAGTTCCTTGCATAAGTCATTAACTGCAAAATGGTTGAACTAGTTGTCATAAACTGTCAAGCATATTTTCTATACATTTCTATTAGACTTTATTTGTAAATCTGTCCAGAATTGATGAATTGTGGAGGTGAATTTGAATTTCACTAATGAAGGGAAATGTAAAGGGATAGATCAACTAATGATGAACCAGTTCTCTAAAATAGCTCAGAGGTGCATCTCATGAAGCTTAATTTGGCAAGCATATATAGACAGAGCACAACACAGTGTTACAAATTCTGACAATGGAAGAACAACAAGAAAACAAAAATCAGGGTCAACAGCAGGAAAAAGGTAGAGGAGTAAGGATGCGTGGTGGAAGGGTACGGAGGCAAAAGTGTGGAGGAGGTCAAGATTGTATGATTCTGATGAAATGGCCACTATTATGGACCATGTTCTCAATCATGACCTTATGGCTGAGGCAGATCAAAAGGTACAGCCGAATGTTGGAAGAAAAACCATTTGTAAACAGAACAGGTATGTAATCAGACAATGTTCAGTGTACTGTAATACTGTATACTGTAATGCTATATTACACTAGTCCACTTGCATTTTACACTATACAGTAAATATACTTTATAGAGACATAATTTAACAAGCATATATACAGTATGTGTGTGTATGTATATATATATATATATATAATATATACACACGCATGCACACACATACTGTATATAATTTTTGGTTTGACTGTATATATATATATATATATATATATATATATATATATATATATATATATATATATATAGTCAAACCAAAAATTATTCAGACACTAGTTATAATTTTTTTTTTTTAAATTTTATTAGTGGGTGCAGGACACTATAGTTCATTTATGTAAGTGAGGATAGCAAAATAAAGTAAACTGTGACATATATTATACACAAAAATTCTTCATACAGTGGACTACTAGTAAAATTGATAAAAATTTGGGACGAAATATTATTTAGACACTTTGACCTGACCATGCTTTGCTTAAGTGTTATCTGACATAATTTTTTTTCTGACACAGTTGAACTCTGAGATCTTGTCATATTTTATTACCATTTCTTTAAACTATAGTGAATAAAATGTAATAATGAATGAAATGTTCAAGGTGTCTGAATAAATTTTGGTTTGACTATATATGTATATATATATATATATATATATATATATATATATATATATATATATATATATATATATACATACATACATACATACATACATATATATATATATATATATATATATATATATACTACCAATCAAAAGTTTGGACACAGTAAGATTTTTAATGTTTTTAAAAGAAGTTTTGTCTGCTCACCAAGGCTGCATTTATTTAATTAAAAATACAGTAAAAACAGTAATATTGTGAAATATTATTACAATTTAAAATAACTGTTTTCTGTTTGAATATATTTTATAAAGTAATTTATTCCTGTGATCAAAGCTGAATTTTCAGCATCATTACTCCAGTCTTCAGTGTCACATGATCCTTCAGAAATCATTCTAATATGCTGATCTGCTGCTCAAGAAATATTTATTGTGTACAATTGTACAAAATATTTGTGTACAATATTTCTTTTTCAGGATTCTTTGATGAATAGAAAGTTCAAAAGAACAGCATTTATTTGAAATATAATCTTTTGTAACATTATAAATGTCTTTACTCTCACTTTTGATCAATTTAATGCATCCTTGCTGAATAAAAGTATTCATTTCTTTAATTTCTTTTCAAAAAAATAAAAATAAAAATTCTTACTGACCCTAAACTTTTGAATGGTAGTGTATAATGTTACAAAAGCTTTGTATTTCAGATAAATGCTGTTCTTTTCAACTTTCTATTCATCAAAGAATCCTGAAAAAAAAGTACACAACTGTTTTTAACATTGAGAATAATCATAAATGTTTCTTGAGCAGCAAATCAGCATATTAGAATGATTTCTGAAGAATCATGTGACACTGAAGACTGGAGTAATTATGCTGAAAATTCAGATTTGCCATCACAGAAATAAATTACTTAATAAAATATATTCAGAAAAAACAGAAAACTTCTTTTAAAAACATTAAAAATCTTACCGTGTCCAAACTTTTGACTGGTAGTGTATATACATATATATTATACATACATATATATACATACATACATACATACACACACAAACACACACACACACACACAAACAGTGTATATGGTCTTGTCTTTTTATTTATATCACAATGAAATTGTACTGTAATTTGTTGACAGACCAGCAGTAAAAGTCTTGTTTGTGAACAATGACACAAGCACTTGTGAACTGATGAATGAACTAATATGTTCATTGACATAAATACTTACCTTTGAGAGATAAACTAAGGATTTTGAGCAGGTTTCAGGCTTTTGCAGGTAATCTACTGTGTGGTGCTGTTTGTACGAATTGTTTTGAGAAACGTACTTACAGTTTTGCAAATCTTAAGGAAGATTCAAGAAATGTACCAAAGTGACTGAGAAAAACTGTAAAGCGGCTATGTTCGCAAACCACTATAATTTGAACAGAAAAGCACTTATAACGAGAAAATCTGCATGCGTGCAGAACTCGGCACTGGTCAAAAACTCCACCGTTTTGAGCAGTGAGTAGATACTAATTTGAACACATCTGATTAGCCACTGTGTTCAATAAATCAACTGATATGCTTGTAATTGGCTACATTGCTCAGCGCTGCAAAACACGTAAATAAAAAACACTCTCAAGAGTGCAATAGTGTTTACTTTCACCAATAGTCAAGTCACCTTTAATTATATAGCGCTTTATACAATACATTGTTTCAAAGCAGCTTTACAGTGATAACAGGAAAATTATTCAATGATGCAAACAGAGTTCATTTTGGGTATACAGCAGCTCTAAAAGAAAATAGTGTCATTGTTCCGCTGAAGTCAGTCAGTTCAATGTTGATTCAGTTTCGTTGTAAAGATAATCAATTATTAAATTAGTTCATTCCATCTATAAAGCAGTTCTGCAGAAAACAGTGACATCATCGCCCAGCTGAGTTCAGCTCTTATTCCACAGTGTCAGTGCAGTCAAACCAATAATATTATTGAATATTAAGTGTCCCCAGCTAAGCAAGCCAGAGGTGGCAGTGGCAAGGAATCCAAACTCCATCAGATGACAAAAATGAAAAAAAAAAACCTTGGGAGAAACCAGGCACAGTCAGGGGGCCTGTTCTCCTCTGGCCAACGATATGCTATTATTACAGAGAAAACTGATTCTAGACCAGCAGTTATGGGCAGTTCTTTCCTCTAAAAGCAATCAGGTGCAACAGCAGTCAGTGGAAAATTGAGTGAGAAAATTCCACGCTAGTCTTAAATCCATGGCCAAGGCCCAGCCAGCCTTACACATGCTCCGCCTATGCTAGGTACACAGATGACAATGTAAATAATTAGCACAAAGCAAATTACAGTTTTGTCACTGTGTGAGCCACACTGGTCAAAACGTTTAAATGTTTTTCACTATGGAAATATTTGTTATATACAAACTGCATGTGTTTTCTACTTTTTAGTTGACACTGTTTTCTATACTATACAAGAATGTCAGTTTTGTCAAGCTGAATGCTCTTGTGTCTCACACTGAGCTTTTTAGATACAGATTTCAGAAGTGGGAAAAAATGTATTAGGAAAAGTAAATACTGAAGTAGACAAAAAGAAAATGGGCAATTTGTCACATTTTATATTAGGTGTCCTTATTGACTATGTGCTTACATAAAAAAATAAGAACAGTGTACTTATTGTAGTCAGTGTATTGATGATCAAAATGATTCATTTACAGTAAATGTTAGTACAAAGTATTTAAAGACACCTAATATAAAGTGGGACCAACCCTGTTGAAAAAAACAGCATATGCTGGTTAGGTATGTTTTGATGCATGGCAGCTGGTTTATGCTGGTCCTTAGTTGGTCATAAGCTGGTTTAAGCTGGTCCTGAGCTGGAGCTAGTTGCTTAGGACCAGCTTAGGACCAGCACTTGACCAGCTTAAACTAGCTCAAACCAGCTGCCATGCTTCAAAACATGCCTAACCAGCAACCATTTTTCAATAGGGAAACATTTTTATCTATACAGCACATTTATTTTTGTAGAAATGTGTTACATGTAAACTGAAAATTCACAGTTGCTTGTTCATTTTTACATATTCTATTATAGCATGTCTTCCTCTATCACCACACGTTCTTACATACTGTATCTTCCTATTGCTCTTCCACAACAAGCAACTGTGTATTTTCAGTGTATATGTAAAACATTTCTACAAAAATAAACTACTGTTGCTGTTTAGGGATTTATACATATTTATACAAACTCCATAAAGCCTATATACTGTATGCTTCCAAAACTGGTTGATTGGTAAGATTGTGATTCATATTTCATTACAATGGCAGGCCATTTGCCAATTCAGCAGACATTACAAACATTCCATGTCTTATGAAATATACATGCATGTCTGACAGATTTTGATAACTAAATGGATCATTTTGCATGTGGAGGCTCACACGATAAAAGAATGTTTAGAAGTTGTGAAGAGTTTGACCGTTTCACTGAGAATCAACTCATCGGTTTTGATCAAAATCCATGTACATTTCGATGTTGTGCAAACTGTAGACGATTGTACTTACTCTTTTGCACACATGTGCCAAAACACATGCAATTTGCTTAAATCAATAAGAAATCCAAATCTGATATGAACAAGAAAATAACTGTTCAGAGACCAGAACTTATTGTTTTGAGAAAAAAAAGTCTCATTCAAGAATTGAGCCAAAGCAATTGAGAAAAACTGTAATAATAACAAAAACTATTTTGTTTTAGTTTTAATGTATTCATTTGTTAATCTCCACTGAATGTACACTGCACAAGTGTCTAATGGAACTCATTCTAATTGCTTCTCACTATGAACGCTTCCAGAAGAAAAAGTGTTGGTAAAAGTGTTTAGTGCATGCTCTCATGCCAGTGACACAATTTCAATTCAGGTTTGTGTCATCTCTGAAGCGCTCCTCTCCTTCTCATCCTCTCTATGCTCCTCACATTAAAAGTGGCAATAAAATTAAATACATTTTAAAAATTAACATAAACACTGCATTCCAAAGTGGCACCACATTTTATAAAAACACACATAAATATTTTCAATATATTCCATCCAAAATTTCACAGGTTTTTAATGATGAATAATTCTCTATTATAATTTTAAGTTGCTCAGCATTCAGTGTCTGTAAACATAGTCTTCCCTTAAGAAGGCCATCCTCCATGTAAGTAAGCTTTCTGTAAGAGCACTTCTAAGATATTATCATTGCTCACAGACCACAACCCCATAAACAGGGATAATACAGGGATAGGCAAGCGAGGAATGGGAAATGGGGGTGACATCACTGTTAGCTGTTGATCCACATCAAGAAAACGAAGAAGGGTAGAAAAAGGAAAAATTCATTTTTAGAAGCAGGAGAAGTGACACAACTGGAGAAGGTACAAGAGAGGATGGTGAAAGAGCGTGAGGAAGGCAGTGGCAGCAGGGTGCTTTCTAAGGGCTCTCAGGGGACATTTTGTGGAAAGCTTCCCTCCCTGTGGCGGCCCGCAGGCCTTTTAAGAATGGCAGCGGGACGTCAGTCACTGGCGTCGGCACAGGAGAGTGAGTGAGTGCAGCATAGCGATGAGCCATGTGGGTGTATCGGTGCGAGGGCTAAGCGATCTGAACAGATTGCCTGTTCTCTGAAATGTTAAATCAAAATGCAAAACAGGAGGTGACCGGTCTTCCTCTCTAAACAGATTCATCAGCATATGTGTGGACAGATTCTTGTGGATCACTAATATTTAATAGGTAATTAAGCTGAACCTCCAACTGCTTGTGAAGCCCTCGGTCTGTCTTTTTGCGATGTCAGTTATTTTAACCACCTTCAGGACAGAAGAAAAGGTCTGTACTATTTTGTAAGTAAAAAAATTCTATAGTATAAAACTAAAAAGTAAAGCCAATTCTGTATTTAAGTTCTTCTCTAACTTGCTCATTAATCATAATTCAGATTATAAGATACATTCTGAAAAACTGAATTTAGTTGGTAGAGGTAATCCAATTTAGCAGAAATATATGTATTTTGAAATGCACACTGTCTGTAACGCCAACGATTGGTGTTTGTCAGACTGTACAAAATGACTTCTGCGAGATCTTGAGTAAAAGCCAAGTTTGAGCATGCACATGTGAAAATCTTTTTTGGAGATGACCAAAAAGTTTATAAAAAAGTTATATAGTACATGTTGGGAACGACATGAGGGTATGAAAATGAAAAAGAATTGCCATACTTGAGTGATCTAAACCAATTGTACTGTACTTGTTACAGCCTTGCAGCCTTGAATCTCCACCAAATATACTCATCTATAGGGAGGAATAATTTCTCCTTACAGAGTTATTCAAGCTCAGACAAACTACTGTTAATGTTAGTCATTTTTGGACATCCCTCTTCCAGTCATACCAAAGATATTTAGATCAAAAATATCAATAATTGTGTCCACTTTATTACTGTTGCAACTTTGCACTATTAAGTGTTTACATTTGAGAATATATATTGTGGTGGCTTTCTTTCATTTGTAGCCAAAAAGTGTGGGAAAGTGTATTTGACACGACAAACCTGTTTGAGCAAGACTTGTATTTAACAAAATCCTTGTATTTCCCACTCCCATTGCCACATCACATCCCGTTTAAGATAGCTTCTTGTAGGAAATGCCAAAATGTATGCAATTCATTCTCTGTTAGAGGAGAAGAAGTAAATAAATATTGTGAGATATAGTGAAAGACTACGGCTGAATCCGAAATCGCATACTTCCCTACTATATAGTAGGAGAAAAACAGTATGTGACAAAAAAAAGTGTCTGAATTCACAGTTGCCCTAATTACCTACTACTTCCAGCGAAATTCTGAAGTGTGCATGCGATGGACACTTCACTATCCCACGAGGCTACGGGAGAGGATTTGTGATTGAAAGTGAAGCGACATAACTGACGCAGGTAGATCACATGATAAAGACAACATGGTGAATGTAGTATGTCCAGATTACATTCATACTATACACACTCATATTACATAGAACATAATTTTTAGCGGTCGTGAATAAATTACTTATTAATTAAGTAACAATATTAGTAACCATATTGCTCATATTGTCCTTCCATCATATGCCTCAAATTGCAGAAATAAACATCAAAGTTCAACAATCAACAGCCATCAACATCAACAAAAAAATGAAGACTCTGTTTTTCAAAATTCACAACAATTCTAAAGAAACACAATATTACATACAAAAGAGGTCCATTGTTAATTTGCAATACATCAATGTTTTAACTTTTCCAGCCCTAGAAATATTATTCAATATGTATTACAAGAATATGTTGCACTACTTTTTCCACAAGGAAAAATGCCAGGACCTAACGTGCTGAGCATGAACACACAACAGCCACAGACATCACACCATGAAATGTCGCTGTTAAAGAAACAGAACCCAAGCACAGAAGAAGGGAAAGTTCTTAAGGCAGCCAGTTACATTCCAGCATGAACCACTAACAACATTCAATAGTTTGTTGAGACTGAATCCAAGAATGTCATTTTAATTGATGCATGTTTTCAGAGACCAGGAAAAAACAGACAATGATGTGCTAAGAAGCCACAACCCATTAAGAAAATCGACAAGGATTTATTTTAGAAGAAATAAATAAAGAAAAAATAAAGAACCTCTTACAGAATCAAGAAGCCTATGATTAAAAATAGGGGATCCCTAAACAACAACAATAATAACAAAAACACATTACAGAAACATTATACAAACTAACATCCTTTGTATAGCCCATTCACTGTCCCATTCAATGAAGTTTTACACAATCAGCGGAGGGCAGATGGCTTCGAGAGTGACAGGATGCAAGTTAGAGAAAGGAACCTTAGGCAGATAGTCAGGATGAGGATGCAAAATAGCTTTCACCATTTCTGGGGCAAAGTGTAAACAAGGATGGCACAATCTTCAGAGTTAACAGCTTGTCAGAAACTGACTCTAATGGTTCAAAGGGGGTCTCAACCAGGCCCTCTAAGACTATTGCTAGGTCCCACGTAGGGATCTTGGTTCTAAGAAGGGGGCCTCAGCTGCCAAGCTCCTCGAATGAAGCAAGAGAGCAGGACATGCTCGACCAAAGGCACCCCTTCAATCAGCGTGGCAAGCCTAAAAAGCGGCCACATAAACCCTGAGAGTGGCGGGGCATGTGCCTGTTGATAATTTTCCCTGCAGAAAAAACAGAACTGTAGCAATCTGGCAGTTAACCGGATCTGCATTGTGAGCAGTACACCATCTTTCAAAGACACCCCATTTGTTGGCATAACTTGATCTAGTGGAGGGAGCCCTAGCATTTAAAATGGTCTCGATAACATCAGGTGAAAGCCCTGTGTCCCTCAGTTGGTCCCCCTCAGGGGCCAGACATGAAGGTTCCACATTTCCGGCCGGGGATGAAATATTGTACCCTGTGCCTGAGACAGAAGGTCCCTCCTCTTCCGTATCACCCATGGTGAGCTGTTGAGGAGAGACATTATCTCCGAGAACCATATTCTGTTCGGCCAATGTGGCGCTATCAGTAAGAGGCAAGTCCCTTGTTGGCGAACTTTGGCTAGAACTCCTGGGAGCATAGAAACCAGAGGAAATACATACAGGTGCATTCTGGGCCATGTATGCGTATCACATCCAGACCCAGGGGGAGCTGGGTGACTCAGAAAGAAGTAGAGTGGACATTGCGCTGCCTGTTGGGGGCGAAGAGGTCCATCTCTGTTTTATAAAATCTTTACCAGATTTGTTTCACTACCTCGCTTGAAGTTTCTACTTCCCCGTCGGTATGCTCTGTCTGGACAGATTTCTGGGGATATAAATCGCCCTGAGGGACAGGAACTTGTCCTGAGCCCAGAGCAGAATGCGCTGCACTAGCCTGTCTAGTCGTCGCAAACGCAGTCCACCCTGGCGATTTGTATCAGAGGCTACCCCAGTAATGTCCACCCGCACTAGGACATGGTAACCCCTTAACTGGTGGAGGACGTACTTCAGGGCCAGAAATACAGCCAACAATTTGAGGCAACTGATGTGCCAATCAAGATGATGACTTCACCATATCACTTTGGACTGGATGGCTACCTAAGGCCGCTCCCCAGCCCATACGGGAAGCATCTGTTGTTGGCATCTTGCAGCATCAACGCATATAGAGTGGGACCCAAGGTGAAGAACCGGGGTCTGAGCCACATAGAAAGTGAATGAAGCCGCATCGCGTAACCCTTACCATAAACATGGATTTTTGAAAGTGCACGAAGCATTAGCGTGTGACTTACCATAAAACATGGATTTTAGAAAGGGCACAAAGCACTCAGCATGTGCCCTTGCCCTTATTTGCCATGGGGAAATTGCTTGAGCCACAACTGAAATGGTCTCATATGCAAGAGGCCCATAGGAATCACCGAGGACGCTGACGCCATGAGACCTAACATTCCTTGATACTGCAGAACAGTACAATCTTATTGTTCAGGGTGGTTAGAATGGTCTCATCTCGAGCAGGAGACAATTGTGCCTGCATCGTGGTCGAATCCCATACAGGGACAGAGAACACTTTTCTTCTCGTTTAGTCTCAACCCTAGAGAAACTAGATGAGCTAGTACGACATCTGTGTAGTAACGCCATCTCTTGTGACTGTGCTAGTATTAGCCAGTGGTCTATGTAATTCAAAATGCGAATGCCCTGGAGTCGCAATGAAGCCAGTGCTGCATCCATGCATTTTGTGTATGTGCGGGGTGATAGGACTAGGCCGAATGGAAGAACCCGATATTGGTAAGCTTCTTCTCGAAAGCGAACCTCAGGAACCTCCTGTGAATAAATTGGATTCTGTATCCTTCTTCTACTGTCTTTAGAACCCACACAGAAATCCCTGGCAGTAGTTTCCACGCTGCCAAGTTCTCTGAAAAGGGCACTAATTTTGATACTTACCTTTGAGGGGATGTTAGATGTTCCGCATCCTGATGTGTTACAGGAATCAACGGAACACCTAACATTTTGCTGAAAACCGCTGCCCTCCGAAGCACCAGAGGTGGCAGGGAAGGAGGGTTTATCGGGTGTGCGAGCTGGTCCCCAGTTTTTACGAGGGGAAGCACAACTCGCCACAGTCTGCTTTTGAGCCTCTCTTCAGCAGGTCAGCCTGGTCCATCTGCAACACTGCCATAGTGTGCAGAGCAGTACTAGTCTGACACACTGATCGAAACACCTTCCCACCAGTATGGATGTTATTATGCATAACTTGGTGGGGAGTGCTGTCTCTTTAAGTGACGATGAGCTCCAGAGAATAGATAGCTTGCAAGCGTTTCTTTGAACTAGCATCATCGTATAATCACACGCCCTTGCACCCACGATAGTCGAATAGGTTGAAATTAAGGGCACACGGAAAATAAGGTTTTCCCCATGAACGAGTTAACGTCATGGAGGACCTATTTTATTTTGCTTATATATACATATATATATTATATATTATATAATCTACTTTATAATATACTTTATAATCTATATATATGGCCATTTCACTTATTAATTCCTCAGATTTAAATGCAGCCAATTACCAGACAAGTAAACACGGTCTGAATGAAAGGCTGTGCTTAAATCTTTCACAGATCAGCCATGCTTGTAACACAGCCATTGTGTACAGCGCAGTACCAGCCTGACTCACTGTGAAACCCCTCTGATGATGCGCTCCCAGGGGAGAGATAGCACGCGAGCATCTCTCCAATCTGAGGCAGCATCGTATAAACGCGTGCCTTCGCACCCGTGATAGTCGAGCAGGTCGACGTCACGGGCACAAATACACATTTATTTTATAAATGCTTTGGGGGCCTGACTAGTGTTTCACTGCATGAGTGACAGCCCAGAGCAGTTCCCTTTCGCTTTATCATCACAGGAGGAACGCTCGGAGACGAACAAACCTTCCATATCATTCCAACGGAAAACACTTCAGTGTCCTCCGCCCGAGCCGAAGAAGCACCGAGGCACGCTTCGGTCCCGGCAAAAGGACATTGCGATCCGAAGACAGAGAGAGAGAGCAATAGGGATGGACCCGTCTCTCGCTCCTCAGCCAGATCGCCACACGAGCCCCACAATCACATTGTGGGTGCTACCCCTTTGAATTAAGCAAAGCGAACAGTTTAAGTACTTAAATTGTGAACATTCACAATGCTCACACTCACCCTGTTACAACGCAAGGGCAGCATGCTCTCCCCAAACAAACAAAACAATACTGGTGTGTGTCCAATTCGGAGATGGAACGCAAACACGGAGACACACACCGTTTGCTTTATTCAGCCATGACTTTCTCTCAAACATATAATTGGCTATGTAATATATGTGTGTTCACTTTTCACTTGTCAGACAGAGTTGAAAAAGGAACAAAGGGAGATAAAGTTCTGTGCACTGCCTGTCAAATCTAACTCCTAACAAAGTGATGAAGGAAGGAAAGAATTTGAGCAGGGCTGTTTCACACACACACTTCACAGGTATGGTCTCTGAAAACAAAAAAAACCTGCAGACGCACATGCGGTTCATCTAATTATAGCCTCACATCGGCGCATTCCGATGACGTCACACAGGCTATAAATAGCAATTTCAGTGACGTTTTATACACATATTCACAGCTGGTCACGACTAAAGACGTTCCCATAGCACTAAGCGCAGCTTGAGTGTAGCCTCTGAAAGCGAACAACAATTTTTGTGCAAACCTCCGCGGTGCACACAGTGCGCTTCGGTCAAGAGACATGATAGCTCAAAATGGATCATATGCGAGAGTCAGTGCAGACCACAAGACTTATCTGACACATCTGAATTCTACACAGACTGCTGTATTTTATTAAGTTATGGAGGAGAAAAGGTTAGACAGCCTTGCCATTACAAACAGCACTGATGAGCATGCAGATTAAACAACACTGGTGCCACCCACCAGCCTGAATTAAGATTTTCAAACATCATAACAATAACTAAGATTATCACCGTTTTGCTGTAGTAACAGTTTCATATTAAATAAGATATAATTTTTAATACAATTGTAGCTGTTATGTTCCAAGCTGTCAAATGCGGATTTGCTGGGCTGTAATGCAAACTAATGCTACTGGCTATTAGGGACGAGCTCTTCAATATGCCTCTCCCAGACATCTTGGTTCAATTGGAAATACGCCAAAGCAATATTCTTTTAATTTGTCCCTAAACTGTATAAAATAAATAAATAAATAAATAAAATAAAAAAGTAAATAATAAGAATATTGAAGTACATTTTAAAAGAAAATACTATTTCAGTCTTGCTACTTAAAAATGTCTTTCTTGCTTGTCTGTCATTTCTTTGTAATTATTTGTGAAATTTACTAAAGCAATAAGCCCCAAGAAGTGGTTTACAGTGAATTTATAACAGCTAAGGGGCGTTGTTAGGCACAATGTGGAGCAGAGTGCCTAAAACCCCTTAGCTGTTATAAATTCACTGTAAACCATGGGTTCACTGGGCTTATTGCTTTTATAAAACAGTTACCACACAATACAAATATTAAAGCCAAAAATATGTATCAATGCAACTTTCATAAAGTAAAATCATTAAAAGCCTTACTTCTGCTGGAAAAAATAGTCTGTTGTGAACAGCAACAGAAGTTACATATATTACGCCATTAGATGGCAGCAAAGATTGTCTTTATGAGCGAGTCACTCAGTCGCAAAGACTTTTATTGAAACTTGTCATAAACAAGGAACAAGACTCAAATGATAAATGCTTTGACTAGTGCTGTCAGTGTCAGCAAAACCCATTAAATGTTAAAAGGACAAGATCGCAACAGATAGGCCTATTCAACAGATTTTTTTTTATTATGAACATAAGACTGACCTGAAGGAAAATGCTAAATTTGAATGCAGGTAATACTCTCAGTGACTCGATATCTCTCTCACAATTCTCTTCTACATAATGAAGTAAGCTTCAATGAACAAAATCAATTGAGAACAAACATATGTTTACATTGCTAAGAGTGGTTGCTCAGCAACATACACACACAGTGGCGCAGCGATACTTATGTAATGCGGTCAGCTGTATGTTTTCGGGAATTTTACAACGGCTTCGAACGCAGCTAAACCAATCAGAATCAAGGGCCGGAACTATCCGTTTTATATTTGAAAACTGTTTTAAAGTAAATCCTACATATCCTATTTTTTTTGGTGGATTGTTCACGCGGAATATGGAAATTCAGAGGGGAGACAAGTCATTTGACGATATTACAGTCTTCCATGCTGTAGTGTGCTGGGATATACTGTGATAAAAATAATAAAATGAGTGAATGATTATTGAGCTGACCAATACAACAGTAAAGCAAAAGTTTTCAGTTCAGAATTCAAAGTTGAATTCAAATTCTTCAGTTCAAAATTTTTAACAACAAATTGCATTTAAGATAAATTTGAACTATAATACATTTTCATTTAATTGCAGTTAATATATCCAAAAACATTACATTCAGTTTGCATTTAAGTATATCCTTTTAAAGTATATTATTTCTGCCCCAAGTACTTTTTTTTAATGAGTATGCTAGTGTACTTCTTTTTCACATATTAGCCTTGAGCTCAAGTGACACCACTTTTAACATTTGTCAAAAGTACTTTTTCTTTCTTTGGTGATTTGTAAGTGTACCAATAACTGAATCAGTAAATGTTACTAAAATGTGGTACAAAATGCATGGAATGTTGTCATATTATCTATGCCCTTAATGTAAATACTAAGACCACATCTGCGTTGACTTTCCTCACGTATTTTCAAACAGGTCACTGCAATGATGGGAGAACCATTTAACTTCTCAGCCAGAGCTAGCTATCAATTATTTACAGTCACCTGTTTAAAATTTAAAGTGCCACACATTAACGTTCCCAGCACCTACACTTTCACCCTGACCATCCTCCAATGATCCACCACCCCTCCCCATCCTAGAAACGGCCAATGATAATGAGTTGCTTTTGCCACTGTACTGGAGATGTTAAATCAAGCCAGGTCAAAGGAGAAGGCAGGCGTCATGGTAAGGGCACAGACATGCCTGATTACATTTCGGTCTTAATTGGTAGCACGAGCATCAACAATAAATTCAGCAACAATGTTGTAGCACATTGTGTAGAGCGCTTGGACCAAAATTAGAATTCACAAATCTGACTAAAAATTATTGTAAATAAACATCATATTTAGGTCATGTCCATCAGTGGTTTGTGAGCTAAATCTGCTGTAAAAGAGTGAGCTGTTGAAGCATTGTATGAAATGCTTGAATGTGGATGTCCACATTTGTGTATTACCATCTAAATGGGGAAGGTTTTAGGTAAAACTAAACATAACGCTAAAATAATGCAAATTAGTGCTCCTGTAGCAGTTTTAAATGATGTAAAAAATAGTATGTTTGCATAGCGTTCTTCTTAAAATATTAACACATTTTGCCCTATGTGATGTCTGTTTTTATATTGTAAGTTTATATTTGTCAACATACATTTACACACATTTTGTTTTTCATAATTTCTATATACTGTATGGCATATTTTATTATTTTCACTTTTGTTTGCACACTTTAATTAATTATCAGTAGGGTAGTTATCAGTGTATGACTAGTTTTGTTAATAAGATTAAATGTTGAATAATATTCCTTAATGACCAGTGTTGGCTACTTGAAAATCCATAATTCATAATGATGTCAGACTGAGCTGTAATATATTTAAGATATCTGTGTGTCTACTATTATACCCCCACACATATTTTGCCCAGTATGATGGAGTATATAAATTTGCAAAATAAATAAACTTTCATCAATCAGTACTTTTTACTTTTAATACTTAAGTATGGTAAAAATCAAGAACTTTTGTACTTTAAAAGTTGAAAAGGAGTACTTAATACTTTTAATAGAACTAGAATAATATTTTATTAGGGTATCTATACTTTACTCAAGTACTTGATTTGTGTCCACAACTGTGGACAATGTCTCCACAAATTAGAACCTGTAGGCATTAACAAGATTTAAAAATTGTGGTGAAGGGGAAGACTTCCAGCTTTACATTTTGCACTATATTCCAAATCTTCAAAAGTGCAGCCCCAAAACCTGCCAAGGCAGAATTATTGTCATTGATGATGCTAAATGCCACTGGTACTCTTGATCAATCACATTAGTTTGAATATACATGTGGTATTTTCAGTGAATATCAATGTAAAAAGATACACTCAAAAATGAAACAAACACAGAATCCTATTTACAGAACAAACAAAATACTTAATTTCCTCAAGCAAAAAATCAATAATTTACACAGCATTTAAGCTGTGGTACCTCATAATCACTGAGGTGAAAAGCACTGTTGTATAACTAAATCTCTCCTCACGCATTACCATTAGAAAACAGTTTCCATGTTTTCATAGTGACAGAAAATGATCAGTTGCTTCAAGTCCTCAACAGATATTACATTTGACCTATTAATGTAAATAAAAGGAAAACCAGTCACTTTCCAATATAGATCCTGGTTTATATGTATGCACACAGCCTCTTGATCAACATCTTTTTAAAAAAAATCCAACACACAATCCACACTCAAACTGTCTGACTAACCTGGAGCATTACTGGACCCAAAGGAAGCTCAGGAAATGTTAGGAAAGATAAGATGACTCTGCTAGACTAATCCATTCTGGTGGCGGAGAGAGAAAGCCAGAGAGTGAGAGAGAGCAGCAGAGCAGTGACACAGGGTAATCCTCCGGGGTCTTGCATTAGCGCGCTAAATTAAAGGCGGTATTAGATTAAATTGGCTCTCCGATTTCAGGGGTGTAAGTAAAATTCTAATTTGCATTTTCCACTGCCGCTTAAGATATAATTAGTTCAGGGTGATTCCCAGGTGCAAAACACTGACAGCAACATCCAGCTGCTTACTGGGAGTTTATCATTTGTTAGCAGCAAAAGGTGCAATCAGCTGGGTCTACATATATGCCTGTGTTTGTCTGTGTGAGTGAGTCAGTGTGTTTGTGTGTTGTGTATCTGTTCGTATTAGGCTTATTTGGATCCAGTCAATTATAAATTTAAAAAAAAAAAGAGTGTATTTTAGTCTGAATGTGTCTGCAGACACTTGTGTAAAGGCACATGGTTCTCCTATACTGGTCATTACACATGTTGGCTCAATAAAAATTAATGAAGGAACTGTGAGTGGGCAGAGGATGCTAATCAGTCTTACAGCAAACTCTGATCACTCTGAATTTCCTCACACATTGAATACAACAACAATGAGTCTATGAAGAACTATCACAGATGAAAAACAACATATCCTTAGCATTATGAATAAATTAGATAAGGTTTATCCTATATTTATTTGATCAAAAATACAGAAAAAAACAATAATAATGTTAAGTAATATTACAATTTAAAATAACTGTTTGAATATATTATGTAATTTATTCCTGTGATGCCAAAGTTGAAGTATTATATATTACTTCATATGTATATAAACAATTATAAAATATGAACATATATACAGTTATTATAGTTTTTTGTCTTCCACAGCTCCTCAATCAATACATTTCTAGAAATGTAGATTACAGAACATGATATCTGCACTCCTGCAAGAGAATGTACTCTTCGTACCCTTCTAGATCTAGACTGATTTATCTCTGTATCAGTCCACTTAGACCTAAAGTAACATCCTTCATTAAAACTTCCACCAAGGGAGTGTGTGCAACAGAACTTAGAACAGTATTCCACAAATAAAATAAATAAGTTAAAATAAAAAACTTCCAAACTGCCATAATTTCCTGATTTAAGACATATGAATATCCTTAAAGGTGAAGTCTGTTACTTCTGTTCCATAAGAGGCACCAAATGGAAAAGCAAAAATAATGACCTGTTTTCAAACAGGTTTCCAGACCAGAACACTTCCCCGTCTGCAACTGGTCAGCCAAACTGATAGGACTGAAAGTGCCACAGAGGCACACTGGTTACACACTTTCATGGGAAATCAAACTACGAATTTACATATTGTCCCAGCATAGTATTTTAAAATCGAAAAATTTACACTTTACCTTTCACAGATAACAACCATCAACAATGCCTCGTCTGTGATTAGCAACTTGGCCTGTACATTCATGGTGAAGTAATGAGAAAGAAGTAGAACAACATATACTACTTTATCCTAGCTGTTACAACACCAAACACATGTAACAAACTGTGGTCACAACCTTAACCTAAAGACAAGTCAACAGATTTAAGAAACCTAAAAATATAAATATATAAATCTTTCCATGCACTCAATTAGCAGGTGGAGAATTACTGGAGGAAGTACTTCTATGTGAATATATGCTTTAGGTGCTGTTTACACTTGGTACATTCCTCTAAAATGCATCTCCTGTAACCACTTGTGATTGTATTTCATGGAAGGGAGGGCATGTTGATGTCAGACATACAAGTCAATGTGCAATTTTTAAACCTTTGTTTTGGTGCAGTGATTACATATTAGGTGAGTAGGCAGTCATTCAATGTTGTCCGATTTGCATTAGGACACATTAGCGTTTACACTGCAAATACTATGTGCCTTTATGTGTGTAAATTGTGTGAGATCAGATTACGTGCATTGTAACCTGTTTACACTTGTGTTTTGCACTGTCCACACCTCACACAGGATGGATGTTCATACCATGTGTAAACAAAGCCTTTGTTTGCTGAACTAAATTCAAGAAATATATCCTCTATTTGTACACTCTCTTGCAAACATACACACACCAATAAATCCAAATTTGTATTTTTAAGGTATTTGTTTTAGAGACAAAATATTGCCTTTTACTTGGACCAAAAATATGGATAAATCACTGTAAGCCCTTGAAAATAGAACAATTTAGAGAACTCTCATGTCAGAAATAATAAGTGGATAATCCATTTGATTGTTTTTGCTATTTTCTTTTCAGTGTGTAAGGACATCAGGAAGAGAATCTAGACTTTCCCCATCCCAAGTGTGATAGAAGAACAGCAGCAGGAATATTCCTATTGCTCTCATTGTGGGGAAGATCGACTAGCCTCGTCAGGAGACAGTTTCTATAATTGGTTAAAATGACCAAGCGCAGAGAAGGATGGCTCTCTGCTGAAAACCATTTCCCAGCTCAGCTTGGAGCAGAGCCAAGCCCTGGGTTGTTCGGATGCGTTCCAGCCCCAGCCTGACTGGCAGCAATTAGGGGTGTCTGAGCCAAGCTCAGCTTGCGCTCCGCACAAACACCCCTAATTACTGCCAATTAGGCTAGGCGGGTAGGCAGATTTGAGAAGCCGGGGGGATGTTCAGGCATGGGTGGGCATGGAAACAATTTTCAAGGGCTTAGAAACGTGACTAGAAGGAAAGGTTAATGCTTTTGAGAGCACGAAGGGAGGGAGGGGGAGTGTGGTGTCTGAGCCGTCGTCTCACCTCTAGTGATGAGCCAGGCTTCTTTTTTAGCTCCTCGCATTTCCGAAACTTGCAGATCTGGTGGCCCGTCTTACGGTTCCGACAACTGCTGCACACTCCACAGTTGATTAGCCTCCTGCAGGGCGCGCAGACCCCACACCTTTTCCTTTTCTTTTTCGCTGGGTTTCCGCTGGATGCAGAGGAATTATTCTGTGGGCAGTCTGCCAGATTGGCAATTTGAAACGCACTGTCTGTAACGGCTGCTGAGGCTGCGGGGGAGTGAAGGGCTGTCATGACGATGACCCCGGGAGGTAATGAGATGCCCCCTAAAGCCGGAATAGCGGAAAAAGTTCCAACACGTTCCGGGAGATTCATTATCTCTGCTTCAGCAGCACCGCATTTCAGCTTGTTCATGCATTCTCCTGCTAAAGGTCTGCAGTGTTCAGGGGATAAGCTAGAGAGGAAATTATTATTTGCCATTTGCAGCGTCTCTGGCGGCACGCCAGGTTTCCCCGGCCTTTGGGAGTCATTTCTATGCATGCTGGTCCTATTAGGGTTTATTGCTGCTGATTTCCTTCCCCAGAGCATGCTGTTATCACAGTTCCAAGGGGACACACCGATTCTGGCGCTGGGAAAAATTGGTGTCGTTATGCGGGCAATCTTAGCAGTCTGTGGAAATGCCCCATTGGTTTTGTAAAAGTTTGCAAACGACCTGTACCTTTCCATTTCGGCATTGTAATCCAACAGCTGGCTTAATCCACCGTCCTGAAGATTATCCTTTTGCAAGAGTGACACGTCAGTGCTTTGGCCGCTTTCAATGCAAAGTGCATTGTTAAGATTAGACATGACTGCTAAGTTTCAAGCGCTCACAAGAAATATTTGGGGGGAGGGTGGCAGTTGGTTTTTGTCAAGGTGAAGCTTGTTAGACACAAGACGTTACCATCCTGGTTTATCCTCTCCACTAAAACAAGAGAACAACAATTACGGATACAAGTGACAAACATTTCCTGTTCATCATCTGACACTTCCAAGTTACTCAAATCCAGTGAAAGTTTTTTAATTCACAAGTCAAAATTACTGATTGCTTTAGTCATAAAATTGGGATTCTAATCTTGTGACTTACCATTGTTGCTATGAAACTTTAATGTTGCATAACAATGGGAAACAGACATTTGCATGTGTGAAAATCATTTGATTGGACCACCAAGACTGAAAAAAGTACACTAATTATTTACTATAGTAATTTTAGTTTAAGACCACTACAAATAAGTGGCATCATAATAGAAACATTTTATGTAAAAAAAAAAAAAAAAAAAAAAAAGTTTTTCAAAAATATCTCAAATAGCTCCAAGCAACTATAGAAATCTCATATTTTCAGAAAATCATATATGTGATCATGGATCAAGCACAAAGTTCTTATGAAAATATGTAGAATAAATCACATTGTCAAGATTCACCCAATTATACAATTCTACATGCTTTGTTAGGCTCTCTCCAACCAAGTCTCAGACTTTGACAACTGTAATGTGTGGGGGGATCCATTTCCGATCTCACAGTCTGGCTGGGTTTTGTTGCCACAGATAAAAGCCCATTAGACACATCTTCCTCTTCTTGCATTACCTTTCACTAGGCTCTCTCACTGACTGCCTATGGTACACTGCAATAAGTCTACAGCAATTCAAAGCACTGTGAACATCTGGTTCTAAATTTAATAGTACATTTCCACCTGAGAGACAACACTGGAAACCCATTCATATCTAAGACCCCGCCATTAATCATCTGAGACCTCACATGAAGCCAGTAATATTTCTTTATTAAGTTTATTAAAGAGGCTCATGCTGCTTTATAACTTCCTAATTAAAGGCAAACAGAACAAAACTGAGTAACACATATCACTTTACACTCGCAAGCGTAAGAAGTTTTATCTGTTCTGAGAAGCAATGCACAATGTATTGATGATGCTAATTATTAATTTACTATTATTATCATCGCTGTTTTTCAGTAAAAGGTGCTTTTAAAACGTCAATTTTCAAGCTGTAGCTAAACAAAGTTCAGAGAATAAGAAATATCCGATACTCAGAGGAGACAGAAAGAGGTCGAGAGTAGACAACTGTGCCTTCGATTACAGCCCGAGACGTACAGATCAAATTGCATAATGGGATTTAATCACTCTGGTGACTACAAAACCACCCGAAATAAATAATAAAACAGTGGACATTCAGAAAGCATGCGCCACGTCGCTAAGCGAGAAAAAAAAAAATGAAAGAGCATCACCTACCAGACAATCCAGACACTAGAGCAGCACATTACTGCGATGAATACACAAAAAACACGCGCCGAGTGATCACTACACAAACACCATCTTTACGCACAAAACGCCATTGTTCATGCGAAGAAAAGTAGATGGAAAGGTATATGTTTCTGATGGCGTCCGGGTTGAAGCTGTTGTCCGTGGAGCGATGACTGGAGGTGAGGTGTCTCCTGTCGCTGTGTGTGGCTGATTGGTGCTGAGGTGAGGAGGATGGGGATGTGGACACCAACTGATCATTGGCTGGAAATTACTATAGAAACACCAGGAGCTCTGGGGAGGGGGTGCTCATCAATCTCCACCGGGAAACAGCGTGCTTTCTCTCTCTGTCTATCTGTTTGGAAACTCTTTACATTACAGTCTCAGAGATTACATGTAAGTAGGCTATAATGAATTACAATATTAAGTGTATTTAAAAGCAATTAACATTGCAGCTTTAAACACCCTGGTTCATACACTGTCAAAAAAAGCAGTCAGCTCCCTAGACACAACAATTAGCTGGTAACACTTTAGTATAGGGAACACATATAAACTATTAACTACAACCATTCCCTTAATAAACTCCTAATTTACTGCTTATTAATAGTTAGTAAGGTAGTTGTTAAGTCTGGGTATTGGGTAGGATTAAGAATGTAGAATAAGGTCATGCAGAATAAGGCATTAATATGTGCTTACTTATTAAGCACACATTAATAAATAGCCAATATTCTAGTAATGCATGCTAATAAGCAACTATTTAAAAGACCCTAAAATAAAGTGTTACCAATTAGCTTAAATACACTGGCTAAAACAAAATGTTTGTCTGGTAACCTAGTGTGTATCATATGGCAAAAACCTGAACAAACTGACAAGCCGTTGTACCCCTAAAGGTACAAATTTTGCACACTTTTGCAGTGTACAATGGAACTTTCACTCAATGAAAAGGAAAATTCCTTCACACTCATGTCTTTTGAAACTTGTGGAATAGCCTACAAAAGAAGATATTCTGAAGAACATTGGGGTCCCAAAAATGAGACATTTTTACGAATATATTTTATGTTCCACAGAATAAATAATGCAGGTTTGGAAACAACATGGGTAAACTATCCCTTTAAGGTAACAAATGCATAGTATATCACTATTTCTGTACTTTATAGGCTAGGTTCTTTTGTATTAAGTACTTGCTTGAGTAATTACACTAGACAGCACAATGTATTTTCTATTCAGTTACTTTATGAGGTTTTTAAAGTGACTTCTATCTGAAGACATCTAGGAACATGTAGACAATTGAAATATAATTGAGGGCTTAATTGAAATAGGAAAAACTGTGCACTGAGAAATTTTTTTTTTGGAATTTGTCAAATATTATTTTTTATTGTCATTGATTAAAGTGTATTTAAAACAAAACGACCGGAGTGGGGATCTATTTTGTACAGAATGTTCTCATAATGTCCCAACCAACAATAATGTCTGTGTTGACAGATTTGTTTACCTCTTAAGTTTGTAAGAAACTGTGGATTTGTACATATTTATTTTGCAATGTTTAACCAAAACAAATGGTAATTTAATATAATATTTGTACTAGTTTGATATGTATTTTGTGCATACATTAATACCATTGGAAAACCATTTAAAATCTCTTGGTGAATTCCTGGTGAGAAATTACACTTCATAAAATCCTGAAGCACAATCCACCAATCAGAGAATTCTTATTACCATAGATATTTGAATTGCAGGAACTGTGCACCCCCAGTGGCATCGGTGTCCCATTCTTTTCCCATTCATTTTCTCCATTGATATTCCAGATATTCATTCAAAAACTGATGCCTAACCTGAACCCTTAACCTAATTATAACCATATACCCAAAACCAAGTCTTGACCTTCAAACAGTCCTTCAAAGGGGTCTCAGAAAGTGAGCACTGGCCAAAATGTCCTCACTTTACTCTCTTGGTCCTCACTCTGATGGTCTAAAACTCAAACTGGTCCTCACAAACATAGCTGTACAAGTATACACACACACACACACACACACACACACATTTTTACTTTGTTATAATGCCCTTTTCAAGGAACTCACAGCCTCCCTGCAATACATGCACAGCTACTACCATTCAAATGTTTGGGGTCATTAAGATTTTTTTTTTTTTTTTTTTTTTATTCATCAAGGATGCATTAAATTGATCTAAAATGAAAATAAAGACTTTCACATTGCTACAAAAAATATTTCAAGTAAATGCTATTCTTTTGACCTTAAAAAAAAAAGTACCACAGTTTTCATGAAAATATTGAGTGGCACAACTGTTTTCAACTCTGATAATAATAAGAACTGTTTTTGAGCATCAAATTCCATCACATTAATAATTTACATTTTAAAATATTTTTGCAGCGTTGTTGAGCATAAGAGACTTCTTTCAAAAACATAAAAAATTCTTACCAACCTCCCAAACTTTGGAATGTTGTATATACAGTATGGTGTTTATTATAAAATGCCTTATATCTTTTTTTTTTCTTTTTCTTTTTTTTTTTTTTCATCATTAGGATGTATTGGTTTGCAATTACATTATTTTAGCTCTTTAGGCTTTTACTACCTCAGTATGAAGTCAGCTATCAAAACAGGTGCCCACATATTTCATGTAGTATCATAAATTGTTGTACGCTTTTTTTTCAAGGCAAAATTTCATTTATTCTGACTGAATCAACCTAAATACATTAGGTTACAACAACAAAAATATTTCTTAGAGTCAGATCAGATGGATAGAAATAGATGTAGGTAAAATAGCTCTCATAACAGCAATTGCACACTATCTCTTTTTATAGTGCTGGTGAGGTGAGCTCTTTTAGATAAATGCTTTCACTGCCACTTTGCAGTTTCAGACCATTATGCATGGACACATCTGTGTCAGTCCAAACCTCCCACCGCAGACACATTTTATCTTATGAGAGTACCCTTAATCCTCCTGGGAAATCTGCTGAGATGGTCCTAACTGTCAGCAGACAGAGGCGAGAACTCTAGAGTGTTTGTAGCTTGGGAATGGAATGGGCCAAACATGGCAGCCACATGCCCGTCTCTTCCTACAGGTGTGTGTGTGGTCTTGGTAAAACCCTCTCAACTAATCACGTTCTCAGGGGTATATAAGCAGTGCCTTAGCTTACATTCTTACGATGGTGTCGCTCAAGCTCCTCCCCTTTTCCACATTAGGCCTACATTCATTGCTCTATGTATTCTCAAAGAGGGGGTCTAAAAGCTCAGTCTCAATTTAAAAACAATCTTCACCCATGGACTGCACACCTGTTTTACTATACATTTTGCCCTATGATGATATGATCAACCAAACTTGAAAACTGACATTTTTGAAATGGCAGCAAAATGTCCCCAGATGCAATATCCAAAATCCTTGTCCTTGTGGGGACATTTTTGGTTCTCATGAGAAAAACAGCTTATAAATCACACCGAATTATGTTTTTTGAAAATGTAAAAATGCAGAAAGTTTTCTGTGATGGGTATAGAATTAGGGGATAAAGTACAGTATAGTTTGTACAGTACCAAAAACATTATGTCTAGGAATGCCCCCATAAAACATGGAAACCCAACATATGTATGTGTGTGTTGATGAAGCTTTTTAGTCATTGCATATGTTGGTTTCTTCCCTATTATACTGAGTTTTTACAATAATTTAGCAATTTTTCACATTGCAGCTTACATATTCAGATTAAATGATCACTATAGGACTGTTGCTTTGAGAAAAGTATTTTTGTCACAAATAAAGCCTTTTATTTATTTTATATGTTATTTTATATTTACACAATTTTATATGTCATGAAAAAAAACAAAAAAAAAAACAGATCACAAATCTGCCACACCTCTTCCATAAGCACTTAAATAATCCACAACAATAAACAAAGGCACTTACTATAACACCTATTTAAAATGCAGTACCAGACTGGACATGGTATTGAGGTTTATAAAACAAACTTTTCTGCAAGGTTTAAAAAATATGCATTTGCATATGAAATATGCATTTGCAAGATGATATTGCTTTATTGTCACCCCTGCCTAATCTACCCAGGAAACTAAATTTTTATGTTTATTTGTACATAAAAAAAAAAAAGCATTTTAATTTATGTTCAATCTCAAATTATCTTGATTGCCATGTCTCTTAATCTAAACGAATTTCTTCATTTGAATGAATGAATGAATTTTTTGCACCCTTAAGAGACTGCTGTAATAGGACACCACTCAAATATAATAAATAAAAAGAATAAGCTATTTTAAATAAGAAAAAAAGGCAATATTTTTATATTTTTAAAAAGCAAATTCATTTGCAACAGCGAATGCTTCCTTCAGAGTTCGCACTTGAAAAGCTGTGCCCTTAAGCAGGGATCCTCAAGATCCACTTTCCTGCAGATTTTAGCTCCTACTTTGATCAAACTAGTTTCATACTTTCTAGTAATTCTGAATAACTTGATTAGCTTCTTCAAGTGTGTTTGATTAGGTTAGATTAAACTCTGCATGAAAGTGGATCTCGAGGGCCAGACTTGAGAACCCCTGGATTAGGGCATGCTCACTTCCAACTGGAATTTGCTACTGCTTCATTCACTCACTGCTCATGCACTTCCCTTAACTCAACTCAATACTGTCCTCTGCAGGACTAAACGACACATCATTCCCTTTCTTTGAAGGTTTAAAAACAGATTAATATTAGACAACATAGTTTTCTTTCTTTGCATATAATAACACCTCAGGTAATGAAGTAATAACTACACAGTTCAGTCTCATTTCAGGACATTTATAGCGGCTCCTGACTGTAAATTTACGGAAACACAGAACACAGAAAAAAACGGCACAGAAACCAAATCTGAAGCGCCATAAAACCACGAAAATGTGCATTTACACATAGCTGATTAATGCTTCTCTGAAGCGGCATATATTTACACAGGAATTAAAATCATGGAAAATAATGCTTTGAACTTACCAATTTAGGTATTACAGTTTTAACAAAGTGCTATAAAATTAAGAGTTTAATTTAACAATAATGAAATAATAGAATATAAAGCTCGAAAGAAATAAAAATACGGAATTAATTTCCCGTGGGTGCTATATCGCACGTGTTTGCAAAAATTCTGTGGTAGGCTACTGATAATTATTTTCTATTTCTTCATAAAATTGTTCCAGCTTTATTACACCGGGTACATCACTGCAGGATTAAAAAACTTCGAAAGTTGTTTCAAAGAGCTAGAGAGTCACTTTGGAGCAGGCACAACAAATGAACAGTAGGGATGGGCGATACCACTTATTTTCTTTTCGATACCGATACTTTCAAGGCCAATATCGCCGATATCGATACCGTTACGATACCTCTAATCTGATTTTATAGATTTTAAAATTTCTTAAATTATTGAATTACTAAGAGTAAAATGGGTATTGATACCCACTTAACATTATATTTGAAAGTTATTTTAACATTCAATATGCCTTAATTGCAACTTATTCGATTATAGTTTTGTTTACACATGGTTAAAATGTTTACTTGTAGTGGTAACCATGGGAATATACAAATACTATAGACCTAGCTGAACTATGGTCACTGAAGTAATGGTTCATTTTCATAAGGGACTGTCAGTGACAGGCTGTTGCACCCATAAAATACAACCTTTGCATTCTGACAGTATATCAACATTAGTTACAGAATAGAACCAAAGTACTGGTCAAAGTGAAATTCCATTAAAATATATCAGAATGTCCAAAAGGATTCTAAGAATCCAATAAGATCCTAAAGGATAAACTGAAATTCCAATAGGATTTTTTGACAAGGGGTCCCTTTAAGTGTTATTCTATAGTCTTTGATAGAACATCAATATGAACTTTTAACTAAATGCAAATAAATGTTTAAATAAATATAATTGCACTATGTAGGCTACTATTTCATTTTGTTTATTGTGAAATAACTCAAACATATTATGTTTTTTCTGTCTTCTGTTAAGCATTGTTCTAGGCTGCGTCTCCCAAAAGTATCAATGGTTTCTTACGATACTAAACGCAGCCCTGTTTAAATGTAGTGTCGGCAGTGAGCGAACGCTCTCTCTGATTGATTGGTTCTGACTTGCAACATTTGCATGTGTTCAGATGAGCAGGAAAATAGTTCTACTACACAATTATTCGCTAACATAAGTTATTTGTCCAATTCAATCAATTCAATGCATATTGTATGCATTAAATTTATTGTTAAATAAACAAAATCACTGGTAAAAAAAAAAAAAAAAAAAACACCTTAGTATCGATATTTTTATTTGAGTATTGATACTTTCGATACTCAACGTCAGTATCGTTATATCGATACTTCATATCGATACGCCCATCCCTAATGAACACCGGCTCTACAGCGAAAGCCTCCGCTGACTGCTCGCTCTCCTCCCCAAACAGTCTAGGCGTTTATATTTGACGCTCTCGCTGTTGTCCTATCTTTGAAATGACAGGGTGACTCGGAGTAATCGTTCTCTAAACCATCAGGAAGCAGCGGTGAGAAGGTTTTTTTTTTTTTTTTTTTCTTTTTAGGTACACACATACTTTGTTTTTTATGTTTTTTTTTTTTTTTTTTTTAATTAATTAATTTATTTATTTTTATTACACTTCACCAAACCAGTACCAGCTCCTGGTAATAAATTTAGGTAGGACAGATTCTAGGTCTTAGCGCTAGTTTATGATTAACATTTTGTAAGCTTTATATTTTAATCACTGAACACACACACACTTTTGGCAGACTTCTAATGTCCTTGCGTTATTCAGCCTGAGGGTGGCGCTCTAATGATGATTGACAGACTTTAGTACACGACAAACGCATAGAACGCCATCTTAGAATTGCCTTAATATAATATTTATTGCTTCCAAATGGGGTGATGCAATCAACCATTTAGAGGCAGATATGGTACGTTCCACGGAAATAAGAGGAGATGAGACTGACATCTAACTAACCGTGTAATTCGGGGTCCTGGAAGTGACATAATTTCTGGTGTGCAGTGTTTATGTCCTGGAGGTAAGAGCTACTGGTGGCAGTCGCACTATGAACGCTTTATGTCAGGAAGGGTAATTTGAGACTCATTTAATGTATACGGTGTGGCTGAGGAGTACTGCAGACACATTGAGCGAATGTTTATCTTTGTGAGCCTTTAACTTGGACTCCATCGAGTGCGCTGGGCGGTGTGAGCAGGGCCGCCGGAAGCACTGGGCAAACTGGGAAATTGCCCAGGGCGCCAGACCATTAGAGGGCACCGCACCATGATGAGCATGATCGACAATGTCTTTGCCGGGAGATTGATTGACAGGCGATCTAACCAATCATAACGCAGAATCCACCATTATGTACAAGAAAACAGTCAGGGAAGTTTGTAGATTTACATCGGTGGACTTGAATTAGAAAAATGGTGTGTACTTGACGTCTTTCTGCGGTTGAAACAACATTCCTTCTGATGTTCATTCATGTTTATTACAACAAATTAAAGAGCCACAAAATGATATTTGTTGTTTGAATTTCTTTAAAAATTACAGCTGATCAGCCTATCTTTTTGCTCTGAGATTTTAATAGCTGTGATGTTGGATCATTTCTTCCACAGCTAGAACAATATGTCACAGTTGCAATACGCTTGAACAGAACGCTTGATTTGTGTTTTGGTAATATACCTGGTGCATACGTTTCTAAATCCCTCCCTCCTCTTGGCTACTCAGATCATAATGTAATATCATTGTTGCCAAAATACAGACTTGAAATCACATAAGATTCAAACAAAGACCATGTATGAGAGCCTTTTAACCTAAGAAATATTTCTATCATTGGTGATAGACAATAAAGTTTCTCTGAACTCTGATATCAAAAGTAACTTGCGTTGTCAGTGTCCTCTTTGCTCCGCAATATATTTTTTACTCTGTGAGAACGTGTGGCATTAGAGCAGCATGTCTTGTCTGTCATAGCAACAGTAACTAAAGGGTGCGTCTTTGCGAACGGTCAAATTGAGCACCAAATCTGTTGCAAATTGGATTACTCCAAGATAATTAAAGAGTGCTCAGCAGCCAAAGCAAGAAATGTCCTCTTTTAAATGGTGAGTCAACTATATTAATTTATTATGCTTGTCTTAAAGGGATAGTCCACCCAAAAATGAAAATTTGATGTTTATCTGCTTACTCCCAGGGCATCCAAGATGTAGGTGACTTTGTTTCTTCAGTAGAACACAAATGATGATTTTTAACTCCAACCGTTGCTGTCTGTCAGTCGTATAATGCATGGCAATGGTAACAAAATCTATGAGAGTAAAAAAAACATGCACTGACAAATCCAAAATTAAACCCTGCGGCTCGTGACGACACATTGATGTCCTGAGACACGAAACGATCAATTTGTGCGAGAAACCGAACAGTATTTATATCATTTTTTACCTCTAATACACCACTATGTCCAACTGCCTTGAGCGTGCACACGGCATCCAGTGCGTTAGGTGTGTATGTGCTCTGGCGTAGTTTAAACATGGTGCCTGTAGTGATTGCCTGAACTGGAATGCGTCTGGACGAATTGGATTGTGTTTTCCTCTGTAAGCTGTCCTCTTCGACCACTCTTCCGCCTCATACCAGTCTGTATGTAACCTTAAACCAATTGTTTGACGATGATCTAATTTCAGCAAACGAGGATCTCCTAGACGACTGCAATGATATCTCGTTTACAGCCTGTGGTGAAGCATTTAAATTTAGTCGTTTTTATGTATTTATTGACCTTAGGAGGGGTACAGTGGCGAGAAGCTACATGTTTGTCACTACTATTATGTTTCATCGTGAATGTTTCTTTGAATTTCTTTTGTTTGGAAATTGTTTTTGTGCTTTGAATGCACTTTTTGTAATGTAATCTTGAATGACACTTTACAGGATGACACTGTGCTAACAACAGTTAATGCGCACCAGCTAGTGAGTGGTTGCCATTATTGTATGATAAACTGATTCCTTCTGGCAGCAAGTGATAAGTGTTTAATTGACAGACTATTATGTGGGAAATGTATACGTGTATGTGTGTTTGCTTGTGTTTCATATCGTTTTCTTTTCCCTTCAGAATTGGGGTGCCAGTACTAGCCAGAGTCCTCTGTGTGTGGTGGTGGTTCGTCTGTCGGTCTGCAGTGTTCACAACAGGTGGTGTGGTGCTGTGTTGTGAGAGAGCACGAGTGGTTGCTGTGTTGATTGGATAGGCGAGACGAATCCCTCAGTTCTGAAGTGGTAAAATTGTGTGTCTGTGTGGGTGTGTAACATGTTTTATGATTGATGCATTCATTTTAATGTTTACCCAGGGCCCCACAAGTGATGACTATTACCTAAGCCAGGTACTGACCCAATTACACCAGTGCCATGGGCACCAAGGCACCAAACGCACCCTGGAGTTGGTGCGACAACAGTGCTACTGGCCAGGGATGTCGGCTGATGTAGCCCATTGGGTACAGCAATGTGAGTGGTGTTAGCAGGCAATAAGGCTGCACCAGTTGCTCGGAGTTATATGGCACATCTACGTGCTGGTAATGACGGACGTTTTTAGTAAATTTACAGTGGCAATCCCTACTCTGGATCAGCAGGTGGAGACTGTGGTCCGTGTTTAGGTGGAAGAGTGGTTCTTTAATCTTGGGGTTCCGGGGCAGATCCATTCCGATCAGCGGCCTCAACTTTGAATCCCATCTCATTCAGCAGCTGTGTAGCCTCTATCAGGTGGGTAAGTCTCGCACCACTCCGTAACATCCAGCCGGTAACGGCCAGTGCGAACGGTTAAACCGGACTTTGCACAATTTGCTGCGGACTTTGCCCACCGGGAGAAAGAGGGACTGGGCATCTTGTTTGTCTCAGGTGCTGTTCTGCTATAACACCACTCTTCACCAGACCATTGGAGAAACCCCTTACTACCTAATGTTTGGGCAGGAGCCTAGACTGCCTGTGGATTTTTTGCTTGATTGGGTGCAGGAGCCAGTGGCCGGTAGAGTCCACCATTGGGTGGATGAGTATCAGGCCCGACTCCAAGTGGGGCACTCATGAGCGGCTGCAAGTGGCAGCCCAATGTCGGAAGGCCAGGCATGACCAACGGGTAAAGGAGCATCTCTGATTGAGGGCCAATTGGTTTATCTGTGAGAATTTTACAATGCTCAGCGCTGCAAATCGTGCTGCCTTTAATGGTCTTCAGACAGAGCGTGAACACAAAAAAAGCATGGGACCATTTGAAAGCAGCTGTCAGATGCACCAAATTGAGTTGTAATAGTCTTGGCTATTGGACCCGCAGTCCGCCTGTGCCTACCGCGCGTCTGACCACACCTGCACCACACCTGACGCGTAAATATTATTCCACCATTATTCCACCCGTTACATACAATTTGGCGGGTTACCTGCCCATATTCTGTCTCAGTGGTTCCTACCAGACCAGTCTAAAATAGTCTGAATATAAACACTTATTATAGGTGTGCAATAATGATTCAGGGTCAAGACAAAAACACGGTTTGGAAAATGGATTCTTGTTGTACATTCTCATTATATAATTTTTGTAAATTTTGAACACAAAAAAAGTTATGGACAGCAACTTTAACTAATGTTAACAAATACAACTTTTGATTTTAAAAATGTATAAGCAAATGTTGAACTTAATATTAACTAAGATTAATAAATGCTGCCAAAGTCTTGTTCATTCTTAGCGAATGTTAATTTCAACATTCGTTAACATATTTTTAAAATCAAGTTGTATTTGTTAACATTAGTCAATGTATTAACTAACATGAACTAACATTGAACAATATATTTTTACAACATTTATTAATATTTGTTAATGTTAATTAATAAAAATACAGTTGCTCATGTTAGTTAACAGGGCATTAACAAATGCTAATAAATGTAAAAAATATTCTTCACTGTTAGTTCATGTTAATTAATACATTAATGTTGTCACAGACACGCCAGGTTCCAACATCACCCAATCACAGCGCACTCAATCCCCGGAGTACTAATCATCTGCACCTGCACCTCATCTACTCACTCATCACCACCAGCATAAAACACACTCACACACATTCACTCACTGTCCGGTCTCGTACGCACATAGAATGCTATATGCTTACCTCTTGGACTCCATTGAAGATACCTACCTGTCTCCTTCGTCTCCAAGTCTCCTCGTGTTGTTCCAGTTTGTGTGTGAGTGTCTCCAGTCATCCTCGTCAGCCATCTCCTCACCTCATCATCGTTCATCACTCCTGCAAACCCACAAAAGGACAGTATCACAATTTATCACCATCTTCACAACTTGTTACATTCATCTTCACTTACCTGCACTACCGTCTGCTCTGCTGTGTGTGAAAATAAAGTCTATTAACCGTTACCTCTGCCTCTGCCCAGTCTGTATTGTAACAGAAGACCGGACCTGAAAACATCGTCTTCACACACAGCATGAGCCAACCGGATCCCATTCAAGAGCTCGTCGATGTCCTTCGGCGAGCTCTTTCCACCACTCCAGCATCACCCATTCCAGCGATCACTTCCGCAAACACCGCAACCTCTCCTTCACCACCTGTGCACGCCAGTCCCATGGCTAAACCGGCGCCCTACTCTGGTTCGGCGGAGGACTGCAGCGGATTCCTTCTGCAGTGCTCGCTGGTCCTGGAGATGCAACCGCACAATTTCCCCACCGAAACATCGAAAGTGGCGTTCATCATCTCCCAACTGCAAGGCAAAGCCCTCCGTTGGGCTGACTCAATCTGGTCTCAAAACCATCCCATCACTCAATCATACTCCGGTTTTGTGGCTCACTTCCGCGAAGTGTTCGGGAAGCCCATCTCTGATTCTTCTGTTGGTGAGAAACTCTACAATTTAAAACAAGGATCTCTTTCTGTGAATGACTATGCCTTGCAGTTTCGGACTCTCGCAGCATCCAGCGGCTGGAATGAGCAGGCTTTGATTACAACATATCGTCAAGGACTGGATCCTCGCGTGCGGTTGCATCTCGCTGCATACGAGGATTCCATCGGCCTGGAACGATTCATTCAACTCTCCATTCGTTTCGCCACTCGTATGCAGTCGTGTCTTGAAGAACACCAGGACCAGCCGCTGTTCGCCATCTCAGCCCGCCGACCAGAATCCGTCAGCCCCCCAGAACCAGCCAGCGAACCCATGTCTCTGGAAGGCACTCGGCTCTCCCCGGCTGAGCGACAGAGGCGGCTGACCCAGAATCTTTGTTTATACCCTGGTTCTCCTGGGCATATCCTCTCCACATGCCCAATTCGTCCTCCACGACCCATGGTGAGTGCCATCATACCATCTATCAAAAAGATGAAACCACTCACCACAACTGTAACACTTACTGCTTCTGACACTTCCCTTCCAGTTGTTGCCCTCCTCGATTCTGGGTCAGCCGGCAACTTCATCTCCGGGACCCTCTGTCGCCAGCTCCGCATCAAGACCACGGCCACGCCAACCACCTACCAGATACGATCAGTGACTGGAGAATCCTTAAGCCGTAAACACATTCGTCGCTGCACCGATGCCATCCAGATTCAAGTCGGCCTGCTTCACGTCGAACACCTCCATCTGCTGGTTCTGGAGGGATCCACCGCTGACGTGATCCTAGGGCGCCCCTGGTTGGAGCAGCACAACCCAACACTCTCCTGGAGAACTGGCGAGGTCCTGAAGTGGGGCGAAACCTGTTTCCACGACTGCTTCCCTGGGCTCCCAATCCCATGTACTCCACGCTCCGAAGCTCTTCCTGTCTGTGCCACAACCATCGAGAGCCCAGTGGACCAACGCTCCATCGACATCCCAGAGTGTTACGCCCCCTTCAGCGACGTATTCTGCCCTCAACGAGCCTCCAAGCTGCCTCCACACCGGCCATGGGACTGTGCCATCGATCTGCTTCCGGGTGAACCAGTGCCTAGGGGAAGGATATACCCTCTATCCTTCCCGGAGGAGAAGGCCATGGAGGAGTATATAAAGGAGGCTCTCTCACAAGGTTACATCCGACCATCCACTTCCCCTGCTGCTTCAAGCTTCTTCTTCGTGGCCAAGAAGGACGGAGGCTTGAGGCCCTGCATTGACTACCGTGCCTTAAATAATATCACAGTCAAGTTCCGTTATCCCCTTCCTCTCGTCCCTTCAGCCCTAGAACATCTCCGTGGTGCCACTGTCTTCACAAAACTGGACCTCCGCAGCGCGTACAACCTCATCCGGATACGCGAGGGGGACGAGTGGAAGACCGCCTTTGTGACACCTACCGGCCACTACGAGTACCTCGTTATGCCGTATGGCCTGGTCAACGCCCCCTCCGTATTCCAGGATTTCATTCATGAGGTGCTCCGGGAGTATCTCCATCGGTTTGTCCTGGTTTACATTGATGACATCTTGATCTACTCCCGGAGCCTGGCCGAACATCGCCACCACGTTGCGGAGGTCCTCCAACAACTCCGCAAGTTCCATCTATTCCTCAAGGCACAAAAATGTTCATTTCATCAGTCTTCAGTACATTTCCTCGGATACATCATTGACAGCAGTGGCATCCGGATGGACGAGGGGAAGGTGGAAGCCATCAAAAACTGGCCAACTCCCTCATCCATCAAAGAACTGCAAAGATTTCTCGGATTCTCTAACTTCTACCGCCGTTTCATCCACAATTACAGCTCCCTTGCCAGTCCACTCACCAACCTGCTCAGACACAAGCCCAAGTCTCTGTCCTGGACTCCAGAGGCCATGAAGGCATTCGACCAGCTCAAGAAAGCCTTCACCACCGCTCCTCTCCTCATCCACCCCAACCCAGAGCTGCCCTTCGTTGTCGAGGTGGATGCCTCCACCACTGGAATAGGAGCGGTGTTGTCCCAGCAGCAGGGGAATCCCAGCCGACTCCATCCATGTGCCTTCTTCTCCCGCAAGCTCAACCCGGCGGAGAGAAACTACGACATCGGCAACCGTGAACTCCTAGCTGTGAAGCTCGCCCTGGAGGAGTGGAGGCATTGGCTGGAGGGAGCCAAACACCCCTTTCAAGTCCTCACAGACCATAAAAACCTTGAATACTTACGATCTGCAAAGAGACTCAACCCCAGACAAGCCCGCTGGGCCTTATTCTTCACCAGATTTAATTTCACCATCTCCTACCGTCCCGGCCCAAAAAATGTTAAAGCAGATGCTCTCTCCCGTCTCCATGCTCCAGAGGAAACTCCAGAAGATCCAGAACCCATCATTCCCGAAGAACTCATCATCAGCCCCATCTCCTGGTCAGAGGAATCCGTGCCCTCCTCCAATGCCTCCACCAACGCTCCGCCGGGTTGCCCACCAGGCTTGTGCTACCTCCCAAGATCATGACGCACTCCTCTCATCCACTCAGCCCACACGTCACTTGGCACTGGTCACCCGGGGGCCAATGAAACCCTCTCGTTGCTGAGGGAACGCTTCTGGTGGCCCAACATGGCAGCTGATGTCAGAAGGTACGTGCAGGGCTGTAAGGAATGCGCCATCTCTAAGAGCCCACGCCATTTACCATCCGGCAAGCTCCTACCTCTGCCCGTTCCCAACCGACCCTGGTCACACCTAGGAGTCGACTTTATCACCGACCTGCCTGCCTCTAACAACAACACCTGTGTCCTAGTAGTAGTGGACCGGTTCTCGAAGTCCTGCCGCCTAATACCCCTAAGAGGCCTACCCACTGCTATGGAGACGGCAGAGGCTCTATTCAACCATGTTTTCCGATAATTCGGTATCCCAGAAGATATCGTCTCCGACAGGGGTCCGTAATTCATCTCAAAGGTATGGAGGGCCTTCTTCTCGCTCCTAGGTGTGACCGTCAGCCTGACATCCGGATACCATCCACAGTCGAACGGGCAGACGGAACGGAAGATCCAGGAGATCGGTCGCTTCCTCCGTACCTTCTGTCATGACCACCAGGACTCTTGGAACCAGTACCTGGGTTGGGCCGAGTACGCCCAGAACTCTCTCCGTCAGCCTTCCACCGGCCTCACACCATTCCAATGCGTACTCGGCTACCAACCCCCACTGTTCCCCTGGTCTGGGGAACCCTCTGATGTACCATCTGTGGATTACTGGTTCCGAGAGATCGAGAGGGTCTGGGACTCAGCACATCACCAACTGCAGCGAGCCCTGCGCAGACGCAGGATGACAGCAGACCTTCGCCGGTCCGAAGCTCCCTCCTACCAGCCCGGTCAGAAGGTCTGGCTGTCAACCAGGGACATCCGCCTGCGTCTGCCCTGCCAGAAGCTGAGTCCCAGGTTCATTGGTCCATTTACCATCACCAAGCAGATCAACCCAGTCACGTACCAACTCCAGCTACCTCCTCACTATAGAATTCACCCCACATTCCATGTTTCACTACTCAAACCTCACCACCCTTCTGTTCCTCTCTCCACAGGACCTGGCGTGGCAGCCTCCGAACCCCCCCTTCCACTTATCCTGGACAACGGCGCCGCATACGAGGTTCACGAGATCTTGGACTCCCGACGCCGTGGTGGTATCCTGGAATATCTGGTTGACTGGGAAGGCTACTGCCCAGAAGAACGCTCATGGGTCCCCAGGGACGACATCTTGGACCCCAACCTCCTTCAAACCTTCCATTCAAACCACCCTGACAGACCAGCCCCCCGTGGAAGAGGCCGACCACCACGACGTCGGGGTCCTCGGCCCTCAGGAGCGGGCCGTGGAGGGGGGGGTACTGTCACAGACACGCCAGGTTCCAACATCACCCAATCACAGCGCACTCAATCCCCGGAGTACTAATCATCTGCACCTGCACCTCATCTACTCACTCATCACCACCAGCATAAAACACACTCACACACATTCACTCACTGCTCCTTCGTCTCCAAGTCTCCTCGTGTTGTTCCAGTTTGTGTGTGAGTGTCTCCAGTCATCCTCGTCAGCCATCTCCTCACCTCATCATCGTTCATCACTCCTGCAAACCCACAAAAGGACAGTATCACAATTTATCACCATCTTCTCAACTTGTTACATTCATCTTCACTTACCTGCACTGGATTTGAAAATATAAATTGATAATGTGTTATGTGTATGCCAGGTTAAAGAGATGCATTTTTAGTCTAGATTTAAACTGACAGAGTGTGTCTGCTTCCCGAACAATGCTAGGAAGATTGTTCCAGAGTTTAGGTGCCAGATAGGAGAAGGATCTACCACCTGCGGTTGATTTTGATATTCTAGGTATTATCAGCTGGCCTGAATTCTGACATCGCAATAGACATGAAGGACTATAATGCTTTAAGAGCTTGCTCAGGTACTGGGGAGCTAAACCATTTAGTGCTTTGTAAGTAATTTGCAAGATTTTAAAATCTATACGGTGTTTAACAGGAAGCCAATGCAGTGTTGACAGAACTGGGCTAATATGGTCATATTTCCTAGTTCTAGTAAGAACTCTAGCTGCTGCATTTTGTACGAGCTGTAGTTTATTTATCAGGCGAGCGGAACAACCACCCAGTAGAGCGTTACAGTAATCTAGCCTTGAGGTCATGAACGCATGAACTAACTGTTCTGCATTTTTCATTGAGAGCATATGTCGTAGTTTAGATATATTTTTAAGATGGAAGAATGCGGTTTTACAGATGCTAGTAACATGGCCTTCAAATGAAAGATTTGTATCAAAGAGCACACCCAGGTTCCTAACTGACGAAGAAGACTTAACAGAGCAGCCATCAAGTGTTAGACAGTATTCTAGGTTATTACGTGAAGAAGTTTTTGGTCCAAAAAATAGAATCTCTGTTTTTTTCTGAATTTAGAAGTAGGAAATTGCTGGTCATCCAATTTTTTATATCAGCTATGCATTCTGTTAATTTTGTGAATTGGTAAGTTTCGTCAGGGCGCGAAAAATATAGAGCTGAGTATCATCAGCGTAACAGTGAAAACTAACGCCATGCTTCCTAATGATATCTCCCAAGGGCAGCATGTACAGAGTGAAAAGCAACGGTCCTAGTACTGAGCCTTGCGGTACTCCATATTGAACTTGTGATCGATATGACCTCTCTTCGTTTACTACTACAAACTGATAACGGTCAGATAAGTATGATTTGAACCATGACAATGCAGTTCCACTAATGCCAACATAATTTTCGAGTCTATTTAAAAGAATGTTGTGATCGATAGTGTCAAATGCAGCACTAAGACCCAGTAACACTAATAGAGAGATACAACCACGATCTGATGATAAGAGCAAATCATTAGTAACTCTAATGAGAGCAGTCTCAGTACTATGGTACGGTCTAAAACCTGACTGGAAATCCTCACAGATACTATTTCTGTCTAAAAAGGAACATAGTTGTGATGATACTGCCTTTTCTAGTATTTTTGACAGAAAAGTGAGATTTGAGATCGGCCTGTAATTGACTAATTCTCTAGGATCAAGTTGTGGTTTTTTAATAAGAGGTTTAATAATAGCCAGCTTAAAACTTTTTGGTATGTATCCTAGTGATAAAGATGAATTGACGATATTAAGAAGAGGATCTATGACCTCTGGAAGCATCTCTTTCAATAGTTTAGTCGGTATAGGGTCTAACATACATGTTGTTGAGTTTGATGATTTAATAAGTTTAAACAATTCGTCCTTTCCTAAAGCAGTAAATGAATTGAATTTTTCCTCAGGGACACTACAATGCACTGTCTGACGCGATACTGTAGTAGACGGTTGCATGGTTATAATTTTTTCTCTAATATTATCAATCTTACAAGTAAAGAAGTTCATAAAGTCATTACTGCTGTGCTCTTTGGAAACATCAGAAGTTGAAGCTTTATTTCTTGTTAATTTAGCCACTGTATCAAATAAATACCTAGGGTTGTGCTTATTTTCTTCTAAAAGTTTTGAAAAATAGGCAGATCTAGCAGTTTTTAAGGCCTTTCTGTACTCAATCATTCTCTCTCTCCACGAAATGCGAAAAACTTCTAGTTTTGTTTTCTTCCAGCTGCACTCCATTTTTCTGGCTGCTACCTTTAGGGCCTGAGTGTGCTCATCGTACCACGGCGTTGGATTAATTTCCTTAATCTTTTTTAAACGCAAAGGAGCAACTGAGTCTAATGTGCTGTTTCTGTTTCAACATCAAGGTCTTCTAAGCTATCTGGTATGCTAAGGTGATGAAACTGATCAGGAAGATTATTTAGAAAGCGATCTTAAGTGGTAGAAGTGATGGTTCTACCATATTTATGGCAGGGAGGCAGTTTAGCTGCCTTGACTAAATGTAGTATACACGAGACTAGATAATGATCTGAGATGTCGTCACTCTGCTGCAGAATTTCAAAGGCATCAATATCGATTCCATGTGACAATATTAGATCTAAAGTATGATTACGACAATGAGTGGGTCCTGACACATGTTGTCTAACACCAATAGAGTTTAGAATGTCTGTAAATGCCAATCCCAATGAGTCTTTTTTATTATCTACATGGATATTAAAATCACCAACAACAAGGACTTTATCTGCAGCTAGTACTAACTCTGAAAGAAAATCAGCAAATTCTTTGATAAAGTCTGTATGGTGCCCTGGTGGCCTGTATACAGTAGCCAGCACAAATGTCAACTTACATAATGTTACGTAAAGCACCATCACTTCGAAGGAATTATATTTGGAAGACTTTTGACTAATACTGTAAATATTACTATAAATTACAGCAACACCTCCCCCTTTGCCTTTCTGACGAGGATTGTGTCGATAATCATAACCTTGAGGGCTAGACTCATTTAAAGTAATGTAATCATCTGGTTTTAGCCAAGTTTCTGTCAAACACAGCACATCTAGATTATTGTCTGTAATAATATGTGCCATATTACTAGAGAGAAGAGCAGCACCATCCCGGGAGGGATGAATACCATCTCTTTTCAACAGGTCAGGTCTGCCCCAAAAACTTTTCCAATTGTCTATGAAACCTATATTATTCTGCGGACACCACTTAGACAGCCAGCCATTGAGTGATGATAATCTGCTAACTATCTCATCACTCCGATGAACAGGAAGAGGGCCAGAGCAAATTACTTCTTCTGACATTGTACTTGTGAGTTCACACACCTCTTTAATGTTAATTTTAGTGATCTCCGACTGCCGAAGTCGAACATCATTAGTGCCAACGTGAATAATAATTTTAGTGTATTTACGATTAGCATTAGCCAGCACTTTTAAATTTGCTTTGATGTCAGGCGCTCTGGCTCCCGGCAAACATGTGACTATGGTGGCTGGTGTCTCTATTTTCACGTTCCATGTAATAGAATCGCCAATTACTAGGGCACTTTCAACAGGATTCTCAGTGGGTGCATCACTGAGTGGGGAGAATCTGATTGATGTTCTAATTTGAACGGAAGAGTGGTGTTTTCCGCGGCTAGGCCGCCTCACCGTTACCCAATTGCCCTGCTGCGCGGGCTCTACAGCCGGAACCGAACAATGTACAGAGTTCACTAAGCTAGTCGCATCCAAAACAGTATCTGAAGCCCTTGCATTCTTACTATCCTCGATTAAAGTTTGGATGCGTGTCTCTAATTCTGAGATTCTCTCTGTCAGCCTGACTATTTCCCTACATTTATGACATGTAAATCCCTCATCGCTGACAGAGAGAGCTATACTGCACATGTGGCATATGGAACATGACACAATACAAGGAAAGGATGACATGACTCACCGTGTTTGTAGACTGATCCGAGTTACCACAGCTGTTTGATGAACGCGTGTTAGCGAGGTGTGTATGGACTTCGCCCCTGGTCTAGTTAAGATAACCTTAAGACCTAGGCCAGGATATGTACCAAAGGTCTTGTCTACATCATTTCGTTCTCAAGTTATCACCCTTGACTCATTCCATCCTCCTCCTTTCACCTCTGATGAGGATGAAAAACTTCACTTGCTCTGAAGTCTTACGTAGATCGCTCTAGCTATTGGAGAAGAACGAATCAGCTTTTGGTATGTTTTGGTACACATCAAAGCAGAGAATTTCTCACTGGGTTTCGGAGGCTATTTTGCTGGCATATGAGGTGCGTGGACTGTCTTCACCTCTGGCATAACCTGTATTCTCTGAATAGGGAATGAGACGCTGCATCCACTGCCAAGCTCCTCGCAGCTGCCGACAAGTGGCCTTTTTCGGCAGAGAAATCTAAGGAGCAGACTGCACGTTCGTCAGTATAGGATGGCAACGTAAGAGCATCGGGGCGGTGCCCGTGCCATCAGCCAATGAATTGGCGTGATTCTATACGGGCTTCAGACAATCTGCACACCCAGAGGGAATTCATATTGCATCATAGCTACGCAGCGTCTCATTCCCTATTCAGAGAACATAGGTTACGCTAGTAACCTGAGACGTTCCTCAAGTCTATGGAAACACACGACTGGTTCGTGATGGTCTCTAGTTTGCCTGTACAAGCACAGGCTCTGGCTCCAGAACGCAAACAATTCTGGTGGAAAAGAGGTATCAGCGTCCTCCTGATACTGCCACTGTGTTCAAGCATCAACCACACCCTCAGAGCGGACATGTTAATAATAATTAATAAATTTTTTGAAGAAGAACAATTGCTGTGTGATTTAAAGATCTGCAGTGAACCTCACATGAACACATGAAACTGTTCATTTTGCATTGAAAACTATTTGAACTTTATTAAAACTATTTGCACTGATTTATTGTGTTGGTTACATTTTGTTAATTTGTGTTTTTTTATTCCTTTGTGCAGTGGCTCTTTGAGTCTGTAAAAAAGACAACAAACTTAAAATATAAAACCAAAGATTTTTTGAGGTAATGTAATCTTGTTAAAACAGATTTTATAAAATTGCCATCGAAAAAGGTATCGTTCAGGATTCGGTATCGAAGTGAAGGTATCGGTATCGATATTGAAAAATTTTGAACGATACCCAGCCCTAGGTGTGAGGCGAGGACCATCCTGCCGCATCACAAACCTCCTGGAGGGACACACAGAAAGTAATGCCAAAGAGGCAGCCATACTCCGAGTAGAGTGGGCTCGGACCTTGAGAGGTGACGGTTGGCCGGCCGACTCATAAGCTAGCGAGATAGCCTCAACTATCCACTTGCTTAATGTGTGCTTAGATGCAGGGTGCCCCTTTCGTGGGGACCCAAAACAGACAAACAGCTGATCAGTTTTAAGCCACAGCGCAGCTCTGTGGACATAAGCATCCAAAGCCCTGACAGGACAGAGCAGATTAAATTTTTCCTGGTCTGGATCTTGGAAAGGAGAAGGACAAAGGGCCTGCAGCATAATAGGGCCCGCCGCATTAGTGGGGAATTTAGTAACATAGCCCTCACGAGAGAAAAGAAGGGCTTTAACCACACCTGGTGCAAAGTCCAGGCAAGAAGGAGACACAGACAAGGCTTGAAGGTCTCCAATTCTCTTAAGAGACGAAATAGTGAGAAGGAGCAAGGTCTTAAGAGTGGGGAACTTCTCATGAACCTATTTGATGGGCTCGAACGGAGCCAAGGACAGGCCTTCCAACACTATGGCCAGATCCCAAGTCAGAACTCTCTTTGGGAGATCTCTTTGGGTTACTCGCTTCCTTCACCCTCTTCATGAAGGAAGCGAGTAACCCAAGTCTTCCCAAAGAAGTACCCCCCCAAAGGAATGTGGTAAGCCGCAATGGCTGCCACATAGACCTTTAGTGTAGATAGTGATAATCCTGAAGAGAACTTGTCTTGAAGGAACTCCAGAACTGTACCAACCGGGCAGTTAACAGGGTCTAACATACGATCTCTACACCATGAAGAGAAGACGTTCCATTTCAGGTAATATAGCCTCTTCGTGGAGGGAGCTCTGGACTGGAGTATGGTCTCCACTACCCTGGTAGGGAGACCCGAATCTATAAGCTGTGCCCTCTCAGAAGCCACGCCCACAGTTTCCACAACTCTGGGCGGGGGTGAAGGAGCGAGCCTGTGAAAGTAGGGCCCTCCTGACCGGAATCTTGAAGGGGGAGCCGTCGAGGAGAGACATCAGGTCCGAAAACCAAACTCGGCCCGCCCAGAACGGGGCTTTTAGCAGCAACTGGACCCCGTCCCGGCGCACCCTCTCCAAAACTGCCGGAAGCAGCGCAATCGGGGGAAAGGCGTACAGACGCTCCTCCACAGACCTTGAGCTGAGCGACCACTCATGATTGCCCCCCAGCCGATGAGGGACGCATTTGTCGTAAGCGTTACACGACGACAAGGAGCTCCCAACACCGGCCCTTGGGAAAGAAACCAAGGATTTTTCCACATGACACAAGTACGAAGGCATCGCCGCGAGATCTCGATCATGCGAAACGGTTTTCCCCTTGGGAAAAACCCATTGGTTTTAAGCCACCACTGCAAAGGTCTCATGTACAGCAGGCCACAAGGTATCACGTTGGAAGCAGCTGCCATCAGACCTAACAGTCTCTGAAACTGTTTCACAGTGAGTGACTGGCATAGCTTCAGCTTGTTTACGGCTGTGAGAATCGCCTCTACGCGAGCCGGAGATAGACGTGCTTGCATTGAGACTGAATCCCAAACTACGCCCAGAAAAGAGGTTCTCTGAGCTGGAGATAGCACACTTTTCTTTGCGTTTAGCCGTAACCCCAGACGCTTCATGTGGGCGAGAACAGCATCTCCACTCATTTTGTGAAGGTGCGGGGTGATAAAGCCCCTGAAAGCGAACTTCAGGAACTTCCTGTGTTGAGGAAGGTTGGATATATGAAAGTATGTGTCTTTCAGATCTATCATGACAAACCAGTCCTCGGACCTGATTTGTGACACGATTTGTTTCAGAGTTAGCATTCTGAACTTGAGCTTCTTGATAGAGCGATTTGAGGCACAGATCTAGAATAGGATGCAACCCTCCATCCTTCTTGGGAACTATGAAGTACCAGCTGTAAAACCCTGATTCCCTGCTGGGAGAAGGAACCCATTCTATAGCTTATTTTTGCAAGAGCGTCTGTACTTCTTGTTCCATAACCAGAGCCTGCTCCGGGCTCACCTCGGTGAACAAAACCCCTGGGCGGTCGCAACCCGAACTGAATTCTGTACCCAAATTCTATTGTGTGCAGGACCCATTGAGACACATTTGACAGAAGTTTCCATTCTGCCAGAAAGTCTACTAAGGGAATCAGTCTCTCAAGACTGACCTCTGGTGTTAGATGTGTGACTAGCTCGATACCCTGAAACGGCGAACCAGCAGGGAACAACCGAACCAGCAGCCCCTGGGACCTGAGAGCGTCAGGGAAGAAACTTTTGAAATGCCGCCTGCTTCTTGGCTTCCTGGAACCTCTCTACGACTGTGTTTACTGAGTCACCGAAGAGGCCAGGCGGCGTAAGCGGGGCATCCAAAAGAAAAGATCTGTCTCTCTCATGTTGGCGAGGTTGAGCCACAGGTGCCTCTCCGTAGCTACTGGGGCTGCAATAGACCACCCAATTGACTTGGCGGTCTCCTTGGTAGACAGATCGGTAGCTTTTTGCAGCTCAGCAAAAGCCTCGCGACTAACTTCCCCACCCTCATCAAGGTCCTTAAGCAGGTCGGCTTGGTATGCTTGGAGAATGGACATGGTGTGTAAACAAGCCGTTGCCTGACCTGCTGCCAAGTATGCTTTACCCACTAAAGCAGATGACTTTCTGAGTGGCTTATTGGGTAACTCCGGGATTTTGAGGGAGGATGCAGATTCAGGGGGGAGAGATAGCTCGCAAGCGTCTCTTCCACCCGAGGCATCTCCCCATAACCATGCCTTTTTAGAAGCTTCTTACCATCCTGGTCACAACCTCCACGCTGGGGCTTGCCTTTCTTTCCCGACCTCCACACTGAGGTGTCGAGATCGTGGAATAGACCTGCCTCCTATCGGGTCTTTAGTCCTCAAATTTCCAACTATTTTATTCATCCTCAATAAAATTTTCTAATATTAATATTGAACCACTGTACTCGCATGAGCTGATTTAAATATGTTTTTAGTACATTAATGGATCTTGAGAGAGGAAGTGTCATTGCTGGCTATGCAGGCCTCACTGAGCCATCGGATTTCAACAAAAATATCTTAATTTGTGTTCCAAAGATGAACAAAGGTCTTACGGGTGTGGAACGGCATGAGGGTGAGTAATAAATGACATTATTTTGGGTGAACTAACCCTTTAAATCATTGTACAACAAAACACTGTCTACACTAAACTTCAAATATGAGAATGCATGTATTGATGTATTGTGCTTGATTGAAATTGTGTGGATGAATAGGACAGAAGCTACACAAAGGGCAGTAAAAAAATTTACTTCTCAAATATTTCTCCTAGACATAAATGAGGTTACATTATCATCAAATGGAGACTTTTGCTTGAGTCTCCTGCTTCTCACACTTGTCTCCTGAGACAAAAACTCTAAGTCTCACAATGGTCTCCTCTCACTCAACATCACACACTACCCTGACTTTTCTCAGCTAGAGACACTGGATCTCTTACATTTGTCTCCTTAAAAGCTTTTAAAGAGACCTCAGTAACATCACACACTGTGGTCAGATTTTTCTCCTTAGCTAAATACTCTGAAGCTCTCACATCTGCCTCCTCGACAGATTCAGATAAAATCTCAGCAATATCACACACTGTGCTCAGACTTTTCTCCTCAGTGAAAGACTCCAATGGTCTAACACTTGTCTTCTTTGAAGTTTCAGAAGAGATCTCAGCAACATCACACACTGTGCTCAGATTTTTACCTTACCTATAGACTCTGGAGCTCTCACATCTGGCTCCTCTTAAAGTTTAGATGAGATCTTAACAACTTTACAAATTATGCACCAATAAAGTAAAACAAACAAACAAACAACAATAACAACAACAAAAAACAGTCCATAACTTCAGCCTTTAAGCCTATATTAAAAGTGAAAATATGCAGAAATATGGTGAATGCTACTCTTATTTGTTGATACAATAAGAAAGGGGAGGGGGCAGGGGACTCAAGCAAAAGTCTCTATTTGATGTTAAAGTAACCTCATTTTTGTCTAGGAGAAACATTTGAGATGTTAAAGAGATCTCACTTTTGATTTTTTTTTTTTTTTTTTTTTTCTATGAGAATGAGAAATTGTGACAAGGAAAATAGTGTCTTTTTGTATTTTTATTTTGTATTTTCTGTGTACTATAGAAAAAAAGAAAGAAAAAGAATTTGGGCATATGCTGCAGACTTCCTGCAGTGACTGTAGTTAGCCAACAGATGGGGGTGCACTTCTTCCATCCATTTTAAAATACCCTACCTTGAGCTAAAGCAGAGCTTATGGGTCACAATTTCCATTCTCTTTAAAATATATTTATCTTGCTAGATTTTTAACAGACTGATGGTGAACTGACCTTCATGCCAGATGACCTAAAAACAGTAAACTCCAGATATAGCCTATTCAAAACAGTCAAATAAACTTAAATTAGCTGAAATAGTGAAATAGTTCTTCATAAGAAAATTAGATATTTGCTAGATTGTGTTTTTACTGCTGTCAAGACCAATAAGCACATTTAAACCAAAAAACACATTTAAACAAAACAAAACTTTTAAACTAAACATTTAAACAAAAAGGGCATTTTTTGTAGAAGTTAAAATTTTACTTGTTCTAGTAAATCTAGTTGAAATTTATAAATGTGATTAAATATCTAATTATAAATACTATATTCTGACATGCTGTTTATTGTCACTACATTAAACATACAAATAAACAAAAAAATTAAATAAAAAATACTCTTCTGCCAAGAGTTCACACTAAATTTTCATATATACTGAATTACCTAAAAAAAATAAATAAAAAAAAAATTCTAGCAAATCTACTCAGATCAAAATCTGGTGATTGTTGTTAAATGTGGAGATTAAATCCCTGCATTAACAATATAACAGTATAGGTTTACTTAAGAATATTTTCAATACAGTACTGTGCAAGCTTTTAGGTATTAGATGATTCACAAATCATTTGATTTAAGATGGTAATTTATATCTGTTGCTTTAGTGTGCCAGCAAAGGCATCAATATCAATCAAATATCAGCTAATAATCCCCACTATACCACCTGTTGATATGTGAATCAAATGATAGTTTGGTGAACCTAATGTAGAGCTTGAAAAGCAGAAGTGTAATGCAGAACCTCACGGGAACAGACAGGGCCAGCAGTGGCCACAATATGGTTTCATCCCCTGAAGGCCCTACATGGCCTGTGTCTGTGCAAAGAGAATAATAAGCCTTTGTGCATAGAGCCTCGTAAAATCCTGCATCCCTACAGAGAGAGAGAGAGCCAGGCACCTGTATACAGAATGTGTGAAAAGAGCTTCAGACCTTTTCACTTGAAGCAACTGCTTAGTAGGGGGTAATTAAAAATGGATAATTACAATGTAAAATATAAATATAAATGCAGATGCAAGAAATACAGAAGGAGAAAACAAATTTGTATTATACCAGTTCAGATTTTCTTACTTGTTACTTATTTGAGTTGGTTATGTCTGTGTGATGTTGGTTTGTTCTGCTGTAACAACACCCCCACCCCCCTCCTGCTGGGTCTCTATTAATAGGAAATGAAGGTCTTACACTAATGAGTCTTGTAAGATAAGTGCAGAAGTGACTTTGTTTTAGAGGAGGTCACTATAGTAATTTGTGTGTTTGCATAGAAGTTGAATTATTACAGAAAATTATTTAAGTTAATCACACAATCTTCAATACAGCAGTGCATGTTGTTTATCAAGCCTAAATCAAATGTCAGCTCTCATGTTTTTATTTTGAGCTGAAGCATCACAAGGGTTGTCTCAAGCCTTCAAACTCTCAAAATAATGTAGTTTAAGCCTTCTTTAATGTCTATAATCAAGCAGATATGTGAAGTCACTCGTGTTAAAAGTGTGTCCATACTGTCATTGTCCCCAGAAGTGTGGGGTAAGCCCTTTTTTCACACACAAGGTGAGAGATTTTCCCCAAGAGGTGAGGAGTGATGATTTGTCATCTCTGACACCTCTTCAAAAGACATATCTTTGCTGAAGAGGGTACCAGGAGGGACGCTTAGTTTTGTTTGGTCAACATTGTAGCTAGGTTATTTTTAACTACATTTCATTCTCTAATAGAGATATAGCATTAACACTGGGCTTTGAGTCCAGAAAACTGGAAAATGGCATAAAGCCTTCTGTATAACCACAAGCCAGATCCAGAATGGCAGACAATTCAATCCTAGTATATAATAATGTTACCAGTATTGAGCCCGGAAAACATCTGTGGTTGTACAGTGGTGGTCAGAATTATTGGCACCCTTGGTAAATATGATCAAAGATGACTGTAAAAATAAATCTGCATTGTTTATCGTTTTGATCTTTAATTCATAAAATTAGCAAAAATCTAACCTTTCATTGAAGGAAAAGAAATGAAAGTGGGGGGAAAATCACATTTGCTAACAAGTGACGCTACTTGCACTCACACGCTCCATTACATTTATATATAAATGTGTTATTCAGTTGTTATTACAATGTACTAATCAATCATAAATTGACAAATAATTAAAAATATGAATGTTACAAACATTTTTCTTAAAACATGACCATATGACTTGGATTCTTTGATAAGTGTTTGACCAGGAGATGCATTTATTAAGCTTGTTCTCTTATTGCACAATTGTTGACCTGATCCATGTGCAATGGCCATTTCTGGTGAGTACTGCTCATGCAAACCTTCTTGCCTTCCCCCACTGCCCTTCCTCCATGCGGTGTAACAACAAATCTCCTTTTCTGCTCCCTGCCCGAAACTATTGAGTCAACAAACGTCACTCCAGCAAGGCTGTGGCTCACAGGAAAGAGGTGGGGTCTCCCTTTCAAAACTGGTGAGGAGCCAAAGGCAGATTTTTTTTTTTTCAGACAAGAACCACCTGTTAAAATCCAGACAAGACAAAAAAGGGATGTTTAAAAGCTCTAAATGGAGGGTGGAAGAGAAGGGGTGCTAGCTTTCACATATACATGACTGCACACAAGGGCCATAGTGTTAACTGAGAAGCTTTGAACTTTCTTTCTTCAGTACAGAAAATATTTATCTGCATTTAGAGCATTAGGTCAAATATCAGATGTCATTCAAATTTCTTTCTTACCAAAGTCTCACTTTCTTGTCTCACAGTGGTGAATTTAACAGTATAAACTCAGTTTCATGCTTCCTGCTTGTGAGACAAGAATGAGTTCACTTTTTAAGATCTGAGTGTGCATTCCCCAAACCACTGTGCACCAAAATAAAACCAAATGTATAAATAAGGGCAAGGCTTCACAGAAGCTGAGGCAGTGCTTCACCATCTGAGAGAAAAAGAAAGACAGACAGAGAGGTTTTAGTAATTAGACAGAATAGTAAGAAATTTTGGTTTAAGTCTTACAATAATTATTTATCTTTTCCTGTTTCCAGTTGGTGTACTTTGTGTCATTGAAACAGATTGTGAGCGGAGGTGTTTTCCCTCCCTCTGTGTCTGCTGGAGTGGGCGGACGGTGCAATCCAGTCCAGTGCTTCAGGGCAACCAGTAAAGTGTGCACTATTGTGTGCGGCTGAAAAAAAAAGAAAGAGAGCAAAAAGGGAGGGGGAAGAAAAGAAACTCCGTCCCTTTGTGTGTAGAGGACCCAGCAGGAAAGCGATTTTGCAATTACTTCAGCTTGCCGGCAAAGCAAGCTTGGTTCCTCTGATCTGCACACACTGGACTGTCTCACTCTGTTCACTGTCTATACAAGCACATACAAGAGTGAGCGTGTGTTTATGGGCTCCGTCTGGACGCGCTTCGAGAGCCAACAGCAACGCAGGGTTTCTGCCCCTGATGATGAAAGCAGACGTCAGACTAGCCCATGAATATTGATGCGGAGGTAGTCTGTTTCATAGACGGAACAGAAGGAAGCAAGATGGCTGCCCTTTAGGATTTGTTTAAGAGGAGACCTAGACGGTTTGTTGGAATTCTACAAAGTGGAGGGACTTAAAACAAGGTGAGAGAGTTTTTCTGTTCTTGCCTTCTTTCCTCTGTCCCCCAGGGTCACTTTAATGGCTTCCAGCTCTTGTTTAGCATGGTACTGTCCTCTTTAAATTCCGTGAGCTGACATAATAATGAAAGGATATTAGATAAAGCTTCACCAACATGGCTGACGTTTTCTGTCTCTCTTTCTTCCTCCCTCCCTCTCTGTGTGTGTTTTTTTTTTTTTTTTTTTTTTTTGGCTTGTGCAGACCGAGAGTATTTCAAGCATTCCAATCTCATTTGTTTTCTTTTTTTTTTTTTTTTTTTTTATCCAAGATGTTGTATAGAAGACAGCTTTGGGAATGTGCCTGCTTTGAAAAATGGTGATCTTTGTGAGGCTGTTGGCCAATTCTTCTTCAGGCATTATTTGCCAATAATTCTCCTGTGCTGAGAGCAAGACTAAACAGTCATACTACTAACAAAATTATCTTATCTCTTCAGTGTCCACCGGCATTATTGGACATCTGTATGTAAATACAAGAAAGGGGTGTTTTAGGTGGTGAAAATAATTTTCACCACCTAAAATAAATTCTTCAATATTTATTCCAAAAACTTTCATGTAAATGTGCCAAATATTTTTTTTTTTTATCTGACAAAGTTATTTTTGCTACATTTCCTTCATTTGTTGTATGCTTTGAATGTGGGAGTTTGGCCAAGAATAGTGGAGCTCCTTGCTTTCATTGCATTCATCAGTGAATGACAAGCAGACACAAAGACTAGCACAGTCCCGAGGTCTAAAAAAAAACAAAAAACAGAAGCGTAGTGGTGGAAGCCCACAAGGTCAGAAGCTTAAAAAGAACTGAAACCCAACCCCATAGAACCATTAGCTGAAGGCCACTGGAGAGCGGAATTTTTTGCATTGATTGACATTAATAGGATTTCCATTGTTAATTTGTACACAAAATCTTATTTTTTTTTATGTCTTTAAATTTTGCTTACATGTGAATTTCTGCTCTTATTTTCAATAGGAATTGTTTTAATTATATTTAGAGAACAGTTTAATGTCCATGCTGAATTTTATTTATATTCCTTTAAGATATCATGCACTGCACAGATGGGCTACAGTCACAACATATCTGCATATGTTTGACTTTAAGCTATAGACTACAGAAATTCCATACTGAGCAAAGAAAAAGTCAAATGCTTGAATAACTTTGGCCGTTGTATTAATAAAGTCAACATTCAGCTGAAAATATCCAAGTCTTAATGTTTCAGATGCATTTTGATTTCATATTTGCTTTTGACGCATAAAAATCAAATGTATTAATTTGAATAAAATGTTACAAAAGGCTACAGCATCTGTACTAATGAATTGCAAATGCCACCTTTGCTTAACTGATTTTAACAGCCCTATTAGGATTTGCATCATAATTGGCTGCTGGAATAATACAGATAAAAGTCCGGCCCCCTTATTTTGTGTATTTAGCTTGTGTATTCCAACATTCTGTTTGGAGGAGAAGTGTGGAAGTTAGTCCATGCCTGCAAGGGGATGCTTTATGGAGTGTTGTCATTAAACGTGATAGAGAGGTGGTGCAAATGCTAATGTAACTATAATGAAGGGATCTGGAGAGAGTCAAGGGCCATCATGTCTTACTGTTACTGTTGAAGCTTCATCTCCAACTTTAAGCTTAGAATTGATGATCCCTTGGTAATATAGCGGATATATCGTAGTACATCACTCAATAAGCATAATTCTACTTTAATACAATTTTAACTGTTGCATCTCCATTGCATTACATTATATTTAGTGCTGAAAATATGCAACACTAACAACAATAGCTGGAACTAAACTGGAAGTACAGTCCGACATTTTTTCCTTGATAAGAATGTTTGGATCAAGATACAGAACAATCATGTACTTCTGTTTGTGACATGGTGGATCTTTGCATGATAAGAATTTTTTGTGTGGCGTAGACTCAAATAATTCTCTAGAAAAAAAAAGGTTAATTTGGTTGAATTCATGAGTGAAAACAAAAACATTTGTGTTTTAGAAAATTTGTGATGGTGTTGTTGAAAACTGCAGGATTGACAATTTTTAAAAGAAACAGTAAGGACAATGAGCATTCAGGCAGAAATTTATTTTTATATTAGGCATTTGCAGTATTTGTATTTGTGGGATTTATTAAAAATGGTATATATACATACTGTATATCAATTATCATATCCCTTGGTCCAAAACATTTTCTAGCTTACATAGTAATTTATTAGTTGTCTTAGTTGACAGATTATAGCGTGTTATTGCACTTTATTTAGCAATTAGCTTGTATTGCACTTTATTTAGAAATACTTTAAGCATTTTTGGTGTAAATTTACACAATAGTTCTGATTGCTGGCATTTATATGACACCATTTACACCTTTGTGTTATTCTTCAGTGCAGTTATTTGATTTTCAGTGTGAAAATTTCAAGGTATTAGAATATGTATTGTTGTGAAAGTTTAATCTCGGACTGAATTTGCAAGGGCACGAATTGAAGAGCACACTCCACGTGCGTAAGCGCACATGGTCGCTCTGTTTACAAACACCAACGTACAACCCAGTCACAGGGCTAGGTAGGGAAGTGTACTAGGCCTAGGCCAGCCAAGGAGGTGACTGGAAAGCAGGTCATTGACTACGCCAATTTAGACCCTTTCCAGAACATCTGTATTCAAAAGGCTTTAGCTAAATTAAACTCATGGCACATGGTTTGCATTTTTTCTGCCATCTTCAGTTCTTTGAAAACTACAAATGTCTTGTGGTTAAAGGAGTTGGCTTAATATCTTTGTAAAGCTCAGGGAATCCCTAAAAATGTTTTTTTAATTTCATAATCTTTTAAAATAAAGTAATAGAGATTGGTATTGTACTTCTGAGAAAGCCAAATGTTAATTTCCTCTGAGGTGAACGAAGTGATGATGCATTTATAAATGTGTTTCCAGCTGTGCAGATTCAAAGAAAATCTGATTGGTTTCAGAAAACGGTGGTTCATAACAGAAACACTTGATGGTTTTCCCCCTTCAAAATCAAAGATTTAGAAAAAATGTATGCCATACGCTAATTTCGAAAGACAGTGATGTCATTTCGAGGTTGTAGGGGGATTTTGCCTAAGAATTGCTCAGAAATGCACACTAATCACAACCAGGCTGATCACGAGCCCAGCAGTCACAGTGCAACAAGGCCACAGAGTCAAGAAATCCTTCTCATAAAATCCTTCACAAGAGTGTTTTCAGTACTTGATAAACTGAAAATGAGTAAAAGGGGTTTATCATTGACATGTACAGTCATTGGTTGGCATGGCAAAAGTCACCTAGTTGACAGCAGATTTAACAAATAGACAGCTGGATCTCAAAGTTATTCAAGACCATAAACTACCCATAAGCCTTGCATGACATTATCCTATTTCTAGAGGTTAAAGATGACTAGGGGTCGATCTAAAACTTGTATTAAATTTGGATCATACAGAGAGTGTAGCCAATGTAGCCAAATACTTTTTATATGGTGTGTCATGTGTGTTTGTGTCAGAGACCTTGTCTGTGCATTGCATTTCCATCAGTAGACAATAATGGCATAGCAGTGGTCTCTGAAGTCAGACTGTTTTGTGAATAATAAATGGGAAGATATTCCAAGCGAACATCAAATATAGAGCACATACTTTTTCAGGAAATTCAAAGTGTAAATTACATAATTATAATAATTTATTTATTAGAGCTTTGTGCAGAACATACTGTTGCACATTTACAAAGAATAGTGCCTTGCAACTATAGAACTTAGTGATATATCTTTGAAGAATGTTGTTCTAGAGACACTGGAATTTAACTTTAAAATGACAGATTCAACATGACACACGCTCTTAATTGTAGGGCATGACATAACAGCAAAACCGTTTAGACACAAACTGTAGTCAAACAACTTTTACAAATGTTTGATCTAGCAACACTAAATACAATATAGATGTAATCACTCATATCATTGTTAAATATCGTCATATATAACAATGATATATGATAGAACTTGCTAAAGCACTAAGGCATTAAAAACATAACATTATGACTCACCAAAAAATGAAAATAATGTCATTTATTACTCACCCTCATGCCGTTCACACCTTAAACGTTCAGTGTTCTGTTTTGCAAACATACTTTGACATTCTTTACAACTTAAAAGTACTTACTCTGCTCAGTTATACACTAACTTAAATAAGCACAAGTTAACCTGCCATACCAAATAAGACCACAGGGAGATACCAAAGGACTGAATTTAAAAACTATACGGATCCATTCAAAATTAACATATAACACAACTGATCCTCTTAAACTTCTCCAAAACACGCTTGTTCGGCGAGCATCTGTACACTCACAGTACATTAATTCTGACAACTACGCGAATATATTGAACTGTGTTCATGCAGAAATACGATGTTATAGCGATCAGTGAGTCGATGCACGGTTTGTTTGCGCATCAATAACTCGCGCATGCCTTATGTACGACTCCTGTATGTCACTGTAATCGTCTTTACCTTCATTACAATCGTCATCCATCAAAACCTTTTTAGCGACACAGGTTTTCTTTTTCCAACTGAGACAGTCAGTTTGCATATTTTATATTCATGAAGCGGTTGGGCGTTTTGGGCCACCGTTCAGTCAGTATTTCACAGCAGCACGATGAGAAACAGACTGGGCTGAACCGAAACAATCACAGAATACGTACGAGAGAGGTGGTGCCTTGTTTTAAATGTATTTTTTAATTATTTTATTAAATGTAACGTATTAATAATTAAATTAATGAATTATATTAATATATTTAAATTAATTTTAATTCTAATTAAATTTAATTAATTTTACCACTGGTCTATAGTCATGTATGGCCCTATTTTAACGATCTAAGTGCGTGTTTTAAAGCACACTGTGCAAGTGCCATTTTTGCTAGTTTAATGATGGGAAAAATGGTTGGCGTGCTCGCCACATGGTTGTCCCTATTCTCTTAATGAGTAATGAGTGTGTTTTGGGCGTAACATGCAATAAACCAATCAGAGTGTCATCTCCCATTACCTTTAAAAGCCAGTTGTGCACACGCCATGGTGGATTCGCTATTTACATGGCTGAATTTGCAAGCGGAAAAACTGAATGCTTCTCTAGCAAGGAAAAGGATCTGCTCATGCACGAGGTTAAAGCGCGCGAGCAGACCATCTACGGGACAAGCAGGATTCCACCAAAGCATTTTTATCTTTATGCAAACAATAATCTTTTACATTGTAAACCTTTTATTTTTAATATTTAGCATGCTTGTGTGCTGCTGCGCGTCCGTGTGTGTAATAAGCAGAGTGTATGCGCATTGTGCACCCGCCTATAGGCGTATATTACTAACGCACTCCTTAAAGGAGGAGTGTAATGCTATTTCATGCATTCTGACTTATTTACACTGTTAAAGAGTTGCATTCTCATGCTAAACATGGCGAAAGTTTCAAAACACGAGTTGGACGTATGACGGAGTATTTCTGTGCCAAATCCACTACTTCCGGTTTCTGTACAGGATTCGGAGAGTTTTTTTCGAGTGTGTCCTGTATGACGTCAAAAGAGAGCGGAATTCCTTGTATAGGCACTTCTCCCTGATAAACGTGCACACACACATCACCCAGAACAAGAGCAAGAGCAGGCCCATCAACGCGCTTCGTTCGGGATACGGAAGCCGAGAGATTTTCAACAATGGCTGTGTCCAATTCAGGGGCTGCACCCTTTGAAGGCTGCATACATCATCGAGGCAGTCTCATTTAAGAAAAATAACTGTTAGATTGCAACGTAAGAAAGAAATTACAGTATTTTACGCCTCACAATGAATATCAGTCAATTTTATTACGGTTACTTTTCTTAAATATGACAACCTTGATGAAGCATGCAGCCTTCAAATGCGACCTCCGGAGGATGCAGCCTCTGAAATGAGACGCAGCTCCTGTAAACAAAGGAGTGTGTTTTTGGTTGTGAGGGAAAGATCACCTTTTTCAGCTTCCCAAAGAACCCAGCGTTAAGGGAACAGAGGATGAAGTTTGTTTTTCCGGGACAGCAACGGAGTTGTGCACGTATGTTTGTTTGTTCCTGGGAATTTGGTGATGAACACTTTGTAAACAAGTCCCAGTTCGGCACAGGATTTGCAGATCGGGGGTGGTGAGTAAAGCTGCATCAGATGTCTGTGCTTTGTTGGCAATTGGCGCACAAGTGCATATAATGTAAACAACATGAACGTTTTTGTTCCCTTTTTATTTATAAAGATGTCGCAGCTAGAATGCGATCTCTACTCAGAAGCTGCGCGCTCGTGACTCTTCAGCTCTGCCCACAGCACTGATGGCAGACACGCCTCCAGGATCTCAACTTTTTTCGGAAAGACTCGGTTTAGCGTATCTATCTTTTATAAATATGACAAAACTTTTCAGATATATGAAGGATGCATTGTTACTCTATATGTACTCAAGACTAACATGAGATTAGCAGAAACTATGTGTGATACCCCCCCTTTAAAAAAAAAAAAAAAAAAAAAAACTATTGCGCCATAGACTTTAGACCAGGTTTCAGTTGGTCAATGGCGCAGTCTATTTCAGTTGCCTCAAAATAGCAACACGCTAACAATTCGCCTGAACACACCTCGTTTACAGACCAGCACGCAAATGGGTGCAAATGCATTTGCTATTTAAACAACGTGACGCAGGACATGAAAATGATAATTGCGTTGGCCGGAAACTAGCAAAAAACACTTGTGTTCTATGTATGATAGGGCCCGTAGTGTTTCTTTATAAAGTGACATCGCCAACTACTGGCCTGACATGCATAATACAGATTTTGAACAGAGATCATTATGACAAAGTTGCCGTCTGTACGCGAAAAACACAAAGGAAAAACCTTTCCGTTTTTTAGTACATTGTTGTCGTGTAAACGTACCTAGAGTTTACTTTCATCTATGCTCTATTAATTAATTCCTAGGAACTTTTTCTTTCCAGTGTAGGCAGCAATATCAACAGTAATAGAAAAGGGTGCATCCTAACCTTCTCGCTGACCATCAGGGCTCCATCATCCTTCCAAATATGAAGAAAGTGAGGTTTTCAGGTTTGGTCCTATAAATATACCAGACAGTCGGGTCGACTCAATTTATTTGCTGGGTTCGGGCTTCAATTTTATGCCCATGTAGGATTCCACATTTTAGTTAGAATCCATTTTTTCTTCATTGACTCCATCAAGGGTATGAATTAGATGAATCAGTAATCAAAGTGAAGATATGCTGAGTATACTTACCCACGCCTTGGCAGTTTTCTGCAGACTATAGCTGTTGTCTCTTACCTATTTCAGTTAGTAATGAATCAAAGATTTCATTGCTCACACTATAAAAAGAACAGGTGAAATGATAATCTTCATCTCTGGAAAAGTATGCTGCATCTTGTTCATAAGACTGCAGAAGTCTCTCTTCAGGATCTCCAGTTGAACTCTGATGTCATTGACTCTGCCGAGATGCTATTGGCACTCCTCAAGAATGCGAGAAAAGAATTGTGACATCACCTTTTGCCAAAGTGATATACATTTGGCAATACACTGAGGTTTAAAAAAGATGAAACCCAACTGCAGCTAGCTGAAGTACTCCCATACACAGGTTACACTTATGTTAAGGTTTAGTTCTTCAGGCAATGTGCATATATAAATCAGTGCTAATCAAAATGTATAGGGGAACCTGTGTCAGGATTTACAATGGGACATTTTATTAACTAAATCTTAAATACAAAAAAAAACAGACTTGCCATGGCAAGCTCAAACATCTTATCTATAAGATTCAGAAGCTTATTTTTTATTCTTGACCTTGCCACAAGGATGTGCCTTTGTTTACCTTTGTTTTGTAACTCTGAGCACATTTTCTTCACAGCAATTGAGGACCTCAGTCCAGATATAAGAGTTACATTGAAAGTAAAGAGATGGCTAGGGCTTCTTAGCTTTCATGCCATGGCAATAAATAAAACTCTGCCACATACCCATAAAAGAGAGCTGATCCCACCATAATCAATGTGTTTAGCACATGTGTTCACTCTTTTGCATTTTCTCTATCTCTGTCTCTATATCTGTGTCAGTCAGTCATGCTTGGTTAATGTTTAGAGCAGATGGCCATGCAGCACCAATATAATGATCACCATGGCTACCACACACTCTGAAAGAAATTTACTTTGCACTGGGCACAGTTCATCAAATTAGTCAAATATATTGACTGGTGCAGACACAAAGAAATGGGGTGGGTTGGGGTTGTAGAAAGAAACAGAAAGAAGTTGAGAGGAATGTATACTGGAATTATAATTTGGAAGTTGATAACCCGCGTTACCCTCGGATCCTGGTTTTATTTTGTAGAAACCATGGAAACACCAAAGACGCTTTAATATGTACATGTTTTAATAGACAAGGGAACAACTGTTTTGATATATTTATATTTTCTCCATCATACAATACGTTTTAAAATGAATTGCATGTCATTTATCAACACAAGCCATCCAGCATTTAATATATTCTAAAATCAATCTAGCTTACTGCAGTGCGCAACAGTGTCTCACAGCAACCACCAAGTGAACGCACAGAGTAACGTTATAACATCATTTTCAACACACTCAGATGTATCTAATATGATAAAACAGAACTGCGTTACCTCATACTCATGACCAGAAAAGCGGAAGCGGCGCCGGCGACTGTGTCATAATAAAAATTCCGCTGCTCGTGAGGCGTGTGTTGCGCAAATGCTCCAGCTGCCTCGTTCAGCTCCCTCAACACTCGGTCCTGCTCTGCTCCATACTACAGTAACGTTAATAATCACATCCATGAACATGATTTCTTCCTGAGTCCTATCCTGATTATTTCCACCGGCTGTGATGTGAAGACCACATGTCCCAAGATTACGCACTCAAACTTGGCATCATCAAGCAACGCCTTTGTTTTGAATAGGCCTCTAGCGACCTCTAGCGGGCAGAAAATATTACATATTGCAGCTTTAATTATCATCCACTCTAACATATCAAACACCACCACAGGGAAGGAAAGAGGTAGTGTAGATTTAAATGAACAATTGCAGATTATCAAACTACTTTAGAATGATCATTTTATTATCAACCCCTTGTTGGGGATCAGCAGGGATTGAGGATGGAATGTTTTTTTTTTTTGTTGTTGTTTTTTAATCAATGCAGTATAATTTTATTCAGTTATGAAGTTTTACAAAACAATAAACATCGGGATGGAATTTACTGTATTATCTTTTTTTTTCTTATCTTAAAATGTAAATAAATGTGTTAGAGCAACAACCTAAACACAACTGAACAACGTATTGTTTTGACAATTTAATGTTTAGCATGTTTATGTTCTACCAGCAGCTGATGGGGTAGAGTACATACGCTAAACTAGAAGCCGCTCCTTCAAACAAAAATAAGATGCTAATTTCTGTTTTGTTTTTTTGTTTTTTAGACAGTGACTTATACAAAAATATATAACAATCTATAACAAAATTATAATGTAACAGGTAATATAATATAATATATAATCTGTAATACAACAGGAAAGTGAAAGACCACATCGTAATAAATGTTTCCATCATTATAACATATTTGTTTCAGTGCAATTTCTGTGTGAACTTGATTATGTGATATGAGTTTATGGGTTTTCAGATTTTCAACTTGAATTTCTTTGCTATAATCAAAGTGGTTGAAACATGCAATGAACTTATCACTGCAAGTTGTCAATTTGGCACCACTTTTTTTTAAAGTTTAAGGCAACCCTCAAGTTTTTAAGTTTAGTGGGTTTAATGTTTTTTTTTTTTTTTTTTTGTCTAACACAACAGAATCATTGGTTGTATCAATGCAGGTCATACAATGTTTGGCATGAACGAGGCACAAAAACTTGATTGCAAATTGTTTCAGAGCCACATCTGCCTTCTATTAGTAACAAAGGACAATGGCAGGTCCAACACAGACCTGACTCTTCAGAGGGGACATAGTTGTGGGTGAAATTACAAACAGAAGAGTATATCTGCCTAGCATTTGAAGTAATCTACCTCTCCTCAAATCCTCTCCCACAAAGAGGATTTAAAATGTCATTGAGGATGAACAATGAGTTCACAGACGAGGAAAAATGAAGCAACTTTAAAGACATACAACTTCTGTTTTATCTGTTTTGTTTACTATTCCATTGTTCAAAAGAAATCTGATTAAAATCAGAATGTGATACACATGATCAATACATTGCAAAACAAATATATCAGAGCTCTCCCAAACAGACTCTGAGGCATGTCTCATACCTTCCCCCGTACACATGCTGACTCTATAAATACCCGTTTATTTCAAAGGGCTTCTTTCCTCTTTGTTTCCATTCTTATGCTTATGTCTTCTGGCTTCTTATAGAAAATGACGAAATGTCATGGATGTTAGTGGAACCATTAAAGCAGGCTGTGGTGTTCAGATCCCAAGTTTAAAAAAAAAAAAAGTTTGTTAGGTTTAATGATTTTGTTTCATGAGTAATAGTACTGATGTGTTGAATGGAGTTAGAGTGCAGTTTTTTTTTTTTTTCCTGGACACACACATACACACACACACACACACACTCCAATGGCAGTGTGACACTTCAAAAGAAAAGAAACACTGATCCTGATTATGTTAACTGGCTTGCAGTTTCTTTTGTTACTCTTTATGGCAATTTGGAAAATGTTTTTAAGTCAAAGTTGTAAATAAATGGCAACAAAAGTTGACTGTGAAACCTGTCATTCTTGTTGAGCTTGTTTCATTTTCTGTGTGTCAGGGGAAAATAAGGCATGGTTAACGCTCAGAGGAGAAAGACACTTTTACAACCCTGTATGCGTGACATTTAAAGCACACTTGCACATGAGCTGTATGATCAAATTACAGTGGGAGGAACCAAGGAATGAAGTTTCACTTAAGAGCACAAACACTCAGCAGCAGTATGTTTACTAATTCTCAGATGCACAACATGCTACATTATGTTATCCATTTGCAAAACTAGAATTTCCAAGCAAGTTATGTTTTAAAATATAAAAAAATGGATTTTGTTTTCTTTAGCTATTTATCCATTAATTATTTGGTACTTCAAAAAAAACAAACAAAAAAAAAACAGTCCTCATTCCTGTCTGAACTGTGCAAGAGCAACTGCCACCTAATGTTTAATTCTTGACCAAAAAAAAAAAGAAGCAAAATATCCAACTGAATTGTCACATTTCAGGATTACTAAAGGTTTTTACAATCAAGCCTCTGACTGTTTATCTGAGACCATGTCTGAAACATGAACAGCACAACTCCTGTCTCTTGTAATAACACAGAAACAAACTGACACGAAGTAGTGCACCACATATTTTTTGTAATACTTAACCCTAACACTAACCCAAACCATAATCTCAAAGAAATCCTTTAAAGCATAATAATAATAATAATTCACTTGTTTGTCCATATTACTACTGTTAAACCATAAAAGACAGAAACTTACTCCCCGCTGACTGTATATTTCAACCACAACCCTGAGGCTAAGGAACTGTTAAATAACTTAATAATAAATACAATTGCTGTTGAACCTCTGTGTATTTTTTTGTTTTGTTTTTGTTTTTTTGTATTGGTTCTGCAACCAAAGCACTGATCAGTTGTATACACTAATTTATTAGTCAGAGATCAAAACAGTTTGAATAGAAGGAAACTTAAAAAAAAAAAATAAAAACAGGATAGACAACAAACTGAATTCAAAGCCACTCCTAGTTAGAGACAACATAAAAATATATAAGGATTTTTGTTTGTTTGTTTTGTGTTTTTATGTTATATAAAAGCATGAGACTCACTGAGGCACTAAGGCGCTGGACTGTCCACAGTTCTTATAAAATATATCATTTAATTTTAAGTAAGGTATTATTTTTCCTGTTTTACTTATATGTATGGATACAGCCATTGCAAAACCATTGTCTGAAAGTTTAGTGCATATACAGACAGCTTTCAGCTGGGATCTCGTGCTTTGTCAGTCTTGCTCAGAGAGATTTTTTGTGTTGTTTTCAGTGTGGGCTTATCCAACTGTGGCAAGCTGTTTGGGCTGTTCTCAGCTGTTGGGAAACTCTGAAATGGATCTGGAATAGAGCCATATTCAGGCTTCATTGAGCATACCAATCACAATCTCCCCCTTTCCAGATATGACAATAGATACCATTTTAAATCATGTGATCTAACTTTTATTGTTGGACTGCAGCCAGTAATATATCATAGGCCAAGTCACAGAAGAGTATTTTCCATGAACAACAAAAAGCCACATTCCAGTTGTGATCAGAAATAACAAAAAACAATTGTTATTCAACAGCACAACTCTTCCCTTGAGTTTTTCCGGTAGGGTGGCACAATATTGGAAAAAAAACTTTGTGATGTTTTGTTTTTCTTATATATTATTATATATTAGGCTGACACTTTAAGACCTAATGCACAGAAACAATACAATGATATGCATCCATGTTCTTTCTCAATTGTTTACATTCACTTAAGACACAAGTGGGCTGTGTTTATGAGAATATTCGCAGAGATGGGCATTTTGCTTGTATGTGTCCATTCAAGCACAAAAAGACGAGAAAGAGAACTGACTTAGCACATAAGAAAACGCAATCATCAAACATTCAACAGCATATAATTCTCTGTTTTGATTATCATTCTGAATCCAATCCGGATAAAGTCAAAATGCAGAATCCAATCCAGACAAAAATGTGATTTTCTAAGCTTTTTGTTCAAAATGTTGCTTTTTTTAATGAAACTTACCCGGGTATATATATATATATATATATATATATATATATATATTGTAAATTATGTTATTCATACAACAAAATATTCTGGGAGCCATGAAAGTAATAAAACTAATCCAACTTATTTGTGGATTAGTTTTATTACTAGTTCGTGATCGACTTTTCTTAAATAAAAAACAAAAACAAAAAAAAAAACGCTCTAAATGCTGACTCCAATATAAAGGTCCAGCAGACCAGCATTTTTTTTTTTTTTTTTTTTTTTTTTTTTTTTTTTTACTGTCCTTCACACCCACCATTCTGGACTCAAACAGATGGAAAACATTCCATGAAGAATCTGTTACATATTAGATATCCTGTAGACCAGTTCTTTCTGTATGGCTTTTAATGTGGTGGCTTTCTAGGACAGTGCATAGTAAAAATAAATAAAAATGTATAGTGAAAATAGATAATGATTTTTGTAAACTAATGCAAGGGTCTCAGGAAATGAAGGCTGGTGCAATATATTAATAATGGCCAGAACATGGGTACAGAGAAAGTTAGGACAATGTTTATGACTGAAGCTGAGATCCAGGACTTTGTTTTTTTGTTTTCTTAACAAAATGCAAGTCGTCACTGGTATATGCATTACACAGCCCTTTCCTGTAAGCTTCTCAGATTTGAATGTACAAGAAAATGCTAAGCATGCAAGGAATGACATTTCTTTTTCTTTTTTTAAAGAACTTCTCTGGTGGGCATTTCTATTTTGAGATATGGGCTAATATTTCACAACAGTAGAGTCTGACTTGAGAGGGAAAACAACATTCAGACTTTTGTTATTTCTTACGGCATTTCTCAGCATCTCTCAACTGAATTCCAGCTCCCTGCACACATATACATTAGCTGCTTTTCCATCGTTGGGTCGAAAGATTCTAATGTACAGAACGATTACTTTCGACTTTCAGTCAGTCACATTCAATGTCACATCAGTGACAGACGAATTGGGAATCTCACCAGAGAGAGACCAATCTACTTCGAGGGTTAACTAAATGAGCCAATGCACATTGGCATGCGATATTTGCATCTGACTGCCGCACCCTGCACCGTGGGTATAAATAGGCAGCAGGTGCAATGCATTTTCAGCTTTTCGCTTCAGACCCAAGCGGTTCGTTTGTTCTGCTCTTTCTGATCTAAAAGAGTGTAACTAAACAGAGCCAGTTCTTCAGGAAAAAAGCCTCTTTCTCTGTGTTGGTGTGACAGCGCTGCAGCGGTGGTCGCGATCCCGAAAGAGAGCCTTCAACAGAGAGTGTGTCTTCAATGAGAGTGTGTACACACTGCAGCCTGCACTAAAACCCTGCCAGTGTTGCTGCGGCCATTTCCCCTGTGCATTTCAGCACTAATAAAGAGAGCTAATTTCCCTAAAAGAGCATTACACAGGTGTGTTTTTGTGTCTTTTTAAAGATGACATTCCACCCGTGTGTTTCTGGATGTGGTTGTTACCTGGCGGCGATGGATGGTCACGATCACTGCCTTACATATCTGGGCATCAAGCACGCTCAGGTGGCTTTCGTGGATAAGTCATGCACTCACTGCAGGAAGATGACCATCTCGGAGTTGCGGCCGACACTCCAATACCTCAAAAGAGGTGGAGTCCCCTCGCCTCTGACACGTGAGGCAGCGTGAAGCAGGGATCGCATCCAGAAACACACGGGTAGAATTTCATCTTTAAAAAGATACAACACACCTGTGTAATGCTCTTTTAGGGAAATTCTATCTAGTTCTCGATCTAATTACTTCAGGTAGTAGCCTGGGTAATCTGAGGATTACGGTGAGGGCTTCCCCTCTGAGGAACCAAACCTCCCAGTGTGGTCGAGATCTTCACCCATCTTCTCAGCTGCACAGAAGCAGACAGAGGCGATCAAACATATCAGTTGCAGGCAGGGCGCCCAGCCCATCCAGGCCCCCGCCAAACCTGAGGGCAAGTGCAAGAGCAAGAAGCCCTGAGATTGGCAACCCAGAGATGGAGGAAGCAGCTCCTCGGGAGATGGTGACCACACCACTCCATCCACCGGAGGAGGGCCGTGTGGAGAATCTTTTGTTTCGTTTTATTTCTGTTCTGCTGTTGGCCCTACAGCCAGAGGTACCCAAATTTTCAAAGAAAGAGCATCTCTATCTCTGGGTCCCAAGAGGATACAGAGAGCGGTGGATGGTGCAGAACCATACCACTCTCATCCTCCTCTAATCTATTGGGCAGCAGTGGGCGGTTTAAGAGTCGAACTTGCTGCCCCACTGTGGGTACATCTGTGGCCCCCTTGGTCCTGCTTGCACGGTCTCTGAGAGCCTGGCTAGCGCTCCCCAGCCCGTCTCGCTAGCTCCTTTGGACCATCAGACTCGGCTATGCGATTAAGTTTGCCTGGTGTCCCCCCAAGTTCAAGGGCATCCAATTCACCTCAGGGAAGGCTGGCAATGCTCATGTCTTGCGCACGGAGATCGTAGACCGGTAGAGCCGGTCCCTCCAGCTGATATGAAGACAGGGTTTTATAGCTCCTACCTCATTGTACCCAAAAAAGTTTTCAAGTTTTGAACCGAGCCCTTCACAAGCTACCATTCAAAATATTAATGCAGAAATGCATTTTTGAATGCATCCGTCCCCGAGATTGGTTTGCAGCGATCGACCTGAAGGACGTGTACTTTCATGTCTCGATTCTCCCTCAACACAGTACGTTCTGTGTGCTTTACGTTAGAGGGTCAAGCACATCGGTACAAAGTCCTGCCCTTTTGACTGTCCCTGTCTCCCCGCATCATCACGAAAGTCGTGGAGGCGGCCATTGTTCCCATGAGAGAACATGACATTCGCATTCTCAACAATCTCGTTGACTGGCTCATACTGGCACAGGCACAAGATCAGTTGTGCAACACAGGGACCTGGTGCTCAGTCACCTCAGCCAGTTGGGACTTCTGGTCAACTGGAAAAAGAACAAACTCTCCCCCGTGCAGAGGATCTATTTTCTCGAGATGGAGCTGGACTCGGTCAACCAGACAGCACGCCTCACAGAGAAACTCAGTCAGTATTGAACTGTTTGAATTTGTTCACAGTCAGGACAGCGGAATTGAAATTATTTCAGAGGCTCCTGAGGCATATGGCAGCCTCAGCGGAAATAACACCACTCAGTTTGCTTCATATAAGACTGCTCCAGCACTAGCTTCACGGCGGAGTCCTGAGATGAACATGGCAACGCGGCACTCACCAGGTGAAAATCACATCAGCCTTTCACCAAACTTTCAGCTCGTGGGTGGACCCTTAATTTCTTTGGGCAGGAGTGCCCCTAGAACAGGTGTTGCATGCTGTTGCATCCACAGATGCCTCTGCCACCGGCTGGAGGGCCACGCACAATGGGCATGCAGTATCAGGGGTTCCCCAACTGCATTGGCACATCAACTGGTACATCGGCTCAGTTTCTAATCGCCTAAAAAAGGCTGCTACAGGGCAAACACGTATTGGTCCGTACGGACAACACCGTTGCGTACATCAACCGGCAAGGTGGTCTACACTCCTGTCGTATGTCGCAATTCGCCCGCCATCTCCTCCTCTGGAGTCTGAAGCATCTGAGGTCGCTTCATGACATTGACAGCACTGCCAGCTGTTTTTCTCCCTGATCAAGGGAACATTTGGCACTGACGCACAGGCACTCAGCTGGCCCCAGGACCTGCGCAAATATGCGTTCCCCCAGTGAGCCTACATGCACAGACATTGTGCAAAGTCAGAGAGGACAAGGAACAGGTCTTGCTAGTTGCGCTCTACTGGCCCAACTAGACCTGGTTCCCAGAAGGTTCCTACCACTCCCTTCAGGGAACAGGTGGTGAACCTGCAAGCACTGCCCCTGAAGGAGGCAGACCCAGCCCTGGCTTTGCTCTGTCCCGTCTGTGCTCTGTGACTGTACATGAATCAAACACAAAGCTTCAGGACCTCAAAGCAGCTCTTTGTGGTTTAAAGTGTTGCATCTCCTGGGCACTGGCAAGTGGCACTTCGCTGACAGATATTTGTAGAGATGCGGGCTGGGCGACACCAAACACGTTCATTAGATTCTATAGCATTCGTGTTGAGCTGGTATCCTCCTGTGCTCTCACCTCAAATGGGTAGAAGCACTGAGAGCACCCGGCTTAGTGTCAGCTTGTTGCGCCATAGTATGTGGCTTCCTCAGCATTCCTTTCCCAGCAGAAAGGGCACGCTTTCCCAGTGTTATCCAAGTCTCACTAAGTGGGTTGTGCAGAAACAGCAATGATCAACCTTCTCTGTGTAAGCCCTGTCCCATCTTCTGCCCTAATAGGCATGGAGGGATCAGGAGGCTTACATAGGGCACTGGAAGGGGCAGCATCAGTGGCGCTTTGGTAGGGATTCCCAATTCGTTGGTCACCGAAGTGACGTCAAACATGACCGATTGAAAGGGAATTCCAGGACAAGAAAGGTAATCGTGTCGTGGGAAGACAAGCTTATTTGAAAAAATAACGTCTCAGAAGGAGGGGAACGGAGACGTCCCTACCTGTCGCCATAGTTGCTGTACCAATGTGCATTGGCTCGTTCAGTTAACACTTAAAGTAGATTGGTCTCTCTGGCGAGATTCCCAATTCATTGGTAACCAACGTGACGTCTTTGTTCCCTCCTTCAGGGAACGAGGGTTACACATGTAACTGAGGCGTTATATTTCCATTTGAGATTGTTTCAGCACGGCATAATTACAAACCGTTCTCGGCCTGAAATTCTCAGCATGGTTGGCTACGCGTGCTGAACCGTGATGGTAGAATGCATGTAGTGATGTCACCACTCAGGATTGGTCACTTATCTGTTGCCTGGCTACCAGTTTCTCTGTATCTGGCCAAGCGAAGAAATCTGAGTAAAGTAAACAGATACAAGTTAATAATATATTAAAACAAATATCTGATCATCCTCCAAAGCGTTCGCTATTTTCATCTGTACCATCTGTTTCATCTACTATCTGTAAACTCCTGCGCTACCAAGGCACAATGTGACGCGACAAAAGCGAATAGAACCCATTTTAAACAGTAATATTGTCTACACTGGATGCCGCGCGATGACAAATTTCTATTTTTATTCTATTTCTATTTTCCCCATTCTATTTCTGATGTATTTCAAGCACACATGCAACTTCTGTCACAAAGGACAAATGGATTTGCAACGGTTGCTTTGTCACGTCCAGTGTGGACAGCTTCTAACTGTTGCGGTGCACCGTGACACAACAACGATCACATCCGATGTAGACACTGTGTTAGTAGTTATGAGATTTTGGTAAAATCTAGCCCATTTTTACTTTGGTTAACTTTAAAAAAAAAAATTAAATCAAATTTTCACAGTCCAGATCATTAGCTAGTACCCCACACTACCCCAGAACATAACTAAATTATGTTTTTACAATTATGGTAATTTTCCTTCTCTTCCATGTAGGACGCAGAGAGGGCAGCCTTGTGAATGGACCCAGAGCAGACCAGATGGAAACAGAAAAGACCAGCCATGAGACGGAAAAAAGTCTGATACTTGCACAAATCAGTGCCACTCAGCAGACAGATCCTCTTCTCACCAAGCGACAGAATGGAGATCAGTCACCTGAAGTCTTGTCTCAGCAGTTCAATGGGGACACAAACTGGAGCCATTTCAAGCCCAGCACAGTGGTCTACCCGATGAAACGACAACAGGATAATTGTTCTAGCCGGGCTAACATGCAGGGCATATTTGATCAAAACATGTATGAGATGAATGGACAGATGAAACATGCTCTAAGTGAACAGACATATTTGGACTTTCACCAGCCTAAAAAACTCTGCACTGATTCAGAGGTGAATGGAAATGAGGACCTGAGGCTTTGGGATAAAAAAGAAACAAGAACGGAGAAGCGATTAGAAGGATTCCCTAAGCAAGGCAAGACAGGAGATTTTGAGATAAAACATAGTAAAAGAAACTGTAACTTTCCCAATGGGGATTTATTCTCACGGTCACAGAACAAGCAGATTCCAATGCCCAATGGCACAACAACAAGCCCACCTTCAGTAAAGGTTATAACTGGTGACCTTTTAGAGAAAACTTTGTCTCAGTATTACCCAGAGCATGTGTCTATAGCACCTCAAACCAACTCATCTCAAGTAGATCAGGTCACCAGCAACCTGCCTGACCAGGCAACTTCTTCACCTTCATTTACCTCAGGTTTTCCTATTTCACCCCATACATCTGCCTCCGAGCCACTTGCCAAGGCACCCCCAGAAGTACAAGGCAGCAATGGCTACAACCCTGAATTTACAATGAATGGATACTCTAGCTTTGCAGCTGAGCAAAAGAAGCCTGCTTATCCTCTCTCTGACCTCCCAGAGCTGGGAACACAATCGCTGAGTCAGGAAACTTCAGAGTCAAATGTACCATCACAGACAGGCATCAATGGTTACTCACAGATTCAAAAAGATAGAGAGGGCCTTCTGAGCGACTCTGAGCATTTCAGCATGTTCTCTAAGTCCAACCAGGAGTTTAGCCATGAATCTTACAAATTTCCCCCAGTGATGGCAGGTGCCCCATCACAAAACACTCAGACAGGTCAGAACCTACAGATTAAGGTGCCACAGAAACAACCACCTGATGAAAGCCTCCACGACAATAGAGACTTTTCTTTGCCACAGCAACAGAATCTTGAGCCACCAACAGTAGACAGCAGGTTGATATCCCAGGCCTGTACACCAATATCTCAGAATCAATACAGTGAGCAAGATAATAAGCCTAACCCAGATCAGGAAAAGACGTCAAAGAGTACAGATCACCCACCTCAGATGGAATGGATAGATTTAAACTCAGCTTCAGCTCTACAGCCATCTACTGACCACTCTCAGATGTGGGATTTTTTCCTTCCACAGACCCAAATGCAGCAACATACAGTCTCGCTGAGTCAAAGTCAATGTACAAATTCCATGCCCTCAAACAACTTTCAGTCTCAGAATTTCAGTAATTCCAGTTTTCCCTCACACGAAAGTCAGCCACAAGATTCCCTACCTCCTACACAATTTCCCCACAATTCTACCCCTGAATGTCAACAAAGAAATTCCGGTATGCACAATCATACTTGCATGCAATTTGACAAAACCCAACACATGTCCAAGGAATTATGCAAAAATGATCAAGACCAGATACAATCCCAGAGCTTCCTCTCTCAGCAACCACCTCGTCAGCATGCCACCAGCACATTTCCCCATCAGCTCCCTCAGGATAGACAGAATATGCAAGCAGCTCCACAACAAGATGTTTCCCACATCCAGGTAAATGCACCACTCTTGAAAAAGCTTAAAACAGAGGGTTGTCTTCATTCAGAATCCCAGACAATATCTCTAGGTATTGAACCCCCAGCACAACCACTGTCTAGTACAACTATAAGAGAATACTCAACATTTCCAGACTCATCTAAGTCAAATGTACAATCCTTGTCTAAAGAAACAGAAGCTCTAACAGAGAGGAAACTCCAGCAGAACATACAGTACTCTCAGAACATCAGTAAACAACAACCAAACTACCAGCAACCTCTCCAACGCAGGGTACAAAATCATTTGGAATTCCCGCAGTCTCCAGTGTCTCAATCTCAACTGTCACAAGTTTCTAACGGTCTTCAGGTTCCTACTCAAACATTTACCAAAGCTGAATTCCAAGAGTTCTTTGCCCAAATCCAGAGAGAGTCTCTCCCAAACCAAGGTGCTCAAGGGGATTTGCAGAGGCACACAGCCTTGCGAATGCACCTTCTGCAGAGGCAGGAGCGGCAAGGTCCCAACAACATCAGAGCAAGTATGCCAGCCATAAAAAGTGAAAACTGCTCAGATTTAGAAACCTCAGCTCAACTGCCACCCACGGAAGTGCTACAGCAAGATCAAGACAAAACCAAAGTCATGCCAGTGGTTGTAAAGCAGGAGCATCCTTCTTCATCCTGCGAACAAAGCCAGCAAAGGAGTATTCTAGCTACCATGGAACAGCGGTTAAAACAGTATCAACTATCACCTGTATTTGAAAGAAAGTCTTTGGTCATCAAGTCACCTAATAAGGTGAAGGTGGAGATGGCTGGGGCTGTGACTGTGCTCTCAACCAGTGCTGAGGGAAATGTCAAAGAACAGTGCAAACCACAAAACTTCACCCCACCTAAAAAGATTGAACCTGGGTTACAAAGCTTTCTGGAGTCACCCATGAAGATGCTTGATACACCAATAAAAAACTTGCTAGATACACCTATGAAGACACAGTATGATATTCCTTCATGTCACTGTGTTGGTAAGAGATTCACACAGCTTTTTTTAGTTTGTACACATTTTGTGTTGCTTATACATTAGAACTGCACACTTAATGTTAAAGGGATAGTTTACCCAAAAATGAAAATTTTGTCATCATTTACTCACCCTCAGGTTATTTCAAACCTAATACATTTCTTTGATCTGCTGTATACAAAGGAAGATATCTTAAAAGAATGTTTGTAACCAAGCAGATCTCACCCCCCATTGACTGCCATAGTAGTTTTTTTCCTTCTATGGTAGTCAATGGGGGCTGAGATCTTCGTTACATTCTTCCAAATATCTTCCTTTGTGTACAGCAGAACAAAGAAATTTATACAGGCTAGGAACAACTTGAGGGGGAGTAAATGATGACAGAATTTTCATTTTTGGGTCACTATCCCTTTAATAGTTTAATATCTTACTGATATTTTGTGTTATTTTTATTGACATCATTAAATTATTTTAATATTAGTTTTTTTTCTTCTGACAATCTACACCGAAATCCACAGAGCAAATCAGTGAAAGAGACGAAGGCCCATATTATACTCACTTGGGATCAGCACCGACTGTTTCAGGCATCCGCAAAATTATGGAGGAAAGGTATGATATTAATGCACAAAATACATGCGTGTAACTTACTCTCTCAATACAGATGTATTTTTTAGCTATTACACTATATTTTCCCTTGACAGATCTGGACTGACTGGAAGCGCCATTAGAATTGAAAAAGTTGTGTATACTGGCAAGGAAGGCAAGAGTGGGCAGGGCTGCCCCATTGCTAAATGGGTAAAGGCAATTTATTTTTATCTTGTGTGTTTTCTTTTTTTATATATCGTCTCTCTTTGTCTGTTTCAGTAATTAAATATTAAAACATGCTTAGTTTTCTTATCTACAGCGCCCTCTATGGAACACTCGATTGCATGACAAATGTCTCAAACTGCTTCCTGTATATTTTCTGAATATATCTGTACATGTGCACATGTTGTGTAGGTAATACGGAGGGCAAATGTAGACGAGAAACTCCTGGTCTTGGTACGAGAACGGGCTGGTCACTCATGTGAAACATCCTGTATAGTAGTGGTCATCTTAATTTGGGAAGGCATACCAACGAACCTGGCTGACCGTCTCTACACTGAACTCAGTGACACACTAACAAAACATGGTGCCCTAACCAACCGCAGATGTGCTCTAAATGAGGAGTAAGGACAAATGTCTGTTATTGCTTTTTCACAAATACAGTAAACATTCGCTGACCAAAAGACCAAACATGTTATTATCAACTCAGAATGCATCCAAATTAATAGTCAGTGGTCTTGGTATTGCTACATATCTAACCACTTTCTACTTAACAGAAACAGCATAGTATTGTACAGTTATGCTGGTTAGGTTGTCCTCAAGACAAGATATTTAATGGCTTCAACAAAATATAAAATTCTAGATATTGCAAGGTATGTTTACAATATGTTATTTGTCTTCAAACTTAACATTCTGTCATTTTCCTTAGGAGAACATGTGCATGTCAGGGTTTGGAACCTGATGCCTGTGGAGCTTCTTTCTCCTTCGGCTGCTCCTGGAGCATGTACTATAATGGCTGCAAATTTGCTAGAAGTAAAATCCCACGAAAGTTCAAACTGCTTGGAGATGATCCCAAGGAGGTGAGATGCTCACACGCAAACACAAAATGGAGTATACAAAGATCATACAAAATTAGAAATAACAGGAGTATTTTTTATTCCCTTACAGGAAGAGAAACTGGAACAAAATCTCCAGGGTCTTGCAACTTTCATGGCCCCAGTGTATAAAAAAATGGCACCCGATGCTTACGGCAATCAGGTATACATTTAAGCTCTTTGCTTCAGGTCTCATAATACTATCAAGAAAATATAGCATCTTAAACCCTTAAAACATTTAGTTTCCTGATATCTTTCAAGTGGTATAATGAGCGGCAACAGTAGTGTTGTAATATATAAAAATAAGTAAAGTGACTCCAATAGTGCATGAATTTCATAAGGGGCATATACCAAAGTAGGCAAATTTTAAGTTAAAATTTTACATTTCTATGTCTATCGACATTTGACAGGTGGACCATGAACACAGAGCTCCCGATTGCCGTCTGGGCTTAAAAGAAGGACGGCCATTTTCTGGAGTGACAGCCTGTCTAGACTTCTGTGCTCATGCCCACAGAGACCTGCACAACATGCAAGGGGGCAGTACTGTGGTAAGAATTAAAAGTCGGCATGAAATGGATGTTGCGATAGACTTTTCTTCCCTATTGTGACGTATATCCGAGTGAAATGGCTTCTGGAATGAGAAATAAATGTAGGACGGGACTGTATTTGTCCTTGGGAATTGATGGATTGTAGGAGTTTGGGAGCTGCTAACTAAATGGAGGCAGATCAGAATGCTAGTTAGCACAGTCAGTTGTGAAGGATATTTAGTCTCACCCTCCACCGAAACATATGCATTAAGGGAGCAGATGCGGTTTGAAGAGGAGGGGATGTTTTTTTTGTATTATAATAATTATAATATTTAATTATTATTATTATTATTATTAAAGATTATGGGTGCACATTAAGTCTAAAAAAATAAAGATGTGCATGGAAAAATCATTTATAATAAACCAGGGCTTAAAAACAGAAGAAAAAAGTTCAATAGGTTCAGAATCAGTATTTTAACGTTTCTATTCTTGTGTTCCTTCTGTAACATTATCTTCCAAAAACAGTTTGATTAGAATTATATAACAAATAATATAATACCGGTTAATAATGTTTTTTTATTTTATTTTTTTGTCTATACTTTATACCACAGCTTGAATTTAACTTTATACTAAAAGTGTGTGACTAAACCTCCTAACTCCAGTGGATCCTCAAACTATAAGCAAAACCTCATACAGCAGCTCCACTCAACTCAATCGTGAATAAAGTCCTGCATGCATTTTGGAGACTGTCTCTGCTTGTTTGCAATGCAAGGGTAAATAAAAAAAAACTGGTTCTTTTAATAAGTATAATGTTTTCTTTATTCAAAACACAAATATAAAGGCTAATGTTTTATGTATTTGAGGAACAGAGAAGAGTCTGGTATTTGCCATCTAGTCATAGCCAATACAGCCTGTGCATAACACTTTGTCTTTTATAACACAAGCTTAAATGACATTAAAAACTGAGGGCCTACATAGCCACAATAACCTATATAACCTTTAAGTTGAAAAAAATACTTGTAATTACTGCCTCAGATGCAACCTAATGACGGACAAAACACAAATCTCCGACATTCGCTGGTGAAAAAACTTGTAACTTCATTTGAGCTTGATTTTGGGAAAATGTTAATAATATAATGGCGCATGCAAATGTCTGACCATGCATAAAGCAACAATACAAACTTTGACAACAAGGTGTTTAATCATTTTAAAAAAATACATTTCTACACTAACCTGCAATTTTTGCTGGTTTCAAAACACACCACACTGGATATAACCCTGCTGGATAAACTCTTGAGATCCAACAGCTAATGCCAGAACATTGCCTTGTGACAATGGCAACTGAGCACAGGCATTTCACTCACGTTTGATACGTCAATGTCACATTTTCATAGGCCGTACTATTTTAATTCATGATTGGTTGACTGCCAAATTAAAATCTTAAACAGAATGATAAAATAACGTTATTAACTGATTAATGGTAATTTCAAATAAGCATTTCTGTTCAGAACATTTAAACTCGATTTAGTTTTCGTTTTTGTTTATGTTCCTGTTAAAATTTTGTTCATTTTTGTTTTTTGTTTTCATTCCTTGAACCGGTTCAGAGCCCTGTAACAAACATGGCAACATTCTGTAAAAAAAAAAAAAAAATAATAATAATAAAAATTATCAATTTTGATTTTATGGTGATTTTAAATACTTTCAGTATGGTGTACCCTAATAAGACTAATAAAAAGCATTCACCAAAGCCATCGGTTACGCTTATTAGACAATACAAATAATATATATTTTTATACTCTTGAGGTGGAGAACAAAACATGGCTAAAACACAGTAGCGGCTGCAAAATTACAAATTAAACAGGCCAAACCTCCCTCTCTCTACTCCTATTGTAGGTCTGCACACTAACACGAGAGGACAATCGTGAGATTGGAAAAATTCCTGAGGATGAGCAGCTGCATGTGCTTCCCTTATACAAGGCCTCATCCACTGACGAGTTTGGCAGTGCTGAGGCTCAGCTGGAGAAGACCAAGACTGGTGCCATTCAGGTGCTCAGTGCCTTTCGTAGACAGGTGCGTATGCTACCAGAGCCTGCCAAGTCTTGTCGACAGAAGAAGTTGGATGCCAAGAGAGCTGCAGCTAACAAACCAAACAACCCCAACACACCTAACTCCAAAACAGACAGCACCCATCAAGCAAAGCAGAAACAGACCGCTTATGAGAACCCAGGCCAGAACACAACTGTAACAGGTACAAAAGCAAAATTTATTCAGTTATAAATATTTTATTTAGGGATGATAAAATAAATGATATAAAAAACTAATGGAACAGATTCCAAATGTTTATCAATGTTTCAACACCAAAAGTTTACTTTTTGGTCTAATCCCATTATTTCTTCTAGGCCCAGGTAACATGAGAACAAATCTGGACTCTGGGCATCTCCCACAAGTTCATGCTGCCCATCAGCCTCAGCAGCACCGGCAGCAAACACAACCTAATCATAATCCCTCTTACACTGTCCCACAGTTCCCTAGATTCTCAAATTCAACAGGAACCTACTCAAACGCTTCTAAACCAATGACCCCGCATCCTCAAACACCTTCTTCTGCAGGTCCTTATCCCTCTCCTTTACATGCACCCAACTCTTACATTAATGTGTCTAATGCACCCACCCCATACCCCAGGTCCCTTACACCCAACCCTCTCTATACTGGTTACCAATGTAACGGGGGGCTTCCCATGGACAACTACCACCCTTACTACTCTTCCAATCTAAAGCATCCAGATATGTATCATCCCCAAAGAAATTCACTGTACTCTGAGCAGCGGTATAGTGCACCTCAACATTATGGGGTCAACTACCCACCACACTATGGAGAGCCTAGCTTGCCAGCCAATGGTTATGGCACCTGTAACATAAAACCTGGCATGCACTCTATGGGACATTACCCAGGTTATGCTCCTAATATGCCACCTGATGCCTTCTCCAGGCCTCCTTCAGCCCATCTACATTTGGACTATGCAACTATTGGCAAAAGCAGCCAGTTTGAAGCTTACACCAAGCCTCATATGTCCCAGAATCCTCAGATGTTTCCCCCAAATCTAAATACCTTAAGTATGCAAAGTAATAAAGATTTAGAAATAAACATGCATGGAGCAAATGGTATCCCTCAGGTGTTTCCTCCTTTGGGTAATGAATGCTTCAACCCGAACCAACATCCAGGCTTGAGGCTTTCCAGTGAAAATGCCCTTAACCCTGAAGTCAACCAGACACCACTTACCCAGAGTTCAGAACAAAAAGAGAAAGAGGATGTGTGGTCCGACAGCGAGCATAACTTCCTTGACCCTGAAATTGGAGGGGTGGCAGTGGCACCTAGTCATGGTTCGATCATTATCGAGTGTGCTAAGCGGGAGCTCCATGCGACTACACCAGTCAAGAAGCCCGACCGCAACCATCCCACCCGTATCTCACTGGTATTTTACCAGCACAAGAACTTGAATGAGGCAAAACATGGACTGGCTCTGTGGGAAGCAAAGATGGCAGAGAAGGCTCGGGAGAAAGAGGAGGATGCTGAGAAGCATGGTGCTGAAAATACAACGAGCAAGAGCAGTGGAAAGAAAGTGAAACGAGAACATTCAGAGGCTTCTGAACCCTCAGAACCGCCATATAAGCAGTTTCTTCTCATGCTTAAAGAACGGTCAATGTCCTGCACTACCAATTCATACGTAAGCACATCTCCCTATGCCTATACCAAGGTGACAGGGCCTTACAATCATTTCCTGTAAAAAACCTCTGTAGGTTCAGAGCATTCATAAATGCAAGAATAAGAGTGGCATCAGAAAAATGACATGGTGCATGAAATGGTGCTACAATATTCATAAACACAAGAATAAGAATGACGTCAGAAAAATGACTTGGTGCATAAAATGGTGCTACAAATGGTGCAGACCTCAGTGCCACTGGCCATATGACCCATAATTCTTGTTCAGTTTGTGTGAGGTTATTGACAATAGTAAGATTCAGTATCATTACTATACGTAGAGCATCAGTTTTTCACGCTCTTAAAAAGTCGATCTTTACTGTTTGAAATGTTTATTTATTTAATTACTCACGTATGATAACACACTGTTCTTTATTAATGGTGCTTAGAGTCCAACAAATCTGGACATATTACTGGAAAGAAATTCATCTTTGGTGACTTTTGTGGCTAATCACTTTTTTATGGTGCTAGTGAGTGTTTTAAATGCAAATGTGTTTTTAAAAGCCTTTCTTTAACAACACGCAACAAAACACCTTGTATCATTTTAAAGTAATAAGCATTTATTTTAAGCAATTAAGAAATTATCTATCTTAAATAGTGTTTTAAGAGCACTTTTTAGTAATTATGAGGGTATTACTTTTTGATGAACTCCATAGTGGATAGTTGAACACCATTTAAAAGGTTTTCTCTGGTGCTTTTACAATTTCACAAATTCTTTACACTTACTGTATAGTGAGGCACTGAGGGTCAATTTTGTAATAGTACTGTTCTGATAGAGAAATCAAAAAAAAAAAAAAAAAAAAAAAAAAAAAAAAAAATTCAGAACACTGAAGACTGATATTGGAGTCAAGAAAAACAATGGTCAATATTAGGTCCTCAAAGCATATATCAAGGAAAACATAACAGGGTTACATTTACATCAATGTCACTGTTTCAGAGGCAGCTGGCTTGGCTTGCTGTGTGTGGGAGGGGGGGTTACATAATGCAACTTTAGCTGTATAAAAAAAAAGTTGAGACATGTACAGTAAATTAATTTTTTTTTTTTTTTTTTTTTTTTTTTTGAATGTATGCTTAGACAATAGTTTAGTAAAGAAGAGTACTATTTCTTTGGGTTTGAACTGATCTTGTTTCCAATGGTGCTACTTGACCTGCTATAAATATAATGTGAGAATCTCTAAGGGCGTTGAGAAGGCTTATGAATGATGTAGAAAAACCTACTTATCATATACCTCAGAACTAGTTTGGCAATAGAATTATAATACCAAGGTGTTTCTGTTCTTTTACTTCCAAACACTTTGTAGCAAATATAACACAGACCTTAAGGCCATCATTGATGCACAGTTCATTTCTTACTTTCTTCACACTTGATCTACTAGAAAGTATTACTTGAACTTCAAGTGTCAATGGAATTGCAAAATCAGGGATATATCAGCTCATTTCTGTGCATAAACATCACTTGTGTTCATGTTGTCTTCTCTAATTCAGGTTTGAGCCTTTGCATTTTAAATCCTTATAAATTACCTGTATATACCACACACATATCTAACCTTATCAGAAAATAAAAACAATTTGTGTACTATTGAAGCAAAATGCTGATAAACCTTTTAAGAAGTAATTTGGACATTTTAACATGCACTGATTTAATTAAAGGGAAAGTGTCATGACATATAAAGCAATGCATCTGATCTTTACTGAAGGGTTAGATAAAGTCATTTAAAATACTATGTGCATATTTAGTTGCATATGTATAGTTTGAGGCTATTTGTATTTACAACCACTAAACATTTGTTAATGCCTCTTACACTACTCCTGTCCCTGAAATAAATGATATATTTGATGAGTTATTGGTAATGAATGAAATACAGCTCATTCCACTCTGACATAAAAAAAAATTAAGCACTTCAATTTGTTTTTCAAAAAAAAAAAAAAAAAAATTGATGTAAATTCTAAATAGGTAGAATATTGTACATTTATTAAGAAAAGATTATGCCATGTTGTATATACCATATAATTGCATTGCAGAAGTCTAAGTCCATTCTTCTTAATTCTTAAGTCCATGTTATGTACGAAGGTTAATTTCCATGTTTGTTTAAAGTACCATCACCCCACACAATAATAATAATAATCATAGATATTGCTCCAAAAACCTTTGTTTTTTTGTTGGTATTCGGATTACCTGAGGTTTTATTTTTCTTTGTTTGTTTTTTTGGCATACAACAGAAACGTTTACATTTTTTTTCTATTAGAAATCAATTTGATGTACTGACTAGTTATGGAAGAAGCTTCCAGTTCTGTAGTTTAAATTAGATGTTAAATTTCAGTGTACAGGGCCCAGCTTGAGTAGCAGGTTGTGTATGAAGCAAGTGAAATGAGTGGATAAAATTTAGTGAGTGACAAGAATAGCCATACTTGAAGATGCTTTGGAGTGTTTCTGAGTGGAGTCAACTTTACTTGAATGAATTTCTGACTTCAACTAACGAACTGGGGTGCACAACTTTTACATTAAGCTAGCAGTTTATGTACACGTTGGTATTTTGCCATTAGACACTAAAGTTTTAAATGTGATATTTTCTGCCTTTTTTGTATTGCTCCTCGTTTGTAATGCTTAAAACATTGAATTAAGAATGGCTTTGAATACTGTAAGTATTGTATTGTACTGAAGAACTGAATGCAGTTTATTTGAAAACTATTTGTTATTATTTGTTATCATTCCTAATATTGCTGAAATGTGGGGTTTTTAATAAAATGTATATTTATTTCAAGCATTTACAGTAAACTGTACACTGTTTAATAATTTTGACTTATTTTGTAATTAGTAAACATATAAAATGATTTATTTATAATTTGCAAATAGTACAAATACAAACAATCCCTAGAAAAGTATTCAACTCTTGGAAGTTTTCATGTTTTATTCCTACAACATTTGGATTTTATAATTATTCATTGCTTTTTATTATTATTATTATTTTATATCACTAACAAATCCGAACAAAGTCTAAAGAGGCGAATACCTGTTAGAGGTACAGCATATTTTCACAATAACTGATATATAACAGAACTTCAATTATAATCAATTTTATGACACCATTCTTCTTTCAGTGCTTTGAGAAAGTATTAATTGAGAAAGTTTTGTTTATTCAAAGATATAATTTAAACACTGTTGTATTTTATAAATATATTTTCATGGAAACAAACAAAAAAAAAAAACAGAAAAGATAGGTGGAGTTCATTTCCATAGTCCTTGATTCTGATGCTGCACATTTCAGGGAAAGTAGTACAGCATTATTTATTTTTACACCAGTCAACTTCACATTTGGACAGCAGCGTTTGAGTTTATCACCTTTACTAAGACAAACTCTTCTAATTTGAAGAGGTTTCCTAATTTCGGAACATTTTACAATAAGGTTCCTTTTCTTAACATTAGTCAACATGAACTAATAATGAACAATATTTCAGTTGCACTTCATTTTTATAATACATGCACTTGCGTCTACTTACAGTCCTGGGTGATATGAGGTAATAACTACATGGGTTAAGGTTAGGTTTAGGGGTAGGTGCAGGTTTAGTACCTATATCCCAATTATTGTAATACCTATAAGTAAGAGACCTTACTGTGAAATGTTACCCAAATTTTATCTCTTTAAAAAAAAAGGAAGCTGCTGTGCTCCCCTGTATAGGCTATACTTTTCTACAAATTGGCAAAATGCTTTTAAGACAATTATTACCTAAGTAATAATGCCATTACAATTGTAAGGGTTTTCTTAAAGTTGGCATGAAATCAAAATTGACAATATTTGCTTTGTTATCGCATATTAATAGTCTAAATCCACACAAAAAAAAAGGATTAAAAAAAAATGTCTTTGTAATATTTAATCAAACTCTGAAGACGTACTTCCTTTCTGGAATGGCCTTCCCTCTATGATGACGTCAGTTTGATGGTTATAGCATCCCCTCCAACTGTCATTCTGCTGTGAGCTTTGACAACAAGCTGAATGGAAAGCCTATACTTTTCTAGATCCAACCAATTCCCAGAGGAAAAGAAAAACAAGCCATGTTTCACTCAGAAAATTTTAGGGGTGGAACGGTCTACATCACTCATGGTTCGGTTTGTATCGCGATTTTACTTTCATGGTTTTGGAACAGTTCTGTATATGTTCAGGAAAAAAGGACTACTGTCAAATAAAAATAAAGAAAATTAAAAAAAAATCAAACTACAAGGAATAGCACAAATAAATACAATAGAGCAAAGATACAAAATAAAATAAACAGTGCTTTTCAGGTGTTCAGGTAGGTCTAACAGTAGTTTTCAGGTACAGACATTGAATAAAGCAATCAAATGTAAAATAACACTGCATATAATCTTCACTGTATAAATTAAAGACTGATTCTTTATTAAAGTTACAAAAGTGATTCAGTAAAGAGCATTGAGTGATTTATTTGCCTTTTGTTGTTTGATTAGCAAAAAGAAGCAAAAGAAGACTTCAAAGCAATTTAGTATTCACACGCTGTCTGAGACGTACGCCCTTTCGGACGAGTGAGCACACAAAACTTCTCACACAGCATGCACAAGTTCTTTTTCTCTTGCGCTTGAATGGTTTAAGTGGCAAGGCTTAAAAACATGCAAATGATAAACTTTTGTGATGATGCAGCTCTGGCACAATCGGGAGAGTGACAGTTCTGTCAACTGAGCATCTTTCACGCTGGCGCTGAAGCATCAGGCAGTCCATTGTCAATCTATTATTGCTTTCCTTACTGCTTTTCGTTATTCTGTGGCAGTTGAGCAAAAAAAATAAAAATAAAGAAGGTGTCTGAAAGTTGCGGATGGTGGTCAATTTGTGTGTAAATGTACAGTATGTTTTCGAAAACGTTTTCCACTTCTGATGTCATTTCTAGGGAGAAATTACTATTGTAGTAATTAAATATTTGCTTAGTTATCACCTAAGCTTGTTCTATTTTAATGTAGATCATTAAACCGCTACGCTGCCTCAGAAGTGCAAAATCAGTTTCGTAAGGTACCTTCATAAGCAAACCCTGCCAACAAAGTCATTGCCTGATAAGGCAGCGAGGCGACAAGTCAAGTTTTCGGACACAGCCAGAGTCATAAAGAGTGGTGCAGGTATGACATCATAACCCGGAAGACTAATTCGCTGCTGGTTCCTTCGAGATTTTCCTATGGGGTTTTATAATGTTTTTTTTGTTTGTTTGTTTTTTTTTTGGGAAACCTTGGTAAACAACCTCTGCTGTTCTGCAATATACACTGCACACACTCACACCCCCAAACTGCCTTATCTAGTAACAAAAACATACATTTTCAAAAATGAACATAACGCCTTCAAAATTCACTTTTTCGCTATGGGTGTGTGTAATTTTTATATGCGCTGAAGAACAGTACAGTGCAATTTTTTTTTGTTTGTTTGTTTTTTACAGAGAAGCATTACACCCCTCGAAAATATGTCACAATACTGAAGTTCGCAACTTCCTGTTCACACAGACAGTAAACCAGAGGGTTTGTTGCAACCAGGCACACTAAACACTTACAAAAATAAAATGCTGTCCTTGATAAACATCTGTTCCTTAGTCAGTCCAAGTAAGTTTAAAAAAAAAAAAAAAAAAAAAAAAGATAAAATGAGAGTAAAACCTCACATTGTAGAGATTGTTAACTATTTAACCTTTAAAGTATGAAAGATAACATGAGCTTTGGCACTGAAACACATGTATTTTGAAATATGTAAATTAACAATAATTAAGAACAGAAACATGTCAAACAATGTTACTCAGAAATGACTGATAAGAAAAATTACTTGCTCATTTCACCCCATATATGACAAGTAAGTGTTTGTGCCTTGTGCTAATAAATAAAGCCATGTTTTAAAAATAAAACATTAATGAAACATAAAAATCTTTGTACCATGGATATTACTGGACCCATGTAATAGCATCTTCGGCCCTTTTCTACCTTCTTGTGAGATTACTCTGCAAAGTGTAAATGATCTTTTACTTTGCAAAGAAGTGCCAAGTGTCCACTGCAAAACAGAAACAATGAGTTAAAAGTTATATAATTTTTTTTTTTTTTTTTTTTTTTTTTTTTTTAAAGTTATAAAATACAATTTTACCTTCAGAAGATACTGGGAGAGGTTCCCCATATTCTGCAGCCTACAAAAGCAAATGTGCATTTGTCTTGTGTGATCTCAAGTATGGCAACAATAAGTCAAAAATTAGCCAATATTAAAGGACAAACACTAACAGCTTGAACCACAGCACTGGCCTCTGCATCACTGCATTTGAATGGAGTATCACACAAGGAGGTGTTTTGACTAAAAAGAAAAGTCAAAGTAAATAACAAAATCATAACTATGTCATCAAAATAACTACAAAATCTTTAACAAAGAGAAACTCCGTTGTCACTTAATAAATGATATAAAAATCAAATCTCACACTCACCAAACAACTTCATCACCTTTCATCTTTTTTCTCATCACTAAAGCATTCCAGTAGCCGTGTGTTGATTTTATGACTTCTATAGCAAAGTCCTAACAGTATATTAACAACATCAACATTAGAGGATTTATCATTAAATGGATTAACACTTCTCCATCAGCAATATACCATGATACGCTACCTTATCCTTAAACTGTCCATTGAAAGCAAAATGGTTCTCAGGCTTTCCATCGGGCACTTTATATTTTTTAAACCAATCCACCGTAGCCTCAAGATGACCAGGCTTAACCTTTCTCACATCCTCAATACCTGTTAAAGACACACAAATTGAGATTACTCGGTCATAAATGTAGATGATACAATAACTACATAAACGTGTAAAAAAAAATAAAAAATACTCACTGTTAAGGCTCGATGCATCTGGGTCTTCTATATTGATGGCTATTACCTTCCAGTCAGTCTCTCCTTCATCTATCAAAGCCAGAATTCCAAGAACTTTAACCTGAATCACCTGCCCCGTTACACACACCTGTGACACAGAGATTTACAGTGGGTTACAAAAGTAATCAGACCCATAACCAATTTGTGTTGGAAAATAAATATCTATTGTGCTAAATATTAAAACACCAAAATACATGGAACAATGGGTCAAAAATACCACCTACACAGTGTCACAAGCTACAATAATAATAATAATAATAATAATAAATTACTTAAATTGTCAAAGAGGTATACAAAATATTATAATATTGATTGATTGACAGTTCCACCCACCTTGGAGCCGATCTCACACACGTCTATGGGGTCATTGTCTCCACAGCACATGGTTTCCTTGTCAGTGTGGTTGGGATCTTCCCATGTCTTAATTTATTGGTAAAAGATGGATTATATTTATATTAAAATTTGATAGAGGATTAGTAATACAAAAATAAAACAACAGTAGAGACAAAGAAACAAAAACACTGACTTTTCAAATCAGACTGCAGACAGATATTTTGGAAATTCATAGCCATAATCAAAACCAGAACATCACCTGTGGAAGTGCACCATAGTTCCAAATGTAACCTTTATGTGGAAAAATGTTAGCTACATATCGTAGCTTGCCTTTCTTCACATCTTGCTTGATTGGGTTTAATGGTTCCTTTGTTGCTATCTGTGGATAAAGGAAATTATGTAGTGCGTTTTAAAAATTATGTGCTCAAAATAACATACTATTGTATTGCACATAAGCACAATATCAGAAAATACAATATTTCAACGATTCATTTTTTTCTACTAATATGTTCAATTAATCTTATTTAAGTGCTACATTCAATGCATCTGGTCAATAAATTAAATTAGCTTTCCTATTCTTTTGCCAAATCAGGCAACTGATTGATTTCCAATCAAATTAAGAAATATAGAGATGCTGAAAACAACAACAAAAACAGTTTTTAATATTGAAAAATATACTTACCTCCATCTTGGCATTTGACCAACGAGGAACTTCTACGACCATATTAAACAGGATCTATTAAATACAAAACAACATTATTATCATCTATTTTACGACAAAAAGGTCCCAAAATGCAGACTGATGAATGGTTACCTCATTCGTTTTAATTTTCTTTGGTGGAACACCACATTCCTGATAATTAAGAAACATAATGTCATTAGAAAATAGACTTAAGAATTGTGCCAGTTATCTTGATGTCAATTAGGTTATTGGATTCATTTATAATTTATTTATTATCACCTGACCTAATAGCACTGATTTGAAGTAGACATCCACATTATACCAACCTGATCATCAGCAACATACAGAGGAATGTCATGGAAAGGGGATATGTACTTTCCATCTGAAGTTTCTGCAAAGCAAATGTCATATGTTGACTGTATTAGTCATCCAAATTCAAATTATCTCAAGATATGAGACTGTGTTTAAATTAGGTTCTTATATTTCCTTCTCATAATGCTTAATAAAGAGATAGACCATGGGCGTTGCTAGAAGAGATGTAGGAAGAATAAAGTGCACAAAAAGGAAAATTAATAGTTTAGTTTTCAATTCAGTGAGTGTAACCGGAATGCATGAATGTTACGTCTCTCACTTATGACGTTTCACAGTCACCAGCCGTTAGCGCGCATAAATTCGCAGCGAGGTAAAGTTGTCGACAACAATCATTTTATTTTAGAGGTGTGAGGGACTTATAATCCTCATTTTTATTAATTACCTCATTTTTATGGACTCATTTTAAGGGCAAACTTACTTAAATAAATCCTGTAGTCAGTTGAGTTAGGTCGTCCTCTCTGCTCTGTTAGGTAATGCACCATTTTTGTCAAATGAATGGAAGCAGCTGAAATGAAAGACTTGCTTTTCCGAGAGGATTGTGAACAGAGAAAGGCAGCAGAAAGCTTCGCAGCAGTATAAATAACTGAACGCATTATTTTCGTTGACTTATATTATATTAGTTCCTGATTGCGTGTCAACGTCCCACACGTTTACGCGTCACACAATCTCTTTTAGTTATTTCATACTGCCACCTATCGTCAGATGACCGTAGTTTACACAAAGAGATGGCCAAAGTATCCAAGCAAGTTTGGGGAACAGTGCCAATAATAGCTATAAGAGGGAAGTTGGCTTGTGTAATTTAGGTTCATTGGTCGTATGTTTTGTACATTTAACTTATTGATATTCTTTTCTGATTTTTTAATTAAAATATTAAAATAGAAGGCAAAGATGTTTTGGTCTTCTGATGATGATTGCAGGTGATGAGAGTTCAGTAGGGGGCGCTCTTCGTATTTCTATAGCTGTTAGAAAAATGAATGGTTAAAAACTCGGCTTTAATAACGTGGGTAACTGCATTGCCACAGTTTCACCGTTATTTTATGTTATAGTAGCCTATTTAAGAATCAAAAGAGTAGAATGTTGACTCTTCCATATTTTAAAGTGAGCTGTCAAAAATTGCTAAAAATAAATCATACATTATACCTCAAGAATTCTGCAATCATGTTGTGTCAGTGGCAGACTCAAATTAAACTTATTCACTGATGATGTGTTCCTCAACTGCACAGTCTGATTTGTTCACGTGTCTATTTTAACCCATTCAAATTTTGCAAATGATGTTTGTGTTTTCAGTAAATAATTAAGTCTTAAAACTCTGAATACCAAATCTCTGCCTGTTTCTTAGCTATCGTGTATCAAGCACAACAGAATTGCAGGAGGTTATGCAACCTCAAATGCAGAGGAAAAGAATAAACTGGCAAACAGCTCAAACGGTGCCAGTGTTGTCTGGACTGATCTCACTAAAAGCACATTAGTCAAGTTTAAAACTCTGATACTGACCGAAGATAAGGAGCATGTTTTTCATGATTCATGTTTTTATGTATCAAATGATTTTTTTTTCTTTCTATTCAATAAAATCAGTTGGGTCCAGCATGCTCTGTCTATAAACAGAAAATTAAATGCAAGTGTTTAGATGTAGGTCAGATGACTAGGTGTCAAATATTTTGCAAACCACATTTAATAATTTCATTATATTTGTGAAATTCATTAATGCAATTTTTTCTCTTACTCTTATACCCTTATTTAAATTAGACCAATTTTTACTAGCTCTGGTAAGAATGAAAAATAAAAGGCAATGAAGTTAACTGATTTATTTGTGAAATTAGTTGTAAATGTATTGATATATTTAAGATATCTCTTGTTCTTGCACTTATATAGCCCATATATATATATTTGGTTATTTATATTGATTTACATATTACTAGGCTATAACAAGTATCTGGTTCTGTCCCTGGACTTATGTTGAAGTTGTGTTCCTGTGTCCTGTTCTTCTTCTTTTGGAACTAATGGTGGTTGGCAAACCAGCTTTGGTGCATTTCCACCACTTACTGGGGTGGAGTGTGAAGCATTGATGTAAAAGGAAATTCTTAAAATTCTCTAAATTCTTCCATCCAAACATGATTTCTTAAGTTATTCTAATAAAGCTGTGGTCACTTTTGAATTTTTGTTCAGTAAGTTCTTTAATGTTTACCTTTATTCTTACAGGTACAGCCCTAACCTCTTCATTGAGCTAAGATTGTTCTTTATTATAACCAACACATTTTAGAAGTCAGATTTTTCCTTGTTTAATCTTATAACGCTTGATAAAGGATCAGAGCAAATAACTTGAAACAAATGAACCTCTTCCACCCATTTGAAGGGCCAAATGAATTGCAATCGATTCTGAGAAGTAAACAGATAAGAAATTAGATGTTCTTTTACATATTTTATAGTCCAGCTGTGGAATGACAACCGCTGCAGACAAGATCAGATTCAGGATCTTTTGAGTAGAATTTTTTTCTCCTGTTTCCTGTGCCATGTTTGTAGTTCTTTGCAGTTTTCCCTGTTGTTTAGTCTTGATTGTTCCCAGGTGTGTCTTGTTAGTATTCATGCCCTCTATGTATGTGTTTCTTGTTTTCATTGTTGGTTGTTGCCCATGGATGTATGTGTTCAAAATTAAGCTACGTCAGTTCTTTTTGTTTTGTTTTTGGCTTTGTTCATTAAACTATCACTCCTGCACTTAGGGTAGGCTATGTTTAGACAACAACAGTGTACTAAAAACGTAAAAGTTTTTCCTTTGCGTTTTTCATGTACAGGCAACAACATGGTCAAAATGATCCCCGTTACACAGATTTGCGAAAATGACTAAAAACACTTATGCATGCCTGGCCAGTAGTTAGTGACGTCACAAACTCGACACCATTCATGGGCATGGCATATTGTGATGTCACAGTATAGTGGAAATCTGGAACAGAGTAGACACTGCTTCTGATTTATGGGGATTAAAAAAATAGGAGTGGGTGGATTTTCACCATTATAGGCTGGTTGTTTACACACACTGTGTGGACACCCATCAGCTGAATTGATGTATGGTCTTAAACGTACAGTAGATCAGACATTGGGCATGTGTTACTTTGTTCCCATAGTTACCCTCATTTGTTAACTAAGGCTGGTCACACACTTGTAGATTTTAAGCTCAATTTTAAGCCCGATTTGCACCCAGAACGTCATTATGATTATTTAACTGCTCCCAATCGAGATGGAGCGTCCCCGATCTCAAATTCCGATCTCAAACTGTTCTGATCTCAAACTCTTTATAGGGCTGCATTTGACGTAATACCCACAATAGCCAATGAGAGTGAGCAAGCGTCACCTACCGGATATTGCATTCTACTTTAGCTGAAAGTTGGCAGCCACAAACATGCCACAAAAATGGAGTATTGAGCAATCACCCATTCTTTTTTTTTTCTACTTAGTTTGTCACTGTAAAACAGAACGCGCTCCAGGAGAGCCAGCTGACAACGTCTATTGTCCGTCATTTGTTTTTTTTCTTCTCAAGTCACGTTTGATCTCGCGAGTCTCCATGAGATCTCGTCTCGCTGTGAAATCGTTCCTGCAGTCAACAAGTGTGTGGTCTCACAGTCCGGTCGAATCATCTAATGTGTGCGTTCAGAGGATTATAATGCTAAAAATCATCTGACACTGTCATTATGTCTGTGGTCTTCCAGAGTTTTAAAATCGGTTAAGATTTGAAAATCGTCTAGTGTGTCCAAGCCTAAGTGATTCATTTCTTCCTGTGCCTTGTCTAGTCGCTCGTTACCCAGTGTATATATAACCCCATGTTTTAGTTTTTATTTGTCGGTCATTGTCTTTACAAGTTTTTGGTAAAGCTGTTACAGTTCCAGTCCTCATTGGATTATTGTCTTCTCTCTAGATTGGATTATCATCTTCTCTCTAGTTTGGATTATTGTCTTCCCTTCCTTATCGTACGAGATGTCCAGGTCTCCCTCAAGCTCACTCCTTACTAATGCTCCAAGGAGGAGAAGGAGGGGGAGAAATCCCCCTAGTATGGTGGTCTTAGTGTTTCCAAGTCTGGTCATCTTGACAGTCTCAAGTCCGGTGGTCTGAGTCCCCATGCTCCGCCCTAGCCACCTGCTATGCCATCTCTGTACTGGCTCCTTGCCCTGATGGCTCCACCTTGGTCTCTAGGCCCATTTGGCCCACCATTCCTCTCTGTTCTATGACACTCCTGGACTTATGTTTATGTTTGTTGGAGCATCTGGAGGCCTCTACTTATAGGGGGAGCTCTGTTACATGTTCATTGGTTTTGAGAGTCTTTGTTTTGATATATGGACCTTTTTTGAAGTGTTTTTCTGTTTCCTTTGTTCCCATTGTTCACTTCCTGTGTTTGTTTTACTTTTGTCCCCATAGTTACCCTTGTTGGTTTCTATAGTTGTAGTGTAGCACCAATAATGCAATAATGTAAAAATGTACAGAACCAGACATATTGGAACTGGAAGTTTTAACCTTTATGCACACAGCACTTTTAAGTTATTTTCATCTCAGTTTGAATGATCATCTAAAACAGTACTGAAGAACCCAGAAGTATTCCACTGAGTATTTGTTCAATTTAACTGGGTGTTCTACAGAGGGTGCTAACATATAAATGAAATGTGGTCATAATTATTTATTTTTTTCATCAGTATTTCTGTCTGTTCTTCTCAACAACTAATAAGATTATACAATATGATTTTAGTTTGATATGAAGTTTGTCACAGAACATTGGGCCTCTTCTCCAGAGCCTGTTACAAAAGTGAATTTTTTTTTTTTTTTAAATAAAAGAATAAGTGAAAATAACATTAATAACTAACATGAATGCAATTCAGTCAAAAAAAGGTCTCAGGTTATGCATGTAACCATGGTTCCCTGAGAATAGGGAACGAGACGCTGCGTTCCCTAGGGGTCGCTATGGGGAATGCCTCCGGCATGCCATGTGTATGAAGCGTGAGTCTAAACACGACAATGAACTTTACATTGGTAGGCAGCAGCCTATGACATCACCACAGGTGCGACTGTGAGTATAAAAGGGCACCTGGAAATAACGTCATCCACTTCTTGTCTGAAGGAGACCGAGAAGGAATGCCTGAAGCATGGCAAAGGGACGCAGCGTCTCGTTCCCTATTCTCAGGGAACCATGGTTATATGCGTAACCTGAGATGTTCCCTTTTGAAAAGCGAACTCCCCTAGGGGTCACTATAGGGAACAGAATACCCATGCTGAAGGGATGAATGCCTTATTGGCTGAGCTAATTCAAAGACTCAAAGAGTCTTAATCCTTAGGCGCACCAGTGACAACCATAGGCCGGAGGTTCTCAAGAATGGAGGCCTCAAGGAACACTCTAAGAGAGGAATCCTAGCTACATTCATACTCAGGCCAGCTTCCAAAAAGGCTCACAGAAAACCTAGAATACTCAAAACTTCCAAAAGCAGCCCTGGAGAGAGGAGGCCTCAACAAGAGGCCTTAAAAGACTCTAACCCAAGGGCAGTGCCGGGTTGAGTCCAGCTGGCCCACAAAGTTCCGCAGAGTGGAGGCCTAAATCATACCGACCAGATTGAGAGGGGGCCTAAGTAACACACTTGAACTGAGGTAAGCAGCCAAGGAGGTTCAAAGAGAGCCTAACTACCTAGCACACTATCCTACTGCCTGGCAGAGCTCAGAGAGCAGAGGCCTCAATAAAACAACTCTCTTAAACGAGGGGAGGCCTAACAATGCTCATATTAGCCAAGGAGGCTCACAGAGACTTAGTTGACAATAGCCAAGCTCTAGGAGCGGAGGCCTCAGCATAACAACTCTCCTATCGAGAGGAGGCCTTACAAAGCTCCACACTCAGGAAAAGCTTGCAAGGAGGCTTAAAGAGAGCCTGCAACCTGCAACTGATATCCAGGTGGAGCTCTAGAGAGCAGAGGCCTCAATAAAGGTGACTCTCAAAAACAAAAGGGGAGGCCTTACAATGCTCATATTAGCTAAGGAGGCTCAAAGAGAGCCTAACGACTTAGCAAATAATAGACTTAGCAATAAAAGCTGAGCTCTGGTAGCGGAGGCCTCATCATAACGATTTTCTTATCAAGAGGAGGCCTTAACAATGTTCTACACTCAGGATATCCCACAAGGAGGCTCACAGAGAGCCTGCGTCCCACAAATGCTAACCTGGCGGAGCTCTAAAGAGTGGAGGCCTCGATAAAAAAACTTTCTCAAAGGAGAGGAGGCCTGACGACACTCACGTTAGCCAAGGAGGCGACTTATAACCAAATTATAATTACGAAATAACCAAGCTCAACCTAGCTGAGGCCTCAGCATAATGACTCTCCAATCGCAAGGAGGCCTAGCAACACTGAAAAATTAAAAACACTGCTATCAATACAGCATGATGCTGCTGTTAGCAGATTCTATAAATGCAGTAGCCAAGGAGGCTCAAAGAGAGCGTAATGACTTTACAACACTGCTAGAAAAAACAGGGGCCTCACAGGCATAATGCACTTCCTATAGTAACGGCTAAGGAGGCTTAAAAGCCTAACAACTCATCATTGCCAGTAGGTGGAGCTCTACAGACGGAGGCCTCAAATATTGGCCTAGCAATGTCCAAAACACAGAAAGCTTAGTTAAACCCTGTTAAAACAAAGTAGTCACCAAGGGGCCTCACAGAGAGCCTACTACTCAGTAAACTATCTGCCGTCAGACAATGCATTCACAGCTAGTAAGGCAGATGTAAAAGTAAAAACAAACTGCCAAAAACAACATAGGTCGAGCTTCAGGGCCAGATGTAAAAACGTGTGAGAGCCCCTCCTGGCATAGCCAGGCCCTTCAGCAGATCAGCCTGGTAGGCTTGCAACACAGCCAAAATGTGCATCGCTGCACCAACCTGACCTACTGCCGCATATGCTCTGCCATTAAGACACGAGATGACGCACAAAAGTCTAGTAGGCAGAGACGGAGCCTTCAACGCAGATGCCACGCCCATCATGAAATAGCTGGCCAGCATTTTTTTGATCAGAGGCATCAACGCATTCTCATGCTCCTGCATCCCCTCAACAATACCATAAATAGCCTGAGTGCGATGGATGTGGGCAGAATATGGCTTTCTCTAATATCTCTGCACCTCAGTATGAAGATCTAGGAGAAAAGAAAGGCACGTATGAGATGGACAGTTATGTCCCGACAGGAAACGTTCATCGAGGCGACTGCGAAGGGGCTCGAGTTTCTCGATTTTCCACGGCATATCTAATCTCACCATGGCATGACTGGATCTCCTTTCTTTTAAGTGGGAAACCTCTCTTGGGTCTTGATCAGCTTAGCCAACTCTGCCTCACTCTCTTTAGGCAAGACTGGTTTGCGACCCGAAGTATGCTTGTAGCCTTGAGTCCGTATCTCCTCCCTCCTTGTCCTCTTTTCTGCCATTGGATTCTGAAATAGGGTCTACATGATTATCATCATTACTATTTGAAGTTGAATCTGAAGTTGGTAAATTAATTAACAGTGTTCGAATTGGGCCAGTAAGCGGCAGTACACAGTACCGGCACTTCTCTATTTTTACCTTTAGCATAAATGTAAAAACATTATGTTTCACACAGGGAAGCCCGCTGCCTCCTCCCTTCTCCAGGAATAGGTTTTAAACCGAGCATTGGGAGTACCGGCACTTTTTTTTTCACTTCAAGCACTGGCTAACTAGCGTTTTTATTTTTATTTTTTAATGCTAACTAGTTAGCTAGTGGTTAGCATCGCAATTAGCATTAGCATTGCAAGCTAGCTCAATATAGACAGTTTTCAACAAAGTTTTTACAAAAGTAAAACTAGCTTTTGAAAACTAGCTACATTTTTGAGGGACATAAACAGAGAACATAATTCATCCATTAGAATGACTTGAATGGCTGTCCCAGTTTAACAATACGCTATTGACAGTGTCAAAATCTCATAAAAAAAAAAAAATAAATAATATGATTTTTAAAAATTCTGATTTACCATTACATCCTAAAACAAAATATATAACAATTACCATATATAACAACGATCCATGAGTTTTTTGTTTGTTTGTTTGTTTTTTGTTTATTTTTGTTTTTTTTTAACCTTAACATTATTCATCTCAGAATGCTATGTCATTTTACTTATCATCACGGTTCACTGCAAGGGTGTTGAATACATGTGTGTGCCACACCCTAAGAAGTGATGTCATAGCCACAGAACCCATATTTTTAATCACATACTAGCTTATGGTGAGCTTTTTTATGATGAGATTTTTAGTAATGGAAGCATATACATGTAAATATAGAAATTATGAAGCTTAACTGTCCCACTTTAACAGTATTCACCCATTTTTGTTTATTAGACATGTTACTTTTTTATTTTTTTGAAACTTTATTTGTAAATTAATTTTAGATATCTGAATCTCCTTCCATTATTTGTAAATATGATCCACACCATGATATAATGTATTTTAATCTCATATAAATGCACTCAAGGTTGGCAATAAACATGAGAAAGTCTTTTTGTTTAAAGATTAAATCTGTGCAAATACAGTATGTCAATTTAAGCCTCTATAAAGCTGATCATTAGCTGTAACCAGATCCAGTGGTGCAGTAAAGTAGCAAGACTTCACAACATGTTTCAATATAAAAAGAATCCTAAAGACTCAATTGTGTTCATCCTTATATTGAAAATGCTGTGTTTAAATATAGCCAGAAATTATAAACAACCAAATGGCAGCATGGATTTCCAAATAGCACCAATACATATTCAATGCATGATTCATTACACAGGCACACTCTCTGGGAAAAGAATATGTCCCCCATGCTAACATGAATTTGTTAATCATAATCATACAGCTTTAGACAGATTTGTTACCAAGTCACTGTAGCTATGAAAGACTTTTTCTGTTTTTCAAGTTCAGCTGTAGCACAAATTTTAAGAAGACCCTTGACTTTTGTAATTTGTTCTAGTAAAACTGGGCGTGATGAAGAAAGAAGTTCATTATAATGAAATGAAGACACATGATGAGTGAGTCATATTGATAGGAAAGAAAAAACATAAAAGTGTATACAAGAAAAAAGGAAGGAGAAAGAGGCCAGAAGTATGGCACATAATGCATATAATCTTTACTAATACAAGGAAGTTCAAACAAATCAAATCAAACTAATCATATTAACAGTAACAGAAGAGTTCAGTTACCACAAATGACAGGAAAAAGCAAGGTTTATAACTTCTCTGATATTCTGAAATAAAGATTTATCTTTATTTATTATGTCTCAGTACAAAAAAAAAAGTCAATTTTCCTTCAGAAAAAAAATTAGTGGTTAATTGCCTTTAGACTCAAAGACTCAACAACAAATAAATACAAAAAAAAAAAATGTTTAATTAACTTCTTACAAAAACCTCATTAAACAATGCTGCTTTAACTTGTCTACTCTCAGGACTAAAATATTTTTTTAATAATAAAATTTTTTTTTTAATAAAGTTTTGGCTTTTAAGCAACTAAAGAGTGAGTATGGTGACAGAATTTTTTGTTTAAAGCAAATATACTGTGGAAGACATGACTTGACTGAACTGACCAAATTTAGACATTTATGCCATAGCATTTATTTTTTCCTTAATGTAGAATTAAATGACTTGAATGAGAGAGCTGTGCAAACTCATTTCACCTATCAGTCACCTACAGCACTTGAAAATGTAAAGCTCTGCAGAAAAGTTTCAACCATAACAAAGACTCATTAATTTCCAACACAGGCTTCTTTTCTTATGACTGAATGTTCTAACATGCAAATGCACTTTCAAAGAACTGTAGAGGTACAACGTACTAGGCTACTGTGAACCTCTAAGGGTAAATAAAGTTCAAAGTTGTCCCTTTAAGGGTAGTGCCCTATAGTGACTACCACTATTTTTGCACAATTTTTCTGAGAGTGCAAATTCTTACATCTTTCTTTCATTGTTGGAGACTGTGAGACCCTTGCAGAAAGAACTGCCAGTTCAATAATGTTTTCAAAGATTTTCAACCTGATGTCTATATAAGTTAATTTCCCTGACATTTGTTTGCTTTTCTACACAAGCCATGACCACAGGTTATGGAGGAAGTATCACACAATTTTGATAATTACATTTTCTCCCACCCTTATGGTTCTTAAACAAGGATTGATTACTTTCTAATTTCAAACCATTTGGTGAGTCAGGTTCAGTCTGCCTCAATCGCAAATATTGTTCTCTATCTATCTGCCCTCTTATTTGGATGTACAGTAAATGATTTCCTCATTATGTATATGGTGGAAAAGTCATTTCCGTCACTAGCACTGGCATATGCTATTTTTCTGAGGATTTAAGGATTTTTTTTTTTTTTTTTGGTTCATCCATACCAGTAGTCTACCCAACACAACTGTTGAATATACAAAATAAACTCATTATGATCCTGTTTCTCTCTGTAATGGGCAGATAAATACATCCACTCATTCTTTATCTACACCAGAAACACATTGTTATATAGCTCATAGTTCCAGATTAACCATATTTCACCTGAATAAGGGATTAATTATACATTCACATTGCTGTATATGGGAAACTTTTGACTATTTTTACACAAATACACAGCTGACCCTGAATGTAGTCATTCATGTTAGTCAGAGTTAAAATGATTCGACAACTATCTCTGATTAAGGTACATGAGAGCATAATCTGTTCAAATCTAAGAAATAGCTGATCTATTAAAATAATATTCTGAATAAAACAGAAGTCTAATATAAAAGCCCACAGATTCTCTTTCACAATACATGTCATGGGGTTTACGCATTTGGTCTTAATGTTGATATATAAACCAGCATTGTCGTAATGCTTTGTAAATGTTGACACAAATCGAAAACTTTACAGGCTTGTTTGATATGTCGACCTTTGTCATGCCCTTTCAAGTTAAGTCATCAGACCCTCCTTCTTGTTTAATATTAACTCTTTCTGCACCCATCCAAAACAATATTTCCAATAGTCTAAATGAATTGTTAAGCTTCTCACATACTTTAAACATTTTTTAAAGGTATGTTTATTAACTATATTTTTATTTAAAATTGCGTAGATTGTGTAGATAGAGAGATTGATAGGAAGATAGATAGATACTTATTAGACTTGCTTATGTCTTGGATTGCTGCCGGTCTGATGCTCTCGTTATTTGTCATATTCCACATGTCCAACAGGTATGCAAATGCTGTCTTGCAAATTCAAGTCACTCTGCAAGATATTACACTGTGTGAAACACATTTTATTTCATCTATCATCACCTTAAAGGAGACCAGACTCCCAAAAGACCAGAATCCTTCATCTCTAGCTTCATATGTGTCTTTTTTGTAAAAAGAGAAGTGAAGGAGGTGTGGCTACAGCTCTCCTGAGGCAGGTATGTCGGAAACAGAAGAGGGGGAGGGTTTACCTGCATGGAGTTAGTGTACACAGCAATAGAAGCAACACTGCACCTGTTCCTCTTCCCAGACTCTCCCCTTCTCTCTCTTTCACCTCTACTCCAGACAGCCAAACAAGAGGGAGCAGAAAGGGGTCAACATGGATCCCAACCAGGCCAGTGGGAATGACAGAGAGAATGAAAAGGTGGAGAGAAAAGAGAAGGACAAAGGAATTAAAAGGAGAAATAGACTTTTCACAAGATACCTGGAAAGGAGGAAGACAGATACTATTGTGGATGATGACGCTTCCAAAGGTGACATCAGCATCGCAACCTTGGTGAGAAGGAGCTATTCTGACAAGACAGAGTATAATGCTAAACTTAAAGGTAATTTTTTTTTTCTCACAAACTGGATAGAATTCTTCAGATAATTTGTATGAAGTTGTGATTTTATACTGGTTAAACATCAGATAATTCTGTAGTAATGCCTTGAAAACCTCAGAAGGACCTTTGTTATGCTAACAGCAACACGTTTTTTTAACTTGTCACCAATTTTTTTCTGACATCCTGCAGAGCAGCAGGTTAGCACATATTTGATTTTATACTAATTATACTCTTTCAAAGCCTCCCATCTCAAATTCCATTAGATCTTTTGTATGGAGTGAAGTAAAATAAAAAAATAAAAAAAGGGCATGTGTGTGCTGATGCTTAGCACCTGTTGCGTTGTTACATTACAGAGAGAGATCTATTCCCACTGGACTGATGTCACATATGCAAACTGAACCTCGGCCACAGTGCTGAACATGGTTGTGGAACAGTCGTAAACAAGCTCAGCCACAGTGCCTACGCTGTTTACTTTATCAGGAAGTTGCTATCTACTAATATTTAACTGGTTTATTCGGCATTGCACTCTTTTTGCATTATTAGAGCATTTATCTCAATGAGTAGGAAATATTATAAGAAATATTAAGTTATTCATTCACTCATTTTCTTGTGAACATCATGTCACATTCTGGTTGTGATGATATGTCAATGTCATCAGAATCTTAACATAAGAATGACATCAGCTGACAGAAAAACTAGTTTAACAGCATCCACTGAACAGGGAATGAAGCTTTTCAGGGCTGCCAAGTCATGACATTGAGGACATCTCACAGCTATGAGGACAGTCTTGTCATACAAGTTCTTAGTTTTCAGACAATAGCCCCTATATAAACAAAATGTGTTGTCATACATTCAAGTCATGTCAAGGAGAATTCTGAGACTTCACAATTAATCTTTAAAAGGCAAACAAACCATTTTATGTATTGAATTTCACTTAACAAACAGCATGTGTCTGAAGTGCTGACAACAAGGAATATGTCAGCGGTTTTAGTTTCTTATTGTACGTGTAGAAGCATTAGCAATGAGATTTTAAAATCATTGTCAAAACCTTTCAATTCTAGTCATATTAGTTGTTAAATTAACTTCTTTTAGTTATTAATATACCTGGTTCCAACATAGTGACGCTGTCCATTTTTATAATTTGATTAATTTTGAGACATTTAATGTATGCCATTGATGGCCAGCTGTATGTCATATGGCTCATTTGAAGTCAAATATGATGACATCATTGAGGAAATGTTGATCCCTGAACAGGAAATGCTCATAAAACTGAGTGTTCTGGATCATTTGAACACCAAGCTGCATAATGAAAGATTGACTAAAACAAGAATAGTGTTTTAGCAATTTAGTATGACTGTATAAATGTGTTTGAAATAAGATATTTTCATGTCTTTCCCAAAAGAAAGAAAAAATGTCCAAAGCAAACACTTGATCATATGAGATACAAGCTCTTAATGGGCACTTGCAGGGCAGGTTCCATTTGTGTGTGTTTAAATGATGTGTTTGGATCCTGTATGTTTACTTTGTGTTACTGAGTCAAACCAATCAGAGAAGGTAGTATGGAAGTCTTGCTTGAGGCTTTCAAATTTGAAAGTAATTATAAATAGGCAAATAATTATTGATGCAATACAAAGGTACTGGAGCTAAATCAACTCTCACACTGAGCTCAAGGCACATCTCCAAGCTTGAGTTCAGTCAGGCCACGTTTTCCTGTAGAAATGTGATCTGTTCAGTGTGGCACAGGTTTCCATTAGCCGGCCTTCATTGAAAAGTCTTGTGAAAGGCTTTGTGTTTTCTTTTCATGAGAACCAGTCTAAATTGCTCAGCCAGTCAAAATGCAGGTTCACTAGAGAATACTGATGAAACATTTGCTATTAGGAATCTTGAATTCACTTTATTATCTTAAGATTGGTGGCATGTTTAAATTTATTCTGCATCAAGATGTACAGTACATGTTTTGGTGATTTATAGGGCAGAGATTTGTCATATGATTCTGTGAGAGTGGAATGAGTGAAACACATCTCCTCTATTGTCATAACCGAACTCTTTGTCTAAGGCTTGCTCCTCTAATAATATCTGTGCACTGCATATTTTGTTTCACACATAATAAGCTACAGTTTTGTTTCCTGGGTAATTAAAGCTGCTGAATTTATAAACGTGAAGTGTATGATTATATCATTTTAGACATGTCATTACGGGAATTCCTCACATTATTGTAGTCATTTCCTTATTTACATCTAAAAATTTTAAAATGTGGTCTAATTATTAGTCTGTTCAAACACCAAATCTGTATGTTTGAGATGTGAAGGCACTAAAAAAAATTAAAAGGCTTAGACAGGTTTATTCAGCATTGCATCACTGTGCCAAAAAGTAATATGACACCTGGCCCCACCTTTGCCTGTAGCGTCTCTCTGTCTCTTTCTGCAAGGAGGAAGTGTCATATGGAGGTGATCAGGAAACAAAGAATCATCTCACTTCCCATGAGTACATACTTGCTTTGTTTAACTTTCATATTGCTAGCAGCAATACCTAAATTTTAATCTTATTTAGATAGCTAATGTATAATATTTTGATGATTCATAAGTCAGTATAAGAATTACACAGATGAAAAGACTTAATTGCATATAATTATGAAATTATAATAAACACTAATAATTAAATTATTGTTATAGAATAACAGTCTAGGTCAGTTTTTTTTATTTTTTATTTTTATCCTGGATAAAGCCAAATATGAGAAATAGTTTAAGGCCTTAATTATGTGTTTGCATGTTTTGTTTTTTTATTTAAGGAGGGACACTAAAGGCAAAAACACTGTTTTTTCAGGCACCTTTCAATTTTGAGATTTTGCACTTTTTGGCTTTTCATAAAGTGTTCAGACTGGTGGAAAGAAAACATCCAAAATACACTTTTAAGTGTATGTTTTATAGCACTTTATATATTTGTGTCTATAGATTTCAATTACAGTAAATATCTTTAAAGGCCGTTTTCTCAAAATGAGTTTTTTCTCCTGCTCTGAGTCAGAAATCTCCACTTCAGCAGAACTTACATAAACCAAACTTTACAGTTTTATTCCTATCTATATTCTGAAGGTTTTTACAGAGGGATTTGTTGTTATATAATTAGCCTGATTTTATACAACATTTTATTCCTAAAAAAATGGTGAAAATGATTTTTTTTCAGACTGTTGATAGTATTTTCTGATTTATGGATTGATAAAAAGAGATAACCAAAATCCCCTCTGTAAAAACCTTTGAATTTAACATGTTCAAAAAATTAAACAAGATTTAATTAAATAACACCTCATTTGCATATTTAAACATTACATTTTAGAAAACTTGTAATACAAAAAATGTTTGCCATTTTTAATGTAATCAATCAGCTGGGTAAGTATGGTGATATCTATTAGTTAATTTTTTTACCCTATTCACCTGGGGTGTCTCGCCTTAATAATAATCTAGTACACTGTAAAAAAAAATATATATATATAAAAATGTGACAGTAAAAACTATTAATCGGTTAACAGTAAGACATCCTTGCATATACGGTGAAAAAATGCAAATTGTTTGTAATTTTATGTTTTTTGGAAAACAGTAAAATGACATATATTTTATAGTTGTAAAAATATACAGGCAACAACACGCAATTCCATAATACCCAAAACATTGTCACCGTGTTTTTTACAGTGAATTTCTGGCAACCACAAATGCGTTTGTTTTTTTTTAACTGAAAATTTAACAGGACATTTTTTACAATGTATGTAAAATCTGAACTCCATAATTCATCTTTTTTTTTTTTTTGTCCTCGCATCAGAGAAAATGTCCCCACATGATCTCTCTTCACCCACATCCCCAGCCATGGATCCAGAAGAGATCCGACACAGGAAGATGATAAAAAGGTCAAAGGTCATTGAGGAGCTGGTTAGGACAGAGGCAGATTATCAGAAGGACTTGGAGCTCTGCATAAGTGAGGTTCTGCTTCCTCTGAGAGCTGCCCAGGCATGTTCACAGTTACAGATATATTCTCTCAAATCTGTACATGAAAATTCTCTTTATTAAACATTATATCAAGTGCAACCTAAAGCACAAGTCGGCTGGGCCATTACAAACACACTCCCTGCGTCTCAATCAGCTCCCTAGGTCATGAATCAGTATATCATGTAAATGAATGTGGCTGATTCCCTGATTAGTGCCCTGACTACTGAACTAGGGAGCTGACTGAGACACATCCACTATCTTTTAAATGCAGAACACTTTTAGATTTGTAATCTCATCACATAATCACCATAGAGGTATACATAGAAGTTTTATGTTATCACTAAATACTACAAAAATAAATTCCGATCAATATGTAGTGTTTCCACATAACAAATAACTTATTTGATATACTTGTTTTAATGATAATTTTCCCATTATGATGTGTAGTGCATTTCTGTTAAGCATCTACTAAACTTGCTATTTCTATATTAACTTTTTGTTTGATGCATTAATTTTGGGGTCTGATGGGTTTGTTATAGGTGGTGGATGTGGATCGACTGTTCACCAACATTGAGTCTGTGTGTGATCTCTCTGCTGATCTGCTCCAAAGGCTACAAGATGCCATAGCTGACCCTGACCCTGAAACACAACTCATAGGTAATTTTAAAATATATTTGAAATAGGCATAATAGACATGCAAGCATTAAATTAACAAACACAGATGTTGGCTATAATTAAGTGTTATGGAACAACTGACATTACAAATTAGGATTAATTTTATTAGTGTTTATTGTTAAACTAATTATTCATGAACTTAATAAACCCAATAAAAATAATGGTAATATGTGGTTTTAAAATAAAAAACAAAGTTAAATTATTATTAAAGTATTTTAAAGTATATAAAGATTTTTCAAACTTTTCCACAAATGTAAAAAATTATTCCATATATTGTGACTTAATTACACTTCATAGATTTCTTCACTTTATAGACCGCTTTGTCTTTTTTTTAGGTGAAGTGTTTATCCAAGCCAAGGCTGTCATAGAGGAGGTATACAAAATTTACTGCTATCATCACGACGAGGCTAATGCCTCACTGAAGTCTTATGAAGCACAGGAGGACATTCAGCAGCATTTTAGAAGATGTATATCAGCACTCAAGTAAAGACGTTAACTGCATTTATCTCTTACATAAGCCCTTTGGCTCTGAAGTGTACAATAATGATTTGTTTTCTCTTCTCTCACAGGAAAATATATGACCAGGAGTGAGTATGCAATTTCTGATTTAAACACTATTATAAATATTACAGAGTAGTGAAAATTCAGGCATTTTATAATTATAAACATGAATGTTTGGTTACACTTTATTTTACAGTGCTGTAGTTATATTGTAATTACTCAAATAAGTACTGAGTACTATTAATTAACTACATGTACTTACTATAGAGTTACAGTTACAGTAGAGTCACTTGTAATTATGCATAATTTACTGTTATTACTATAGCAAGTATATGTAGTAATGTGGAACTACGGCACTGTAAAATAAAGTGTTACTGAATGTTACTTTATAGACATGTTAGTTCTAAATGCAAATTATAGTGTGTTCAATCTATGCGTTAATCGAACGTGTAACTTAGTTGTTGCTAGCATCATGTTCTACCAGTTTAGCTACAGAAATATCATACAAGTATTTTATACAGACTGTATATAGTGAACAAAGTGGAGTGCACCAAATCTGAATAGTTGTTCTTTATTCAATGTTATTTTTTAGAGGGAAGCCCAATTTACTTGACATGGGCTCTCTGCTCATTAAACCAGTGCAGCGCGTGATGAAATACCCGCTGCTATTGGCTGAAATGTGGAGTGCCACACCCACGGACCACCCTGACAACAGGCCCTTACAGGAAGCTCTGACCACTGTGAAGATCATTAACATTAACATTAATGAGTTTAAGAGGAGGAAAGACATAGGTGAGACTTACACAGGACCTTGTAATAATTATATCAAATACACATTTTCAGGTTGCAAGTTGTCCAATAGTGCGAACATACAGTAGTTCAGAAAGTATTTTGGGTTAAAGCAACCATGCATGTCTATAAAACTCACCTATTTTGCTTTGGAAGTTTTCAATTATGCAAATATATGACACTTGTGTTGTTTCAGTGTTGAAGTACAAGAGGAGTGACGATGAAACCTCATTGAGGGTTAAATTCAACAAGTTCAACATTCATTCTATAAGGAAGAAATCTGACCGCCTAACAAGCTATTTTAAGATTCTTACTGGTGTTGAGCCACAGGTACTTTAACAAAAGATGCAAAAAATAACCATGTTTTTACTTTACTTACTTTATACTCTGTAAAGGCAGTGTGTGTATTATTGTGGCTTTTCTCTTCTCCACAGGTGAGAGATGAAGCATTTGACAAGGAAGAAAAGCTTTTCCGTAGCCTTGAGAAAGCTGTGAGACAGCTAGTAAAAAACATCAGCTGTTACTTGCTCTATACTCAGGTATGTAGAGACATGACATATTTTTATGTATACAAAAATAGACGCAATTAAGGAAAGACACTATAGGCAATACATTTAAAGGCTTTTTTAAAATTATTTATTTATGAGTTTTTTCTCATGCACTGAGCCAGAAATCTCCTCTTCAGTAGCCCTTACATATACCCAAAACCTCCACTGTAAAAACCTTTAACTCTATGCCAACAAAATGAATTTTGAACCTGGCTTCATCCAATGTTCAGATTAATTCTTCTAAAAATGTATGCAAATTAGTGCATATTTAATTAGATGATGCCTAATTTGAATTTTTAAACATAACATTTTAAGAAAACATGTAATACCATCTTAACGTACTGTGATTAATCAGCTGGAGAAATATGGAGATTTTTTAGCCTATTCACCTGTGGTGTCTTTCCTTAAACATCTTTTATAACATTTCAAGTATTGTTGTATTATTTTGCTTTTAGAACAGTTCAATGCACATTTGCAATGTCACTGTTAGTACAGACATATTTCACAAATGAATATCCATTGTGATTAGAGCAGTCAGTGTCAGCACATCCTTCACAAATACGTTTCCTTTAATTTATAGAAAAATCTGTTGCACTAAGTATTGTCCATCTTCCTCCTGTGCCAAACTAACATTTTGAGTAGTGTGTTTGTTTTGTTGTTTTGTCTCAGTAGGTCTTTTATAGGGGGCATTTTGTACCTCAAATACTATCTTTGCATTTATTCAACAGTTCCTAAAAACGGTTGATTTAATCGCCTTGACAAAAAAAAAAAAAAAAAAAAGTATATATGTAATCTATCTATGAAATATCTAATGACCTCAAAATGGCGGCATGGATCTGGATAGTTTTTGCAGCATAGGAAAGTACTAAGATAGTACTGAGTTAGCTAATGAGGGTTTATTTAGTGTTTTAGGAGGGGGAAAAATATCCAAAAGGCCTGGCCTTTAACTTTTAAATAATGTGTTCTACATATTTTATATTTATATTTCTAAATATTCCCTTGCTCAAGGGCATCTCAGTCATTTACTGCCAGTATTGAGACTTGAAACTGCAACCTTCGGGTTACCCGTCTGACTCTCTAACCAATAGGGCAAGACCTGAATTATCCTGAATTATATAAATGTCAAACAGTACTATGCCCTGTTTTCATATTTCTTTTTATACTGTAGGAGATGATATCCATTGCTGTTCAAAATGCACAAGACCTAGAAACTATAATGAAGGATCCAGACAAAATAGACACAAATGGTTTTCTGCAAAAGAGGAATGGCAATGACCCATACAAACAATTTGTAAGTGTTTCCCCTCTTGCATGTGTACTTGCATAAACTATGGAGTAATATTTCACCTCATTTCTTGTCAACAACTGCACTGTGAAACATTCGCAAACAGTCATGGATGATCATTTTTATCATCAGCTAAGTTCTTTACAATTACATCTAAGCAGCTGGAAGTACATTAATGCACAATATGAGCATAAAGCCATCATGCAGAATGTGGCACTCTTATATTTTGGCTAAGTGAGATTCATAAAATTATTTTACATTTCATACACACACTTTTATTGTTATACTTCCTTTTTATATCAAAGCATTTAGTCTGTAAGGTCTGTAAATACCTGCATCTGCAAGTGTGTTCCTTCTGTGTTCCTCAGAAAGATCATATGGAGCATTTGGTACTGGCTCCTCTCTCTAGCCTACTGGGAATGTTCGCATCACCACAGAAGCTGATACAGAAGCGATACGATAAACTGTTGGACTACTGCAGCCAGTTGGATTCCCGATCCTCCAAAGAGGAACAGGGCCAGGCCAAACGAGATTACCAGGCCCTCAATGCCCAGCTGCTTGATGAGCTGCAATGCTTCAACCGAGCTGTCAGGACAATCCTCACCAACTGCTTGATTTGTATAGTGAAATTAATTAGAAAGCTGATGGATGCAGCCCAACCGCCTGTCCACCAGCTACCGGTGAGTTAAAAAAGGAAGAAAAAAAATTATGCCAAAAATATTCTTCTATGTAGAAATGAGGGAAAGTAACAGAGCCCTTTTTTTAGCCCTTTGGAAAACCCAGTTTTAAGTGTCTTGCTCAATGGCAAAACTTATCAGCTTACTTCTGTGGTCCATGCTTGGATTCAAACCTACAACCTTTGTGTTATCCAAAACCATTAGCCTATTATATTCTAAGCATAAAGGATCTTTAGGCATACAAGTTTAGCTTCCCACAGAACATGAAACGTAAAAATTCATGTTCAGTAGGCTACATGATAATACTTTGTTACAGATACTCTCTGTAAAACAGTAATAATGAGGATAAATATAAAGCATATTCAAAAGGCTATATGTAGTATAACATTTTAACCATTACAGTGGTTGTTTAATTTACAACGTTGGTTCTCAAATTCTTTGACTCCAAGATAATATTCAAAGGCTCACATATCTGATATATACTCTGGGACTTCTGTTTTAATGATAAAAAATGATGTCAGTTTGTGTTATTTAGCATTTTAATTAGGATTATGTTAATATAACTACATTTATTTGACTTATTGGGGCACCCATGGAAGGCCCTCTGGTTAAGAATCACTGATCTACAGTATGCCCAATATTCTGTTATGGATGTTTAATTGACATTTTAACCATTGCATTGTTCATTCCATCCAGGTTCCTTTGTCGAACTTGAGTGAAGTCCAAAATTCTATCATGGAGGAGCTGAGCAACCTTGGATTCTTCAAAGAAAATTCCCAAAAGTTGATGGAGCGCAAAGTGAGCTTTGAGAAACGGGACAAGAAAATGGTATGATTACAAATGATAAATATGGGTAAACCCACATTGCCATTAAGGTCTCAGTTGACTGTAAAATTCCCTTCAGGCCCCAGAGATCACCAGACAGACCGAGGAGCACAGGGCCTGGCTCCTGGAAGAGTATGCAGTGGATCGGCTCTATCAGCTCAAGCGGAACTGCAATGCCTGTCAGGAAAAAGACATCAGCCTGCTGGAGGGGGAGCTGGTGGCCCTGCTGGAAGACAAAGACCCAATGGGCAGCAGCAGCCGCTGGCTAGTACACACGGGGAGTAAGTCTGTTTACTTGTGTTCACATACACTTTCATTTAGTTTCAGAAGAAAAAGATATATAATAATGCACAGTGTATAAGAGGAAAGTTTTAAATATTTATAGTCTGGCTGTACACTGCCGTCTGTTGTGCTTGCAAAAAGCTGCATTTATTTGATCAGATATGTAAAATATGATTTTAAAAAAACCTGTTATCTATTTTAATATATTTTTAATTTTAATTTATTCCTGTGATGGTTAAGCTGAATTTTCAGCAGCCATTAGCAGTAACACAATCCTTCAGAAATCATTCTAATATGCTGATTTGGTGCTCAAGAAACATTTTTTATTATTATCACAGTTGTGCTATACTTAATATTTTTGTGAAAATCATTTTTTCCCAGGTTCTTTAAGAAAGAGAATGTTCGAAACAACAATATTTATCTGAATAGAAATCTTTTGTAACATCATAAATTAACAATGAGCAATATTATATTTATAAATAATAACATTAACCTAGATTAATAAATGCTGTAACAAACTCTTGTTCGTTGTTATTTAATGAAATCTAATGCATTAACAAACGTTAACAAATTGAAATTTATTATAGTGTTACTAGTTTTTTTACTTTTGCCCATGCTTACGCTATTAATCCACATGAGAGTTTACCATGTAAACAAAATGATATTTACAGTAGACACTATTAACTAAAGCATTAATAAGGCTGGTGGAAATTTTGTATGCATCCTATCTGCTGTAGAGCTACGGCAGAGATTAATGAAATCCCATAAGGATTTTCTTTCATCACATGTCTATAAACTAGCCTCTCATTAACTCCACAGAGACTGTTGCTTCACAACAGGACCAGTGTTCTGGTTGTTATGTCAGGTGACTTTATGTCTGTTATCAACTATTGTAAGTAGTTTCTGGTCAGTGGGGGATAAAACTACTGGAAGTAGAAAAAAGAGTTTAGCCAATAAAGCCCTTGAAATCTTTACTTGAAATATTTAAATATCACAATATGGAGAAGATTTTTTTTTATCATCAACACTCTATCATCTTATCATGAAGTGATATTTTATTTGTATCATTTAAGACAAATGTGAAAAGTGGAATTCATGATCCTTCAGACACTTAGTTTGAGGCCTGAAACTGATCTGTCTGAGATCACATTCACTCTTACAAAGTGGTCTTTTTTTTTTTTCTCCTATTAGGTTAACCAGACTCCTGCTGTTGATAATGACATTTCTTTGTGTGTGTGTGTGTTTAGGTACGCAGGGCTATGTGTACTCCTCATTCCTGAAATCCTACAACCCCCAGAGGGAGGTGACTGAGAGGCCAGATGACTTTGACAATCTGAGTCTGTTTGTCTCGGGCAGCAGGAGCAGTAGCATGCGGAGCTTCAGTCCGAACAGCACTTCAGACAGTATGTCCCCTCAGTCTGGACCACAGGACGAGCCGGACCACTCTGAGGACCAATATGTAAGACACATGGAAAGTGTGTGTGTGTGTGTGTGCAGCCTTAAAGGATATGTAGTCAATTTCACATAAGCAAGAGTGCTGTTTTTCCAAATATCAGCACTAGTGATGCACTGAAATTTTGCTAACTGAAAATCTTCACCTGAAACAGCAAAAAATAAATAAATAAGCAAGCAAGCTGTTTTGGCCAAAATTGTTTTGGAGGGCCAAAATCATTGACCAAAACATTGATGTTTGACCTGTTAAATGTCACCCCCATTTTATTAAAGTTTAAATTAAAGTGTAAAAAAGTTATAATAGCTTAAGTTTACTGCAAAGCAAATGTACTAAACTATTTTTATTTTATTCAAACTATATATTTTACAATATAATTTGAACTCTAAAATTGCTAGAAAATCAAAGCCATATATCTAACCAGGTTGTTGATGTTTATATCATACAAACTGAGCCTGCTAAAAGGTTTTAAGTTCCGTGGTAACACAATGTCTTTGAGTGTTTAAACTTTCAGATGATACCTAATTTATGATGATTACTAAAATATGTGATAGGAAAAAAAAGGCAATTAAAAAAGTGTGTTAAATGTCCCGCAACCGGGACACTGACAGTTAACATGCTATTTAGTGATTCTCTGAGACACGTTTTCATGTGGCTATTTCAAGCACACAACGTGGATAAGCTACAAAAGTTAAACATGTCAGCAGTGTGGACACACTTTACCGTGACAAAAAATTAAGATAGTCAGAATAAGTAATTTGTTTGGCTGAAATATTGACAGGCACCTTGTTGCCTGGCTTAATGTATCACCTGAGAACACAACGCCCTGAACACCATAAAGAGTTTAATTACCCAAATTTAATTACTCAAAATTTATTTTTGGTTTTAAAATTTAATTTTGATTTGCACGCTTTGGTCAATCGGATCATAAGTGGACGACGCTAAATACAGGTGTAAACAATGTCTAAAACGTTTTGAGCTTGTCCGCTTTCAACCACATCCAGAGGTAGTCGAAAACGTATTCGACCGGATTGCTTACTTGTATAGACTCTCATGTTGTTAAATGTGTTCAAACAGCCACAAAAGACCATCTACTCTCCACCTACTGACTTAATGCGTAAACATAATGGTAAGAGCGCTAGCCAGATGGGATTTAAAGGATTAGTTCACTAAAAGCGAAGCCATGCATTTGTGTAAAAAAATATCCATATTTAACAAGATATAAAGTAAAATATCTAGCTTCTGCCAGACCGCCTTCTGTATTCAACTTACGAAGAAAGTGTAAAGCTCTCGCAGTTCAAAACGCTTATGCTACGTCCTAAGCCTTCAGTATTCAATTACGGAAAAAGTGTAACTGACGTGACGTCAGTTATGATACGGAAGGATATTTATTAATATAACTCCAATTGTGTTCATCAGAATGAAGAAAGTCATATTCACTTAGGATCGCTTGAGGGCGAGTAAAGCCTGGGGTCATTTTCAATTTAAAGTGAACTAATCCTTTAAGCTTTGTCGGCTGGAGACCCAAGTTTGGTTTGAAGATGAAAAGCATACCATATTCAGCGTGTTCGGTGTGGTTTTGTGGCCATCAGAGCAGAAATGAAAGCTGCTGCTGCTCTCCATTTGTTTTTCCGTTGTCTCCAGGTGCGTTCATATGTAAATTGTGCGAGCTTATTTTGTCAAACCATGCATTTACCCGCCCATAGACACTCCCCTCGAAGAAATCAGGACAGAAGTGGTTGAAAGTGGACAAAAGAGATGGACTAAAACGCCTGGGCCCATATTCATGAAAAATGTTACTGCAAAGAGTTGCTTCTAGTGATTAAATTCTAAAAAAATTCTTAGAAAGTTGGGCGTTTCCTCTTAAAATGAAAGAAAAGATCCTAGTAAAGAAGACAGTTATTCAGAAAGCATCTTAACCCATAAAAGAGGTCTTAAGGTCCAAAATTGTTAGGAGTACAGACAAGGACTTTTAAGAAGTTTAAGAGTTTCTTTAGTAGGGGAGAAAATGGACGGAACGCAAAGAGAGAGAAGAAATGTGTTGCACACAATGCATGACAGCGAATTAATATGATACACATTAAATCGTGCAGGGATCATGTTTGTGACCGATCTTATTAGAGACACGCTAACATCTCAGGCGCAGAAATGCCATAGCGCCGGAAATGGAAGTAATCACTACATTAACATATTTGACAACTAGAAAAATCCAACTATTCAGTGATGATTTGGGTCTGTCACAACCTTCTATAAGCAAAGTGGTCACACAATTACAGCACTTTCAGAACCTCTTACTGTGTCAGTGTTAATTTCCTATCAAATACGTTAAGTACGACCTTAACAGCAAGGTAAATAAAAAATAAAGAATATATATATACATATATATAATGTGTGTGTGTGTGAGTACAGTAAAACAGGAAAGAATACGCCTGTAATTTCAAAGTGAAGGCTTATAATAAACCCTACTTAAAAGTACTCTTTTCTTCCCCCCTTTCTTGGACAACCAACCAATCAGTCTTCAAAAGACTGTCATACCTAGCAATGGGGTCAGCGCTGCCTACCAACTAAGATTACGTTTTTGTCTTTTCCTCGCTCAGAGTTGCTCTGAGATTGGTCGCAAATCACTCTTAAGCTAAGACTCCTAAGTAGAAAATTTTAAGCTAAATTAGGAGTCCAGGTGTAAACAGGAATGCATCTCCCTCATCTACTTGTGATCCGATCGACCAAAACGTATCCTAATACCAGGTCTGGAACAGTGAAAATCTAAGAATATTGTTTAGAAAAAAAAAAGAAAAAAAAATTATATATATATATATATATATATATATACTACCTGATGGACTTCAATGGATTTTGCTTTATGTCAAGCATTAAAAACAACATGAAATGGCTTTACTGTAATTTATGTTAAGTGAAAAAGAATATTTATCACCTAAATAATGTATACATGAGGATTTGAATTGCGATGGGGTGAAGTATGTTAGAATATGATAATATCATATCATATAATATCAAAATATCATATTAATATTTTGTTTGGCAACATGACCTTGGCTACATTAGAAGAAAAAAAAAAATAGTTTCAGAGGCAGAAAAGTTAGTCATTTTGATTAAAGATAATGAAAACATTTTTTCTTTAGAATAAGATATATATAGAGGACTCAAAGAGTGAATGGGGTCAATTGAGTTTAAAATTTTGTATTGTGAATGAATAGACAGCGCCATCTATTGACAATCCATCATTTCAAATGAGACCAACTTATTTTCAGATACTGTGCTGTTGTGTGGCAATAAAGTACTTTTTGCTGTTTAAAACTAAAAATTACATCTAATCTTTAAAGTTCAGTTTTTCTGATTTGTGTTGTTGTCAAGCTGTATGATATCAAGAGAATAACAGTAAGACTAATTTTACTTCTTTTTTTTTTTTTTTTTCACAGTTCTATGCAGTTTATGCATTCCAGGCGCGCTGTGAACAAGAGCTCACGCTTCAGGAGTACCAGCATGTTCGTATCCTTCAGTTTTCAGACCTTGGTGGTAACAAAGACTGGTGGCTTGCTGAATCTAATGGACAACGAGGCTATGTTCCAGCAAACTACCTTGGAAAGATGTCATATGCCTAAAACTATTTTTTAATGTCTCTAATAATATTTTTATTTAAAGGAATAAAAATATGAATTATAATTTAATTGCTTAATGAAGGCCAATCCTGCACAAATATTTTTGCACTACATGATGCTACCAACAGTGTTTTTTTGAACTATATAAAAAAAATATATGGACATGTTGCTAATTACAAAAAAATGTATTTTAACTAATTGTATATAGTAATATTAATATATAAAATCTTATGTGATTAATAAAATATTTATAATCATGCAAATTACCTTGTCTGTTTATGGGGTGTCATTCATTAATCTTATTAAAAAGTATTCACAAAATTTAAAAAAAAAAAAAAAAGGTTAAAAATGGCAAGAATCAAATTTTCTTAAAAAAAAAAAAAAGAAAAAAGTTATTTATTGAACACATTAAAATGAGCAGCTTGATTTCAATAATGTGGCTGGTTTAGAAAGAATAAGTTACATCTTCAAACCAAACCGCTTCAGAAAGACCAGTAACATTCAAGTATATGATTTGAAAAACCGGATTTAACTTGCTCTTTAACATAAGTCTGTCTTCTTCCTACTCATTTCTTCAGTTTCTTCTGTGCTGCTTTCTTTTTCACCATCTGCAGGCGTTTCATAGCATTGAGCTGAGACTCTTGGGAAGTGGGTGTCTTGCCATCAGCTGAGGCTTTTGCTCCATTGCTGTTGTTGTTGTTGTTGCTGCTGCTACTGCCACCACCACTATTGCCCCCATTGCCCCCTCCATTGCCTCCAGACCCACCGCTGCCTCCCAGGCTGCTAGAGGGTGCCGCCCCAGGTGACAAAGATCCAGTCACAGTCATTTTTCCCAAGCTATCTCCACTGGCTGAGCGGCTCAACACTTGCTTGCCAAGTGTGAGTGGAGGGGGTGGTTTCATAGGTACCGTGCTGGAGCCATTGTTTCCATTACCACTTCCACCATTGCTGCCTCCTGAAGGTTTATTAGCCAGACCTGGCTTAACATTGGCCAGCGCAGAGAGTCCCACAGGTTTAGAGCCTGAGGGAGGTGGGGTTGATTTACTGCTACCTGGCTGACTGGTGCTCAACTTAGTACTGGAAGGTCCAACATTTGAGGTCTTAGTAAAGGCAGCCCATCCTGTAAGGCCTTGGGGCAAAGATGAGCTACTGCTGGAGGAGTTTCCTGATGCCGCAGACGCCTGGCAGAAGAAAAATAAAACAAAAACAAAACAAAAAAAAAGAAGTTAAATTATTTAAAATATTTATTCAAATGAAGAATATTGTGATGTGTATGTTCCCAGAAGGAAACTGAAGACTACAATCGAGGAGTTCAGAAACAGTGCTTACTGATATAGACAATAACTCCCTTTGTAATGACTTTGTAACTTTGGAGACCTTTTTCATGCTCAAACAGAAACATCACACACTAAAGGAAGTTGGAGGAAAAAAAAAAAAAAAAAATATATATATATATATATATATACACACACACACACACACACACACCCCCAGATCAGTGGGTAGCCATTTTTGCTGTGGCACCTGGGGAGCGACTGGGGGTTAGGTGCCTTGCTTCATTTACTCCCCCGACCTACATTTCCTGCCAGTACCGAGACTCGAACCCACAACCTTCAGGTTACATGTCCGACTCTCTAACCATTAGGCCAAAACTGTCCCAAAGTAAAGTGTGATAAATGTTTTCACACAGAAAATTCCAAAAAGAAAAAGTGCACATCAAAAACCCTAATGATAAACTTAATTAACCAAGAAAAAAAACTAATATAAAGCATTTAAAGCAATCGAGTCTCTTTAGAAAATTAGAAAATCAAGCAGCTTGATTTATATGGATTAGTTTTATGATATCTCTTTTTATGAACTTTTTGAAGCAACAAATTGGTAGTTGTGTGGTCTGTCAATGGAGGGACAGAAATCTCTCAGATTTCATTTAAAATATCTTTATTTGTGTTTCGAAGATGAACAAAAGTCTTACGGGTTGGAATGACATGAGGGTGATTAACTGATGAGATTTTTTTTCATTTTTGGGAGAACTAACCCTTTAACTTTTCAATTGACTCAAGTACTTTGATTTTGAGACCCCTGGTCTATAATTTCTACTGGTGTGAATACACTCACCTTCACCTCTGTTCTCTTAAAGGCCTGGAATGAACCAGTTGTTTCAGGTTTAGGCTTTAGTTCAGCTTTCTTCACTGGATCTTTCAACATGGGTACAGCTGTTGCCAAAGCAGGAGCTGGTTTCTGTGGAGGTTTCTGAGTCTTTTGGGCCTGAGACATTAAAAAAAATCATCACACTGAGTGTTGCTACTACACTGTAAAAAAAATATTTTTCAAAGTTGTACATAAAACAAATATTATTGGAGCACGTTTTACAAGAAAATACTACTTCAGTCTTTCTACTTCAAAATGTCACGCTAATTCAATGTTACTTGCTGTTTCTTTGTGAAATTTACTAGCAATTTCTTTTTCAGTTTATTATATCAAATTTATTAAGTGATATGCATCTAACTTATTGTCATAAATTTCTCACCATTCGTTTCATTTGCCTGGTGCATCGAGCACAGTACCACACTAGACGTGGGTCATTGACATCCTTGTCAGTAACTTGAGGCTTGTGACACTCCTGATGATACAGATTATGACATTCTTGACACTCCACTAGTTGATTGCCAGAAGTGACAGTCATTTGCCTGAGAGAAAAGAAAGCTGGATTAATTTCACACATACATGGCTCATCAACAGACACGAGACAAATACGGTTCCAAAAAAGTAGATCAAATATACTAACAAACCAATGTCAAAACCATAATAATAATAATTATAATATTAGGGCTGCACGATTAATCGAAATGAAACCGCACGCCATGCGATTTGGCAAAGACTGTGATTTTTTTATGCGCAGCTTCTCATTGAAGCACAGCTCTGTGATCAGTAGTAAATGCTGCTCCATCTGAAAGCCGGAGAGCGGTCTTGCGCAAAAACTCCAAACATGCCCTGCAGAAGTATGATATAAGGCACATCATTCCATCTTACTATTTCTGTAGCTGTAACATGACTATTAAACACACGACTATGACTATATATGGTTTATCTGAGTTTTTCAAGACTTCTCAGGTATTTTCATGATAATAAAGTATATTTATACTTCAATGCTAAAATCGACATAGCCTTTATCACTGTTTGGAAAGCTATAAAATAATATGTTGTGTGCCTTATTCTGTGTAAGAAGCCACATCATCTCAACTGATTTTCAAACACTCAACTGATGTTATGAAGTGAGTTTGGAGTAAAGACATGTTATTAAATGTTGTCTTTTGTTGGACAAGAGGTTCATAAATGCTTCTCATATTTGATGTGTGTTGCTTTAAATGCACATTATAAGCGACTCAAACTCGCAGTGCTTTCAGATGAAGCAGCATTTACTATTGATCAAAGAGCCATGCACTGACAAGCTGCGCATAATAAAAAAATAAATAATAATAATAATAAAAATAATCGCAGCCTTTGCGTTTTCATAATCGCACTAAGCCAAATTGGTTTAAACGTGATTTCATGTTCATTGCGATTTATTGTGCAGCCCTAAATAATTATATACTTTTCAATAAATTATATTTTATATACTATTCTAGTATTTACTAATATTTTGAATTAGCTTTTATTTTTATATTTACTTTGTTTTAGTCGTTTTGTACAATTTTTTTTTTCATTTATATGTCTATATAGCTTTGATTTATTTTTAATTTCAGTTTTGGTTTTAGCTCATTTTTTGCACTTATTTTGTAATGCATTTACTTAGCAGTTTAATTTAACAGTTTTTATCCTAAATGAATCAAAGTTTAAATGTCACAATGGTGATAAATCATGGTCATTGTGGGATCCAAACCAGTAAAGTTCTGGTTACCAGGCCTTAGTTTAGGCCGGTTTGATATGGTACATTACTCACCGACAAACCACACAAGCAAGACCCATTTCCATGGCAAAGTCATCAGCGTTGGTTTCATCAATGTCTGTGAAATCTGGGATGGGAATGTCCTTGGTTTGAAAAGCAATCGGAGAGGGATGACTGTCCTGCTTTTCCACACGAGGCTTTTTAGGTGGCTCCGCTCCTTCACCAGGATCAACCCTAATCTACACATCATATGATCTTTTATTAGTGGTTTAAGTTGAGCTTTTCAAGTTATATCATATTTACAATAATAAATAATATATTTTTTTTTACAATAATAAATAAAAAACCTTTTCCAAAGATCTTTTCTCTGCCTCTTTCTTGGTCTTCTCTGAGCTACTTGATTTACTGCTGCTGGTGGTGATGGATGATGATGATGATGAACTGGAGGATTTGGAGTCTTGTTTGGTCATTTTTGGTATTGACACTTTGCTCACTTCGGCTTCCTAATGAATGGAAAATGAGATACACATTAAAACATCTAACAATTAAATTCCAAACATAAAAATACCTTTGTGATTTGATCACCTTCAGTGATGTCCTATAGATGGAGTCACTGCCCCTGGCTAAAGACTCATCCAGCAGGGCCTTGAGTTTCTCTGCTGAGTCTTTGCTCTTGGAGTGAAGGTACCCCAGTCCCTTCAAAAAGATGGGGTCCAGCTCTAGACTTACTGTTCCAGCCATTGCTTAGCAGTTATTATATGACTTTACATAAGACAACGAATCAGCCCTCTTCCTATGGAGTTTAATGTGTTGTATACACGAATAACACTAGATAACCCGTATTTCTGTCTCGTACAATCTCTAGTATTTTAAAGATAACTAAGCAACCTGAACCGATTGACTCGAGATAAACGTCTTCAAGCTTTTGTGTAAAACAAGTTTTATAAACAGTAGAAAACCACAGTATTATCCTTATCACTTACTACCTAAGTTAACAGTGAGTATTTTGCTGCTTGAAATGGTCTGACTGACTACTTCATAGAAATAGACTGAGTAGAAAGCGCATGATAAGACTGAAATGGGAAGGGCTTGGCAGCAAGGCTGTTGTCTCTAATTGGTCAGATGGATCGATCTTCTGTTTTTCAATTCTTCTATCTTCTAATAAATATATTTTTTCTGTTTTTTTTAATTCTAAGACAATATTTACAAAATTATAATTGAGCAAAAAAAATTGTCCACATAAATGCTGAAGCAACACGTGCAGGCCTTTGTCACGTGATAGTTGTTACTTTTCTAACTGCTGGTAAGAATGGATCAATCACGGTCGTTTCTGATTACTAGATTAGGATTATTTTTAAAAAAAGAGGAGTACGTGGGCGGAACTCATTAGTGAGTTAGACAATATCCCTTGGAATAAATTGAGTTAAATTATTATACTTTAGTGTACAAATTTCTCTAATAAGACAAACAATGCCCTGAGTTTTGAATGTGTCTCACTGGAATATCCTGCTTTCTGAGCCGTCAAGTGCCCCCTATAGGACGACACATTTTGTAGTGATATTTGCCGTCTAGTCTCTTATTTCTCTCTGATGACGCTTTGTGTTTCTTTTAAATCATACCGATATAAGCGATGCGTTTCAGCTATCATATTCAGCCACAACACCCCACACAAGAGATATCACCTTCCAAATGATTTATATATAGCACTGTATATACTGTTATTAACAAATAAAAACAACAGCAAAAATAGGAGCGTGTCAGTGAATTAAAAAAAAGAGTCGGACAATAATAATTGTAACACAAGGAAATGCTACGTAGTGCGTAAAATTGTAATATCCTCGATGAAATGGGTCAGTAAAGGCTTTGTGGTGAACTCTTAAAACCCTGTTCTTATATAGTCATCTAAGACTATTTATTTCGCGAATTTAACTGCAAATCGTGTCGATTATACTGTTGTTGACAGGGGTCAGAGGAATGCGTTGTAGGAACGTCATAATTGTGTTGTCGAGTGTAAGAAGCTGATTGGCTGTTGCCAGTGTGACGGGGGTTCTTGTCCCAGATCGCAGGGGTTAGACAATAAGGATCCAAACAGCAGCATTTCCATTAATAACACAGCATAGATGGAATTTTTCTCTCTGTGATTTCAAGCAGCTGGCGCTAACTCACATACAACTGTTATAATTATATGAGACGACTTAATAAGTATTCTTATTTATTTAGTAACTTAGATCAAATCAAATAAATCCCAGAAAAAAGGTAAGTGTCTCAAATATATAAATCCTAAAGCATTTCAGTTAATTTCGACCTGCTTCATTTCTCTCTGGGCTAACAGAATTCGATCAGATGTCAAATATATATATATTATTACTGCGCAGAGATAATGTTGATTGTGACGTTACTGACAGATATCAGAGAGTAAAGTTGAAAGATTTCTGTCTCTCTTTTTTTTTTTTTTTCTTTTTTTTTTTAAACGAATTTCATACAGCCCTCATGTAAGCACCATTATAATAAACTACATGAAGATATATTTAAAGCGTTCTTGGAACGTTAATGATAATACAAATAATACATTTAAAAAAAAAATATATATATATATATATATATATATTTGTATGTTTTTAGTTTTTTTTATTATTATTATTAGTTTTTTTTTTCCTATTGTCTTATATAAAAAAAAAAATATATATATATATATATATATATATATATATATATATATATATATATATTCGGACCCCGAGTCTGCAACAAATTTTGATGATGATTGATGATTATTATTATTAACAATATTTTTCCCCCTTCAGATTCTGACTTTTTTAGCAAAGAAATGGTGATGGAGAAGCCCAGTCCCCTGCTGGTAGGGCGGGAGTTTGTGAGACAGTATTACACACTTCTCAATAAAGCGCCAGACTTTCTGCACAGGTATGCTCCATAAATTCATAATTTCATCACATCATATTTCTTGGAATTTTCATCTGAAAAATAAAAATGATTCAAAACTCATATGATTCAGATTTTATGGACGAAACTCATCCTATGTCCATGGTGGACTGGATTCGAATGGAAAGCTTTCAGAAGCAGTCTATGGGCAAGCTGTAAGTCTTAATGTTAGTCATTTGTTCATGTATAATCTGTGAAAATATCGGAATTATAAAGATATTCAGCAGCATCTTTTTTCCTCATCTATAGGAGATACATAAGAAGGTAATGTCCTTGCAATTCAGTGAGTGCCACACAAAAATCCGGCATGTGGATGCCCATGCCACTCTGAGTGATGGTGTGGTTGTCCAGGTCATGGGAGAACTTTCCAATAATGGACAGCCCATGAGGAAGTTCCTACAGACATTTGTGCTGGCCCCAGAGGTGTGTATAATAATAACATGTCATATGTAGTCATCGTTCAGCCAAATGCATTATAAAATATCTATAAAAGGTATTGACCACCTTAAAAGTTTTGCAGAATTAAAGCCCATAGGATTTATTTAGGATTTTTTGAAATTGATTACTGCGAATACATTTCTACAGATTTGTCAAAATGTATTGCATTTAGCAATACATTTGTCAAAATGTATTTAGCAGAACTGCTAAAGCTCAGTCAGGTTGATTGGAGATCATGAGTGGAATGGCCTTTATTCAAATACACCCATATATTCTCAATTGGATTAAGATCTGAACTCTGACTTGGCCACACAAGGATATTAAATGTGCAGTAAGCGATTTCTGAGAAATATTGTTGATTTTTGAAATCAGCACCCAAACAAACACACCTCTACCCAAAAGAAACACACCCCTCCCTTCATTGCCTGGCCCCAAAATAGCAAACATGCTATGCAACACAGGCAGTCGGTGCATCAGACGGCTCGCGCAAGTATGGATGAATCAGCTGTGATTCAACAACAACAGCATATCTTGGTTCTGTGAAACTTTGTCTTTACTCCAATTTACACAACCAGGACTATATACAAACACAGCATTTTTCAGCACACATACAGAACGGACATCTAGCAAATATAAACAAAATTGTTTGTTTGGGTGTTTCAGTTTTCAACAGCGTTTTTCAGAAACTGCTCACTGAATCTTTAACGTGACGTTGTTTCTTTGGCTTTCCACTTTAGTGGGCTCATTGTCTTCCTTGAAAACAAATCTTAAAAAAGTCTAAGGTGGTGGTAAATACATTTGTTTAAAGGTATTCTATGCTTTATAGCCGCCTGTAACAAATACAATATGGAAAGCACTTTTGTAAGATAATTGTGTTTGAAAATTTACTCAAGTTTGCTAATGTAAAGAAAAGTGGTCACATATTCAATTAGTTAAGAAGAATATTTATACACACCACCACATTTATACATTGTTATTTATGAAAGACCCTGAATTTGTTATAAAATGCCATGTAAGTTTGTTTACACTTACTTACAGACAACGGATTGAATCTGTTTACATTTTTTTAAAGTTGTCATAAAACGGACGTTGTGATTGTCTTTTCTTCCCTATTGTGATGTATATCTGAAGTGAAAAACAGCTTCTCAAATGATACAAAATGTAGGGCGGAACTTGATTTTGTCTATCTGGAATTGATTGGATTGTTGTCATTTGCTACTGTGGTGATGTCATGTGAGTGACAGGTTGTCAGAGGGGAGAGGTTATTGTCCTGCCCTCAATCCAGTTCACATGTCATCAGAGAAGAGAAAAGATGTTGTTGCAAAGAGGAGGGAATGTGAATTACAAAAAAAAAGATGTGCGTGCAGGATAAATCATTTATAATATATACTGTATGCTATAAAATATATACTGCAATATATAAAATAATGCCATAAAAAATATGAATTGTCAGTTTTTCATGGTGACTTAATGGAAATGACAAATATAAGCCTGATATAATGGTGTGAAAACAACATCTTAAAAAGCAACAAGAACCCTTCACTATACCATAAGACATTAAACTAATACACATAATGTGGCACATAAAAGTGACATATAATGGATTTGCCAAGAAAAAAAAACACATGCTTCAAATTATATACTTTTCATCAATGTTTATTGTTAAGTATCTACTGTTAATTTTACTCCATGATGCTAAGAACAAACTTGTCCTTGTGTTTGCTAGTATGTTCAGAATATTTGACATTAATTATATTTACTTCACCTGTATAGCCAGTGGGTGAGCTAATCTGAAAGTATTTTTTTTAATTGGTGTCTAGGGTTCTGTGGCAAATAAGTTTTATGTTCACAACGACATCTTCCGATATGAAGATGAGGTCTTTGGGGACTCGGAGGCTGAGCTTGATGAAGGTTAGTTGAGAACTAAAGATTATTACATATGTACCATTCATACATTACAGCATCTATAAAAAGACCATCACCCCTCATATCTGAGCGGTACATGTCTTGACATTGGTATTTCTGCCCAGTTGTTTTTGGTTAAGCTGCTCTAGCTCTGTTATGCTTGGAGTCATTTTCTCCACTGTTACAATCTGCTTGGACCCCAATGATTTCCATTTGCAGCTAGATTTATTATTCTTCCTCACTCTGAACTTTTTATGCATTTAGTGAAAATTCATCTTACTTTGTGTGCATAAATGATCTGTGGTTATTAATATTTTGTGTAGTTTTGAGATGGATGTGATATGCAGTTGCCTAGCAACTAGTGATTAAATTTGCAATATTCCAAACATCAGCCCTGCTACCCTCCTTGAGAAACTAGAAACTTAAAATTTTAAATGAAAATCTCTCTCCACATCAGGAACACATAAGCTTAAATTTAGCTCAAATAAGTACCCATAAGACCACACTTGAAAATGTTTTCATTATTTTTTGAATTATACATATATTTTAGGTCAAACCTTTTCAAATCTTTTGATGAATCTGAGATATGTTTTGTCTGTCTGGACATGATTTTTATGTGTTTTGCAAAACCACAATACTTTTGTTAGATATGATTTAAAGTTTGGTGAAAGTTTTTCAATGGAAAGTACTTAATGTTATACATCTTGTGTGTGTGTGTGTGTGTGTGTGTGTGTGTGTGTGTGGTCCTGGTAAACCCTATATTATAGGGCCAAAATGTCCCCACAAAGATGGCATTATTCAAAATCTTGTCCTTATGGGGACATTTTTTGAAAGGGTGCCAAGGATATACTGTAAACAGTCGAGGCTAGCTCATTATAAACGAAAGTCAACCACACAAAACACTTGAGTTCTGTCAGGCATAAAAGACTCAATCACTATTGCAGAAGTCACCTATGAGCATTTCATGGGTAAATTCCTATCTCTTGCAGCTATATTTTGTGAATTGGCTTTAGAGCTAGAGTAATTAACTGCTCATTCAGTTCTTTTTTCAATGATTTACCTTTTTTTTAAACATACATTTTGCTGGGACAGAATCAGAAGAAGAGACAGATGAGCCAGAAGACAGGCAGCCATCACCCGAACCCCTCCAGGAGAGCCCCAGTAATGCAAACTGTTATGAACCCCATCCTGTGAGGTAACCCACATTTCACTTTGAACTCAAAAAATAAGCCTCCTTGGACTATAACTGTGGAGGATTCTCAGTTCAGTATGCTACTGTAGAGTAAATATCTTAAAAATTGTGAATCACAGCTCTGCTTTAATTTTAAGAGTTTTCTAATGGCCTTATCCTTCTCTTTTTCACCTTTAGCTGTAACAATGGTGTGGAAGAAGCTCATGAAGAAGCAGTTCTGGAGCTAGAATCGGAAGTTGCCCCAGAACCCAAGATTGAAGAGCCGAAGCTCAAGGCAGAAGAGAAGGTTGTAGAGGAGTTTGAGGAGAAGGCACCGTCTCCTGTTCCTACGGAATCACCACCTAACATACAAGAACCACCTAAAGTAAATTTTGACATTTAGTACCATTTCTAAAATGTAGGTCATTTAGGTTAAAATAGGTACTTTGATAAAGTTATTTATTTAAGTATGTACTTATTTCAGTATAATTTGTTTAAAAAAGTCTAGTAGTATTTTTTTTTTTTTTTTTTTTTTATAATTATTCCTGATAAGTTATTCTGGGGCAAAATGCTCATGTCTCTGGCAGACTTCTTCTTGGGCCTCTGTGACCAGCAAAAATTTGCCTCTTAGTGGGACTGTTCCATCCTCTGGAGGTCAACCACATGTTGTTAAAGCATCAAACTCACAGGTAACTACTTATGAATACATTCATATCTTTTTTTTCTAATTTTAATATAATGCTGACCCAGTAATACTTGAACCTTGTTTCATTTGCATGCTTTCTTGATTTTTACTGTTGTCAGCCCAGAGTTGAGACCAAGCCAGAGGTGTCATCCGCTACAATCCGTCCACGTGACCAGCGCATCCGTGACAGACCTTCAGTAACCTCAAGAGGGCCTAGATCTGGTATGAATATAGAATAGTATCATTTTCTTTTTTTGGTCCGGACCAAAAGAACCAAGAGTACCGAACTACAAGTGTGAACCAACCCTCAGTCACACTAATTACACAATTTTGATTGTTTTTTTATTATGTATCATTAGATGGAATCTCATCTTCCGAATCTCAAACTGGGAAACCACATTTCAGCTTTGTAAATAAAGGTAAATATGCCTTTCCATTGTGAGTATGTTGTAGCTGTTTTGTTTGGGCAATGCTGCTGTTAATAGATAAAGAAAGACTAGTGTTGTTGGCGCCTGCATAGTCATAGCAGATGAAATCTTGGATATTGCTTAGGAAGGGGTGATGAGTCAAGTGAAATGGACAGCAGAAGGGTTGTCAGGTATCCAGACAGTCATCAGCTGTTTGTTGGAAATCTCCCTCATGACATTGATGAGAGTGAACTTAAAGACTTCTTCATGAGTAAGTTGTTTTTCTTTGTTATTTAAATAATCATGGTAACCATTGCATTAATCCTTGTTCTCTCATATTTATTAATCAGTCATCTTCACATTTGATTGTTCTTTGTCTCTTCCAACAAGCATTTGGAAATGTTGTTGAGTTACGAATCAACACCAAAGGCACTGGAGGAAAGATTCCCAACTTTGGCTTTGTTGTCTTTGATGATTCTGAGCCGGTGCAAAGAATTTTAGGAGTCAAAGTAAGAAAAGCCATTTTTGTTTTGGTAAACATAGTTTTAAAGGTTTTTTGGGGGGGGGGATGCATTGAATTTACATTTCTGGCCTTCACATTTCTGCAATCAAGGAGGATATTATCAAAATGGTTCAATCTTGTCAATTGAATTCTTGCAAAACACCATGAGACAGGTACTGTCCAGAATGTAATGCGCTGGACTGGTCAAAGAAGAGTAGTGAGCGTTTTGAAATGAGGTTGAACATCACCTCAATATGACTGTTTCAAAATAACTTCCAAAGTCTTTGATGATACGTACACTTGTAAGGAACCTCCAGTTTCATTTTGCACTGCAAGGCGAGTATGGAGGATCTGTCTGGATATTGTCTGTCTGGTTTCCAAAGAGCACACACGCAACAAAAGCTTGCAGCAAAGATGTTACTTAACACAGTTGAATTGACGTATAACTTTAAAAAAACTCTCAAATTACACAACTCAATGTGCAAAACTTATTGAGCAATGCCGTATTTATAAAAAAAAAAAAAAAAAAAAAAGCAGGAGATTTTTAGTCGACATCAGGGTTATTATTGTTAACGAAAACATACCTGAAATGAAATAAACGTTAACTGAAATAAAAAAAAAAAAAAAAAAAATATATATATATATATATATATATATATATATATATATATAATATATATATATACACACACACACAAACAAACTTGTTTTATTTCAGCTAGTTTCCAAGGCAACATTTCTCATTTTCATTTAGTTTTAGTAGTAAAATAAATTAAAAAAAAACTAAAACTTTATTTAAAGCTATATATAGACATTTAATAAATAAATAAATAAATAAATATATATATATATACAAAAAAACAACACAATTAACTAAAATTAAAATGAAAGCTATAAAAAAAAAAAAAATCAAATTCAAAATATTAACAAAAACAATAATGGTATGTCATTGATAACAAATAACACTGGTCAATGTATGCTTTATTTCCTGTGAGGTTTTTTTTTTCTGTGCATTTTTGCATGGTAAAATAAAACCCATGTTCCATGATAAGCTGTAATTTGCCTTTTTTTGTCAAATAATTTTGTCAGTTAAATACCTTAATCAAATTTAGTGTTTTCTTCTCTCCACATATAATTATGGTTTAATCAAACTTGTAGGGTCATTAAAAGCAATTATTATGCAAATATCCCTTCTGGACATCACTTTTGGCCACTACTGTGTATATATATCCATGATCAGTTCATTTGATAAATGAAAAAAATAATAATAATTTTGGCATTGCTGAATGGTACTGATATATCATGCATCCCTACTTTTCTTTGTAATACATTTCTTCTGGTGTAAAGATGTGGAATTGAGAGAATATTTTATAACTGTCTCCACATGTCATTTTGTGGTTAGCCTATCATGTTCCGTGGTGAGGTACGTCTGAACGTGGAGGAGAAAAAGACGAGGGCAATGCGTGAGCGGGAAACCCGTAGTGGAGGTGGAGAAGAACGTCGGGACGCAAGACGTAGTGATCGTGGTCCAGGAGGGCCGCGTGGCATCGCCGGAAGCAGCATGATGCGAGACCGTGATGGCAGAGGCCCACCTTCACGTGTTGCCACCGTACCTAAACCAGGCATAGCCTCTGGGAGAGGCATGGCTTCAAGTGAGGGCCGTTTTACTGCTCAGAGGCGTTGAGAGGAGATCCTCTTGTAGTTTATAAGTAGTACAATGTTCATTTATTATGATATTGAGAAGTCTATGTAAAAACATATACATACTTCAGTTTTTGTTTTTTATTTCCTTACTCCTTACGTTGTACACTTGCATTTTTGCCTTCGGAATGTCAGCTGTTTCATGTGAAACAGATCAACAACTTGAACAACCTAATGACTCAAAACACATGATTCACTTTAAATAGGAGTTGTGCTGCAGATCCTCTGGTTTGTCATTTATCAAATGGTAACAATTACAAACTTTCTGGGGAAACAAGTCAGGTGTTTTCAGTGCCGCTAGAATTTCTGACATTTCGTACTAGATTACCTTCCAGTTGCTATTGGTGTAAAATGTGCAGATTGAAAGATGGCCTTTTAAAAATTTTTCAGGCTACATATTATTTAGAAAATTACACTAATCAGCTCATTTATAAGATAAAGGCTACCTGTAGGTGTAATTGTGAACTAACAGTATTTCATTTAACTGTAATGAACTGTCATAAAAAAAGAAAAAGAAAGGCTTTAATTGTTATCTGAAAGACAGTGAGAGTGGAGACAAGACTGTGTCCTCTCCTGTTCTGTTTGTTTATGTTTTTTGTTTTTTTTAAATGTACAGATTTGACAGCATTTTATGTTCTGGTTCTGCCTGAATAAGTGAATGGAGCAGCAATAGAAGAAATTGTAAAGTGGAATGGTACCAGGATTTTTGTGTAAAGGTGTTTTGGATTTATGCTGAATGTTTTCTTAAGGCAGAGTCACTTTATCAAATTTCATTTTCCCCCCAGTTTTCATAACTGTATTCAAATTTTATGACACGAATTTCAGTTTACATCCTAGTCATTGTTCTTTTTTAAAATTAAAACATGACAGTATTTATACAGGGTACGGAGAAACCTTGCTGGTGTATTTCTGACTTTCCCAAACTGACTAGTTTTGCATTAATTTTTTAATTGAAATTACAGTTATTAATAGCATTTTAAATAGCACTGATTAGAAAAATAGTTTGTCAAAATGCTTATTGTAAATCTGTTTTTCAAAACACACATGAGTTGTAAGAGACTTCATTAATGTACATTTTGTACTTTTTTTATGCCTTTGGGGGGAAGCATTTTCTGCTGTGGGTTTTTTTTATATATATATATCTATTTGATTGATATCCATACCCATTTTCGCCTTGGTCATAATGAGGAACATGTGAATCCCATTCTTCATGAATAGGAGGAACCATAAGTACAGTAGGCACTGTTTTCATTTGGCAGTGTTACTCAGTCTAAAATTTGCACTGATTTTGTAAGTACAGTTTGATGTAGCGCTATTTTTGATGTTTAACGTCTTCCGTGTCAGGTACATTGCACTATTTGCAGTATTTCTAGGACAATCCTCATCAGGGACATTGCATTGCTTTTTTTTTTTTTTCTTCTTTCTTCTCTCCATTCTTTGGGGGATGACTTGGTTCTCTATAAAAAGAGATTTTGGTTGCAGATTCATTTACTTTTTGGAAGATTTTGGAAGAAAGTATGCCAATAAGTCTTGCCTAGAGCCTTCTTTGCCCATCTGCTCTACCTAGTTCTTACGTGTTCTGAGTTTGGGACCTGGAACGTTTTAATTACTGTGTAAATAAATGCCACAATGGCCTTTCTATTTAGACTTCAAGCACTTCGATCAGCCAAATACTTTGAACGTTTGGATTACAAGAGAGAAAAAGAAGACATTACACCATAGGGCTTGGTCAACTAACTGTGCTTTTCAACCCAAAATATGCATCAGACTTTGATTTGTTTGATTTGTTCATATCATTTAATCAGGTTCTTTTAACCCTCTAATCCTAATGTGAAATATTTTCTTTGGCTTCCTTGCAGTTATTGTGACATTTATAGATGCTCTGTTTATAGATGTAGTTTATTTTGGTGGAACAAGAACATGGTTTTGTATTAGCAGGTGGTTGCCAAATTATTTTCTTTGGACTGCATATTTGTATGAGTAAAATATGTTGCAACTGGGTGTTTATTTATTACTGTTTTTTTTTTTTGTTTTGTTTTTTTTCCATTAAATTTCATTGTGTTAGACTTGACATACAATAAACAGAAATCTGTGCTGTTCAGTGCAAGATCTTGCAACATTTGCAGTCTGTTTATATACTCATAAAAGAAAGATTAATACGCATTGTGTTTTTAATGCTTTTTTGCAACAAATAGCAGATTTAGAAACGTTAAGACAAAATACTCTAAGTGGGTTACAATACATGAAATACTGAAGTGAATTAAAGTGTATTATATTAATTTTGAAGTAGGTATTACACCATGGCATTATACAAGCCATTTTTAGTTTTTTTTTTTTTTTTTTTTTTTTTTTTTCAAATATATATCAACAGCTTTCTTGATAATAATATAATAATGTGTTTTCTTTGAAAAATTAAATTTATGAATGTAAAATTGTGCAAGGAGTAGTAATAAAATAATTATAAATGTAATAATATAAAGTGGGTCTATTTTCAAAGGTTCACCAAAGACATTTATTTATTTTATTTTTTTGGGCTAATACAGACGTTTGAGGCAAAATGTGTTTTTTCCCTCTTTTTCTTTTTTTTTTACAAAATCAGAAATCAATCCAAAATACTGCAATGAATACAATTCTGAAATAAGAGAATAATTGTTTCTTCAATGTGATGACAAAAGGAGCAACTGGGTGAAATACTATCTTTAAACTTTGCAATTTTATAATTTAATGGGTAACAAATACGAATGAAACTTCAACGACTGTTAGAAATTTTGTAGAGAAGCCACTCTGTCACTAAATGTATTATTCTTACAACTTATACAGTCAGGTAAAGCGAGCTGAGTTTAGAACTTTCAGTAGTTCTTTTTATTATTTGAAAAACTACTACTACACATGAAAGAATAGATTAATCAGAATGGTGTTTATGTGTAACTGTCCCTTTAAGAGGCCGTCATTGACGCTATGGTCAGCCACGTATCGCCACGTCTCTACGCATGCGCGTCCGAGTCAGTTCCGGGCTGGGTGCTGGTGTGTTGAGAGATCAACATCAGGCAGCTGCTGAATTTAATGACATTTACTCTCTGCCTGTCCTGGGAAATCTCTTTAGTTTAACCGACATTTAATCTGTCAGGAGATCAACGTTTAAAATATTACTAAAGCGGACACATAGAAAGATGAATTTCCTCAGGGGAGTAATGGGGGGGCAACCAACAGGCCCACAACCGACTGGAGCAGAAACAGTGAGTTTATTTACTGCGTAAACAAAAAAATATATTTGTGAAGAAATAAAAATGAATACAGTTCATAAACAGCTGAAAGCAACTGCTTATCAAGTCAATAACAAACATCAGAATATGCTTACATATCAGTGGTTGATACACTGCACATAGAAATATGAATATAAATAGATGTATATGAACCAGGCAGTCTTTCAAAACATTTCTAAATGACACTTCCAAATCAGACATTGTTTATGCTTGAACCCTGATTTAAAATGAGACTAGGTTTAATGGCATATGCTCAATTACACTGCATGATGTTTGGTTTGTTACCAATATAGTCTCTGAATAGTGTTATTCTTACCATAGTGATGTTTCCAACAACTGTTTCTGTAGGGCTAATTTAACTTCGCTATGACAAGGCATTTACCAGCTGTTCTTGTGTGTCTTTCTGTTCAGATTCAGAAGTTGTGTGACCGTGTGGCTTCATCTACCCTGTTGGAGGATCGAAGAGATGCTGTCCGTGCCCTCAAATCTCTGTCCAAGGTGACCGGCTATTAATACTTGTCATGTTGATGTTTGTAATTGAGGTGTTGCGGATGTTTTGATTATACACTGCCGTTTAAAAGTTTGAGGTCAGTAAGTTAATGCTTTTATTTAGCAAGGATACACAATAATGACATTAAAAGATTTCTATGTCAAATAAATTATGCTTTGCTGAACTTTCTATTCAACAAAAAATCTTGACTTAAAAAAAATAAATTTTACTTGAGCATCAAATCAGCAAATCAGAATGATTTCCGAAGGATCATATGACACTGAAAACTGGAGTAAAGGCTGCTAAAAATTTTGCTTTGCCATCACAGGAATAAATTACTTTTTAAACCATATTCAAATAGTTATTTTAAATTATAATAATATTTCATAATAGTGCTGTTTTTACTGTATTTAAAAATGCAGCCTTGGTGAGCATAAGAAACCTTTTTGCAATCATTCTTATAGACTCCATACTTTTGAATGACAGTATATATGCTCAATAATATTGAAGCTTAGTGTAATTGAGCAATAAGGTACAAGAGGTCATGCTATATAGTGATTATAACCACAGTTAAAGGCCAGTGTTTGCCACGATGCACAACAACCTCTTTATCCATGCCTATATTCAGTATAGTACATGCGTTGAGTATCTTATTGCTTTTAATATGTTTGTACATAAAGTTTTTTTTTAAGCAAATGCGTGGAGAAATGATGAAGTGGCATCATTCTGCTAGAAGATATAGTCCCTACAGAATGTTGCTATGCAACTAAAATAACAATCCACTATGGGAGTTGCACAGTGATATGGTGAACAGGTGTTATTTTGTGGAATATTGCACATTTTATAATAAGCCTGTACATGTTGGGCACTGCTCATTATGCATAGGTGATATTAAAGTAAATAGAGTATAAAAAAAGAAGGAATGCAGTCCATGCTGTGGTCGTTTCAATGTTAAAAATATGCCTTAAAGGATTAGTTCATTTTCAAATGAAAATTTCCTGATAATTTACTCAACCCCATGTCATCCAAGATGTCCATATCCTTCTTTCTTCAGTCGAAAAAGAAATTAAGGTTTCTGATGAAAACATTCCAGGATTATTCTCCTTATAGTGGACTTCAATAGACCCCAAATGGTTGAAGGTCAAAATTACAGTTTCAGTGCAGCTTCAAAGGGCTTTAAACGATACTCTTATCTAGCAAAACAATCGGTTATTTTCTAAAAAAAAAAATTATATGCTTTATAAACACAAATGACCGCCTTTCGTATTCTTCAAAAAGCTTACGCTGTATGTCCTACACCTTCCCCATTCAAATTACGGAACGAACGCGGCGCCAGTACCTTTTTTTCCGTAGGTTAAATAGGAAATTATCAGGAAATTTTAATTTGAAAGTGAACTAATCCTTTAAGGGTGATGTGAGTAGTTTTGCTGAAAATACTTCCTCCTATCCCAATAAGCCATCATTAGCTGATTTGAATTAACAAACTGGAGGGAGTGTTCGGAATTATGCAGTTCTGTTTGGTGATGCTAATCTTGCAAAAAAATTCACTTCTGTTCCAAAAGGGAAATTTCATATATTTTTTTGTATGTTTTGACAGAAAGTATATACATTACTCAGTTGTTTGTGGAACATGTGTCAAGTAGATTTTTAATTACAGAAATACCGTATGGAGGTTGGAACAATGGCGATGGACCATTTGGTTCGTATACTGCAGACTGACCGGTATGTTACAAATTTTGGTCAAAAAAATATTGCATTAATAGTAAAGATCTTGTTGTGTTTTGTTGTTATGAAGTGAAAGGGCTTTGGGTCATTTACCACATATTGTGACTTGTCTTTGGTGATTTTTTTGAAACAGGTCAGACACTGAAATCCTTGGTTATGCTTTGGACACTTTGTACAATATTGTTTGCAATGATGAAGAGGAAGAACCAGGTATGTTTATATTCTTAATTTAGTCTGGTTCAGATATTATCACTTTGGGATTTTATTTGAATTGTTTCAATGTCACTGAGTGTCTTGGGCTAATTCAGGTCTTATTCTTTGACTCCAAATGAATAGTTTTCTTTAAATAGTCCTTACAGTGTAAACTTTATTTCAGACTCTTCCTAGTCTCCCTCTTGCAGTTTATATTTGATGAGCTGGGAAATATTGTATATCTGATCCTCCTCCTTTTTCTTTCCATGTTTAATCCACCAGATGAATCTGAAGGTAAAGCACTTTTTTGTGCATGATGCTGTCTAACCTTTAGCCCACCCATGCTTTGAAATCCCCATCGAATACATCCACTGCGTTTGACACAGCAACTGACACAGAGAATTTCACAGTGATTTGAACCTAAATCATTTTGCTAATTTCATAAAGCAGCAAATTTTAAATGCATGTAATACAGCGTAATGACACTAGCAGTTTTGTTCTTCTAACAGGAGTTCAGTTAAATTCAGAATCTAAAGTGTTAAAATCTTGTTTAGATGTCCAAATGAAAAGATTTGTATAAATGAGAGAACTCGAGTTCAGTGTATAACAACTCCAGATGTCGGATGCTGATTGTGCTGCTGGTCGGTAGATAAGAAATTATGTATATAATATATATATATATATATATATATATATATATATATATATATATATATATATATATATATTTTTTTTTTTTTTTTTTTTTTTTTTTTTTTGATCAATGCCTAATTTAGGTTTGTTAAATTAGTTGCTTCAGATCTGGTAACAGACTGTTGATCATTATGTTTGCATGGTAGGTCCATCAATGTTTGAGTGACTGCGTATTTTGCATATGTGCTACTGCATATTTTAGTTGTTGTTCATGGACATCCAAGTTAATGGTAATATTAATTTTCATGTACGAGAATTAATAATGTCTACTAATAAACAATAATAGTTTAACAGTAATTAACAATTATTTAAATAATAATTGGATTTAGTTTCTTTTTTTAGTTAAGTTTTTTTTTAGGTTATGTTTGAGTTATTTACTTTTAAAAAAATGAAATAAAAATTAAATTTCACTTTTAAACACAGGAAAGAAAACTGTCCTAGTCAAACTATTTTTTTGTTTTTGGTGTCCGTTAAGGCTTAATATGAAGTTTTGTCGGTATAAATACAGGAATTGTCCTAGTATTAATAACATTTAGTGTAAAAAAAAAAAAAAGTTTGCTCTGTGTGGGGGAGGTTAAGCTATAACTGGTGTGGGGGTTTGTGGTTTCTTATTTTGCTTTATGTATTTATTTATTTTTTGTATGTATTTTTTGCTTTTCACCCTTTCCACTATCCAGTTTCCAAACCTATAGGTTGATGTGCTTTTTTCTGTCCCTCTTTGTATTAATACAGTTCTTGTCAGCAGACACATTCCACTGCTCTTCTGTCTGGAGGCTTAATAACCTATGTACTGAAAATAGTTCATTTTCTGTCTGTTTGCAAATTTAGTGTAATAAGATTTAGCACAAAGTATCTCCTCCTTCCTAGTATTAGTTTCCATATCTTTCTATCTATCTCCCTGTTTTCCCTGCATTGTCTGTGTTAAAATAATGAAATAGAACTGAAGACAACAAAAAATATCTTTCTCTGCATCTCATTTTCTCTTTCAGAGGAGAATCAGCAAAAGCAAGAGGATGATTTGGGAGCTCTGTTCACTGACAAGTTTGTCCAGGAATCAGAAAATGTCACTCTGCTCCTCACACTGTTGGAGGTAAGCTTGAACTGTCAAACTATACTGATAGATTTTTTTGTCATCTTGTTGCTTTCCATATTTCCTTAACATATTCCTGATGTTGTGTGACTGTTTTCCATGTTGTAGGAGTTTGACTTCCATGTCCGCTGGCCAGGTGTTAAGCTCCTAACTGCTCTTTTGAAAAACCAGTGTGCTCAGGTCCAAGGCATCATCCTGGTCAGCCCAATGGGTGAGTCAAAAAAATCTCTTTTTCTCTTGTAATTATCTGATTGTTTAGAGCTATTTGTCAGTACAGATTATTTGGTAGTCTGATTTTTTTTTTTTTTCTTTTTTTTTTTTTTTTTTTTTCATCTACCTTGTTATATATCATCATATTTTACACATCAGTGTGCTTTTTAGTTTCTCAGTATGAAATAAAGACCAGCTGAGATATCTAAAAAAAACAAAAAAAAAACACTACCAGTCAAAAGTTTGGACACGGTAAGATTTTTAATGTTTTTAAAAAAGTTTCGTCTGCTCACCAAGGCTGCATTTATTTAATTAAAAATACATTAAAAACAGTAATATTGTGAAATATTATTACAATTTAAAATAACTGTTTTCTGTTTGAATATATTTTATAAAGTAATTTATTTCTGTGATGGCAAAGCTGAATTTTCAGCATCATTACTCCAGTCTTCAGTGTCACATGATCCTTCAGAAATCATTCTAATATGCTGATCTGCTGCTCAAGAAAAATTTATTGTGTACAATTGTACAAAATATTTGTGTACAATATTTTTTATTTCAGGATTCTTTGAATAGACAGTTCAAAAGAACAGCATTTATTTGAAAGATAATCTTTTGTAACAATATAAATGTCTTTACTGTCACTTTTGGTCGATTTAATGCATCCTTGCTGAATAAAAGTATTCATTTAAATGATTCTATTCATCAAGGAATCCTGAAAAAAAAGTACACAACTGTTTTTAATATTGATAATAATCATAAATGTTTCTTGAGCAGCAAATCATCATATTAGAATGATTTCTGAAGGATCATGTGACACTGAAGACTGGACTAATGATGCTGAAAATTCAGCTTTGCCATCACAGGAATAAATTACTTTATAAAATATATTCAAACAGAAAACAGTTATTTTAAATTGTAATAATATTTCACAATATTACTGTTTTTACTGTATTTTTATAAATAAATGCAGCCTTGGTGAGTAGACAAAACTTATTTTACAAACATTAAAAATCTTACCGTGTCCAAACTTTTGACTGGTTGTGTGTGTGTGTGTATAATATGTATAATATATATATATATATATATATATATATATATATATATATATATATATATATATATATATATATATATATATATATATATATATATATATATATAAATATGAAAATATGAATATGAATAGAATAGAAAGTGTTAATGAGTCAAAAAGTGAGTTGCATGACAATTGAAAGTGAGTAGCATAACAAAACTCCAGCACCCTTTTGTTCAATTAATTCCTGTGAATAAGTGCCACTCCCAAAAAACAAGACAGCCACACAGGTTAATATGTGGCTTGAGGGTAGGTTTTTTTTTTTTTTTTTTCCTTTTTTTTTTTTCTATTTGCACTGATTAGCGTATGTCCAGAGTGACAGCCGTGTCATATGAGTGCTATATTTGTATATTCTGGATTCTTTGTGGAGTAGATTCAACAAGTTTCTGGAAACATTCCTCAGAGATTTTGGTCCATACTGATAGCAGCACACAGTTGCTGCAGATTTATCGGCTGCACATCCATGATGCGAATCTCCCATTCCACTACATCCCAAAAGTGCTCTATTGGATTGAGATCTGGTGACTGTGGAGGCCATTTGAGTATAGTGAACTCATTGTCATGTTTAAGATGATTTGAGCTTTGTGCATTATCCTGCTGAAAGTAGTTTGATGTGGTCATAAAGGGATAGACATTGTCAGCAGCAATGCTCAGGCAGGCTGTTGTGTTTAAACACTGCTCAATTGGTACTACTACAGAGCCAAAAGTGTGCCAAGAAAATATTCCCCACACCATTACACCACCAGCAGCAGCCTGAACCGTTGATACTAAGCAGGATTGATCCATGCTTTCATGTTCTGACACTGCCATCTGAATGTTGCAGCCGAAATCGAGACTCATCACATGCACAGAAGTGCCACCAACTAGATTTTTTCTCTTTTCCGGACCATTCTCTGAAAATCCCAGTAGGTCAGCAGTTTCTCAGAACATCCATGCCATGTTCAAAAATCAACATTCTGATGCTCAGTTTGAACTTCAGCAGATCTTCTTGACCAACAGTTTCCACAAAATATTAATCAGAACAATTGTTTTCAACATTGATAATAATAAGAGATGTTTCTTGACCACCATATCAGCATATTAGAATGATTTCTGAAGCATCATATGACACTGAGTAATGACTGCTGAAAATTCAGTTTTGCCATTACAGGAATAAATTACATTTTAAAACATTTTAGAAAACCGTTCTTTTAAATTGTTAACCTGTTAGTGTTCCACTGTATGGCCTGTGGTACACATACCTTTCAAAAGAGACCTTAGGAATGCTAAGGAGCTAAAGTGTTATGAGAACTTACTGTATTTCTTTTTTCATTTGTGTCAAATTAAATATGGTGTCTACTGTCACTTAGGTCAAAGTCTGTGCTGCCTGGTGACTTCAGCTCCACATACAGAACTATCATTCTTTTAAAGCTGTTAAATATGTAGTTTCTAATATTGATATGTTTTCTCACTTGGCAGGAGTGTCTAGGTTAATGGATCTCCTTGCTGACTCCAGAGAAGTTATCCGTAATGATGTAAGTGCTCTACATTAACGTGAGTGTTCATACAGGAAGTCTCTGTTGAAATTAAATTGATCCATTTTACTTTTTTCCATTAAGGGTCTCCTACTACTGCAGCAGCTAACCAAAGGCAACGCAGCAATTCAAAAAATTGTGGCTTTTGAAAATGCATTTGAGAGACTTCTTGACATCATCACAGAGGAAGGTTCTAGTGATGGAGGTATGCAGTTTATAAACCCATTTTATTTTTAATGTACAAAAGGACACCACTGAATTTCCAAAGATGGAAGGATTGTGCGTTAACCTCCCTATTCACCTCACAGGTATTGTGGTGGAGGACTGTCTCCTATTGTTGCTCAACCTCCTAAAGAACAATAGCTCCAACCAGAATTTCTTTAAAGAAGGCTCCTATATACAAAAGATGAAGCCGTGGTTTGAGGTTGGGGATGACAACTCTGGCTGGTCAGCACAGAAGGTCACCAACCTCCATCTAATGCTGCAGGTCTGATATGAATAATCCATTTAATGTTTTGCTTAGTGTCACAATACACACAAAAACATCAGTAAGACTGGAATTAAAACATTTACAGTAAATTGTATGTTTTTATACAGATTAAATGAATAGTTCTAGTTCATTATTATTATTATTATCATTGGTAAGACTTTACAATAGATTTAATTTATTAACATTATTCATTTATTACCTATATTAGTTTACATGAACTAACAATGAGCAATACTTCTACAGCATTTATTAATCTTAGTCAATGGTAATTTCACCATTTACAAATACATTATTAAAATCCAAAGTTGTATTTGTTAACATTTGTTAATGCACTGTGAACTAACATGAACAAACAATGAAAAATAGATTTTTACTAACTAAAATGAAAAAAAGTTTAATAAATGCTTTAAAAAATATATCACTCATTCTTAGTTTATTTTAACTAATGTTAATAAATGAGGCCTTCCTATAACAACTACTTCTTTTTCTTCTTCTTCTTCTTCTTCTTCTGTTTTGTCTCTGTAGCTGGTACGAGTGATGGTTTCTCCAGTGAACTCTCCAGGGGCTACAGCCAGCTGTCAGAAGGCCATGTTCCAGTGTGGTCTCCTGCAGCAGTTGTGCACCATCCTCATGGCCACAGGTGTTCCTGCAGACATCCTCACAGAGGTCAGATTACTCTCAGAATCTTGTTCTCATTGGCCTTGTTGGCTTGTTCACACTAAAGGCCTGCGTTCCGCTCCAAATAGCACACAGTTGAGCACACAAGGCATTCAAAGTATATTCCACTGACCTTGAGCACAGATGGGTGCGTGTGATGATGGACTTTGTTTCTGAGCACTCAAATCACTTGCTAATGCACACAAGTTTGGGCTAACACAAAAATCGTACATCAGCGGACTGTTAATGAGGAAAATTACGTCACACGGACTGTCCGAGAGACGAATCGTGTCAAATGCATCAGAAACACTTTTATTTTGAAAGCACTGAGAACAGCAGCGTCTGAGCTCCTATTCTCTGTCTTCATTAGCTTACTGTCTCTGTTTAACTGTTCTAATAAATTATCAGACAGAGCTGTTAAACAATGAAAGTAAAAGTTATACAAAAAATATTAAAGCATTTGCTTTTCTACTATTATTAGTAAGGCAAACGCCATAATACTTTCTCAACTACCGTCAGCATGCAGCAAATATACTCACTAAGATGGATATTTTGAAATCATTCTATGTATATCTGAGTGTTCAAGAGCATTATGCCGCTAAAGAGAACTGAATTCAGGAACGCATGCTGTCTTAGAGAGGTGGCTTTCTGTGCGTGAGCTTCAGGTGTGTCTGTCAGCGAGAGTAATGCATTGAGATCTTTTCCGTGGCTTATTGTGCTTAATAACTGTTTAAAATCAAGAACGTCCCGCACTTTTTCTCAAACATTTTTGTGAAAACCGAAACATCAGACACAAATGCTTTGCTTATGAAGGACATATGCAACATTTTTATTAATATAGCCTATAATAAGAGTACTTTCTTTACAAATAAAACAGTATATTTTATGTATAATAGGCCTATTTACTCACATTTAAAAAAAAATGCAGAAAAAAAAATCGATGCAGAATCATTCACATCAGCAATGCACGTAAAATTGATTATATTCCACAGCTCTATATAATTGACAAGAACAGAGGTAAAATTTCCAGTTTTCTCTCTACTCTTATCATTCTTGCTGCTCTCAATTGTTCAAGCCACTTGACACAATGCCTGTGTCATTACTATAGCAACCAATGTAGATCACTAGATATTAAGACCACTGCTCAAAGAAGTGGATCCCTATCGAGCCATTGCAAAGTGGTCATTCACACAGAACACGGTTTTGCATTGAAAAAGGTAAGACACGAGCAGTGGAATGGAAAAATTGCTAGGTTAACTTGAATGTGCGTTTTTAGAATGCCATGTCATGCACACAATAGTTAAAGAACACTGTCTAGCGCCTATACTAGTGCAGCATTCAGTTCTAAAGGTCTGCTTTGAAAAAAAATAAATTGTGCGGAATTGCATCATGTACACAATCCTGATGATTCTTTACTCATGCACTTCTTATTAACGGTAGCAATGATGTACCACTGAAATGTTTTAACTTTTTTCTATTTGTCATCCTTGTACAGACCATCAATACTGTGTCAGAGGTCATACGTGGATCTGAAGTGAATCAGGACTACTTTGCATCTGTTAACGCACCATCAAATCCACCAAGGTCTGGTTTGTCCTTTGTACTGTTTTTGAAGAAATAATCAAAAAAGTATTTTCTGGTAAAGAGTTGAGAGTATAAACATGTTGGCTGTTTTCTCCAGGCCTGCAATTGTAGTTCTTCTCATGTCAATGGTGAACGAGAGACAGCCATTTGTTCTCCGCTGTGCTGTACTTTACTGCTTTCAATGCTTCCTGTACAAGAACCATAAAGGACAAGGGGAGATTGTAGCCACACTGCTGCCCTCCACTATAGATGGTAAGTATTGCCCCGACTAGTCGCTTAGTTCTGCCATTAGTTGATGCCCACTGTTCATGGCTTATATGACTGCAGTTGCACTTATTTTATATATGGTGACAGGAGGCCAATTTTTCTGTCCAAAAATTGTGTCCCAGTGTAGCTGTGTGTCATTTTCTAGTATAGTCACCTGTAATAATCAAATATATTTAGAATTGCATGGAAAATAAAACTAAAACACTTTGTTACCTAAGCACATTATTATTATTAATTATTTATAATCATATATATTTTTTGTATTGTTATATTTTAAAATATTTGTGGCCATATATTTACACGCTAGCACTGTGGACATCTGAGATGGTTATTTTGCTATTTTTTTTAAATTCACTTTCATTCAACTTTAATATTGTTGTTGTTTTTGTTTTTTGTCCTTTTGTCATTTGGGTACATTGCATAACCCTGTCTCTCTGTCCCTCAGCTAACTCTATCTCAGCGGGACAGCTGTTATGTGGAGGTCTGTTCTCAGCAGACTCTCTGTCAAACTGGTGTGCCGCTGTGGCTCTAGCTCATGCACTACAGGATAACCTCACCCAAAAAGAGCAGCTACTGCGGGTCCAGTTGGCCACCAGTCTGGGCAAGCCACCCGTTTCCCTTCTGCAGCAGTGCACCAACATACTGTCCCAGGTACCCTTTCTCAAACTTATAATGTGTGTTTAGTCAACATTTTGGGTTTAAGACTCTGGGCTTATTGACGTTAGTCAGGGGTATTTAACCTTTTGGGGTTTTTAATGTTTTGCCTCAGTAATTCTACCGTATCTGCCTTTTTGCACACTGTCTGTTGAAAAGACAAGAATATGTTGTGTTTTGGTTGCTGGTAGGGGTGTGCGATAGGTATGATATAGTTAAGCAATATCATACAAACAAGATTACCATTTTTCCCGAATATCAGCATGATTGCATGTTTATTGAAATGTTGTATGAAATCATTATCACAATACGTTAACATTATAAGCTACGTTTTAGACACCACATTGTCCATATTTTCTGTTTTTGCTCTTTTTTTTTTCTTTTTTTTTTTTTTGTGAACCGATGTGTCTCAGAGCAATACACAATGGTGCTGCATTCCTAATTTTTTTTTTTTTTCTTTTTGCGAATCAGATGAATGAATGACTTAATGAATCGGTCATAAAAAGAGTCACTTGTCATCACCTACTGTTGGTTTTAGTTTAATATTTAAAGTAATATTATTGATGTGATATTGAAAACATTTCAATATTCAAAATATTATTTAAAACATTTCAAGAAAGAAATGAGGAAAGTTTCAATAAAGTTATTTTAAAAGAAATAAAAGCATAATAACCGTAAGTGGACAACAAATGGATACAAGGCTCTCATAGCATTATTTATGTAATTGTATTTGCGGTGTAAAGCATCTAAATGCTACTTTTGATGCAGCTTCTGTACCAAATATTGTATAACTTTCATTATCAACAAAATGGCAGAAAATGTTGAGAATGAGGTATAATTTTTTTTGTCAATATCGCACACTCCTAGTTGCTGATCTGCTGCATGGGTGTTGATTTGCTAGTTTGTTCTCAGGCTAAACATCAAGACCACCTTTTTCAACCAGCAGCATGGCTATCCACCAGTTAGACCAGCACCAAACCAACATAAACCAGCCTTGACCATCATAAAAGTTCATGCTGGTCTAAGATATTTCTTTTAGGCAGTTCTGGGCTAGGTTTCCCCAGATTTGGGTACATTCTGAACTCGTATGGGAATGGTAGCTTGTGGTTGTCACTGAATTTCAAAGTGAACTGTGCTGTGGTTTTTGCAGGGTGATAAGCTCAACCGGAGGGTGAGTATCTGAGTGTGGGCAGTTTAATGCGATGGTGTGGCTTGGCCTCATTTCCACAATGGGGGTTCATTAGGTGTTTTGTGTTCCTTCTGTTTGCTGTTTCTGCCCTGTTTGTTGTGTTCCCTTACTGACCCTGGCAGCCCTGGCTTTGACCGTTTGGTTTTCAGCTGCTGGCTGCATGCTCTGGTCTTTCGGGCTTATTCAGTAAGATACAGATGTATAGGACTCTGTGAAATCTGTACTGTTATTCATTCACCATTTTCAGGTGGCTGCTAAGTCCAATAAGTTTATGACTAAATATTCACTTAAAACTAGGGATGCACCGATAAGATTTTTATTTTTTTTTGGCTGGCCCGGTGACAATTTTAACAAACAACTATTAGCCGATTCCGAAACCGATATTTGTCACTTGCTCTCTTATTTGAACTTTTGTCATTAAAATAGATTAGTGTTTTGATTGTTTTAAATGAGCAAAGTTTAAAAAAAAAAATCACGCATGCATTAAGGTATACTAGCTAGTTTATTGCTGCATAAAATAATTTCTATTGAACATGGATTGGATCCATTTAACATTAAACAGGCCAACATAAATAAATACAACAGACCAAAGATGCATATGAAATAAACAGTGCTTTTCAGGGACAGAAATAAAGTAATCGCATTTAAAATAAGTTCTTGATTGTGTAAATTAAATGCATACATTGTATAAATTAAATATATTATTCCTTATTAAAGTTACAAAATTTAGTCTAGAGTACTGAGTTGTTGTTTTTTTTTCTTCTTTTCTTTTATTGTGTGATTAACATAAACTCTTTCTCCGCCATTGACAGAATTTTCCATTATTTATGAGACTATGCTTCCCCGCCAATGATAGAATTTAACCGTCTTTCTGTGTTTTCACTGTTATACGGTGGGGGGCTCTATTATGCAACTTATGAAAGAGGAGAGAATCTCCAGATCAAAACACAGGCAAAAAAGGAGCAGAAACAAGCGATAGTTTATGCACGTTGTAGTCTTCGAAAAAAACTTGATTTTCATTTTCTTGATGTTTCTTTTTTATGAAACTTACACACATTCAAAACAAAAAAAGAATGCATGAGGCTAGATTAAAAAGTTTTTTTTTTTTTTTTTTTTTTTTTTTTTAAAGGTGGAAAAAAGCAGAGGCAGTTCTAACAACAAAATGAAATAGTCTGGGGGCCATGGAAGTTGCTTATTTTAAGACAGAGAGAGTGCGCGCACACAAGGGAGGAACTCTTTGCTCGTTCTCTACGTCAGTTAATATGCGACCTATCACAATCACAATAACTAATCAAATAAGGCTCTAGCGAGACAAAAATTAGTTTTGGTGGCTGCCAAAAAAATGTCAATGTAGGAAAAACCCTGACAGCTCAGTGCCTTCACACAGTTAATTAATCAACCATCGATTTGTTATATCGGCCTTTTTCATTTTATTCATAGTTTTCAGTCATGTGATACCACAGAGACCTGGAGGGCAAAACATGCGTAGAACTGAATTACAGACCTGTCAATTTTCCATCTCAAAAGAAGAAAATCAAAAACATGTGAACAAAATGCAAGTTTTGGGCTCTTGTGATCCATATCCAGCACCTGCTGCAGTATTTCAATCACTAAAACAGTGGGACATAATATATAAAAGATCTAATTGAGTATAAACTTTATTGAATATGCATATTAATATATAGGTAAGCCCAGAATATGAACATAACATGCTAAATGGTTAAGCGTTTTCTTTAAAATAGTTTTCTTTGGGAAAACCCTTAATGAGAAACTGCACGTTATTTATATTCTGGGTTCATCTGCTTGCGTGTACATAGTATGCATCATCAATAAGGTGTATACTGAACTTGGTCTTTTAATATCACTGTCTTACTACATTAGTACTTAGCACAAACCTAGTAAAAATGAATGGTGGACAATGGAGGAAAGACTTGTTTTGCCCTCCAGGTGGGCGTACCTATAAGAGTATGACGTCACTTGAAAACTATGAATAGGTGATATGCTGATGGTTTTAAATTGAACAAAAATCGGCCGATATACCGGTGCATCTCTACTCAAAACTACTATTCCTGACTGCTTTTTCTGCTGCCCATGGCTTTCCTGTTTTGCTTATGTTTTTATGAATCTTAGTTATCTTGTCATTTTTTTTATATCTAAAAAAGTTGATAATTACTTCAAATTTCAGTTTCAGTTATGCCTTTTTTTTTTTAACCCCTAAAACTAACAGTTCATATAAGCTAGCCCTTACAGACACTGTTGCTTTGACAAATTGTGGAAAAGTTAGGTGTTTTGAATAGTAAAACCCTCTTAATATTGTGAAACTTTCATGGTCCCTTTTAAACACCATATTATTGCTGTGCATCAGGTCTTAAAATGACAGCATGTAATATACCTGCTGCCAAATTATGAGATAATATTAAAAATATCTGTATGGCAGTTTTTCCCCATGGTATCGATGTCAAAATTGTGGCCAGTGAAAATGCTGAGTGGCTAGTAACCACTAAAAATCACTAGTCACAGTGGCTGGTGAGCAAAAAAGTTAATGTCAAGCCCTGATCTTATGTAGGATCAAATTTTAATTGCGATCAAAACAGGTCAAAGACAAGTTCTGACTCCAAAAAGCAACTATCTGCAATCTTGCTATTTATTGCATTTCTGCAGAAATTGGCAAATACGATTTGTAAAACCTTGGAAATACTGTCTTAAAATGACTTAAAATTAAAATTGCAATTTTAAAACATTAAAAAAAAAAAACGGTTCTTTTTAAATTGTAATATTTTACAATATTACTGTTTTTACTGTATTTTTAAATCAAATAAATGCAGCCTTGGTGAGTATAAGACTTTATACAACCTTTTGAAGGTAGTGTAAGTAACGCAAGTGTTCACACTGAGAAACAGTGACATGTAGTGTGCTACGAGTACTTGGATGTTGTAGTTCATCAAAAATACAAAGTGCAGAATTTTAAACACTTTATGCACTCAGTGGTTACAACTTTCTTTAAGAAGTGGAGAGGCTAGTACAGTACTAATAGCAACACATCACGTGCATTTGAAATTTTTTTTAAATTGAAAAATGGTGAATGCTTCTGTGTAGTAAAAATGTTAAATGTTCCATTTGACGTGACACTACCATATAATGTATGAATTTTAGAAGAGTAGATTTCATAGTGTAGGTGCATAGTATAATTAGTACACCATTTGGGATGCAACTCTTGTCATCCTTTTAAGGTTGTGTTTGCATTTAGAACACATTTTACATTGAGAGACTTCAGATTTTGTGTTTGTGTTGTGATTATCCTTGATGGCATTTTATCCTCAAAAGCTAATTAACATAAAGAGTGTGTTTGTTTGTGTGTCAGCATATACTGCATATACAGCTACTCACTAACAGATTCTTTTTATCCAGTTTACTAATTGCAGGTATGCCGTGATAGAATTTGGATTAAGGTCTTTGTGTCTACTTTTTAGGCCACTCGAGATTTGAAATTGAACCACACTTTGTAGCACACTATTTGTGCCTGTTTTTCTTTAGCTCATAGATATTGAATAGAATTTGCCAACAAACATTTTTTAAATTTATCATTTTCATTATTTTTATTATCTGTTGACTAATTAATGGAAAATCCTTGCCAAAAACATCTTATGCAGGGTTTGACATTAACACCCACCAACCCGGCCAAATGAGGGTGGATTTCAGCTGTGGCGGGTTGAATTTTATATATAATACATTTTTCGCGTAAACACAGTCAGTTATGTTTTAAGTGAACATTATAAGTGTAACAGTATAATGGATCTGTGCATCAGGTCTTAAAATGACAGCATATAATATACCTGCTGCCGAATTATGAGATAATATTAAAAATATCTATATGGCAGTTTTTCCCCATGGAATCGATGTCAAAATTGTGGCCAGTGAAAATGCTGAGTGGCTAGTAACCACTAAAAAAACAGTAGTCACAGTGGCTGGTGAGCAAAAAAGTTAATGTCAAGCCCTGATCTTATGTAGGATCAAATTTTAATTGCGATCAAAACGGGTCAAAGACAAGTTCTGACTCCACTATCTGCAATCTTGCTATTTATTGCATTTCTGCAGAAATTAGCAAATATAATTTGGAAAACCTTGGAAATACTGTCTTAAAATGACTTAAAATTAAAATTGCAATTTTAAAACATTAAGTGGCTGTTTCTTGCAGTAGTTTCTTTATCAATTAATTTGCTAATTTCTTAGATGTTAAAGTTGTACGTTAGCTCAATATAACTGCCTATGGATGTATGAGTGTGTGATTAAGACTGTATAATTGTTTTTTTTTTTTTTCTCTGTGTACAGGGCAGTAGGGTGCAGACGAAGGTCGGTCTCCTCATGTTGCTCTGCACCTGGATTAGCAACTGTCCAATTGCTGTCATGCACTTCCTGCACAATCAAGACAACGTTCCCTTTGTATCCTTTTATCCAGAGACACGCACTAACACATCTGATTTATTTAGTTGATAATACATAGAAAAAGTGTATAACTAATCTAGTTGTACTTGTACAGTGATGATAAAAAGTTTGAATCTTAGTTAATAATTCACAGAGTGACTTCATTTTTTTACTGTGTTAAACTGTATGGGAGGCTAGTTATGATCACAGCGTGGTATACATTACTTTACATCACAGCAACCACATAAAATTTTCAATCTTTTCAGATTAGAGTACAGCAAGTGTAAACTTGTCTGTGATTCTGATGGCTCATGTCATTTTGAGTACAGTTACCTTTTTGTCAGGTACTCTTGTGTGTTGTGTTTCCTTAAATTATGTGTTCAGCTGACAGGTCAAATTTCAGAAAACCTGGGTGAGGATGAGCGACTGGTTCAGGGTCTGTGTGCTCTGTTGTTGGGGATTTGTATCTACTATAATGACAACAGCTTAGAGAATTACACTAAGTAGGTTCTTACTTTATCCATTCATGCTTTCTTTTGTTCATATTTCTTTGTCCTATAACTAAATCTGTCAGCTGATTTAAATTATCCATGATTAAACTTTTTTGGTAATTAAAGTGCAGATAAATACATTTTATTCAATAGATTAACACATTACATGTGTAAGTGTTGGTTTTGACAAATTGTGAATAGAATAGAATAGAATAGAATAGAATAGAATAGAATAGAATAGAATAGAATAGAATAGAATGAAAACAAAAATTATACCTAATAATGTGTTGTATATAATAATGTACATAAATCAGGTCCAATAGGTAACTGGACAAGTTGTGATTAAATATACACTACCATTCAAAGAAATTAATACATTTATTCAGCAAGTGATGCATTAAATAGATCAAAAGTGACCAATAAAAGCTGTTCCTGTGAACTTTCTATTAATCAAGGAATCCTGAAAAATAATTTCACTGTTTCCACAAAAATATTACTAAGCATAACATTTTTTTTTTTTTTTTTTTCAACATTCATGATAATAATAAATGTTACTTGAACATAAAATCAGCATCTTATAGAAATCATGTGGCGCTGACTGACTGGCGTAATGGCTGCTGAAAATTCAGCTCTGCCATTACAGGAATAAATAAAAATTTAAAATATAAGATTTTCAATTCAATTCGCTGTATTACTGTTTTACTATATTTTTATCAAATAAATGCAACCTTGGTGAACATAAAAGACTTCTTTTAAAAACATTGCAAAATCTTACAGACCCTAAACTTTTGAATGGTACTGTATCTAATTCATCTCATAAATTAACATGTTACAAATAACAACCCAGTTTATAACATTTTCCCCAGTGCCGTCATTAAGATTTGAGCCTCCTTCACTATCACTGTTACACAAAATATATTTTCCTCTTCACAGAGAAAAGCTGAAGCAGTTGATTGAGAAGCGCATAGGGAAGGAAAACTTTGTGGAGAAGTTGGGCTTTATAACTAAACACGAACTGTATTCCCGTGCTGCTCAGAAACCTCAGCCAGCCTTTTCCACCCCGGAACACATGCTGTTTGATCATGAGTTCACCAAACTTGTCAAAGAGTTAGAAGGTCAGTCTTGGAGTCCTGAACACAAACTAAGACCTCTTTTCCCTTGTTATTAACATCTGCCGGTGATCCGATCACAAGTGCACAGTTTTAAATTCAGGTGTAAATGGGATGCAGACCTACTGAAATTTAGTCACTCAAACCACCAGGGGTGCATATATCGATGCTAATGCGTCCCATCCAACATCAAAAGACCACCTACCATAATATAATGCCATATAATCTTTATGCCAAAACAAGGGTTTTAAACTTTACTGGCAAGGCACGGCTTTAAAAGAAAGCAATCGGCAAAATGTTTCAGATCAGAAGTCACTGGAAACGGATCACTGAAGATGGATGTTAATAGCTGTATTTCTCACACAAGTAATAACTGTATCCTTAACATTTTGTGTCATTCTGTGTTTGATATTAAAGGGACCATATCACACAATACGTATTATTATATATATTTTTTTTTCCTTCTTTGAGATCTACTAAAAATATTTGTAATTATTATCCTCCATGCTCTCTCTGTTCTTTAGAATTAAACAGTCATTTTTTTTTTTTTGCTGTGCCTTAAACGCCATGTGAAATTTTGATATGACCCATTTAGGATCAGGTTTATTTTTCATGTTCTGTATTTGTTCATAGGTATGATAACAAAAGCAGTGCTTAAGTCAAGCGAGGAAGAGAAAAAGGAAGAAGAGGTGAAGAAAACACTAGAACAGCATGACAGCATTGTAACCCAGTACAAAGAGTTGATCAGGGAGCAGGTAAAAATACATCAAACTATATCCCATTCTCTCATTTATCACAGTGCAATGTTTCAACTAATCCTAGTGATATTTTAGAGTATATAGTATGTATATGAGTATTCATTTGACTTGGGTTTTTCATGAGGCAATAACAGTTTGCACACTTCAGTCTATTTTGTATGAAAATCCTAAGCTCTGTTAAAAAAAAAACATGATATAAAAAAAAAAAATCCCAGCTGAAAACAAAAAACAGAAACAATTTTAAGTTAAAGAATCTTGTATAAAGTAGTCATGATGTACAGAGTTGTCTGACTTTTTATAAGATTCTTTTTTATTGAATATTATAATACTAATATAGTATCTGCGATGAAGCTGATATGGCAATAAACTACAAATAAAAACATACAAATGATTGATGTTATGTCGTGGCCAAGCCAACGCACCTTAAGCGAGTTACGTTTTTTTGTGAAAGGACCCTTTCAAGCTTGGTATGAAAAAAGTGACCTGAAAAATCTGCCCAAGAAGAACAGACTAACAGATACCTGTTATTTAGAGCTGTAATTGCTGCCATAGGTAGCCCTACTGGATCTTAATCCAGAGAAGTAAATCCTTATGTTCTGTGGCTATAATTGTCATAATGATAACATATTCATTTTATGACCAAAGACAAGTGTGTTATCCCTTCCTTTTTCCTCTGTAGGCTTTCAGGAGAAGGAATCATTTAAAAATAGGCATATGTTTAAATTATAAATTAATTTTCTCTTTCTCCAACATTTTATACCCTTTTAATTACAGGATTCTCAAATAAAAGAGCTGAAGGAGCAAGTGACATTGCTGACGTCCCAGAATGAAAAGATGCAGAGCACCATAACACAGCAGCTCTCTCAGATCCAGCAGCACAAAGACCAGTACAACATCCTCAAACTCAAACTAGGTACTGAGCAAATATCAGATAAATATCAGTTGTTTGAAAAGGAGAAATTGCTTTTACAATTGGTCCATTCTTCCTTCACACTCTGTAGGTAAAGATAATCAGCAGACAGGTAATCAGGCAGAGGCGGCCCATGTGAACGGACTGCAGCCAGAGGAGCTGAGCCAGCTTAGAGAACAACTTGAGGAACTGCAAAGACAAAACCAGCTGCTGCAGACACAGCTGACTGAAAAGGACTCTCTAATAACCAGCTTGGTATGTGTGTGTTCAGTTCTTCCAACATCCCAAAATGTATTTTATATAAGTATTTGGGCTGAGTTGACAATATCAATTTCTAGATTTTAGTCGATTCTGATGAACCAATATCAATTCTTAAATCCCAAGAATTGATGTTTAATGTTGATGATGATGTTTAAACATTATTTGTAGCGCCAATCCCATCAAATAACTCGTAATAAGCTTTGTGTTTTGTTACTGTTGATATGAAACAACTGATTCTGTCAGTTTTATTACGAAATTCAGTCTAGAGAGGACCATTTTGCTAAATATATGCACTCATCAAGTCTAAACACCTTTATTTGTATAGCACTTTAATACAATACAGATTGTTTCAAAGCAGCTTTACAATGATAAACAGGAAAATAAGTAAATATTGCATGTTATACTATGGGGCTGTTGAATGCTCGAATCTGATTGGCTGGCGAACATTCTAAGGCGTGCAATTATTTTCAGGGAAACGGCTAAAGTAGTTCTAGGCAGGTCTTGACTGCATTACAGTTCCATATCACTTTGCCAAATGATTTCAGTTATTTCAATAGGTCCTTACAGCCTACAACCACAAAGAAACAAAACCCACAACAACACCGACCAAGCAAATAAATACAGTAAACAATAGGATAAAAACGACAAATTATTGTCATGGTTATTGCCACAAAACATTTTCTTATTTCTTGAAAGCGCATACTCTCTCTCCTGCTCTCTCTCTCTCTCTCACTCAAACACACACACATACAGTATGAACACACACTCACACAGAAACATGTTGCTCTGATGAATTAATCAGTAAAATAGTTTAGCATCTTAAAAGCTACATGACATTTCTCACCAGCAAGGTAATAACTACGGTTCTTGAGATAGATAAACTTACAGTTTCACTATTAGTAGAGACACTGCTGCCGTGAGAGAGGCACAGACTCAGGTAGGCTAATTCACATATGCTTTCTCTCTCTCTCTCTCTCTTCTTAACTGTATTAGTCTGCTATCAATGGTAGTTCTGAAATGACATTTTGGAATTAGCAATGGAGGCTTGGGTTGAGATGCATTACCACCTCGGGTGTACATTATTTTCTAATAATTCAACGGCCTGTTGTCAATTATTCCTTACTTATGTTTTTACTTAACCTGTTCTTCAATATTTAATGTATGAATAAATCTGTCATGAAAACATGTTGTTATTATTATATTATAACATATAATATTTTATACATTAAAATATAATATTTTAATATATTTTAAAATGTAATTTATTCTTATGGCAAAGTTGAATTTTCAGCAGCCATTACTCGTTTTCAGTGTCACATGATCTTTAAGAGATTCTTCTAATATGCTGATTTGATACCCAAGACATTCTGATAGTTGCTGCTCAATATAACATTAAATGTCACTTTTGACATTTTGAACTGCATTGGTATATTTGGAAATATTTGGTCTGTGCTCAACAGAAAGCTGAGGGTGTCCCATCAGCAGAGGGCTCAACTTCAGAGGTCACAGAGTTACAAAAGGTAAAGTTCAAACCTTTCTCTTCATTATATTCATTGAAGATTTCATCACAACATTATGTACCATTCTGCTAAACCTGCAAACACTTTGAACACTATGTTTGATTGCAGGAGGTGGAGTTGCTGAAAGCTCAGCTACAGAGCCAGACTGCAGAGATGACACAATTACAGAGTGAAAGACAGGAGCTTCTCAGAGGATCTGAGACCACAGTAAGTGTGTTCCACTCATTGATCATTGTACAGACACTACAGTCAAGTGCGCTGATGTTTCAGCTTTTGATGGCATCCGCACAGACCACCTATGTACCGTCTGTTGCATAATTCAATCTCAAAATCATAAGCTCCACAGTGATAGTCAGTCAGGACTGGGGTTTTTTTTATCAATCCACTAGGGGAGTGAGAGAAAAAAAAGTGATTTATTTTTTCTTTTAATGATTCAACTCTATTATCAAAAAAAAAAAAAAAAAAAAAAGATTTTCTAAATGTTAGTTAATAACGTAATGTTAACAGAATGGAAAAGGTGGGGGTCAACTGTGAGAGAAGTGCAGTGCCCAGACAGTTTAGAAAGCACACACCTCATTATGTGAGCAGCAGTCGAATACAAGGTGTGCAATATGTATCGTCTACTATAATATCATAATTGTTGTTTTAACAATGTGTCAGTCACTTTGCAGAATCCAAAAAAAAAGCCTTGAGAGTGCATGGTCACTGCATGATGTAGAATGCAGTTGGAATGCCAATGAAAATAGTTCCAAACAAAGCCACAGCAGAACCGTTGTGTATTTACAAGCAACACATAACAGCGTTTCATTACTGAATCGTTTGTGTATAATTCAGTGTCCCATTCTTAAAGACAGTTCATTTGATTGAATTATTCAATGACTCACTTATTAAAAGAGGGATATGCTGCCACCTACTGTTTTTAGTTTCATATTTTAAAGTATTATTTCATATTTCATTATTAAAAAACATTAATCTCGTAGCATTATCAAACAGTTTGTGTAAATGCCACTTCAGATGCAGCCTCTGTGCCACATCTGCAGTGTCGCATCAGACGCTGTAATCCACAAATGAAAGACACACAACAAAAACCTCAAATTTTATTTTTGTACCAAGTAGTTACTATATTAAATCGAATAGATTTTTTTTCTGAGTTATGTTCTCATATTAACATTTTTAGATTTACCCACTCCTAAATGTTGCTTAAACAAAATTGTGTTAAGTAACTTGACGTCACTCAGACAGCAAGGAGAAGCTACAATTTGGATCAGATTGTATGTCAGTAGTCTAATGTCTGGCTGTAAATAAGTTTACTTTTTATGTACACTTCAAAGGTTTGTGACTGGTAAGATTTTTGAAGTGTGTGTATATATATATATATGTCTAATGCTTAGTTATACTAAGGCTGCATTTAATTTATTGAAAATACAGTAAAAACTGAAGTATTGTGAAATATTATTACAATTTAAAATAACTGTTTCTATATTAATATATTTTAAAATGTAATTTATTCCTGTGATGGCAAAGCTAAATTTTCAGCATCATTACTTCAGTCTTCAGTGATCCATCAGGAATCATTCTAATATGCTGATTTGGTGCTCAAGAAAACTGAAAATAAAGTTCAACAGATTTTTGCTGCATTTATTTGAAATAGAAATATTTTGTATCAGTGTAAAAGTCTTTACTTAAAGTAACTTTTGATGTACCATTGCTGACATTTTTTTTTTTTTTTTTTTTTTTCTATTTCTATCAAATATAATCTTACTGACCTCAAACTTCTAAATGGTAGTGAAAGCGTCTTTTAGTTCATTGTTGTCTTTCTTTCAGGCTGCAGTTCTAGGAGAAAATAGTCTCTACACAGAGAAAATTGCAGAGTTAGAGAGCAGGCTCTCTGCTCAGACAGCAGAGACACAAAAACTTAAGGTGACTAACTCTAGACAAACATTTAATTGTGTGCCTTTACATTTTACATCATTTGCTGTTTAACCCAATTCTTGCTGCTTTTTCACTGTCTTTCAGGGCGAAGTTAAAACTTTTCTGGAGAGTCGAGAATTGATGGAGAAGGACCTTGCTTCAGCCACGAGCACGGCCGCCATCATGCAGGCAGAGAACAAGAAGTTGCAGCAGGAAGTTCAGGAGTCCAAGAAGGAGCAGGATGATCTTCTCATGCTACTTGCTGACCAGGACCAGAAGATTCTGAGCCTGAAACAGAAACTCAAGGACTTGGGAGAGACGGTACATTCCTCACGGCACTCCAGAACATAGTTTCACTGTCTTTGTATTCATCAAATGTTGTTTTGTAGTGTATTTTGAAGCTATTCTTTGGGCCGGTTCACACAGAGCACTTTTTTTTTTTTTTTTTACTTGATGCATGTCCGTGGAACAAGAAAAAAAGCACAAGGTCTGAGACACATTTTTTAGAAAGTTGAACTTTTAACTTGAGCGCCGTGTTTTTACGCCCCATTTACACTAGTGCGTTTTCATTTTAAAATGAAAATGATCCTTGTCTACACTAGCGTTTCCACAACGTTTCAGAAACGATCTCCGTCTACACTACATGACCGAAATCACATGACATGACAAATCGGCATGCACGTACAAGTGTAAACAGTTGCCTCTTGCGCATGTAGATAGCTGCAGTATTAAAAAATGCAGAGTTTATGCACAGTGGCTGCTAAAAATAACAACAAAGCCAGTAAAGATTGCACACAGTCTCTATGTCTCCATTCTCCATTTTGGTACGTTTACACTGAATTGTAACCCCAGTGTTTTCAAACTAGAATGGACTCTGCAGCGTTTTCGAAAGTCTCTTTTTTAGAGGGTCGAAAACACCGGAGTAGTGTAAACGACAGGCATAACTGTAGCAAAAGTTATGCGTTTTTAAAACTAAATCGCACTAGTGTAAACGGGGCCTTAGAATGTCGTGTCATGCAAAAGACTCGAGACTCGAGCGCAGTGGTTAAAGGGTTAGTTCACCCAAAAATGAAAATAATGTCATTTATTACTCACCCTCATGTTGTTCCACACCCGTAAGACCTTCGTTCATCTTCAGAACGCAAAATAAGATATTTTTGTTGAAATCCGATGGCTCAGTGAGTCCTGCAATGACATTTCCTCTCTCAAGATCCATTAATGTACTAAAAACATATTTAAATCAGTTCATGTGAGTGCAGTGGTTCAATATTAATATTATAAAGCGACAAGAATATTTTTTGTGCACCAAAAAAAAAAAAAAAAAAAAAAACGACATATAGTGATGGCCGATTTCAAGACACTGCTTCAGGAAGTTTCGGAGCATTATGAATCTTCGGTTTGAATCAGTAGTTCGGATCACCAAAGCTTCATGAAGCAGTGTTTTGAAATCGGCCATCACTATAGAAGTCCTTATTTTGTTTTTTTACAAAATTAATGGATCTTGAGAAAGGAAATGTCATTGCTGGCTATGCAGGCCTCACTGAGCCACCGGATTTCAACAAAATTATCTTGTGTTCCGAAGATGAACGAAGGTCTTACAGGTGTGGAACGGCATATGGGTGAGTAATAAATGAAATTCTTTTCATTTTTGGGTGAACTAACCCTTTAAAGACACCTGTCTTGTGCGTTTACATTGAAAAACAATGGAAAAGTTGCGCAGTGGAATGAAAAAAAACACGTTCTGTGTGAACGATCTCTTACATTTTTTTTTTTTTTTTTCTTATCCTTGGTTTTGATTTGACTTTTTTTTTTTCGCTACAGGTTGAAGATGAGGATGACCTGGATTCAAAGGACCAGTTTGATGATGATGAGGAGGAGGAGGAGGAAGAAGAGTGTGATGAATAAAAAAAAAAGTATTGACTTAATAGTGGAAGTGAAAGACTGCTAACATTAACCTGTCACTTACGCTTATAGAAAGAGATTGAAGGCCTTGGACAGTAGAGCTGATCTTCTGATTTTTAGAAGAATCGTGTGTTTCTTTACTTTCTTCAGACCTGCATTTTAATTTTTAGAATTTATTTCACTGTGGGAAAACAATACAAGGATTACATTTTCCCAGATAATTGAACCAGACTCTCAACTTCAAATTTATTCAGATTATAAACACAGGTGAATACTTTGTTTTTGATCAACATTCCCAATGCTTATGTCAAGGTCGCACACCGTAGAAGATTCTGAAGAGCTTTTTGCACTAATGATGGAATGGAGAAAATAAAGAAAAGATTTGCTCCTTCTTTGTTGTGCATAGTGCAAAACCATGGAGATGTTCAGTCTGCATTTCCATGAGGGTTTGAGGGCTTGTGAGAGTGTCTATGATGGATGGATATGTTCTGTAAGACATGCCTTCTCTGCTCAGGTGCATAGTGAACTCTGTTAAACATCTCATTCAAATTTTGTCTATTTCCTATTTTGCATTAGATTGCTTACTGGTCAGATGGCTGTTAAGTTGTTGTTGTTGTTGTTTTGTTTTCCTTTCATCTGTTCATTCATGTCAACAATTTTCAGAATTGTTCAGTCATCCACTCATATTTACAGATGATCAAAACACCAACTCACATTGCATTACATAGTTTCCAATGTGGTGTTGTTCATAAAAACACTGCTGAAGTCCCACTACATGTTGGGATGTACACTTTCAGGTTCCTCTAGAACTGGAGAGCTATTTTGCAAAATTTGGTTTAGCCTTTGGTTAATTTATGGATAAACAAGCCTCATTAGAATAAACTATATAAATACTTGTCTGTGATGTTTTGGTCTTAAACTTAAAAAGTTTATAATTCAAATTCTTGATAGGTGTGTTACATATATTTGAGGATTCACAAGTACTTTTCTACTGCTAATACCCATAAATGTAATTCTGCCATGAATTGCCTTCATGGTCTGATTGGTTGATTTAATTTTAACAATTATTTAGAAATTCTAAAGGACTGCTTTTAATTATATTACAATTCATAATAGTTATTTTTATCCAAAGCAGCTTTACTGACAACAATGCCTTAATATCTCTTGTGACAAAAAAGGAGACAGGCAAAGAAATAATGAGAGCAGAAGCAAAAGAACTAAGACTGCATGTTTGCACACTGAACGTTAGCATTTTCATTCAACTCAGTAGCCATTCAAAGACAATTGTGGGCCACTGGGGAATAATACTATAATATAATTAAATATATTCTATTTGTACATCACAATTCAAAAATTTGAAATCAGATAATTTTATTTTTTGGAAAGAAATGTATTTTTCTGTTTAAGGTAGCATTCAAATCTAAAAGTTAAAACTGTAATGTAAAAATGTTATTTAAAATAACATCCATTTTTATATTTTAAAAATACTACCTGTGATGGCAAAGCCCTATGTTCAGCAACCAGGCCAGTGTGAGAAGTGGGCGACCATGATGCACAACAACAAGACAAGTATATCAAGTCTCTCATTTGAGAAACAGACCTGTTGTTCAAATTCATGTGCCATGAGACAGCATTTTATGAATGGGTCTCCTTTCCCCTCTGAATAGACTGTACTATAGAGACCCTTAATCAGTTTGTCATAAGCCTGTGACAATATTCCTAGCTCTACTGGACATCTGAAGAACAGCATTAATTTGAAATAGAAATATTAGTTTATGTCTTTATACATGTCTTTATTGTAATTTTTGATCAATTTAATGCACCCTCAGTGAATAAATCAATTTCAAAAATTTCATAGTGATCCCAAACTTATGAACGGTGCTGTAAGTTCAATAGAATAGACAGCTTTTTATAGCTGTCAGTGGAGAAAGATTGGAATCAAGTAGTGTAATATGGACAGCTACCAAGGTCTCGTCTCTTCGACTCGACTCGACCAGACAAATCCTGAGCCTTACGTTAAAACATGTACCATGTGATTGACCAATAGAAGGAAACTAGCCACGCGCTCATTATCATATTGTGGGAGGAAATATGTAAATTAATGAAAAAAATAAATAAATACGTGTAAGAATTATACATGCACTTTTAAAAGAATTGAAATTATTTTAGGCCTTATTGCAGGTGTTACTTGAAACTTAAATACATTTGCTGTAATGGATCATTAATTAATATATTTATTATATATTGTTATTGTAGGCTATTTGAACATTTATCCAGCACATTTCTTCATTTATTTATTTTTTGTCCAATATATATTTGGTCCTCAATTGAATCACTGTGGGATGGGGGAGGGGACATTGTTCTAAGACACAGGTTATGGGTTATATCATCTCTCTCATCATCTCTCCACCCTTCCACTCCACCGCAGCGCCGCCCCACACCCATAGACTTCGAAAAAACAGGACGAGAGCTGAAAGGAATCAAACTGTCTGAAAATAGGCGGGGCTTAGTGCGAGGAAGTTATTTCTAATTGGACATGGTCCAATAGAAGTTTTTTTTTTTTTTTTAACTCTTAACCATATATTTAAACTAAACGGCTATGAAAGTTTGTCAGGAATATTCATAATTAGGGAAAATTATTGTTCAGACAAATGTTGGAGTAACTAAATAGTATTTGCTTATTATCAGCGGTGTCACGTGGTATATAATACTTTACTCTCCGCAGTACACGCTGGACCAATCATAGTCGTTGTCGATTAATTTTTATTGAATAAATTTATTGAGATTCCTAATATATATTTCCATTTGTTCCTCGGATAACAGTCATGTGAGTGTATACATTTAAATGATTATACATTGTAGTGTATAAATACATCCATTAAAACAAACAGCGTCTTGAGATTTGAATGAACCTCAATGGTGCTTTAGTCTGTCTGAGCGCCCAAGCGCCTCTTTAGGAAGACACGGTTGTGTCACATAGTGAACAGTAACAGATGCCAGCTGATGCTCACACCTCACCTCAAACACTGCGGCATCGATGTAAGGCTCATCCTATAATCTTGTACTCTCTCTCTCTCTCTCTCTCTCTGACACATTTCTGCGAGCGAGTGTTTAAAAAGACGCGGATCTAGTAGCCGTGGGTTGCACTTACTGCATGACAATCACAAAGGTAAGAAAAGTCATATTTGTACTTGTATAGTTTTCTCTAGATTTTATGTAAATGTTCCAGGCAGTGTTATTTTTCATTGTATGTGATTTTATTTTGTTTGACGGTAATAGTTAGACTGACTTTAGGAGTGCTTAATGATTTCGGTAAATATTATTTAAAAAAAAAAATCTTCACTTGATAATACTATACAATATTTGACATTGTTTTCTTGTAGCCTAACCTTTATCTCATCCCAATGTCGACTGCGTTTATTTTTGGGAACACTTTTATTTAGGCTAACACAATTCTATAGTTAATGAGCAATACGTTTTTTACAGTATTTATTAATCTTTGTTAACGTTAGTTAATAAAAATACAACTGTTCGTTGTAAATATCTCGGGTCCATTAAATAATATTAACAAATAGGCTACGACATTTGATTTTAATAATGTATTAGTAAATGTTAAAATTAACGTTAACTAAGACTAATAAATGCTTCAGAATTATTTTGATTGTTAGTTAACTAATGTAGTTATCTAATGTCACCTAATGTCTGATGTTAACTTTATTTTATTGCGTTTATTAGACTATGTGTTTAGACTTTTCCACGATCTTTTCTCTTCTAGAGCTGAACTCCTATAGGCTAGACCTTTATCACAGCGGAATTGCTTTGAATGCACATTAAAAAAAAAAAAAAAAAAAAAAAAAAATGTTCACCCCAAAATGAAAATTCACTCATCATTTACTCACCCTTTTGTTGTTCCAAAAGATATTTTGAAGAATGTCGGCAACCAAACAGTTTTGATTACCATTTACATCCATTTATATGCACAATAAAACATGAGGCATTTCTTACAATATGTTCTTTTATGTACCACAAAATAAAACAAAGTAATTTTGGGTGAACTAAGTATCCATGTACCATTTTTGACAATTATAACCACAACCACAGTATTGACATCCAATTTGTACTTTTTTTAAAAAAAGAAACCTGCAGTTGTATTCTGTATACTCTTCAAAAAATACTAATATATATATATATATATATATATATATATATATATATATATATATATATATATATATATATATATATATATATATATATATATATATAGCCTATATAAAAATATAAAACACATGTCTGTCTGGAGTGCTGAGTGAGACAGATAGACATTCGGGGGAGGCCAGGTAAAGAAAGACAGTTCATGTGGGTTGCCAGGTGTCAAAGTCCTGAGGGTGAGACGTGTCAAAGGGAGGTGTGGTCGTGTTCAGACATGCCTCTGAGCCATGAGTGCTGCAGTCTGGGTCTTTACCTGGACACAGTATCACTTTGGCTCATCTGTCCATGTAGGATTTATTCTCACTCATTCATGTCTTTCTTCAATGTTTTTTTTTTTTTTCATTACATTTCCAACAGTTCAGTGATAATTCACAGCATAGACTGAAAAGCTAGATTTCCAGAATTGTTGGTTGATAAAAATAACACTGAAGCAACCTATTATTAGTATTTGTATAGGGTGAGAAGAGCAGTGCCATTAGAAGACTTAAAGGGATAGTTCACCCAAAAATGAAAATTCTGTCATCATTTACTCATCCTCAAGTTGTTCCATACCTGTAGGAATTTCTTTCGTCTGTTGAACACAAAAGTAGATATTTTGAAGAATGTTGGTCATCAAACAGTTGACGGTAGCCATTGACTTCCATATAGGAAAAAAAATATGGTGGCTACAATCAGTGGCTACAGTCAACTGTGTGGTTACCAACATTCTTTAAAATATCTTCTTTTGTGTTCAACAGATGAAAGAAATTCATACAGGTTTGGAACAACTTGAGGGTGAGTAAATGATGACAGAATTTTCATTTTGGGTGAACTGTCTCTTTAACTCTCTCAAACATGGAATGGGTATTTTTGAAGGCCAACCTGAAGTTGAAATCATCCTGGTTTCCTTGACAAAAACCCAATAGGATTTTTCCATTGGCTTTTGGATTATTGCAGAAATTATTGCAATTATTGTTCATCATGATAATCTCCATAATTAAACACTACTAAAATTTGAAGCCTATACAACTGGCAAAAGTAAAATCTAAATGGCTATAAACAAACTAGGCCTACACCACAGTTGCATCTGCATGACTCCAACATCATGATATATTCAAAGATCTTGGAATTATTTTAATTTTTCCCTTCTATTTTTTGACCTTCAGTTGATTCCCTTAGTGATAGGCCAAGGACATGGTCAAATAATCCAGTGTTTACCAACCCTGGTCCTGGAGGACCGCCAACACTGCACATTTTTGATGCCTTTCTTATGTGACACACCCACCTGAGGTCTTGGAGTCTTTACTAATGAGTTGAATCAGGTGTGTTTGATTAGTGAGACATCTTTGGGGGCGTTTACATCGTGGCCTGTGAAGAGAATATTATGCGCCATAGTAAAATATAGACACATGGTGCTCAACATTTAACACACAAACCTCAATGACAGTCAACAAACATCATAAAGAAAAACAGCAACATAAATCAAGCCAGCAAACAACAAAACAATAATCCAATAGTTTATTCATCCTGCAATGCATGCTGGGAGCTTAGAAACCCTTAACAAATAAGCAACATTGCTCAATATGAAACAACTCTTAGGCTAGTTAGGACTAGATTAGAATCAAATCAAAGTACAAATAAAAAAGTAAATTATGCTGATAAAATAAAAAATGCATGCTGGATAATATGTGTGGAATCACATTTATCGTCTAGCAAACGTTAGCCAACTGTACCCACTCTGAAAACCGTCAAGGGCATTTTCTCAACATCCTCTCTCCTTAAGTGGGTTATTGAATGGCATGAAATCTTCCTGACTTCACATCCCCCTGTAATACTCAAGTCATTATACAGTTTGTGTGTGCAGCACTTCCCTTCTTCGAATTAGTCAATAAACATATTGATTCAGTTTCAGGTTTCATGGGCTCTTCTAAATGTCATAGTTAGATGAGCAGATGGCTGTTTTGTTTGCAATATTAGGCTATAGTTTCCCTCATTTAGGCAGGTGAACATGTCATGAATGGACATTCATGATTTATATAAGTAAATTTTATGTGGATCCATTTAGTGTCCACTGTCTATCATTTAATATATGGTACTATAATAATATAATACACAAAACTAATCACATAATAATAATAATATCCAGAAATTTCAGAGAGTACAGATTTATTCAGTTCAGCCATAACCTACTTCCCCTTTCATCATCGGTTTGGGGGAGAAATAATAATTTTGTTCACTCTGTTGTAGTTTGACTTGGGTATAAGAATCAGCAGTTGTAACACAAAAATAGCCAGGTACAGGCAAACTGTAAACTGTAAAGTTTCTGACCACTGAGCCATTGAGAAAGACAGAGTTATTTGAAAGGCACGGTTCCTTCACGTTATGCTCTTTGTTTGTTTGAATCAATAATGTGTCTGCTAACAGAGTAAAGCCACGTGGCACTACAGTATATTCACTCTCCAGTCTCCACCCATATTGCAAACGTCATAGAGTTAGATTTAGTTTGTGAGCCTCAAAACTTGCATTTGATGCACAATTTTGATTTACCAAAGCAAGTACAATTCATGTCATGTAAAATAGCGAAATAAATCATCCTAGACGGTTTTGTTTCTCTGGTGGCTGAAGATGTTTTTATCTATGATTTCCTCTATCAGGACCAGCTTGGTGAGCCTCAGCAGCTAGATTTTTTTTCCCTTAAGAGGGAAATTTAAATGTAAGCTTTGAAAGTCAAATAGACCATTGCCAGTTTCCAAAATGCATTTACATTTTTCCTTACTCAGCACATGGATTGACAAACTGCTGCTCACCATAAAGATTTTTTACCAAATCAACCAATGATTCCACAAATACAAAGGTAGATCACCTCCTACTAGTGCTAAATAGAGACTGAGTATTTGCTAAGCAAACCACATAAAGACAGAGTATATGGGGTGGGCATATGCAAAACATTCAAATTTGTTCTAAGCTGGAATTTTTTTTTTCTCTCTCAATTTGGTTGTTTACCTTACCTTACCTTATCTTAACTTATTACTTAGCTCAAAGACAGTGTTGGTTGCAACCTAGGCGCATTGAGAAAAAATGCATCTAGTCTATAGATGCATTTTTTTCCCAATGCGCCTAGGCTGCAACCAACACTGTATACATGTATAAATTTTTACAAATCTCCAAAAATGTTAAACATAGAATTCGCTGCAGTTTCCAGTTGAAATGACCACTAGTGGTAGTAAAACATCAACAACTTTTATTCCTTTTCAAACAAATTATGATAACGGGCAGATTATTGATTAATAAAGATTTATTTTCACACGGTTCCTTGCACAATACTGTGACCTTAAAACATATACCATAGTGCATGATTTATAAACAAGTACATTTTGATGTTTGCATCACATAATCAGCTCCATATATATGCCATTTCTTAACTTGCATGGTAGTTCACCTGGTACAGCATTTGACTTGTAATACAGAGAGCTTGGGTACGAGTCCCGTAAATTACATTGTTGCTTCAGCAACTGCGATTTCATGTTTCATAAATGTTATGTTTTTCCAATGAGCCTGGGTTGGTTAATTTAGCATCTTATTCTTAATACATTCCTAAGCATTCACTAATTGCTAGTAAAAAAAAAAGCCTAATAAATACTATTTCATAAATTCTTACATTAAATCATAATATTTAATCTACATTGTATTTAATAATCATATTTACCTCTAAATGTTATTACATTTATACTGCTGAGAACACTATTTACAATTGTTTTCACATCCCTAGCTTATTTTTGGATTTTAAGTTATCATTTATTAGTCCGTTATCAAATCTGTTACTAACTAACAAATACTGATCTTGTGTTGGTGCAATAAAGCAATAAAGCTGTTCGTTTTATAATGGTTTATTCAGGACATACTCTCATGTTCTTATTCCAGATCAAACCTCACCCAAAGGCCTCCTTTCCAAAAGTAAAGACAGGATAAACACACTTGACCTGACCCTCTTGAAAAGCCCAAAACATTTATCATATCAAAACAGTCTTTTTTCAACATTTTAGGGGTCATTAACATAACAACAGTCAATGACCTGGATACTCCCAGACAATACTAAAGTCAGTGCCTCATCCACACAGTTAGGATTTAGTGAGGTCTTAATGGCCCAGAAACTGAAACCAGGTGTCGTATTGTCAAAATGCAGATCTCCCCATTCAAGTTCAAATATCTTTTCCCCATTGAAAGATCTGCACCCATAGAGCTTTTCCTGTGCTGTAGCTGGTCATCAGCATAATGTCTGTAATCTCTGGACATTAGTCAGCTCTTGAAGCTGCATGTCAAGCTGCTCTCTAATTGCTTGGATAACAGAGCCTGAACTCATCGCTAATGGTAGTGTGAACACTTCTTTTTCTGTGTGATTGACAATTGCCTTGCAGCAAGTCAGCAAAACAACGCAGTTAGCAGGTTTTTCAACGATTTCTATCATGCCTTGTAGGGGTTCAGTTCCACCTCCATCACTGTGCTAACTAACCTTCCAGGTGAAACTTGAACTCATTTGATAGAAGTGATACTGCTACAACTTCCGTCTGCTCTTTCAGACTAAACCTGACCTGTGGATTGGACTCTGTCCCCGCGCGTGTGTTTACACTCCTCATATTGAGTTGCGTCCAGTAATTCAACTACTTTTACAACTCCAGTCCTCATTTCCTGAGTATTTGTTCTACCTTACTTATTCAGAAAGAATAAACATATTTCTGTCATGCCTCTGTCTGATGTACTCAGATAACATGCGATAATGAACTGAGCTTTCCTTGTTATACAATCACACAGAACAGCTTTTGCTTCTGCTCAGTTGAAATGCGTCACACAGCAGACAGATTCAGACTTAAATACCACAAAGAATGGGTGATATGTCAGATATTCACAATGGCCTATATTCAGCTGGAAATAAATAAATAAACATAAGAATAAAGAAACTAATTATAGGTCCTCGAGCAAGAATAGAAAGGTAAATGTAGAAAAAGTCATCACACTACAGCTCCATTGAATAAATAAAAAATTAAAATCTCACCAAATTAAGCAAAATATTGCAGTGATTTTATCTTCTCTAGCTGTCTCACAATTGACAAGTATGAGAGAGTGTTAAGAAAAATGGTTTAATAGCTTCTTTGATTTAAACTAAAGCAATAAAATGGCACTATTGTTTGTTTGATTCATTTTCCTGAATCACTTTCTGTTTCACTTTTTTCACTCATTTCAACTCATAACTCTTATTTTATATTTTGCGTCATCACTCAGATGTCAGTTTCAAATCATGTTCAGTAAATGTTTCATTAAAAATGTTGATACATTTAGCTGTTTATGAGTACATTTTGTTATATTGGTACATGTAAATTAAAATTAAAACAATAAATAAATCTGAATGTAAAAAGCACTCCTTTCAAAGAAAATACATAATAATGCAACATAATTAATATACTTATTTATCACCCTAGGGATTAATGTACAGGAAATTAGTGTGGGGAATTTGTCCCGTCTTTCCTTCACACCTCCCCATCCCTATGCTTTCTGCTGTGAGGCTCCACCCATTTAGGGAGTGTGCATACATGATCTCTTACCTGTTTGCTCACAAACACTGGACGTGCTGCTGCCTTTCTGTCCACATTTACTGAGGCTGCAGGGCAGAAGTTTGACATCTGTTTTTTCTCTCTTTTTCTCACTGTGTTTATGTTGATTTTCTTCCTTCTTTGTCATCTTTTCTTTTTCTGCGATGCTTTACAAGAGATCTGAAATGGAACTATAACTCCTCTGGTGGAAGTGGCAAACAGGGATATTTTCTTCACTTTTATTTCTGCATCTTCATCTCTCTTTTCTCTCAGGTCTTCGTGTGCTGAGCACAGACAGGGTGAGTAGTTGAAAATGAAAGGCATTTTTTTTAACTGTTAAAATCTGATTTAGATATTGTCTTCACTTCATTGACCCCACTATATTAGTACATTTCAGGCATGCAATTGTTGTTATGATATTGATATACTCATTACTGTTATTTATTTGCACTTCTAAGCTTTTTTTTTTTTTTTTTGTTATGATGATATAGTAATTGACTAAAAGACACCATAAGTTTCTTTTTCTCACTTAATGTGGCAATTGGCAAAATCTACAAGCAAAAGAAAAGAATGCTTTTAAACTTTTAGTCTAGAACAATGAATTAAATGCCACATTCCACCTTCTGTCTGGATGACATCTACCCTTAATGTTGTAGTTATTTTATTAATTGTGCTTCAAATATATTGCCATGATTTTTATATCTCTTACCTACCACCACACCCACACTGGCTAATCCATCACTTCGTTAATCATTACACCAGCCTTTGAAAGCTGAACAACTCAAACATATACAAATCCTGCCACAAAAGGATTTGCTCCTATATTTAAGAGTGTTGCAATGTTTTATGTTCTCAACTTCATTTCAATATGTTTTTGTTTGGTTGTGTTTATATTGACAGTACAATTCAGTGGATTCATTTTCTCAAATCTCAGGTGTGTGTGTGAATATGTGTGCGTGTGTTTTGATGTACGTCAGTTGATTGTGGAATCACCTGGACATTTTTAGCTGTTGGTAGTCAGGCAGACACAGACATGACCCAACTCAGATATGTAAATCCAGTTGTTGAAACACCAGATTTTCTTCTGAATAGAGTAGAGTTTGATCTTGCTTTTCTATCTAGTAGAACTTTATCCTTCATCAGCAAAACCTGTCATATTGTTTTCACAATGTGTTTATCTACACAGTCATCAGGGTTGTTGCTCTGATACGTCGGAAACGTCTCTGATAGGCATTTTCTTTGTAAAATTATTTCTGGCAGAAGAACTTGGCTAGTGGGGGTTTTCTTCATTGTTTCCCCCAGAGGTGAAAGATAAATAGGCCCACATGGAAATCTTTATGGGTAGCTGAGAGTATTTCCAAATAAATGCTGTTCTTTTGGACATTTTGTTCATCAATAAATCCTGAAAAAAAATGTACCGTGGTTTCCACCAAAATATTAAAAGGTTAGTTCAACCAAAAATGAAAATTCCTCACCCTCATGTAGTTTCACACCCGTAAGACCTTTGTTCATCTTCAGAACACAAATAAGATGTTTTTGATGAAATCCGATAGTTGTATGACTCCTTAATAGACAGCAATCTTCCAGTTTCTGCGTCTGAACGCCGGCTCAGTATTGGCCGAAGCTGATCACATGAACAGCATGACGCATACATGTGATGCTGACACAGGGACATAAACAGCATAGCAGAATGACACAGGACAGAAAATATTGTTTAAAAAAAAGTTGTTATTTTTGTTTTGTTTTTACGCATAAAAAGTATTCTCGTCTCTTCATAAAATTAAGGTTGAACCACTGCAGTCACGTCAACCATTTTAACAATGTCTTTAGTACCTTTCTGGACCTTGAAAGTGGTTGTTAAATCGCTGTCCATTCAGGAGTCATTCAGCTAACGGATTTCCTCAAAAACATCTTAATTTGTGTTCCGAAGATGAACATAGGTCTTACGGGTGTGAAACGACACGATGGTGATTTCATTTTTGGATGAACTAACCCTTTAAGGACGACAAAATAATAAATGTTTCTTGAGAACTAAAGCATCAAAGCAGAATTTCTCCATCACAGGAATAAATTGCATTTTAAAATATATGAAAATAGAAAACAGTTCATTTAAATTGTAATAATATTACACAATATTACTGTTTATACTGTATTTTTAATAGGTTGAGCTTAAAACATTTTTATTTCCTGTATTTAATTGAAATAAAACATATTCCACATCTTGCCCAGTGTGTTCTTTTAGACAATGTGGAAATGTAAGGCTATAAAACATAATGTGAATTTATTTATTACAACTATCATTTTTATTTTATAATATGATGAAAGGTTTATTTGTTGCATTTTGCCATCATAATGGTGTAGATACAGCATCTGCCAGGAGGGTCTAATGGGGTGATGCTAACCAGCCTGTTCCTGATATACTGATTAGAATATTGCAGTAAAATATATATTATGAACTGATGAGAAATGCTCCCAAGCACATTAAACAGCACAAGTAATTTGTCAAAGCAGCTGACACAGGATCTTAACCACTGAAAACTGGCATACATTATTTTTGTCAAAGTTGACGCACATCACAGTATTTCATGAGCTGTTATTTCACGTTCTCTGTTATGCATTTATGGTTCTAATCTTCATTGAATATTAGACTTACACTGACAAATTGACCTTTCTGAACTTTCAGCCTTCATGGGAGCCTCTTCTAGATGTTTTTTAAGGTTAAGAGTTATGATGAAGTTTTTTTTCTCCCTGTTTATGTCTTATTCAAACCTTGTGGCATTGACAGCAATGTCAAATGTCTATCCAGGTTATTTCACTAATTCTTCTTCACTCTAGATGACATGGCGTCCTCAGTACCGTAGTTCCAAGTATCGCCACGTGTTTGGGAAGCCGGCCACAAAAGAGAATTGCTATGATGGTGTCCCCATCACCCGGAGTGTTCACGACAACCACCTCTGCACCGCCAACCCTCGCTTTATCGCAGTTATCACCGAATGCGCGGGTGGCGGGTCATTCCTGGTACTGTCCATCCATCATGTGAGTGAAACATGTTCAAATCTGTGACTAGCACTCTTAATACTCTTTAAACTACTGTAACTTTGTTTTAAGGACTATCTGGTGAGTTACACAAGTTAGTGTCTTCCCTCTTTCTTCAAGGCAACCGAAGACATTTTTACCTGCATATTTATTTGCTTCTAATATTTTACATTCTAACATTCAGAATTAGCTTCTCATACTCTTTCTTTCTGTCATCACACACACATTGGGTTTTCAAGTTTAACCCTGATCCTAATCACAACCCTGACAGAAAATTTTCTGCATTTTTTACATTTTCAAAAAAGATCACTTAGTATGATTATAAACTGTTTTCCACATGGGGACCAAAAAATATCCCCAAAAGTACAAGGATTTCTGATGTTGCCATCTTTGCGGGGAAATTTTGTCACATTACCGCACACATACATACATACACGCACAAACACACTCCTGCATGCTTACCTGTTCTGACACACTTTAGACTTCTGTCATTTTATTGGTCTGTTGACTGTCTCATGTTTAGTCAGGTATTATCTCATGTCTCAGGAATGGCACAGGTTACATGAAAGCCTACAGGCATCTTTCTGTATTGTCTGTCCCTTCTCCTTCCACCCAACACCATAGAGTGACTAAAAAGTAGTATTCATTTAATGTTAATTTAAGTATACAATAAAGGCCCGGTTTCACAGACAGGGCTTAGCCTAAGCCAGGATTAGGCCTTAGTTCAATTAGGGTATTTAAGTAGTTTTTATAAATGTACCCTAGAAAAAAACATTGCTGGTGTACGTCTTGAGACAAAACAATGGCACTGACATATTTTAAGATATGTCAGTCCAAGTTACTTTCAGTTAAGACAGCTCAAACATGCATTTTAGTCTAGGACTAGCTTAAGCCTTGTCTGTGAAACCAGGGGAAAATGTGCTTTAGTACCAGACAACATATAAAATGATCTGACCACACATTTCAAGTTAATGCACGTTTCAACATTTCCACATTTTAGCATCTTTGCCCAGAAACAATGTACAGTTGCTAGTTTAGATATAAATAATGATAAAGTCAAGGTTCGTCATTTGTGTTACGTAATTGTTTTTTTGGCTACTAAAGGATTTTCCCCTTGTTGAGACTTGTATCTTTTCCAGCACATTTCTGTGCTGTGATTCTTGGTCAAACTTGTAATGACTTATTTTTTTGTACTACGCTGAAAACAAAACCTATTCTAACAGTGGTATCTTGTTTTCCAGTAACATCTAAATATTCATTAAAAAATTCCATTTAAAAGCAACATTGTATATATAGATTTGATTTTTGGAGAATGTTGAATATGTGTTTCAACAAATTTTGTGAGATTTATGCTTAAAACCAGCTAGACAAGACAAAATACACTTGTTATATTCAAGATACACTTATAAGTTTGGGGTCAGTATGAATTTTTGTTGTTGAAAAAAGTCTGTAATGCTCACCAAGGCTGCATTTATTTGATCAAAAATACAGTAAAAATAGTAATATTGTGAAGTATTATTACAATTTAAAGGGGACGTATCATGAAAACCTGACTTTTTCTGTGTTTAAGTGCTATAATCGGGTCCCTGGTGCATCTACCAACCCAGAAAACGTGAAAAAGCACAACCAAATAACTTTGTTTTGGCAAGCCTTTCTCTGCAAGCATGTGAAACAACGAGCCGCTCAGATTTCGCTCCCCTTTTGACGTAGGAAGAGGATCTTATTATAATATTACTGCCCCTTAATTTGCAAGTTTCCACCCATGGCGGCGTCTTTTTTTTTCCTCAATCGAAAACAGTGTACCAGTGTTATAGCCATGGCAAAAGTTCAAGTAAAGAATGCTAACTGTTCTGTTGTTGGCTGCACAGATGAGCACAGAACACTATTTAGAGTCTTGTTAGCTTGGATAGCCTGCAAGTTGACCCTGGCAAGCTTGATTGCTAAAAAAAAAAGAGCGTTTTTGTCCTAGCGATATTTTGGAAAAAAATATGACCATTCACAGCATTTGATAGCAATCATAAACGTTAGCCTGGTGTGTATGACTCTATTTGGCAAATAGATACACTATGTGGGCATCCATACGGGTTTTGCACAGCAAATTAACATGATGGCACATGCTAGTCGATGAGTTGAATCAACTCCACAGCAACTACATAAATTTATCCACTAACCATTCAGAAATGTCCAGTTGCAGTCTAAAAGTTGTAACTTCTTCGTGAGTCTCCGTCAGTGTCCGACTCCGGTTTGAACAATATAAGGCTGAACACCATTACTGACAATCTGCCTGCGATTCTCCAGCTTTGTTGTTGTTGAGCAGCCAAACCCTGAGCTGTTAAAGCTCCACCCTCTTTTGAAAAGCATGCAGGGAGCAACAGCTCATTTGCATTTAAAGGGACACACACAAAAACGGCACGTTATAATAACGAACACAACCACATTTAACTTAGACAGTACCGGACAAAGGAACTAAAGAAACACAGGGCTTAAATACATAGAGAGGGTAATCAAACTGAACAGAAACAGGTGTGAGTGACTAATTAAAGTTGCAGTCTGGAACTTATTTTGATTAAAAATTATCCAAAATCAATTTTTGAGCAAGTACATAACTAGCCAGTGTTCAAAACTATCTCATTATCTTAGCTCGATTCAACGGTAAGCTTTTAATAATGTTTTATAATAAGAGCGACCTGGTGGATTTCCGTGGGAAATTTGAGCATGCAGCAGTTCGTCTTTGCGTCATTACGTCACGTCTGTAAACAGAAAGAAGGAGTCCAGTCGGCTTTATCATGTGAGGATGCTTGTTGTACCGGATCATTTCTAGCCTGTTCTCACAGCAGCTAAAATAATTAAACGTATCATTTTGATGGCAGATTGTAATCCAGAAAGGTTCAAATGACAATCAACAGTGACAACTGGAGATTTACCTGTAGTCAAAAGCAAAAGACTTTGGACTGTGGAGTGGCTACAGAAACTGAAATCTACAGGTAACAATAATACACACTAAATACACAGTCACGCAGTGCTGATGTTGTTAACATTAACATTTTCAGAACAAAGTACAGTAATAATAATTTGCACGGTTTGGCGTGATCTGAGCTAAGCGATCGTTTGATTTAATCATCATTGGTAGCACGATTTATCGTAGGCCTGATGCTTCAGTTGGTCAGAACAAAAGCGGCAGAAATGTTACTTAATTGTTCAGCTGATATTTTCCAGTGAAAATTCTTATTTTGGTCATACTTTCAAGATTTAGAATCTGTGATTCTGAAGTACAGCATCCACACCGGTGTAGTGATTGACAGCAAACATTAGATTCATCCGCTGAGGAGTCATGCCGATGCACAACGCACGTGACTATAACAGTTCCGCATATGACTGCAATTGCAGGTTTCAAACAGAGATGACGACAAAGAGGAAAAATGCCGGACTGCAGCTTTAATAATCAAGGAAACTAACTAGGAACTCAGGCAGGCAAAACAGAAACACAGTGAAACGAAACTAAAACTGAACATACACATTACACATTATAATTATAGAAATAGTGATTGATTTGACAAATTAAAAGATCAAACAGCATGTATATGAAATTAAAAAAAAAGAAGCAACATTTACATTGTCTTCATCATTTTTGGATCAATTTAATGTCTCCTTGTTGAATATTTATTTATTTATTTTTAAACTTACTGTCCCCAAACATTTGAACAGTACAGTGTACATGCCAAACATTGCAAAAAACTTGACCCCATGGTTGTCCTCTATAAGTGTATATACATAAATAATGGTGTATCTTTGTATCTTCTCAGACTGGCAAGGTTGACCCTCATCATCCAAAGATTTCTGGTCACAGAGGCAATGTACTTGACATCAAATGGAACCCATTTAATGACTTCTGTATAGCATCTTGTTCAGAGGATACCACAGTAAGTGTGAACATACAGTGTGCATACACTCACCTCAGATTCAGACTGGTGTATGTTCACAAAAATGGATCTCATGTTCTACCTTCAGTCCAATAGCTGAATATTCTTGATATATTTTAACTTTGTTTTCACATTTTTACAGCTTATCATGTGTGTACGTTTGTTGTTCAGGTAAAGATTTGGGATATTCCTGAACATGGTGTTCTGAAGAACATCACAGTGCCTCGGAAGGAGCTGCAGGGTCATTCACGACGTGTCGGCCTCATTGAGTGGCATCCCACTGCCAACAACATCATTTTCAGTACCGGCTATGACTACCAGGTAATTAAACTGAACATACATTTTGTCATGGAATGAAGAGAGACAAGATTTCAGTGAATTTGCCACCAGGAAGACATTTAAAATATTCACAGTGATAGGAAGCTCTTAGCACACGTCATCACACGTGTTATCATGTGTTCCCATATTTGTTGATTGCAAGCTGTTTCCCAATCTTTTAATCTTAAACCCTTCACCTCCAGTGCGAAGGCCAAAATAATTGTGTTCTTTGAGTGTGTGAATGAAATAAAATATTTTAATTCTTTTTATAGATAAAATAGTGTAGATATTTACTTAAATATGTTTTAAAAAGGAAGGAAAAGAAAAAAGAATTGTAAAATATCTTTTCATTAGTGCAACTATCCAACAGAGAAATACATAAACCAAACAAAAATAGGGAGATAACACTGTATTTTTAGGTAAAAGCCGCAATTTGTGTACTTCAGAAATATTTGGAATATCAGGGTCTTATTGTCTTTTTATTCCATTTGATGCATTGTATAAATTAAACTAAGTGTTAATTGTAAACCAGCAGCTGTGTTTTTAGTATATATATTTTATAACCTGAAAAAGACCCAAAAGTCTGCAGTGACCTAGTTAATATTGTGTGAGGGATCTCCTAAATAAATAATAATACAGCAATTAGTTGGACAAGCCGTGCTCCAAAAGTGATGATATATGACTCTTATTTAAACTATTTTTCTGAATATCGGAATGGCAGAAAAGCAGTTCTGTGATCTGATTTAATTAAATCTCCCATTTACCAAGTTTTGCTTGTCGCTTGTTTTATAAACATGTAATTACAGTTAAATCACTGTAGTGAAATCCAAACTTTCTAAGAACTTTAAAAGTATATCCCTAATTTTTTTGCATAAAAAGCCTAAACTCAGCATCTAAATTCAACATAACTGTATCAGCATATGATTGTGCTTCATAGTATGCAATGTATGTGTCACATCTTGAGTCAGTGTTTCTCTACTAAAAATTGTTTGGCCAAAAAAAATAAAATAGCAACACAGCCTTCTATTTGTCTTGCTATAAAGATGCATATAATTTATATTTACATTTAGTTGCATATCATTTATATTGAACACTGAGCACTGATATTACTCTTTATGAGGTGCAACCTGTAGACGAATACTGAAAATGTTAATTGATTCCTTTTTGATCAAGAAATTGTTGAGAATCTAAAAGCCTAAAACTGCCTTTGTGTCTGGATGCTTTTTATCCCTTATTGCATTTCTTGGATGCTCATAGCCAGTCTGATACATTGTTTCTGATTGTGATTTCCTAATACATTGTTTCTGATTGGTATTCCTGTACAAAGTACATTAACATTAACTCTGTGCATTTGCGAGTTCCCCCCTCCATTTGAACCTGTTTCCCTCCATCCCAACCCCCCATGAACAAAAGTGGTTTTAAGCATCTCTCTTTCCCAATCTTCTTTTTCATGGTCCTCTGCCATGGTCCTCTGCCTTTTTTCTGTTTGGGTTGTTTTTGAGCTGTCCCGAGGCAGTGAAGGTGGGTGTAGAGCAACAATCTTCACAACGCATAGGCTCACACACACTACCTCACATTCCTTGCAACGTTTCCTTAAGTTTGCACGATCCTTAACTGTAGACAGTGTGATTCAAATTGGTTCCCACTAACTGAAATGTCTTAATCAGATTTTAATGGATGACATCTAAAAAAAAAAATTGTGTGTGGAGGAATTATTTACAAATGTGACATGGTGTTACAGTTATGATACACTACCATTCAAAAGTTTGATCAACTTCATTTATTTGATCAAAAATGAAGTATAATAATTACTTATTATTATCAATGTTGAAAACAGTTGTGCTGCTTAATATTTTTGTGGAAACCATGCTTATAAAGGATTCTTTGATGAAAAGAAAGCTCAAAAGGACAGCTTTTATTTGAAGTAGAAATTTTTTGTAACAATGTAAAAGTCTTTTCAGTCACTTTTTATCAATTTAATTAATCCTTTATGAATAAAATTATTCCTTGCTTTCAAAAAATCGTACTGACCTTTGAACGGTAGTGTATTAAATGTCAGTAAGAGTAACTTATGTGTTTGTTTTGTGTTCATGTGTAGGTTATGGTGTGGAAGCTTGACGTTCCTGAACAGGTGATCAAGAACCCTGTGCGGTCCATCAGTGTTCATTCAGATGTGGTTCTGTCCATGTCCTTCAACACAGACGGCAGCAGACTCGCCACCTCTTGCAAGGATAAGAAGATCCGATTGATCAACCCACGTACTGGCACCCTTTTGCAGGTGTGTGTGGACTTGAGTCTGATGTTCCTCTCTATCTGTCATGCACATGCGCATGTTTTTGAAGCTCATATTATTAGGTGAAACCAATCATGAGTTTTGACTTCATTTATTTCCATAACTTTACCCAGTCCATCACTTAATTTGAATTATGAGCTGGGACACAGACAGCATACAGTTTGTGCACTTGCACAGAAATGCACTTCCCCTTGTCTGCCTCTCTGACACCACACATCCAAATCTAACACCTTTAAAAAAACATTGCAGCCTGGTTGATCTGTTACCCAGAGGTCAGCATCAGCCCAGAGTCTTACATTCACACTGTCATGTCTCTTCACGTGACTCGGATGAACACAAGACTTATTCACAATTTATTTCCTTTTACAGGACAGGTTTGATTGATTTTTGTGATGATTAAAATGTGTATTTTTTGAAAATGAAAGAGAAAGGGGATGTGCATTTATTTTTAAATTTCACTGTAAGTGTAATGTGTGATTTTAGGAGACTAACTGCAAGTCACACAAAGCCAGTAAAGTGATATTTCTTGGAAACCTGAAAATGCTTATCTCTACGGGCAGTTCACTCTGGAACCATCGTCAGATTGCACTTTGGGAACAGGTAAGGCCTGCTAAAAATAGACTCCTTCATTTTTCCTATTTTCCTATTTGTATAAAAACACACAGCATGTCTTCTTTTTATGATAAATTTTCATTCGTTAATTAAAAGAAATTCTCAATCTGAGCAAATATTGCTACAATGGTACCTATAAAATCAAATACAAAAAAGCTTAAAATAATGCAAGTTATCATTACCCTAAAAATGCACACTAATGCTATACACATTGCAAAGTTGAACAGAATTGTTATTACTAAAAAAACATCTGAAATTATAATCAAATGATTTATTGATAACTGATAACTATAAAGTCCATTTACAAATCATAGCACAACTAATTATTTGTTTTTAATTACTTTCTAAAACAAATAACGGTAACACTTTACAATAAGGTTTAGTTAACATGAACTAATAATGAACTGCACTTCTACAGCATTTATTAATCTTTGTTAATGTTTATTTCAACATTTACTAATACATTATTAAAATCTTAGTTAATGCACTGTGAACTAACATGAACAAACAATGAAAAACTGTTTTTTTAATTAACTAACGTTAACGAAGATTAGTACATACAGTATGTATTGCTCATGGTTAGTTCATGTTAGTTAATACATTAACTAATGTTTAACTAATGAACCTTATTGTAAAGTGTTACCCAAATAACAAATGTGACACCCAGTACATTGATAGAGATAAACTGATATTTACATAAACAATCTATATTCACAAAAACAGAAAAATATTTATTAAATAGAATTTAATAGAATTTATAAGAACTGAAAAAGTCTCTGTTCCAGTGAAAAACAAATGCAACCAAATATCAGTCATTACTGATATACATCTACTTACATCTGCCTACCTCTTGTAGCCACTTAAGGCAACATCAGCTTAATATTTTTGTGGAATCCATGGCTATTTCAATTTTAATGCATCCTTGCTGAATAAATATATTAAATTGTTTTTTAGTGGCACCAGAGTATTTGAGATACACTTACTTTTCATTCAAAAACAGAAGAATTCACTATGGGGCAATTACCTGCCTTCACATTCTGGTTGGAATGGACCTATTGTCTATATACTTGCCCCAGTTTGACAGCAAGTCCTGATTTTGCCGAGTTAGACATATTCCCAGTAACATGTTTTACTTGGGAAATCAGGTTCTGTAGTTTGACAGGTTCATCTTCAACAGGTCCATGACTTGCTTTAGTCACTTTAGTCCCCCTAGTGTCACAATCATGACATAGCAGTTATTTTTGATGACCATTACAATGCTTTTCTGTCTACCCTCTTATGGGATGAGTCAAATATGGATCTAATGCAGATGCTGTTCTAATTTTGTATTTATAATGACATTATATGGGGGTTTTTTTTGGTTTAAAGAAACCAGTATGGTTTAGATTAGAAGTGTTGAGTCCCAAACTTACATATACACACGTGTGTTCTGCAGGAGGACCTCTCTAAGCCGTCTTATTCAGAGGACTTGGACGGTTCCTCTGGTGTTCTCTTTCCTTTTTATGACCCTGACACTCACATGCTTTACATAGCTGGAAAAGTGAGTACATATAACCTGGACTGCCAGATTGGCAACTAGTGTTTTAGTATTGTGTTGATGATAAAGGTTATTCATGGATAACAAAATCCTCCTTCAATCTTTTAGGGTGATGGAAATATCAGATACTATGAAATCAGCCCTGAGAAGCCATATGTGCACTATTTGACTGAATACCGGTCTCTTCTACCACAGAAGGGAATGTGTGAGTACTATACATTAAAAGCCTGCATGTGCACACACAGACTTACTCATGACAACAATCCTTTGTAAATCTATCCCTTGCGCAAGTTGTCAAAACAGCAGTAACATAATTTGAATAGAATAGATGGTTCAAAAGCTGCTTCATCCTATACTTAAGAAGTTTTTTTGCCATTTCTGTCACTAATCAGGTTATGTGAGTAAATACTTGAAATGCTTTAGGTGTCAGAGAAGCACTGAACATACTGTAGCATAAATATAGATTTGGTTAAAGAATGTTCAGCTTCATCTGTATTACATGGCTACATAAAATGCCTGAATCAGCTAAACATTATGTTTTAATAATCTTTTGGCGTCATGATGTTGACTAATACTAAAACACATGAAAGGCACTTGATTACAACTTTACTGTAATGTGTTATTCGATATTACATTTCAAGTGTATATTTTAAATAATTACAACTTCATCATTACCAATGTGTACTTACAAATATATTTAATTAAATACATGACATAAACATTTCAACAGAAATGACATTAAAATATATTTTAGTTCACCATAAATATTTGTCAGTACATTCATGTCATGGCTGTACAGACAATCAAGAGGAAAAGAGGATCTAATTGCTAGTGATCTCCGATTTCTGAATGAATCGTTCTTTTGAGCCGTTTCTCAGGAAGTGACTGGTCGGGCCGGTTCAAAACTGAATCGAACTTTAGTTCCGGGTTGATGACACAAGGCACACAGCCAAAATAGTATGTCCGAAACTGTAGAATTTGCCGAGGATTACTCAGTCTGATGAGTTGACGATACTATTCAAGCCTGAGGCACAAACTCGAAATATTCTTATTATGACTACTATTATCAAATAACATTTTATTAAAACCTGCAAAAACCTTTCTGTATGAGAGATGTAAATAAATTTTACTATAGTTTATTGTGCATGCATATTATATTTTAAGTTGTTAAGCTAAATCAAGGAGTTTATAAGACTGGTTTATTCTTTAGACACGTAGAACATATCTGCATTTGTGCATCAATGTCTGTAATAATGTAGGTGCAAAACCTTTAAGAAACATATCCAAAATGTTGGCTACTCAGTCAGTCATATCACAAACACCATTAACTTCTTTAAATGAAAGGCAATTACCAGCAATTTTGTGTTCACACAAATAACTTAAGTAAAGTTTGAACTGTTAAATGAACTGCCCGAAAGAACCGGTTTGCTAAATGAATCGGACTTCCATCACTACTAATTGCAGTGCTTTCTATAAAGATAAACCAAAAACAAAGGACATAATCCACTCTGGAAACAACAAAGAATAAACAGAGAAAATGAATGGCAGCATAAACAACACAAGACAAAGAACAGAACAAACTAATGGCTTTAAATACCTAACATAATGAGAACCGACAAGAAACAGGTTGTGAACATAATCAGTAAAACAAATGAGAACTTGGGGCCTGTTCAAATACCCACACTTGCAGTCTTTCCACTTGACCACTTGTCTACTTGCATGATGTATTTCCTGTTTTTAACCAAAGTGTTCAAGTAAAGGCTTGAAGTCCACAAGTGTGTGTAGAACTTTTGATTACTGATGTGACACACTTATAATGTTGTAAAAATGCAAGTATTTTTATTTTCAATACTTTGCATTTTAAAATAAACTTCTAAATGGCTGTTCAGTAACAGCTGACACAATTTAGTGGTGCTTCTAATTAAGTGATTAAAAAGCAGTTGCAAATGTTGTACAAAATACACTCGTCTTTGCACCAATAAAATGTGCAACACTTTGTTTCACTACCAAATTTTATCTAATTAATTTAACTTACAGTTTTCCTCGACACCTCGATTTCAGGGCACTTGAGTTCCTGAACATGATGCATGATGGGAAACTTTTAGTCTCGAATACCGCTTTGGATAGTGTGGGTTAAGTGTGCGTTAAGGGCACTGAGCTTTGGCATTTTTTGAAGGCCTGGGACAGTATGGCGCATGTCCTGATGCATGCACGCGCTTTCAAGTGGCCAAATACCCACATATGTGGTCTTGGCTACTTGAGTGTGTGTGCATGCAACAGGAAGTAAGTGCGGAAGATTGTCCCAAGTCTGAAAAATGCCAAAGCGTAGTACACACTAAACCCACACTATTTCGAATACCACTTCGGAGTGGTCTTTGAGCCTAAGTGTATCCTGTCTCTCATTACGTTAAGGAACTTGCGTGCCACGATTTCACGTCATGTCTAGGAGAACTTTCCAGTGTAAGTTAAATTAATTAGATGTTACATTTAATTTGTTTGTAAAACATGTTTTGTACATTTTATTGGTGCAGAAATTATATGTAGTTTGTAAAATGCATAAAAATGAAGCACCACAATCATGCAATGGTTAAGTGTGCCCCACTGAGTAAACAAAAATTTTAAAACACTTGCGGTCTTCACGTCCACTTGAACACTTTGGCCAAGCTCTGGAAATACATCATGTAAGTATAGACAAGTGGTCAAGTGCAAAAACTGCAAGTGTGGGTATTTGGACACGCCCGATATTTGGACAAGCCCATACTTAGAAACCATGACAAAAGACAATAGAAGCAATTTTGAAATTACACATAAAAGATGTACTTAGGTGGGTCAAAAAAGCACTCTAAAGTTATGCTGATTGTCTTTAATATAAATTTAAACTATAATACATTTTAATTTTAATATATATATTTTTTTTTTTTTGCGATTACATGCAATTAAGTGTCAGAAAACATTACATTTAGTAGTTTCGTACAAGTGTATGTTTAAATTATTAAAATGTGCTAAAGTGTACTTCTTTTTTACAAGGGTGATTTCCTACTCAGAACATGTTTTTTGCATTGTCTTTCAGGTGTTATGCCAAAGAGAGGGCTTGATGTGTCTTCCTGTGAAGTATTCAGATTCTACAAGCTAGTGACAACCAAAAGTCTCATAGAACCTCTATCCATGATTGTTCCACGAAGGGTATAATCCTGTTCACACATCCATTCAAATACATATAACAAAAAGTAGAGCTAGTTCTCTTGTTGTCTCTGTGTTGTACTTGATGATATGATCCCCTGGCAAGTGACTACAAGAGATGTTTTTGTTCTTTTCTGCAGTCAGAGACCTATCAAGAGGACATTTATCCCATGACAGCTGGGAACATGCCTGCCATGACAGCAGATGAGTGGATCAGTGGTCTAGACAAAGGTCAGAAAGTCTTTTAAAGGAAATTTCTGTCATCATTTACTCATCCTGAAACCAGTATGACCTTCTTTCTTCCATGGAACAAAAAAAGTAAAAGTTTTGTGGAATGTTTGAGCTGCTGTTTTCCATACCATTCAAGTAGATGTTGATTTAAGAGCTTCATGAATAAACCATAAAACTAACATAAAAAGCATAAAAGTGGCCCAACTTGCTAAGTGGCTATTTTAGTCTCTTGCCCTTTGAGAGACTAAAATAGCCACTTAACAAGTTGGGCCACTTTTATGCTGGGAACAAGGGGTATTAAATGGATAGTATGTAAGACAGAGCACCAAAAAATACACTAGCATTCAAAAGTGTGGGTTCAGTAAGATTTTTTTTAAATGTTTTGTCTCTTATGCTCACCAATGCTGCACTTATTTAATCAAAATTAGAAAAAAATACATGTAATGTTATAGAAAAAAATCATGAAACAGCTGAGTTTTTTGGTGATTTAGAGAATAAATCTGAGACTATGCCATAATTATACTTTCTTTTGCTCTGCAGGTCCCTTGATGATGTCTCTGAGGCCTGGAAGTAAACTGGACTCATATGTGGAGGAGGACTTGGGGAAAGGCCCAACAGACTCGACGGAGACACGCCATTCTCGCAGTCAGCCAGGGCTATCGCAGCTGATTCAGCAGAAGGAGCGCAAAGAATCCCACCTTTCCTTGCTGCTCCCCTCCACAGATAAAAACAGCAGCTCATCAGCCTATGTCAGCAACGGACAACTAGATTCCACGCACTGCTCGCCACCAAAAACAGAGAATGAGGTATGCTACATATAGCTTTGCAGTGACCTGTCATCCACCTTAAAGGGATAGTTCACCCAAAAATGAAAATTCTGTCATCATTTACTCACCTTCAAGTTGTTCCAAACCTGTATACATTTCTTTGTTCTGTTGAACACAAAGGAAGATATTTTGAAGAAAGTTTGTAACCAGGCTGCTTTGGGGCACCATTGACTTCCATAGTAGAAAAAATAAAATACTATGGAAGTCAATGGTGCCCCAAAACTGTTCAGTTTCCCACATTCTTCAAAATATCTTCCTTTGTGTTCAACAGAACAAAGACATTTGTACAGGTTCAGAACAACCTGAGGGTGAGTAAATGATGACAGAATTTTCATTTTTGGGTGAACTATCCCTTTAAGTGTTTTCATACTTTCCTCTAATGTGTGTTTATGTATGTGTTTCTGCATATAGCTACGCCAAATGTTTTATAAGCAGCAGGAAGAGATCCGAAAGTTGAGGGAGCTTCTTAACCAGAAGGATGTGCGGATAAAACAGTTGGAATTGGAGATCAAAAATGTGAGAAACTCAAAAGCCACTCTTTGAGAGAAACTGTCAAAAGCCTTGTCTTCTTCACTAACATTCACATAAGAACTTTCTGACTCATGAATTATGCTGTAAAGGTGTGGTCACATTTACCGTTGCTCAGCAAAATTTTGTGGGCGAAATCCAGTCATTTCAGTAGGAATTCATGCAAACTGGAGTTTTGTATGTGTTCTAGTTGGTCACGCCAATTTGTGGTATTGACCAACAGAAAGCTGCTTTTTTGAAAGTGACTGTGTGAGCGATACTTCATGCATCGCTTCACTATTGACAATAGACAATGGAGCTTTTTTGCCCCCAAAATTTTGCTAATGTGACCACGCCTTAAGGAAACACATGGGCTACATTCTCATTATTAACATCTCTTTATGGAAAGTCATTCCATGTATGCACATTTTGTGCACATAAATACTGTACAACCTCCATGGTAGTTTTTTTTACACTTTAGCACTATGCAAACATTTTTTAGATTGTGATCATACTTGTTTAAATGATTTTTATTATTATTATTATTATTTTAAAAAAGCTTAAATGAGCATATGTGTGTTTCATTTATAAATTGGGTTATTTGGGATTATTCGTGAATATGATTATAACAGGAGAATTTTGTTTTTTCTGATTAGTTTTATATTTAAATTTCTGTGCAAATGGATGAGTGATGTGGCAAAAAAGTTTTAATAATGGAAATCTGAATTTTTAGAACAAAGGGATGTAAATTTGGAAATATAAATTCTTATGTACATTATCATCTTATGTTTAAGTTGAAGTTAGGTTTTTTTGTGTGTATGTTTAAATGCTGTTAAAAGAGTTTACTAAATCCCAGCATGCACTGACGAGGCACCATTGTGGGAATTGGCTGGGGTTCACACAGTATCTAAGGAAAGTCATTAAAGTAATTCCTTCAAGCTCATTCTGCAACACATTTGCTGTGAACTGCCAAAATGCATGTACATACCATGATATTTTAATGGTTTACCATGTGTTCCACTTAAAACCAACCAGTTTATTTAAATTAAAAACAGTCACCCATTAGGAACTCCTTATACAATGCTTAGTATCACAAATTTGGAAAAGCCATATTATTATTTTTTTTTTTTAATTTAATAATGTTTTGTTTATATATGGATCTGTACATGCACACATCAGAATATATAATAGAATAAGAGGTTAAAGATGCTATTTTAAGTGTTGTTGCTCAAATATTTCTTCAAATTATTTACTAAATGTTATCCAAACAGCCTTGATTGCAGTCTCTTCTTTTTTTAATCCTAACATAAATAAGTTAGATCATTTTTGTCATCAGGTAAAATAAGCCAGATAAAGGCATTTCATCATTTCCAATAAGGCATTTACTGCAAATAAACATTTGCCACAACTGTTTTTGTTGGCTGAGTTTGGTAAGGCGAACAGATCAGTTTCTTAAGAAAGATAGAATACAAACCATATTTTCTATCCCCCCACACTACCCCTACCCCTAAACCTACCCATCACAGAAAACTGCACATTTTTACTTTCTCAAAAAAAAAAAAAAAAAAAAAAAAAAATCATTCTGTATGATTTATAAGCCTTTTGAAAAATAGGGGCATGGGGTAATGTCCTCATAAGTCACCCTCTCCTTGTAATACCTATGTCATAATACAAATTTGTGTCCTGATATGTCACAAAAACGTGCGCACACACACACACACACACACAGCTCTCAGATGCACGATCCACTTCTCTATTACTAAATTCCACTGGATTGTATTGGCCTCTGTTCCACCTGCCACTTACATTTAAAATGAATTGTGACTTAGCTAGTATCCTTTTCCAAGCAGTTTGAGTGACATTCATGCCTGTCTCTCAAGCACACACAGCTTTGACAGAACGCAAATTATTTCCATTCAAGAATATACCTTTTAGCTGCTAATTCATGTTATTGTGACACCACACACACAGACATATTTAATACATATAATTTCCTGTAATGCCATATTCAACAAAAATAAAGGTATGAAGGTGTTGATTTGGTGGAGGTAATATGACATTTTTAGTTTAGAATCAAAGTGCGAAAAATTGGGGGGGTCTATGCACTTTGACTTGCGGTAAATTATATGTATACTACCCGTTAAGTGTGGAATAATTTAGATTTTTTGTATACTTTTTAAAAGAGATGTCTTATGCTCACCATGCTGCATTTATTTGACAAAAATACAAATCAGTAAAATGTTGAAATATTATTACAATTTAAAATAACTGTTTTCTATTTTAATATATTTTAAAGTGTCTTTTTTTCTGTGATGGCAAAGCTGAATTTTCAGCATCACCCCTTTGGAAATTTACTGAGCCCTTTGGTTGAGAATCTGAATTTGTAGCTCTCCCAGTTTGTCCACGTTTGCAAAAAAAATAGTTTACTAGTCATGATTCTTAGAATTACAGTTATAGTAGTCTACTTAAAATAGTAATAAATAAGTGTTGCACAAACCATATAAACAATCTATATTTTACAATGGGTATATTACAGATTCAGAAAGCAATCCTAATTCTGTAGATTGTTAGGAAATCTGACAGGACAAGAATGTGGACAGCAGTAGGACTGTGTACTGACCTGTAGGATGCTTGTTCTGTCCTCCAGGGGACCTGCATGATCCCTGTTTATAGAACTACACATTTTTATGTAACCAAGACAGAAAACAAAAGATGTGGTGTCCTCATGTGGCTGTGAAAGGAAATGCAACCATTTGCAAGTAGGTAAAGGCAATTTGGAATTAATTTTGAATAAAATTAAATTTTATAGCTCCAAAAACCTGTAGCTGTTGCACAAGGAAGTTCTCACGCTGTCTTTATCTCACCTCAAAAGGATTATGAGAAAAAAGTCTGCAATGAAGATAATTGTCAATTGCTCCCAGCTAATATCATATATTTGCTAAAGCCATTGAATAAAAAAGTGAATAAAAAATCCAGTGTGAAAGGGTCATCTATATAATGAAGGTCAATTTCAACCTAATGCTTGTACTGTGATGTAAAGACAAGCATATTTGGTCAGGGCAAGCTCTCAAAGTTGTATTGTTCATACATATGCTTTATATGTGTAAATTCATACAATTTAAACAAAGTTTGGTTAGCAAAACAAAAACCAGTGAAACTATTCTTTTTTTCCCTTATTTGGGGGGGTTGGGAGGGGGAAGTAAATCTATCTTGGGAACAAGTCACTGGACTATTACTCGCTTGTTACAGGCCTCAATAATAAGATCCAGGAATGCAGGAAAATTTCTTAATACGCTTGTGGATCACAATTCAGTGTCATTTTCCTTTAAAGTAAATGCAGATTAGTCCAGATTCATAAAATACACATTTGTATGAATGTTGTGACTACAATAAGCTAGTCACAACGAATTATGTGTGATACGGTCATATGTATGGCCCCATGTTAGAGGAGTTCATCATAAATTGATAATGACTTATAACAAAATCTCAAGACTTTATAAAGTAAAAACATCAGTGCAGTTCCTCACTTATATTTTATCTGATTCCTGATGGGATTTGATCAACATTAATATAGCTTTACCAACAAGTATCTTCTGAGATCACTTGTGAAGGGACTCTGATTTACTATACTTGTCAATGCATGTTGATTATGTTACAGGTTATTAGTCATAACCATTTGATCCCAATAAGTAAAAATGGCAAAAGTTAAGTCATGATGATTCAGCAGCAAACTTGAATGGAATGATCCCTTCTCACTTGGTTTCGGATGCACAAAATGATTACACAGAAATGGAAAATAAGCCACCGCATCATGAATTGTGCATCTGATAAAAATGATCAATCTTTCCAGCCGCCCTGCAGCTCTACAGTATCGGGAAATGATTGTCTTAAAACACACACACCTCAACCTTAAACCTCTCATTGGCAGTCATCAAAAAAATGTTTAGACAAAGTACAGAGAAATAGGAGAGCGAGCAAAGCACAAAATGTTATTTTATTTACAAAGTTTTTGTCTTACAGAAAGTAAAAATGTAGCTACAACCTTGATTTGTGCCACAGGCTGCCACGCTAAAATTATGGCCCGCTTGTCACACAGTTGCTATAGCAATCTTATTGGGAAATTTGGAACAAAAACTAAAGGGGTAGGAAATGTCAACAAAAACAAAACAAAACAAAAACAAAAAAAAAAGAAAAAACATTTTCAACAAAATATTAAAAGCACAGACCAAAACTAAATACCAGTCCCCAAAGTCCCCAAAGGTTTTGGAACACAAACGGGCAGGGGATTGACAGTGGACTTGTGGAATGCTGAGTAAGCCACCGATCCAGAAGGCTTTCATTCAGCTCGTAGGCTCCATATGAACAGCTCCACCCGTCCGGTACAGTCTTGCCCCCACAGGGAGCTTAGCGCTTGGGTAAGGGGGGAGATAGGTTGATGGGATAGCCAAGTTGTTGAAAAGGAAGGAGAGGGAAGGGTTGGTAACAGAGTTGTTCATTGGCTTTTAATCATCCTCTTCTTCGTCGTCATCATCCTCATCTTCTGCTTCTCGTTTTCTCTTCTCACCCTTTCCTCCTTGCTCTTCTTCTGAGTGAGAAAACAATCTTACTAACAATCACTTGGACACTAACGGAACCAACAGTAGTCATAAAATCAGAAAAAGGTTCATTTCAATGTAACTCACCGTCGTCATCATCGTCATCATCATCATCATCTTCATCATCCTCTACTTCTCCATCCTGACCAAAGTCTTCCTCCTGAAACCAACAAGCCATGTAATTAAATAGGTTTTTTGTGTTCTGTCTCCATAAGCAACACATAATAGTAAACTCATACCTCATCCTCTCCACTGCCATCCTCATCATCCTCCTCGCCTTCAACCTCATCTTCATCGTCATCCTCATCTTCCTCTTCATCAAAATCCTCTCCATCCTCATCCTCCTCCTCTTCTCCTTCTGTGATTAAAGCGACATATGAACATTAGTAACCCCCCAAAAAATGAACAACTGTTTAAACACTGAAACTGAAAGCTGACCACACTAACCCTCATCATCGTCATCATCGACTCCATCTCCATCAGCTTCTCCGTCAGAGTCCGACGCCTCGCGGTCATCCATATCGTAGCCGTCCAGATATGTGAGCTGTGGAAGGAGTTTGAAGACGCTTTCCCGGTAGTCATTCAAGTTTGTGACTTCGCAATTGAAAAGGTCAAGACTTTTCAAATGGTCGAGTTTTTTCTGTCAAAGTGAACAGATCAAATCACATAATTCACCCTTATGTCATTTAAAAAAAAAAAAAAAAAAAAAAAAAAAAAACTCTTAGGTGTAATACAAAAGATGATATTTAAAAAAAGTCTATGTAACCATAAGTTTGGTTACCAAGATTCTTCAAAATATCTTTTGCGTTCCACAGAAACTGTCTTAAAAGTTTGGAATGACATGAGAATCGTTTTCATTTTTGGGCCACTTTAACCCTGTAAAGCCTGACATGTGAAATAAAAGTCTGAAAAATCTGATTTTTTTTAATTTATTTTTTAAAAACAGTTTATTGAACCTTTAGACAAAATCCTAAAAACAAAATCTAAAAAAAAAAAAAAAATGTTTCCATGTATCTAGTATTATTTGATACACCAGACATCTATGATTAATATAGTATAATACAGAAGAATATTGAGATCGTATGCAAAGAAGGAAAAAACACCAATTGTATTTACAGGCTCAAACAGTGCAAAAATATCCAATTTGGTGCAATTAATTATATTTATATGGCCAAAAAGTAAGACGGAATTCTGATAGATTGTAATGTAAATCAAAGATTTTTATAAAAGTATAGCAGACTACTTGCCTAGAATGCATATAAATATCAGTTGTCACCCTAAATCTCCCAATATTATGACATTTGAATGCTTAGTTTTATGATCGAAGCTCTGTAGATTGATGTACAAATAAATTGGCCTGATGTATCATATGACACTCCTATTTTAACATGATTTTTAAGTAAGTGTTCAGTAAGTGTTCATCTTGAAATATTACAAAAAGACACTATAAGAAGGCATGTAGAAGATGGTGTACAACAGGATTTTCAGTTTTGATCATGTTGATAATTTAGTGGCCTTATAAATGTGTGCATCAAATAAGATACAGAAGACTTATTAGGGTTAAGCTGCAGAATCTTTAAAGTGTAAAATATACAAGTTCATGAGACAGGAAGTTTGTACAAACCAAGGGTTCCAATGTGCTGATGTCTTTTAGTTTGTTGCCACTTAGGTTTAGATGTGTGAGATTGGGGAGTTTTTCAGCTAAAACATCAAGGCCACCAGAAATTCTGTTGTCACTGAGTTCCAACTGAAAATTAAAATGCATATGTATCAGAACACAAGTAAGATATTGCACATGCTTAACAGAAATCAGTAAACAGTGTGTGAGATTACCTTTTTAAGTTTTCCGAGTTTAGGAAGGTTGGAAACTGAGAGTAGACCAACATTTATCAAACTTAGAAATTCAAGATTAACAAATTCTGCTGTGAGGCCTTCAATTTTCCCTTCATTTGATCTGCAGTTGTCAAGGACAAGTTCTCGTACCTAGAAGGAACCAACAGAAGTATAAATACTGTAACTAACATGTTAATAATAAGGTTCAACAACAATAACATGAAAGTATGTAAGTGCAGCAAATTTTAGCAATCAGGGGTGTTGGACACGCTGGCCAACATGGACATGCTCGATGGAGGCGACAAACTATGCTGGTTAAAAAAAAAAAAGTTGTTTCTCAACTGGAAAAAACAAAATATGGGTTTTTTCAAATAAACTTGTTTTTAAAGTTTGTTGAGGATTTGGACGCTTTGAGTTGCCTCATATGTTCATATACATTCTAGGCAAGAAACTAACGTAAAAACACTGTTTGTTAATCGGTTGCTGCTGTTGTTGTATGGCCCTATGGCTCAGACTGTCGCAGCGAGTCACCAATGAGAAAACAGCAGATTACACGCCGACAGCCAGACAACATGGACATATCCGAAAGACGCCACCGTCTTTTGTGAAATTGTGTGACAAACTGCAAATGGAGTGTATTTAAGCGCTTGTGTAAGATGGAAGCGATATGTCGATGGCGTATTCCTGCTGCGAAAGACGAAGACAGAGCGGAAATTAGTGAGACAAAAATGGAGAGTTTCTTTCTCTCATGACAACATGGCGCCTCCTCAGATAGACTATATTGACAGAAAAACTCTACACATTAAACAAAACTCAAAGGCTGCGTTTAAAAACCCGACTCTGTGCAGTTACTTAGCTTACAGGATAATATTTTACGCGATGGTTAGTTGATTTTATAACTGAATTTAAACATTTCCGCCGGGTTGTTCAACCAAACTAGCACATGTAGCTTCTTTTTACCCAGACGCTCTTTCCGTTTTTGCACACGTTATGCTACTTACCACCTTTAAAATTTTTGAAAATCACCAGCGCGAGTATTTATTGCGTATAAACGTTAGTTTAATCGGTAATAGCGCGTGGGGAGTAATGGCGGGAATCAGTGTCTCGCAGCTGCGAGTAACAATATAACGAATAAAACTTAACACGATTACATTAAAAACAAATACATGTGTTAAATATTACATGTTTAAAGATTACTTTTAAACATCTCTTTGCAGTTTAATAAAAAAAAACTTTTTAAAAAAAATATCAGTTTATTCATATGATCGATAAGCCTCGATGCCCTTAAGGGGAAAAAAAAAATCATAATGCTACTATATGTTCGTCAAATTACATATTTACTTTACTTTTTGAACCGGTGGTCTTATTATTACTCTTCCTGAACACCGTAGCAAAGGAAGAGCTATGCTGTAGTGTGATGGGAGACCAAAATGTGACCGTATTTAAGAAAATGTGTTGGGGTATGGTTATCTTTATATCTGGTTTATTACTTTGGCTTTTAAGTGGATGTAATAAAGGGCGCCTCATGTTAGCAACAAACATGGCCACCACGGTGAAATAAACCATCCCATCCATGTCGTACCACGCCGATGTTAAAACGAGCAAATATTAAGCATAAAAGCATGCTAGATCATGAATACACACATCCAGCATGGGGGGCTTAAAATGCTGCAATAATGCCTTCAGCTTTCCAAACTACTCAGTATGGCTTAGACAGTCCGGATCCTTTCATATCAAAACAAGACGAATGAACATTAATGCTGTAAATATACACGAAGTACTTTCTCTGTGCCTGGGGTATTACACCCATGTGCTTACCATTAAACTACTACACACAGGTCAGTTGAAGTAGAAAGTAGCACAGCTAGCATGGCTGAGCACAAAACTAAAGGTTTGGCTTAAAATTACTCACATCAGATGGTGTCCTGTTCCTCAGCTCCAAATGAATCCTCTTTTTCATGTCCATATCGCCCTCAAAAGTTGGACTCTTCCCTCTTGGGTTCTAGGGGAATTTCTGTTCAGCCCAAAAGGTAGAAAGATGCCTTAATGGAGGGAGAATATGGGACTGTATAATGATCTGAGCCCAGCGCCAAGTTACTCTGGGAGAGCAGAAACCATGGAGGGAAACGGCACTGAAACAAATATATACTCAATAGCGCCATCTCTGGCCAACGACGCGCACTGCAGCCACACAAACACAAGATCAACGACAGTGCTGCATTACAGTATGTGAAATTAAAAGTTTGTCGAAATTTTGTAATTACGGTGAAATAGGTTGGATTGGTTCCATATATATGTTTAATGTAATTTAATGTTTTATCAATAAAGAATGTTTATTATGACTTTTATATACACATTCATGCATCATCTTAAAAACATCCTTTGGCTGGGATAAAACGGCCTTATTTGATGGCAAATCTGCGTTAAAACGTGTAACGTTAAACATCAACATTTTATTTCCATCAAGTTAGTTATTCTAGCCCAGACAGACTTTGATGGTTATTGTATTACTCAAATAATAGGCTATGTGTAAAAAGAATAGACAGGGAGATCTTAAATCCTAAATGTATCCTAAACGTTTAACTAAAGAAATGATAATACAGATTAATATCTTTATCCAAATATTTCTCTCATCAACTATATTTATATCCAAAATGTATAGTGTATACCTGATTTTTCCCTATTATGCATACTTTGTTGTATACCCTTTCCAAAACAGAGTCTAGTTCTAGGTATTATGTTTATTTCATTAGATTAACACTGTGTCTGGGAAGCAAACCACTTTATACACTAGATATATACACCAACTATTAAATTATTCAAAATGAAGTTTTTTTTTTTTTTTTCTCATGTTCTTACTATTACAGAGAAATAAGCTGTGTGTGTGTCAAGGGTTGGGTAAATCAAGGATTTAAACATACATAATAGGGATTTAAATATATATATATATATATATATATATATATATATATATATATATATATATATATATATATACATATACATATATATATATATGTGTGTGTGTGTGTGTGTGTGTGTGTGTGATTTTTTTCTGTTTGCATAAACGTTGTTTGCTGTTCAACAAGTTCACTTGCTGTATGGGAACTTGCCAGGAGAGGGCATCATTTTGCTTCTACGTTTTGACACACACACAAAAATTAGAGACAAAAATTAAGGGTAATAATAAATAACAAATACAAAAGCATACGCAAATGGGAGTCATATTACTTTAAATAAATACCAGTGCTCTATAGCCTATGTATATAAGCAAACGCAACACGAGGCAGCAGGACAAAAGGGGCTCCAGAGTCTACTGCAACTGCATTGTTCACAACTGTACTACACTATACATTTCTTAAATTTTTGAGGGGAAACTGTTTAGAAAAAAAATACATTTGCCAAACATGAACAAACTGTACTGACAAAGAAGAACAGTGGTCAGAGCTCACCTACGGCATTAGACAGACAGTTCCGCTGCAGGATAAATACTATAAAAGTGCTGAATTATGAGAACCCCTGACCCAGTTTTAACAAGCAATATGTACATTGTAGGAGGTTTGTAATTGTAGGGTCAGCCATCTTATTGGTATCATTAAGTCCAATGATTGCACTGTACATAATGGCCAAAAAATATGAGGCTGTTTTGTACACGGTGCATGTGGTGCAAACACTTTTCTCTTATGCATTTCCACTGCTCCAGGATGACAACAACTCAAAATAAACTGCAAAACAAGACCATTTTCAGCACAGTGGAGTCAAACACCTTCCATGGCCTCTCTGACTATGGACATCTTTGAACATTTATTTCATCCTACAAAGAACTGGAGGCTTTTCTTCATGAAGAATAATGCAATATCCCACATACAGGCATCAACTGTTCTGAAGGCGTCTTCATATTAAAATATTGTTTGCTGTTGCTGTTATTTTGTTATTATAGTGGAGGTAACCAGATTATAGCAGTGGGAGAGAAGAAAACAAAGTATTTAATTTTAATGACATGCAACAAAGTCCAAGAGGAAAGTAATTTGTTGCAAAAATTGTAATGAATATATAAATAAATGTTAAATCATTTTAATATAAGAATGTCTATGATCATTTTTAATTCATTAACCTCAAAGCTGTTCAAGGAGAAGTCATGCACAGTATCTACATGGCGGGACAGCAGACCTCAATATGTTTTGACCTGATTGTGAACACGCCCAGAAAGTGAGCAGCAGAGATAAAATGGTTATGTATATGACTGGTCAAAGGGGCAGGCACTGTACTACTTTTTTGAGTATTCAAATAACATGGAAATACAGAATGGAGAAACGCCTTTAATGTTAGCATGGTTGTTTTCTCTTTCAAAAGGAATAGTTTATTGTGGGTGGGATTTTTTTTTTTTTTTTTTAAACTGTGGTGTGTCTTCAAACTACAATACTAAGAATTAGAGTCAGTGTGTGTGGATTCATTCATTTGTTTATAGACCACAGGCTACCTTTATATATTTTTTTGAATAATTCAATTATTTTAATCTCCTTGTTTTATGAGATCCATGTTTACTGAACAATAAATAAAGGAAGAGAAGACATAAAACTGATTATTGACGTGTAGGAGAGCGTTAGAAGAACGTTAAGAGAATGTGTACAGAAACATTTTCTGACCAGCCAACAGAGAACATTAGGATGTCTATTTGGTGAATGTTACCAAAACGTTTTGGAAACCAAAAATAGTTTGCTGCAAATGGGATATCTGAAGCACTTTAGTGAAGAATCTTACTTAGCTCCTGTGATATAAAGTTACTTATAAAGTTAGCTCTTCACAATGACAAATAAATCTTAAGGATTTGATTTACTATACTATTCTTTGTCTAGGTCAATCTGCTGTAGATTAATTTAAACTTATATACAGTAGTTTATATTTTTTTATTGATCATTCAGCTACATGTTTGTCTATGACCCTTGACCAAGTCAAGAATAGCGGTCATCTCTCGTGACGACAAGCAAACATTCACATATGCACAGGCAGCCAGCATCATGACCTCCTTTTTTTTTTACTTTCTTCGGTGAGTATTGTGCCAAGTCCTCCACCTTTGTAAATAAGATAAGAGCACAACTGCAAGAACTCTCCCAGCACTACGGTAATGTTTAACCAGATAATTATTCTCTTAGCGGCAGGAAAAGTAAATGGGCACAATTTTTTTCAGCCCTGTCATTTCAATACTTCATATTCATGTGACAGGACAACAAAATGGAAGAGACGTTGGAGAAAGAGATTCCGCTGTCTGAAGTAAAAGATTCTGACGAAGGTACTGTATGACTTTTGAATCAAAACTTCAAAATGAATCACTTTTATTAACAGCTTGATTACCTGAATTTGTTCATTATCAATTTATAAAGATTGTCTATTAGGTTTTCAAAAACTAAAATGGTTTATATGAAACATTTTACTTAAGACAAAGAACAGAAAAACTTTTTGAGTAGTTCTTCATTCTTAAGGATTGTAATTACAGTTTTTCTCCTCTGCAGTTTATTAGTTTAAGTACTAATTGTTTATTTTTGTGTTGCAATAAGATATTTGAAATGCTCTGGTTAACTCAAGCTGGAACCATTATAACTGGTGTGATTTTGATAATTTATGTCAAACCATCTACATTTAGTTTAGAAACATGCATTGAGCAGCTCTTTTATACATTCATGACCTGAATTCTGAATACTTTTGGTTGGTGCTCTCTTAGTTACATTTACAAAGTAAGCTAAAACCTGCAGCAGGCAAAACAGCAAAGGACTGAGTGATTTGTTTGTTTGGTAGGTGGAATTCGGCTGCGATTGAGAGACAGAGACCTGTTGAAGAAGCGAAAAGCCGAGGCAGAGGAAAAGGCAACCAACCAGTGGGTTTATGGGTAAAGATAGTGTTGAATGAGGCCAATAAAAGCACTGGAAAAGGCTATTGTGCACTGATTATTTATTTTTCAATTCAACTCACATTGTGATACTGTGATGCAAATCCACAAATTTGGAAATTTCGTTCAAATAATGTCTCCTAACATTGACTGCAGGGCACAAAGCCATAAAAGAGCGAAAAAGACCAGCAGTACCCCAGGAAGGAAAGGTCGACCAAGAAAAGAACAGCCCATAGTTATTCCAGAAGATCTTGGTCTGGCTCAGGAAACAGATCCTTCTCCAGTCACACTTCCTATCACAGTACCTGTATTACCCACCACAGCAGAGACAGTGCCTGTTCTACCAGCTGAGCCACAGCCAGAGCTGGTGCCTGTGGAAGCCATAAGTGAAAAACCTCTTGAGGGGTTTCTGATTGAGGATCTGGGGCCGGATGAAGAGGAAGACATGCCTCAAAAAAGCCTTGTCATTGATACAGGTATTTGGAGAAATGGTCTCCATTAATTCCTGGGTTATTCATTTGTAAAATTAAGCATTTTATTTATTGATTCGTCAAAGCAAATGAATGTTGGTTTTTAGGTGATGATGAGCAGCCATGTGCTGATGTGCCTGAACAAAGTCAAGTCTCGACGGCGGCGTTTCCTCCACCACCTGATCCTTCTCAATCAGACAGCCTAAGCCTACCTGAGAATTTACTTATCTGAGTATCTATTTTCTACAGCAAAAAAAGCATTGTGACTAACTCTTTTAGTACTTTTACTTTATCTCAAAGGATTTCAAAACCTGAAACAAGAAAGTGTATATTTATTAAAATTGTTCATGTTTCTGTGTATATATATTCCACTCATCAGTATACTCTTTGCAAAACAACAACAAAAACATTGTTAATACAATAAAAATATGAAATTGTGTTTTACAGTATAGCACTTTTGTGCCCCCTGGTGATTGTAAAATAACTAGAAATTTTAAATAGAAAATAACTAGCAAAAAAAGCTATTTTGCTTTTAACCTCTATGACAAATAATCTTGTTTGTTTGTACAACTGACTTATTTTAAAATAAATGGGTTTTATATTTTGTCTTTGTCTACAGTAATTTCTTCCATCATCCTTCTGAGAATCAATTTTATTTGCAACACTTTTTAAACTTTACTTCACTGAACACATATTCAACAAATTGTAAAATGCAAAAGAAATAAAACTTGTTTTATTTATTTTTTTTTAATGACAAGGATGCTGGATCAGTTTGGTTTAAGATTTATTTCACTTCCTGCTGCTATTATTGCACATGCAAAGACACACACACAAAAATAAATAAAAACAAATATTAATCAATGACAAATTAAAGGGATAGTTAACCCCCCCTAAACTATCATCATTTACTCACCCTCATGCCATTTCAAACATATATGACTTTTTTTCTTGTGGAAAATATATTGAATAATGTTGGTAACCAACATTTGGTAAACACTGAATTTTTCTCAAAATAGGTGAGTAAATGATGACAGAATTTTCACTTTTGGTTGAACTATCCTTTAATTCATTTTTATTGAAAGTGTACGAATCTGACATAAACCTCAAACAACATTTGTGAGTTCTGAACTCTGCACAGGTTTGACTCTCACAACCTCAGCAAAATTATCTCCAAACCAGCAGGTGATGTCAGCTGTGTCCAGGGTAAAGAAGAACAGGCGGTCTTGACAACGTGTGCGACGATATACTGATCTGGGGTCAGCTGACAGAATGCCGTGGATAGCTGCCACTGCTTCTTCTGGTCCTTTCAAGAACTGGAACTTTGGTCTTGTGCTGTCTATTAAATCAAAAGTCAATTAGAAAAATGACAATTTCCTTCATTAGAAAAACACTTAGGTATCAGAATCAAATAATACCTGTACTGTCACAGGGAACAAACTCCTTGAGCTCTTTTTCAGCATTTGCAGTAAATCGCACATCTAGGCTACTGACAGGAGGAGCCCTGACCCAGGCAGCGATTGTACTGTAGTCCTCATGGCCAAATTTGAGACTGGATGAACTTAAAGGGTTTGTACCCACTGAACTGCCTTCAGAAGCATCCGTGTTTTTGTCTTCATCTGTATTCTCTGTGAAAAGCTGTTGCTGTTTCAGATAGTTTTTAACCTCTGCAAGTACATGAGTCACTTCACTGGATCCAGACCTTTCTGAGCAAGACAAATCTGAAGCAGTGGCTGGACAAACACCGAGCTCTGAGGAAGGTTCAGATGATGCCTCTAAAGTGTCTGGTTCTTCATCTAGATCCATAGGGTCTGTGAATAACGATGTTTGTTTATATTCACTGTTGGTGTCATCTGTCCTTGTTTTAGGAGAATCATAGTCTGGAATATACGGCTTGATGTCCAGTACAGGTGTTCCAGCGATAATATCAACCCCTGACAAGTGAAGTGTATCCCCTGGAAAATCAAATGATAAATGATTACTATGTTACATGCTATATCCACCATATTAAATGATCTTATGAATGTAAAGAAAACATTTTCATATTGTAAACAGGCTATCATATGGACTGTGATAAACTTGATGTTACACTAGTTGTCCCATTAAGATGAAAGTCACCATCCTTTTTCATTACAGCTTGTGATTAAAGTTGATGGCCTACAGTAAAAATAAAGTCTGTTTTCACAGTAAAACTGTGTTTCCTCTGAAAATGTTTACAATGCAGTACATCTCTGCACAAGATAATGAATCTATCTATATTAATTTAATAATAATAATAATAATAATAATAATAATACAACCAACTGGTTAACAGTTTTCAACTAAAACTATTAAAAATAATTTTCATCAACTGAGATAAATCTGAAATAAAATATAAACATGAGATGAAAAACTTAAAAATGAGAAATGTCACCTTGCTAACTAAAATAAAATGTAAATAAAAAATAAAACAGAAGTACTAAAATTACTACAAGTGAAATAAAGATAAATCTAAAAAGAAATAAGGCAAAAACAAATACATTTGACAAAAATTATAACAAAATTGCTAAAACTTGCTGAAAACTGAGAATATAAAAATAAATGATAATTCAAAATATTAATAAATACTCTAATAGTATATAAATGATACTAAAATAACACTGCAAACAATGCTTGGCAATCATTTATTAGAGCAGTGGTTCTCAACCTTTTCGACTCCACAAGATTATTTAAAGGTCCCATGACTTTTCCTGTTGTTCTTGATTTACTGGATAAGGATTAAAAAAAAAAAATTCTACTCAATTTACTCAAATTCTACTTTTGATAGCTAAGCATTTCTCCCAAAATGCTCATGGAGTTTTTACAGATTTCATTAAATTACACTTTTAAAAAAGTGCCTCAGCTCATATATCAAGACATTGGAAACCCTGGCTCTTCAAATAAATAAACACAGTTGTTAAGAGGTGAATTAAAATAAGAAATATTTATTATAATATAATAAAGTATTGATATTTGGTTGTTTTATATCTCTTCAATGCTTATTTTGTCTTACTTTTAATAATCAAAAGTCATTTTGATGCCCCTTGGAAGTTTGCTGGGTTGAGAACCGCTGTCCTAGAGTTCATTAAGTCCAATAAAGTTGTGATACCTGTGATTCTTTCTAGCTTTGCCAAAGTCAGTCCCAAAGCATTGGGCCTGTGGGGGCTACGGGTGGAGTACACCCCCACCCTCTGGCCATTCAGACGGGGCGGCTTTACTTTAGCTTTATAGCTCATTTGCCCATTCTTATGGAAAAGAAAAATGATCCTGAGAATGTGAAAGAAAAGACAAAAGAGTTCACACAAATGTGTACTTAACTTTCAATTGTCATTAATTAGGTCTGGCCACTTGCAAGTCTTGTCTAGAAACATTAGCAGGCAACCATCAAATGTACTTCTTATAATGGCTAAACCCATTCGCTTTTGATTTTGCATGATCATCACCATAATGGTTACACCACACTGCTATTTAGAAAGTGCAGCTCAGTTAAACTATTGTTTCTATTGTCTTAACGGTCCAACTAAGCTCTGAGGACAGTGGTGAACGTTGTGCTTTTGCTACTAGGCTTGCAATGGTATGAGATTTTCATGATTTTCAGAAAATATCATAGTTTCATGGTATACAGTAGTACACAATTATTATTATTAATATTATATCAGCTACATACATAATTTACAGTAATACTTACCCTTGAGAACATTCTTTGGTTGGACATTATAAGTGAAACCTAAAACCAATTTTTAATAGAAATGTGTACAAAAGTCTCACTTTTAAAAAATAATTTAAAAAATCTGTACATCTTCCATCTGAACAATAGAAATTAGCAGTAAAAATGGTACATGACCTTTAAAAAAAAATCTCTTCCGAAATAAATACCTGTAAAAAGTCACATTTACTGTTGTTCTGCAAATTTCTGTGAGCAAAATCCAGCCATTTCAATAGGAATACACGTGTACAGGAATTTTGTGTGAGGATGAAAGATTTCGCAATGGGTTGAAGTTGGTCAAGCGGATTTGCCACATTGACAAACAGAAAGCTGCTTAGTTTATAAGTGACTGACTTCTGTCTGTCAATTTATTTGTCAATGTCCTAGATAAGAATTTTTTGAATACCTTGGTATACCATGAAATAGGGTTGCTATTTTCTACACACCAGATATGGGAGTATTGTTCCAATCCAAATAAAGAATGCTCAGGGTTATTGAAGACTGATGGTTCAATCTTTAAGCTGGCCCGTGAAGAACTGCATACTGTGGGTTGTCGTGGAGTGCCAGTTTTGACTGCAAAACAAGAGCTGATGTATCCAATAGGTACCGTCTGAATACGCCCTGGGATGATAAAAACAGACACATTCGGTTTAGACATACTTTATATGACATGAAAACAAGATAGGTTAGTAAACATGGCAACGACAACATCTGGACTCATAAAGGGACTCTTTCTCCATTGACAACCATTCAAAGTTTATTCATCCAAAGACTATTCTGACAAAGTTCAGCAACAGACAACAATGTACACAGCAGTTTTCATTTATATTACACTACACATGCTGTCTACTAAGGTCCACTGCTGTATCAAAAGTGAAAGTGTCAATCAATGTGTGACATTAAATACATTTTTACCTTGTTCTAATAATTGATTCATTCCACTGGGGCTCTGAGACGGACTTTTGCTCACTGGTTGTAATTTGTCATTGTGTTTCATACAGTCTGTCAGCATGGACTGAAGAGATGACATCTGCTTCCTATGTGCTCGTATGGATCCATCCATCTGCTGTCTGTTTGATCAACAAACCAATACATGAATGGAGGAAATCACTTTTCATAGTGATCATATCTCATATACGATAATCATGCTGATTTGAGAACCTACCTGAGATTTTTAATCTCTCTTCTCATTACTGATGCCTGCTGTGTCAGTTTTCTGACTTGTTCGGCACAACTACACACTGGTGGCGACATTTTACTGATAGTAACTGTATAACTGAAAGCCTTATACACTTGAGAAATTATGTGACGACAAACTGGTTTGTTTGTTCCATCAGTTTCACTGCTTCACTGACTGCAATACGAACACGTGTTTCACCATTGGGCAGAAAATGTTGGACGACCAACTACTTTCAAGGAATGTAACTCTACTGGGGTATTATACCGCCACCTACTGTTTACTGTGCAATCAACACGGGCCATCTAGTTTTAATTTCCTTATACTGACCACCACTGACAAGAAAAATATCTACTAAAGCATCTCACGTGTTTCTTGGATATAAATGTCAAATTTGGAAATTTGTTTATGTCAATGGCACGATGGCATTTTTTTTGGTTCGGATTTATCTTTCTGATTTTTTTTTAATGTTTTTGAAAGATGACCTTTTATCTATACTGCATTTATTTGATTACAAATACAGCAAAACAGTAATATTGTGACAATACAATTTAAAATAACTGTTTTCTTTTTTAATATATTTTAAAATGTAATTAATTCATGTTATGGCAAAGCTGAATTTTTAGCATCATTACTCAAGTCGCAGCTCTAATATGCTAATTTGGTTCTCAAGAAACATTTCATATGATTTTTCAGTTGTGCTAGTGTGGTGGGGCTTAAATTCAGAACTGTTAGGCTGTGTAATTGAATGCTCTCAGATCGAAAAAAAAATGATTGGAATTCTTGAAAAAACAACAACAACAACAACAACAACAAAAACTATTTACTTCACACAATTTAACAAGTCTTTTGTAGAAAATGTCTAACTGATATACAAAAATGTTTTCTATGAGACACACGGATGTTAACCTCCAGGGGGCGGTTGGGGTACTGTAAAACGGTTAAATAAAATCCATAATCACAAACGTGATAGCATTCTACAGAAGACAGTCTGGGTTTTGAAAAATAATGTTCTATGATCTTAATGGTTTTTCGTAAAAAAAAAAGAAAAAAAAAAGAAAAAAGAACCCAGAAAGGAAATAAAGGAAAAATTATTTCACAACAGTCCAGTAGGTGGCACTATGCATTTGGCATGCGCATAGCCAATGAACCAAAGAAGAAATGCGTTTCCGTATGTTACGCGGTGGTTTTACCCAATGAGGTGATTGTGCGTTTTATTTTGAACGTCGTAGTGGCGGTTTAGTCGATAACCTTGTTTTTTTTAGTACTCAAGTCAGACTCAGAATCAAAATAAACAGTAACGTTAATAGAGCGCTTATGAGACGCAAAGGTAAGAACTGAAGAAAGAACATACTTAATTACAAGTGTAATCATTAATAATATTTTGTGTTAGTCGATGTCTTTTGTCCAATTTGCTTTATTATTCTGTAAAATAAAGACTGTTTCAGAACTTAACCGAATTAACGTTACCTACCTAAACAGTATTTAATCAGCATTTTTGATATGCGCTTTTGACAGTCTGCTGGCTATGCGTTGAGACACCGCCAAAGTTGAGATGGATGCAAGCAGTGTAGTTTATGTCTTAATGATATTGTATATCTATGAAGATATGAACCAGTAAAACTACTTAACGTACTTTCTGTGGAAAAAGGAACCTCATCTCAACAATTTGTGAGCAGATGTGAGAAATGGGTATAATATATAATTGTATATTTAAATTAAAAGTAATGTAGTTATCTCCGCTAGTACTGAATGTAAACAAGATTTATAAAAATCGTTTATCAAACGTTTATAAATGTTCCTTAAAGATTTACTTACTATTACTGTTGTTGTTTACGGATGATAGGCTCTATTTACATATTTACCAGACTCTTGTCAAAATGAAATCAACATTAATGTTAGAAATTGCTGATTTATGCTGTTTGCCTGTCGATGATGATGTAAAATCATGTTTATTATTTCTTCTTTGAGAAGTTTGCTAGTTGAATCATCTTGTATTAATACATCTGCTTAACTCTGGTGTGATTGCAGAAATTTATCTAACATGTCATCTGTCAGTGGCTTGTCAAACGTGAGTACTCCATGCCCATGCTTATTAGATCTATAAAAATGAAAGTATTATTCCTAACATCAGTATGACTAAATATATGTTCTGTATTTCAGCCCAAATCAGAGAGAGTCCCGCTCAGAGATGTACAGAATGAACTGCTGAATTTGCAGGACTCTCCAACTCTGATGCTTAAACACGTGTCGAAGCATGAGAGGGACTCTAAAACGAAGGTATGAAGTCATTCCTTCGCTGCTTTCAGTTCACTTGCTTTATCTTTCAACCTTCTGTGATGTCTAGTTCATAGGAATAAAAATAAGGAATTTTACTATTATTACGATATTTTGTTTTCCAGCAGCATGAAGTTGTCCCTGATGAAAATCCAAGCTTAACTATCACAACAGAGGTCCATAATGATGACATTGGTGCCACTGATGAACATCAGCATGTTATATTGAAATCCTTTGTGTGTCTTGAAGGAGAAGTCATAGTTGAGGATGAACCTGTAAAGTCAGATGAGTCTGTTCTCATCAGTCGTCTGGCACTGGAGGATAATGACCCTCTTCAAAGTGACCCAAATGAAACTGCTAAAGCCGAGGGCACAGATGATAATCAGACCAGTCAAGAGCATGTTGATCATCCATACTATTATAGGAGCAGATCTACTGGTTCAGATGCTTCATCTATACTGTATCAAGGGGAAGAGGTTTCTACCTGTGAGCTGGGAAATGTCACGTTCAAATCCCTCATGTGCTTAGGTGGAGAGATTCAGGTTTCAGATTGCTCAGCCATCTCTGATGAATCGATTCTCATAAAGGATCTAACATCAGGAAATCACTCACAATGTAAAAATACTCCTGTTTCTGAAGTGGACACAGAAGCTGTATCAGTAAACCCTCAACCTTTGGGCCATTCTTACTGTAATTGGAAAAACCATGTGTCTCTATGTGAAGATGGTAGCACCATCAGTACAGTCAATGCTGATGACGCTTCTCGTTCAACTTTCGGAGACATTGGAGGTACTCAATGCAAGACTAAAAATCTAAACAATCACAAGAACACTGAGCTCGCTGAAGGATATCATGACGTGTCATGCAGAAAAGAAGAGATCACATTTAAAAGCTTGTGTTGTTCTGGGGTTGAAATAGAAATTGCTGATTTATCCAAGGTGTCAGAAATGTCTGTGCTCATGGAGAATCTGGCTGAAGAACAAAGTCTGCTTTGTTTAAATGACATCAGTGAAAATGATGGTCAAAGCTTTGCTGCTTTGGCACCTGGAAGCAAGCATGTTGACCATATGTACTGCCATACTAAAGAAAAGTCACCGGTCCTAAATATGTTGAGCGCTGAAAATGAGGTCTCTTCCAAGTCACAGCTTTCCTCAGCAAGTCTTTTGGAAAAATCTGGAAATACAATTGGTAATACAACATCAACTAATGGAAACATAGAGAAAATGTATGAATCAGTCACATGCTGTGAAATGGAAGCATCAAAGATGGTTGCTAGCAAGGAGTCAAGCCAAAACTTGTCAGCACTGAATAGTGAAAATAAAATGGAAAGGACAGATGCTGTACCATTAAATGATAATGATGACAAACTTAAGGTGCCCACGGGTTACTCTTCTATCATGTCCGAAAAGAATGTGGAGGAGCATCTTGATCAGCAGTTTTTGCCAGAAAGGAACATGGCAGTTTCACATTCTGAGGAAATCCTTTGTCCTCAAGGTGCTTCTTTTGAAAATGTTGCCCATACAGTCAGCATTCTCAAAGATAAGACACTGGATTTCAAGGATGAGGAGATCCACTCAGAGATTGAAGTTATGCGGTTGTGTGATAGATCTGGTGAAGCTGCCTCAGTTCATCAAGATCTTCCTAGTGCTCTTGTTCTAACAGGTTCCTGCACTCCAAAGACACCCACCCTACGCAGGAGTGTTTTGAATGACCACACAGCTGAGAACTTATTGAGCCATCTGTGGCCTGAGCTCCCGGAGAGTCCCATGCCTCCTCCACTCTTGAACTCCACATCCCTGGCCAATGCTTTGAGCTACACACCTGTTCCTCCAGACCCACCCAAGAAAACAGCTGTGGAACCTAAATTGGCTTCTGCAGACCATCAGAAGCTGTTCAGTGCACCTTCAATTGTGGGCAATGGGCCTCTACAGGAACAGCTCAGACAGATGGCTGAACTGTTAATGGTTGCATCAGGAAAGGTGGTTGTTCCTGCTTCAGCACCAGTGAATTACCACAATGCTTTAGTGGGCACTTCTCCAATAGCGATGCGTAGTGCATGTGTGTGGAGCACCCCGGTTCAGCGGATGGAGCGGAGCGTTAATACTTCAGAAGCCATGGAGTTTTTAAAGGAAGTTTATGTTTCTGATGCCAGCACTTCAACTGACTCTCTGCTGTGGAAGTAAGTAAAGATAAGCTGATAAGCATTAATCATTGACTCTGTTGATGTGATCTATATTGTCTCTGTGTGACTTCTTCTTTGAAGCCTTACACCTGGAAATCTGGAGCATTTGTCTAGATCAGAGTTGGAGCAGAGACTGACTTCAACACTCATCATGGTGGAGGTTCTTTCCCAGCAGCTCACTTCTGCACGGGCTCATAATCCGAACAAAGACACTTCTCCATCTGATCTCAGAGATAAACTCATCCAGACAGACCACACTGAGCTCAGACAGGTAACCCATAGCCTAAAAGTGCTTAGCGTAAATGATTACACCCCCTTTGAAAAGTAACATTTTAAACAATATCTTAATGAACACAAAAACAATTTCAGACAAGACTATGTTTAATATAACATCTGTTTAACTTATAACATGAAAGTAAGGTTAATAATATAACTTAGATTACACATTTTTCAGTTTTACTCAAATTAGGGTGATGCAAAAATGAGTACACCCCACAACAAAAACTACTACATCTAGTACTTTGTATGGCCTCTATGATTTTTAATGACGGCACTAAGTCTTCTAGGCGTGGAATGAACAAGTAGGCGACATTTTGCAACATCTATCTTTTTCCATTCTTCAAGAATGACCTCTTTTAAAGACTGGATGCTGGATGGAGAGTGATGCTCAACTTGTCTCTTCAGAATTCCCCATAGGTGTTTGATTGGGTTCAGATCAGGAGCCACTGAATCACTTTCACCCTGTTCTTCTTCAGTAATCCAACAGTGGCCTTAGATGTGTGTTTAGGATCATTGTCTTTTTGGAAAAGTGCACGACGACCAAGGGCATGGAGTGATGGTAGCATCTTCTCTTTCAGTATAGAGCAGTACATCTGTGAATTCATGATGCCATCAATGAAATGCAGCTCCCCGACACCAGCAGCACTCATGCAGCCCCACATAAGGACACTGCCACCACCATGATTCACTGTAGGCACCATGATTTTTTCTTTGTATTCCTCACCTTTGCGACGCCATACAGTTTTGAAGCCATCAGTTCCAAAAACATTATTACTCCAAAATATAGAGTCCCAGTAGTCTTCGTCTTTGTCAGCATGGGCCCTGGCAAACTCTAGGTGGGCTTTTTTGTGCCTGGGCTTTAGGAGAGGCTTCTTTCGTGGGCGGCACCCATGCATACCATTCCTCTGCAGTGTATGCCGTATTGTGTCATGGGATATAGTCACCCCAGTTTGGCTTTCTACTTCTTTAGATAACTGCAGTGAACTTGCATGCCGATTTTCTTCAACCCTTCTCATCAGAATACGCTCCTGTCAAGGTGTTTACTTCCGTGGACGACCTGGGCGTCTCTGAGAGATGGTTGCAGTTCCGTCTTTTTAAAATTTTTGTACCACTTTTGCTACAGTATTCTGACTGATAAGTAAAGCTTTGCTGATCTTCTTGTAGCCTTCACCTTTCTGGTGTAAAGAAATTATTTTCTTTCTCAGGTCTTGTGACATTACTCTTCCATGTGATGCCATTGCTGACAGCATGAAATGGGAAGGGGTTTTAACTAGGGATGCACTGATCCGATACTCAGATCGAGTATCGGCTCCAATACTGCCATTTTTGCCAGATCAGGTATCGGCCGGATGGGACAGATCCAAATCCGATATTGTGCGTGTACTATTCTGTTATTGTTAAGCTCCACAAAAGGCACAAAAACATTAAAAAGCTCCATAAAGTTTCCGTGCACTATATTCCAAGTGTTCTGAAGTTTAATTTGAGGTACAGATAAATATTTAAGTCGTTAAATTAGGGTGTGTTCACACTTGTCATGTTTGGTTCGTTTAAAACGAACCCTGGTGCGATTGCTCTGTTAGTGCGGTTCATTTGAACATGTGTGAACGCTGCCATCCGAACGCTGGTGCGCACCAAACAAGCGGACCGAGACCGCTGAAAAGATGGGTTCCAAACGAACTCTGGTGCGGATCGAATGATATATGAACGCAACACGGACCAAAGACATGTAAACGAACCAAAAACAGGAAGATGAGACCCTAAAAAGGACAGAATCCTCACGCATATCGGTTTTTCTCGTCATAGTCGCGAGTTTGCCCATCACAGGCGTCAGACGTGCGTCTCCATGCAGCAGATCGTGTGTGTGTGTGTGACGGAGGGATTCGCGCCGCTATTTTGACTCCTTTACACATTTTATAAGCTATTCGTGAGTTCCCAGCTGGCCAAAATACCATCATATGCAGGCTACGCACACACAACGAACACATTTACCTCAGCACACAGCATTGTTTTGGATGTTCAGTAAGTTCCGTCTCAAAATAGGCAATACGTCATAAAATCCGACCAATCAGGTTGTGAATGTATACCGCACCTAAAGGCATAGGGATCTTTTGGTTCGGTGATGAAATTGCCAATCTGAACGCTAATCGGACCAGTACTAAATGTTTTTTTTTTCTTTTTTGGTCCGGACCAAATGAACCAAACGAACCGAACTACAAGTGTGAACGCACCCTTAAAGTTCACATAAATGCTTCCCTCCGCTGCGGCTGTCAGTCATTCTCAATTCAGCATTTAAACTACTTGTCGCGTTCGGTTACGACAGTCACCACAATGAAACTCTCTCCAAGATGAATCAATGTTTCTATTATTATACTTCATCTGTAGACAACGATACCGGTAATACAATACGCATCAATATATCTTCACTTTGTGCTTTGAACTTTTCAATGAGGAGCGCTGCCGCTGCGCGCTGTGACTCCATGATGCTTCAAGCGCATCATTCTGCACACGGGATGCGCATAAGCGCTTTGTGCCGCTCCGTATGGGAGCCGTTCATATTATAATACTTTTGCGCAATGCAAGATTGTTAATAGCATTTTTTGTTCTGTCCCATCTATCATATGTTGCTGCCTTATTAAAAAAAAACTCCACTATAAATTTAAAAGAAATGTCTTTTCATTTTATAGTAAAGCCTATATAAATATATTTAGTTTGTCATGTATGACTCAAACATTCATGAAAACAAGCCATGAGTCATGGATGAAGGAATCAGCTGGTCTCCTGTTTATTTTGAATGTCTACCAAGCTAGTGAAGCTATTGGTTTATTTACAGTTGTTGCACTGATGCACAATTGAAGAGTTCAGATGCAAAAGCTTCTAAGTGTCGTCTGAAATTTTCTTTTAAAATGAACATTTTTATCAAGCTTGTATGTTTAGGTTCAGTAATTTCACTTTAATGGCAATTAATAGGTCCTTTTCATTGCCATTAAAGTTAAATAACAACATAAACATACAAGCTTGATAAAAATGTTCATTTTAAAAGAAAATTTCAGATGGCACTTAGAGGCTTTTGCATCTGAACTCTTCAATTATTTAATAAATATTTCACTACATTTGTGTCTGTTTGTTATTTTGTTTTACAAAGTTAGTAAAGTAATGTTTAAGTCGAGCCTGATACCTTACACAAAAGAATGATCCCAGTTTCTTCCACACACTAAGGCATACAGTTTATTAGGCAATTTAGCACTTTTTTTTATTATTATTCCTTGAATATCAGATCGGTATCAGTATTGGCCGATACTGAATCCCAGGTATCGGTATCGGAAGTGAAAAAGGCGGATCGGTGCATCCCTAGTTTTAACACCCTTTTATAGTCAACTGTCTGCTGGGCACTTGTGTAATGAATAATTAGACTCATCTGTGGTTGAATTCTTGTTAAATTAGACATTTGTAGTCTAAAATTTAGCTTTGCTCCAGAGACTTTCAGTGTACTCATTTTTGCATCACCCTAATTTGAGTAAAAAAGAAATTTTGTTCTCCAAGTTATATTATTACCTTACTTTCATGTTATAAGTTAAACAGATGTTATATAAAACTTAGTCTTGTCAACATTTTGGAAATTGTTTTTGTGTTCATTGAGATATTGTTTAAAATGTTACTTTTCAAAGGGGGTGTACTCATTTACGCTGAGCATTGTAATATATATGTTGAAAAAAATACATCCACATTTTCGATAATAGACCTTTGCGTAACTTTCAATATTTAGCATACATATACGTGACCAGGTGCATGTTGTTAAGAAGTTTGATCTCTTTAAAATAGAGATTATGATTCTCCCATGATTCTGTATAGACAACTAAACAAAATAATATAATTTACTAGAGGTTCTAACAAAATGTTAATTGCTGCAGTCTATTTAAAAATATTTAATGAATTTTAATTATTTTTGTAAATATCAGTTTGAATAAATGCATCAATGACTCACTCATAATAACTTCAATTGTTTAATTACTGGATGAATCAATTTGGAAACAAATCTCTTGAATAAATGTTTCAATGACAAACACATTTTTATAACAGTCACTTACCTACTGGTGTTACCTACTGGTGTAAGAATGTAATTGATACAATCTTTATTTGAGGCCTTAAGTTATTTTCAAAAGGCGATTTTGATCACTACCATAGATATCAATGTTTATGTCCAAAATATAAACGTTTATCCCAGAACGTCTGATCATTTGAATTACTGTAAGACAGAAATAATGATACTGTGTTTGAAAAGACTATTTGTGAAGCTGTTTCATACCTGTGACTCAGCAGCAGGGCCAAAGAAGATTTGAATGAGATTCGTACTTGTGAAAGGTTTAATAGACACAGGCGAATCGTTGTCATTTAGGAATAAGATCGCGTGAATGTTTAAATCAAGATTGCGATCAATTGCGAACGATTAATCATGCAGCTCTGTTACATTTTAAAAGATTAAGTTGTTAATGTTTTATGGATTTGTTTCATTAGACATGATTTTTGATGATGCATTTGTTTAAAATAAAACACAGAATAGTCATGTTTACACTTATTCTTGAGATCTAACAAACATGTGGAATTCATTTTTTCCCCCATTAATTGTATGAAATGATATTGTGACAGATATCGATATCTAATGATATGGAAAAAAGTGATAATATTTTTGGCCATATTGCCCTATTTACAAGTTATTTTTTTCTGACCACACTGAAAGTTTAGTGCTGTACTAAGCTGCTTATTAGAACATTGGTTGTCAAATTGATTATGTGGATGGGACTTTGGACCAATGAGATTACTTAATTACTTAGCCGAAGGAATAATCAAAGCTCCACAGAAATCTTTCTGTTAAAAAAAAAACACTCTGAATATGTCTGGTTTTGATTTGTCTTTATCTTGTCTTTATTTGCCAGAATGGGACATACAGAGATTTGTATGAGACTGCCCTGGAGAGAATTCAGAGTCTTGAGCATGATCATGAGGTTCTTCAAACTTTACATAACAGCATTCATTCAATGCGGGTTGGGATGGTGAGACATTTTATAATCTTAAGTTTTCAAAGTTACACTTTCATCTCAAAATTTAAAATGCTTAAAATGTTATAATTCTTCTACAGAATTCATTTAAGTCAAGCACAGAGGATGCCATCTTTAAGATGAAACAGATTGGAAAAACTGTTAGTGTTGATCAGGAAATTTTATCTAGACAGGTAAGTCAAAGACCTTCATACATTGAAAAAAAACAATAAGTAGAATTTACTCAATTTTTATTTTGCAAGTTTTTGCACGAATATTTTTAAGTAAATTCCACACACATGGAAATTAAGTAAATCTACTTAACTAAGCTGAGTAAAATTAACAAAGTGAACAAGTACATATAACTTGGCCTGTTAAATTATATTGAGTAATTTTTACTTAAAAATCTGATGTAATTAATATAATTAAGTAAAACCACTTGCTCTTTTAAATACAGTTTACTTGTTTTATGCAGTGCTGGTAATTATTTTAAATTAAACGTTACTCTTATAATATGGCAAAATAATACTGAGACAATGTGCAGTTAAGAGTAATTTATTAAGAAGGAATAACAATCCAAGAAATAACAAGCATTTACAGAAACCTATAACGCTTAAGATCACTTTAAAGGTTTAAGCAGCTTGAGCAATGATAAACGTCCACATTCAATGACACATTAAACACATATTAGAACTTCTATGCATCGATCAGACAGCTTCTTAATCTCAGTATCAAAACATTTTGAAACACTTTCTAATTTAAGAAAAAGGCAACCCAGCTTATTGCTGATTATTTTGACAAAATCTTGTTCTTCCTCAACAGGTTCACATAAATTACTTTAATCAACAATCAATTCAGTATCTTCAGGTGCTCATATCAAAATGCTCGAATCAATATAAAAATCAACTGTACCCCTGTGTGGACTTAAAGAGTTAGTTCACCCAAAAATGAAAATTCTGTCATTAATTACTCACCCTCATGTCGTTCTACACCTGTAAGACCTTCGTTCATCTTCAGAACACAAATTAAAATATTTTTGATGAAATCTGATAGCTGTCTGACTTCTCAATAGACACCAACTTAACCAACACTTTCAAGGTCCAGAAAGGTACTAAAGACATTGTTAAAACAGTCGGCGTGACTGCAGTGGTTCAACCTTAATGTTATGAAGAGACGAGAATACTTTTTGTGCGCAAAAAAAAGACGTAGAACCTGGAAGTGCTGGACGTAAAGAGTGTAAAAGAATGACACAGAACAGAAGAGATTGTTGAATAAAGTCGTTATTTTTGTTTTTGTGCACCAAAAGTATTCTCGTCTCTTCATCTGTCTCATCTCGTCTCTTCAGCTGTCAGATTTCATCAAAAATATTTTAATTTGTGTTCTGAAGATGAACGAAGGTCTTACAGGTGTGGAACGACATGAGGGTGAGTAATTAATTACAAAATTTTCATTTTTGGGTGAACTAACCCTTTAAGGGCAACAATTCATTGTGTTCGGTCTCTCTCTTCTGTCCCTCTCAACTGGTTTACAGCAAAGAAGGCACAAAGGATTCTGAAATTAAGAAAATAGACACACACACACAAAATCAATAAACAGCAAATATTTTTAAATTAAAAGTTATTAGTATTTGCATCCACATTATCCATTTCACGCATTTTATAATGAAACAAACAGGGAATTTTGAAACACTGCTGAAATGGTGACTAACATAAAAACAACCCCGGGAGCATCTGAGTTTTACAGTTTTCACTGTTCCTGTCGCTCAGAACGAGATCACACAAAACTTGTGTTAAATAAAGTGATTAAAAGAACTCAACAAAATGTCATAACTATAGGCTATAACATACCAAATCAGATCAAACACATTAAAACATCCGGCATGACCGTTCTCGTCGCCATTTCCTCACATTAATGCTAGCATGTGGCACACAACATGCTGATAAATATATTGTGACCACGAATTAATAATTTGTTCCCTCGATTTAGTAAATCTTGTCCACATTGTACTATTTTGTTCACTTGGTTTGATTTAAATAAGGCAACAAATGATTGTAATTTACAACGTAGTCACAATTTAGTAAAAGAAGAAAACTATTTAATAAATAGTATGCACGATTTAGCAAATGAATGAGAGAATGAATTCTATCGTGCACGATTTAACATTAAGTTACTTAAAATGAGGAAACGAAAACCTTCTCACGTAACGTTATTGTTAATTCGTGGCCACAAAATAACAAATATTAAACAAAAAGATCACGATTTAAGTAACCTATTCAAGGTTTTAGCCGTATAAATGTAAAACGTAAAGTTTAAAACTATATGGCTAATGGTTTACAAAGCTAACTCGTCATTAAGAACACTATAAACTTCAAATGTACAGAATTAAGTGATGACAACACAATCATCGAATGAAATTACGTTTGCTGAATATATTAAATAAAAAAATCCGTAATATAATGCAGTTTTTACTGTTTCTTACCTGTCGAGAGCAGATGGAATGGAGTTTGGAGAAGCCCTCCATGATTGCGGGTTTTCTTCTTTCCTTTCTTCAAGACGTACATTTTACACAATTTTTTTAATTTGCTTCAAGTACTTTATTAATTCGTGTAAATATGCCAGAGAATCACAAGTAAAATTTACTTGTCTGTTGGATGTCCAATATTTGCAAGTAAAAATTGAGTATGTATTTAGATTTTACTTAACATTCTAGAGTTTTAATTTTTACAAGATTATTCTTAGCAAAAGATGCATGATTTTTCCTGTTTTATTTACTTAGCCATAAAATCATTTTTTAAGATCTTTGCCAAGAAACACAATCATGATCATAAGTCTGTATTATGTAGGCCAGTCAGATGAAGTCTCTTTATGGGAGGTACAAGGAAACGCTCCATAGAATGGAGCAGAAGATGAAAGACATGAAACATCGCATGGATGAGTCTCTAAAGGAGAAAGAAGCGGTGAGATGACATATTTTATTGGTTTTGCTGAGGCTTAAGAACACAAGCTGTGATCTTAGCCTATCCTCTTATCCTGTTCATATGTCTTTGTGTGTAGGCCTTCAGTGTAACACAGCAGTTGAGGGATTACCATACTGCTCAGGTGGCAGAACTAGAGCACACTGTTGGGTCTAACCAGGAACTGATGTCAGCCCTCAAACTGGCCTACCCACCACTGGTCTGCTCATATTGCTTGCATCTCTACCTCAATTTATATGATAATATAATATCCCCTTTAGCTTAACTCTTTCTCTGCCAGTTTTTTTTTTTTTGCCAGCGCCAGCATAAATTTCACAAAACTTTCATGGCCCCCAGAATATTTTGTTGTATGAATATCTAAACACACTATATCAAAAGAAAGAACAGAGCCTCTGCTTTAAAAACTTGAATGTGGGTAATTATAATAAAAAAAATCAACATTTTGAACAAAAAGCTAAGAAAATTTTATTTTTGTCAAATACTTAATCCTGATCAGAAAAACTTTTATTGCTTTTCTATAGCATTAAGCCTCAAATATCAAATAGACATTGGTTTGATTTCTTATTTAAATATATTAAAAAAAAAAAAAAAAGTAAATATATGCATGTTATTATAATGTTATACTAAAACTAAAATTAAAACAATGGGGAAAAAAACCTTTAGATAACCTGTAGAAAGAAAAAAAAAACATCTTAAGCACACAGAATAATGTAAGTGGACTTTTTTTTGTAATTGCGCCTTTGAACGATTACATAATTGTGGCATCCGTAATTGTAATCACGATTACAAATTCGATTAATTGTGCAGCCCTAAACTCGAGGCAATTTTGAATTATATGCTGTTGAATATTTGATGACCACGTTAGCTTACGTGTGCGTAAGCAATTTTCTGTCACTTTTTCCTGCTTTGCTTATTTTTGGTTCTGTATGGGAGATTCTGTACTATAACAGTGAAAGCACGTAAATGACGAAAAATCTCATCACTGATGGTGAAAGAGTTAATAGTGACTACAGACAGTCTTGGCATGAATGTTTTCCATAATGCATGCTTGAATTTGTGTGTCATTTCCTTGTATTCTGAATGTAAATTTTGTAAACCTAGGTTGAACTGAGCAAGTCATACATGGAATCCATCAATGCAGCAAGTGTCCTTTTGAGAAGGAAACATGAAGATCACATGAGCTTGTTAGCAGAGGTAAGACTTCACATGAAAATTAAAATCACATGCAAAGAGTTGCTAACTCAGCCTTTAAGTAGAAAGTAACAAAATTTGCCTTCTTTCCTCCACGGGAAGCTGAGAAAGGCTCAAGAGCTGGTTCAGAGGATAAACCCAGTGCTTCACCAGCTCCATCAGAGGACTACAACCGCCGTGGAGCACAGTGAGCAGCATCTGGCAATGAGAGACCGAGCCATGGAAGAGAGAAACCTGGTTAGACATTTACCACTGAAATGAAATATGAATTCTGTCAGGATTTATTCATTCTCAGTTCCATGTCTGTTAAATCTTAAAAAAGAAGCCCAAAAAACACTAAGAAAACAGCCTGAAGCTATATGATAGCTTTGTGCGAAGAACAAACCAAAATTTGTGAGGAACCAATCCAATTATGTTACATTTGATTTTATAATCAGACCATCATTTTGACCAGCTACTGCATGTTAAGGTGCAGTCACATTGTTTGGCAAGCAGGTGAAATCCAGTTATTTAGGAATCCACGCTATCTAGAATTTTGTGTGAGGGCAAAGGTTCTCCACATGCAGATTTCACAACTGGATCAAGGTGGTCAAAGAATTTGCAACGTTGACCATGAGAAAGCTGCTTGGTTTGAAAGTGACTTGATTTGTGAGCTGTGATTCATAGATTGACAGTAGAAAGCAGAGAAATTTGCAGAAATGTCACTGATGTGACTGCACCTTTAGTTGCAGATTCTTCGTTTCCCATTGGCATCAACTGCTGCTTGCTCATCTCATAATTCATATAACATGGTGCGCACATATACCAAAAGACAATTGAGCTTCCAGTCTTTTCTATGCATCTCCATAGACTTTACCGATCAATGCTGTAAAATCGTGTCTCTGACAATATGGATATTTTAAAGGGTTAGTTCACCCAAAAATAAATATTTTGTCATTAATTACTCCCCCTCATGTCATTCCAAACCCATAAGACCTTCGTTCATCTTCGGAACACAAATTAAGATATTTTTGCTGAAATCCGAGAGCTCTCTGACTCCTCCATTAGACATCGATTTAATTTCCACTGTCAAGGCCCAGAAAGGTACTAATGACATTATTAAAATAGTCCACGTGACTACAGTGGTTCAATCTTAATTTTATGAAGTAACGAGAGAACTTTTTGTGCACAAAATAAAAATAACGACTTTATTCAACAATCTCTTCTCTTCAACTGCGTAATAGACTGATAGGGAAAAGAAGAGATTGTTGAATAAAGACGTTATTTTTGTTTCGTTTTTGCGTCAGAAAAAAGTACATGATCAATCCAATTTGTTTTTCTTTAGGACTGACTGTCCCTACTATCACTTCTTTCATTCAAGTGATGAAATCAGATCAGTTTGTTCAAACAGTCTGGTCAATATCTGGTTCATTTGTTACTGTTGTAACAACTTCAGCTTCAGCACAGTGCCAAAAGACAATTTGAAAAAAAACGAAAAAAAAAAACTGTCATTGTGGAAAGATTCTAAATTTCATCTCGCTGCAGTCACAAACTTATGATATTCTCTGTCAGAAACCTTGTGTAAGAGGCGGGGTTATTATAGTTAACTAAAACTAAATGATTAAAAAAAAAAAAAAAAGCTTTAGTTTCAATAAATGGGTAGGTCAAAGCTTTGTGTTGGAAATTATAGAATATCTCTACATCGTTCATGGAACCATTTCATTTGAAAAAGATCCCAAGAATCTCCATCCCAAGAACAGTAAGCATTTATTTTAAATGTAGTCTCTCTTTTTTTTTTTTAAAAGCTGTTTCTGTAAATCCCCAGATGGAAAATGAACTAGAGCATGTGAGGTCAAGCTTGCAAGATGCCAGTCAACAGATTTCAGACTTAAAGATGCAGCAGACCATCATGACTTCAGGTGTGACAGTAACTTACTTTGAATTGGCTTATTCTCTAAGTAGTCAAAGGCGAGCCTTTGCTTGATTCTGCCTTGTGTGTTTGTTTAGAGATGTCAGTGCTGAGGGAGCAACTGAATCAGGCAGAGGAGGAGCGTTTTCAGCTGCAGAGGAGAAGCACTGAGCTCTCAGCCACTGTTACGTCCACACTGGCATCTTATGCCTTCCTAGAACAGACCCTCGCCTCTGAGACCAGCAAGTATGTTAAAAGAAATGCACTTCTGGAATTTGCCTTTTGGAATTTAAATTGGTGGAGAAACTCATCTAAATGAATGGATGTAATTCAGATTTTTTATATATAACAATTGATTTTATGTTTATACTAGAATCTAGAGCAGTGGTTCTCAATCAGAGGGCCAGGGGCCAAGTAGGAGGACTCAAGACAACTTAAAATTATTTAAAATAAGCCAAAATATGCATTAAAATAATCCAAAACAACTAAAAATCAAGACATTTCTTAATTCATCCTGAATCCTGAATCATTAATTCATGATTCTAGAGTCATTTAAGTCATATAAATGAATAAAATCTTATAACTACCATGCATTTTTGTAATAAATATACATTTTTCAAGTTATGCCAGCTCTAAAATACTGTACTGTGTAGAAATAAGTAATGAGTAAGCATTTTTTTAAAATCCCTATCCAGTAAATCACGAAAAAACTGTGAAAGTCATGGGGACTTTGAATATCGTTGTGGACAATGTGGGGGACAATTGGAAAAAAAATCACTTATCTAGAGTATAGAATCTTTGCTTTAAGTGTTATCATTAGACATCAAAAAATTGTAGTGTACAATATACAAGATAGATAATTGTGTTAATAAGTGTTTTTCTTTGCTCATCACTATGTGGGTCATCAGATAGAAAAAAAAAAAGTGGACTTTTCACACTGCACTTTCAGACTCTGCTTTTAACCCAATGTAAAGAAACACTTGATTCAGAAGCAGGGTTAGAATGACCCAGGGTTAACTTTTGTTGAGTTTGAAATCCCTAATATGTCAAATATTTATAATACATTTTGGCAAAATAAACCTTGTTAATCATATCACACATGTATTAAATGTAGTAGTCATTTTGTTGTTCTGATATTATGGAATTACTTAAAAAAAACTATTTTGTATGTTGATATGATTGTTCAGAACAGAAAATATAAACACCTCAATTATTAGGTTTGGAGCAGCATAATTGTGTAAATATAGGGCAAACTTCTACATTTACATTTAATCATTTAGGAGACGCTTTTATCCAAAGCGACATACAAATTAGGAGAACAATAGAAGCAATCAAACCAACGATAGGACGACAATATGTAAATGCTGTGAAAAGTCTCAGTTAGTGTAGCACAGTACATGTAGCAAGATGGGTTTTTTTTTTTTTTTTAATAGATATAGAATAGCAAGTGTTAGTATTAATGGGTCAAGTCTTGACGGAAAAGATGCATCTTCAGCCATTTCTTGAAAAGACTCAGCAGCTCGATTTTTCTACTTTAGGTTGCAGCAGTCAATGTGTGATACACAGCAAGCTACTGAGAGAGCAAACTGGTATAGCTCCACAATTTAATTCCTCTTCTTTTGCTTATTGTTGTAAATAAATGTACAAAAATTGACTTTTTAAATATACAAATGCTTTTGGCAGTCTTGAAGAAGCACTAGAAACATCCAGGAAACAGCTAGAGGAATATGAGGATGCTCTGTCACAAAGAGAAACGCTGATTAAAGAACTCCACACTGAAGCTGAGATTTATCGCCGTCAGCTCGGTCAACTGGGACAGCTGCAGACTGAACTCTCCAGTGCAAAAGAAATGAGTGAAGTGAGGAGTTATTTGATCTTTCATAATAAAACATTGTTTGTACATGTTCACAATACTTTTGCCATGCCAGTTCCTCTCACAATATTGGATATTTGTTTCGTTTTATCAGTTCCTGCAGGCAGAACATGAACTGGCACGGGAACAGATGGAGGAAAGTGAGAGGTTGCTGCGGTGCCACTTACAGGGCCTCAGAGAGAGAAACCTGGAGTGTGAAGACCTCAAACTATCACTGGAACAACTGCGGTACAGCATATTCTTCTCTACCCATTGTTACCTTTTAGAACAAATATGTCAGAATAAATGTCTTTTTTCTGATGCCATCTGTCCTCCACTAAGGCTTGAGAAAGAGTCACTTCAGGAAGAGCTGGACAGCACACGAGACAAAGCTCGCAGTATGTTGCTGGAACAAGGAGAGCAGATGGCTCGGGCGTCAAATGATGTCATGCTCCTAAACCATAGAGTTTCCTGTCTCACGGGTATCTTAAAGGAATCCCTAACCTCCAAGGTCCCTATGCTTCAAACTCTACTTGTCATAATATACATGCTATACATTAATTATTCAAGGTCAGACTTTTAAAGGAATATTCCAGGTTAATGAAAAGAATCTTGGCTCCACCCATGTTAACAATTACCACAGACAATATTAAGTCTGATTCCATTCTCAATTTCTGTAAAAGAAAAAAAGTTTGCAGTAGGGTTATTTATGTACTATTACTACACTTTTTTTTTTTTTTTTTTTCATTTTGTTATGTGCTTTTGTCATTTTTATTATTTTTTTTAAATATTTCTATTTATCTTACTAATTTATCTAATTAATTTGAATTCAACTTATTTTATTTTAATTAGTTGTCATGGTAGCATTTTTAGTTGTCATTCAACATTAACATGTAATGCAAGGTTTTTGGTCAGAAATGAACTAATGGGTGTTCTTTATTAGAAATTCATAATATATCCAAAATCCATAACATATTCCATTAATATTATAGTCGTATAATGTGCTCACATAAAATGTACTTACAGATTTTTTATTTTTTTTTTTTTCTGAATGAATAACGTTGTTTTGCTGTCTTGCTCAGGAGTCAGAGTGCTCCGATAAGGCACTGCAGTCTCATCGACATCCTTCCAGCTCCTTTGTGGATTCTGTTATGGTGGCCATGATGAAGATTCAGGAACCTGAGACAGAGTCTCCTGAGGTTTCAGGTGTGTTAATGTTTGGTGCTTGTTTTGCCTTGTCAAGAAGCAGTTCTAATGATGCATTGAGAACATTCTTCTATTTTGTGTGAAAGGTTTCTGGATAGAAAACTTGTAAATAATCACAAACTGTGTTTGTGTGTGAATGTATTGGTGAATCAAAAGGCCTTAGAAGTATTCTGTAGGATAATGGATGTGTACATTTAGGAATTTGGCATAGAGACCCACACAAAACTATATCGATGTCAATTCTATTCTAATTTGTTAATTTTTTTTATTAATCACTTTTACATCAATGGAAAATAGATCTGAGATTTATTTGTCATAATTGTGCAGCCCTCTTTTGTTGTCTAATGTTTTGCAGAGGAGAGGGAGGTGCAACCAGATGGCATTGGCAGTGAAACCAGTGCTTTTACCCGAATACCCCCAACTACTCACACTGAAGTGAAAGGTACGTTCCTTACCGGATTATAACAGCCATATATCAGTCCTCAGGTTAGATCTAAACTAGGCATTGGCATTTGATTTGAGATGCGAGGATGTCGTTGTTGCGTTATAATGTTTTTGTTAGCCTTATCCAGTTGAACCCACTAGATGCGGTGCTAGGTACAAAACAATGCAGAAATAAAGCTCAATACAGAGAAGATCTTGGTTACGTCAAAACCGTAACCAAGCCGCTCACACACACAGAACACATTTTCTGTGCCGCTTTTCCATTGTTTTCTATGTAAACATGCGCTAGACTGACATCATGGACAGTTGCACTTGCGTCTCACACAATAGAGCCGCATGTTTAGCAAGCCATGTAAAGTTAAAAGAAGTTCAACTTGTTTTGTAACTTTATGCTTAAAAATGCATGATGCTGTTATGTTCATAATTGTTTATGCAGTTTATAAAATTATATTTAATTCATAAACTTGAGTTCAAAAGTTATGCCTTTTTTTTACACACAGTCATGTTATTTCATTGTTTTAAATAAACAATTATCAATACAATGCGGTGTATTAATAATTTTGCTCATAAAACGCCCTCTTGTGGCCTCAGAAAACAAGCCAAAATCTTTTTTCCTTTAACTGAAATTTAGTTTTTCAGCCATTTTGACAGCCTTCATATAAACAAGTGTTCATTTGCACTGATCGTGTAGCACTTACAGCTAACTAAGTTTTTTTTATTTTTTTTTTATTAAAATGTAGAAACCTACCCAAGTAGGTTTAGGGTTAGGGGATAGAAAATATATACATTGATAATTGTCTATTCTCATGTGTTCTCAGAGGAGAGACGGAGCCATGTGTTGGAGCTGTTGTCTGATTTTGGTGAGACCATCTCAGATCTTCAGCTAACCATAGACCAACTGAGAGTCCAGAAAGACACAGAACAGCAGACTCTGAAGCAGACCATGTGAGTTACTCAAACTCAGATTTACTCAGAAACGCTCATTGTTGCAAGGGGACAGAAGAATGGCTGGGTTTTGAATTTAGTTTTCTGGTATACTTGGCTAAAATGTGTGACAGCTTCTAATGTGAAAGATTTATGTATAATTTGCATATAAATATATAACATTCAAAATGCAATAAACAGTTTTACCTTAAAGGGATAGATCAGACAAAAATTAAAATTGTCATCACTCACCCGCATGCCATTACAAACACAGAAAATATTCTGAAGAACATTAGTAACCAAACAACAAGGGTGCCCACTTACTTCCATTGTATGGAAAAATATATATATATACATTTTTTTTTTCATGGAATGGAAGTCAGTTGGCACCAATGTTCTTCATAATATTTTTGTTGCACAGAAGGAAAAAGTCGTACAGTTTTGGAAGGACATGAAGGTGAGATAACAATTTTTATTTTTATGTGAATTGATTCTTTAATATAGTGGAAGTGAGCACAAGCCACAATTGACCACAAACAGACTCTGCGTTTTTATATTTGAGTTAAACATCAAATCTCTAAAATCATACCTGAATAGATACTTAAACATCAAAGTACTAAATCTTTTTTTTCTTTTTCTTTTTTGTGTGTGTCATACTAAGTGATTGTTTTTTGAAAATGTAAAAATGCAGACATTTTTCTGTGATGGGTAGGCTTAGGGTTAGGGGATAGAAGAATATATAATTTGTACAGTATAAAAATCATGGTGTCTATGAAAAGTTCCTTAAAACATAACACAATATTTGTTTTTTATTTCTTAATTGTTTAGTAAAAAACCTGTTTCTATGACAACAACAACAAAAACATTTGACAGTGCTTATGCTGAAAGATGTGGTTGAGAGGGATTTTCCGCTAGGACATAACTACTTGCACTTTATTATGTACTAACGATTTTTGCATTTCCATTTTGAAAAACATTTCAAACCAAATATTAAATGTTGCTGTTGTGATTTAAAATTTAAATGCTTCAGCCTTTCTCACATTCATTTTTGGACACCATATTTAGGTTTTAAATGAATCATTATTAATTTAAGTCAGTTGTCACTCAACTATGTTTTAATATGTATAGCAGTGCAGCATTACTGAAAAGTCACAGTATTTTCATAGCCATCTATGTGGTATTGCCTCACCCTAGCCTGCTGTTTCAGATTTGGCCTGCAGGAGGCGCTGCAGGAAGAGTCTCAGAGATGCACACTGGAGGTCTCGGAGCTGAGGCAGAATGTGGACCGATTGCAGGCACAGGTGGAGAAGGATGCTGTGGTTCTGCAGCAAAAAGCTCAGGTAAACGTTCATCTCGCTGATTACAAGCCAAATTTCATAGAATTGCCCAGGTCGGTTTTCCAGGGCCAAAATTTTTTAATTCAAGATTATGAAGCATAAAAGGTTTGAATATGTGATTACCAGTACATAAGTCATATGTCTGTCTGTGCTCTTTAAGGATGAAAGAAACCTGAGAAAGCTCTGCAATGAGATGGAGGAAAATTTGGAAGCGGCACACAAATACAGAGCAGAGAATAGTGTATGTATCCACTGACTATATACTTTTTAGACTGATGGATCATTGATAGATAAAATCCTGTGGTCGTTAGTGCTGTTGTTAGATTGTTGTGTAGTAACTATCCTTTGCTCTGGTTGTGTGTGAAACAGGAGTTGCGTCGAGAAGTTGCTGATTTGCGTCGGCTGGAACAGCAGGCACAGGTGGAGGCTCAGGTCTTGAGGGAGGAGCTCAATCGAACAGGTGTCCAATCAGCAGCCAGCACCAATGCATTAGATGAAAGAATCAAACTGCTCAGAGAGGTATGGTAGTTCATCTAGTTTTTCCTCTGTGACTAGCATAAAAAATTAAATAATACTAAAAATAAGTTTCACTTTACGGTTTCATCAGATGCGCATGCCTCCGGTTACGCGCCTGGCCTGAAGTTAACTTCCGGTCTGGGTTTGTAACTTTGTCGCATTTAAGTTTGGCCAAGTAACTGTTCTTTTCTTCTTCTGGTAACCCAAAATAATACTGGCTAGACATAGTCTTACCTCGCTAGCTAATGTAATTTACTTATTTTGCTTGTTATCTACTGTAGAGGGACTCTGTTGTTATTGATTCTTTGTGGAAGTCTAAAGGAGGTTAAGTATGGGCCAGTAACATTTGTTTATGTTGTTGCCGTTGAAAACCGTCTATACCCCTCCAGCTGTCCAAAACCTAGTCTGGCTCGCATGCAAAAATAGGTTTCATTTAATGTCACTTTAAAATAAAAAACAGAAAAAATAGTAAATTCATTAGTTTTAAGCAGTTCCCATTTAGACGTGTCTTGGAATCAGGATTTTGGAAATTAAAAAAAGAGCAAAAGAAAAAAATCAACACCCCACATACACATTCTGTTCTTAGGTTGAGAAGCTTAAGGCAAATTTAATGGAAGCTGAGGAAAATCGTGCTAAGGTCTTGGAGAGGGCAAAACGACATGTAAGTCTTACCTGCTTTATTATTATTATTATTGCTATATTACATTAAATTAGTTTTTTCTATAGCTATATTAGAAATATTAAATGTTTGTAAATGAAAATGCATAAATGTGTGCATTTTCTCAGTAATGCTGATCAAATAAATGCTTTTTAAAAAAAAAAAAAAAAAAAAAAACATTTAAGAATGCGCAAGTATGTTTAATGTCAATGTGTATTCTTTTGATGTCATTTTAATTCTGTAATAAATGAATGTGGTTTTGTAGCAAAGGGTCCATGCCATGAACCAGAGTAAACTGGAGAGAGAACTACATATGCTTGATGATATGATTGAAACAGTGAGAAAGGTGAGGGGACACTTTAAAAAAAACTAAATTTACAGGAAACATTTATAATACTGTATGTACTGGAAATATGTTAACACATGCACTATTTTTTTTTTTATTTACAGACATTGTCCTCTATACCTGATCTTGTCAAGAGCTGTCCTGAACTACAAAAGCTTGTAGAATTTCTTGGATGAGTTACTTTAAATAAAAAAATGTCAGTTTAATTTTTAAATGCATAATTGTTGAATAAACTGGTTTCATGTTTTTCTCTCGACGTGTTTATTTAAATTAAAGAAAAATCTTCAGACATTACGTCTGGTGAAGTGTAGGTCAATCAGTTAATTGTGTAAGAATCATTTTCATCAGTTTTGTTTGTGATAAAATGTCACATTCTGTTTAAAAAATGTTATTGTGTTAATTTAAAGGTCTGTGTATGTGTATTAAACTCTGAGTTGTTATCAGGATGTCAGTAACATTTGTGCTTTTTTAGCATTTTAAATTCTTGTATTACAGATTGGGTTTAAACATACTTATGATTGAATGCTTTCTTTTAGTTGTTTACTCATAGTCTGAATCATATACATAAAGGCTGATTGATGAGCAGATAGTCCAGTAATTAATCATAGTTATTATCTTGCCAGTGCTTGTGAAAACCTGGTGAACGTTGTGATGTTTTAATCCACCCATTCAAGCACAATGTGTTACTCTGCTTCACTGATACTCAATACCTTGGTCTCTATTTTGGCCTGCCATATAAACCTACGCAGTTGACTGCTAAACTTTCCCTACTTACCATATTAAGACTTTTAGCTTTCCTCTATTCCTTTGTTGGATAAGTACAGATTTGTTGAATTTGTGACTAATACAGCAGGACATGTACAATTTGTTGAAAAATTCCATGTTAATCCTATCCCAAACACTGCAGACTTCACAAGCTTGTCAAAAATGGCAGTATTACACTCTACCCTGATCTTTTGATTTATATAATTTTTTTTTTTTTTTTAAAGCTCAGGATATTTTCAGTTTAATTGTTGGGTATCAGTCCCTTTTGTTTGGATGCTGTTTATCATGTTTATTGCTGTATGTTTTATGCATTGCTTTTGTTTTGCAACTAGGTGTTTATAAAGAAGCTTATTTGTTTTTTTTGTTTTTTTTTATTGTTTTTTTTTTATGTTAGTTGGTCTTTACCTACACAAAATTATTCTGCAGCATTGACCTCATTTGTATTTTCTATTTTGTCACAGCATGCATTTGGTATACTTTTATTGGTATATTTGTCTTTTAAGATTACTCGATTTAAAATCTTATATGCATGTTAAAAAAAAAAAAAAAAAAATGGAGAGTGACAGGACAGACATCTAGTGTCTTCAGTGCTGTCAGATCACAACCTACTTTGTGCAACTGGATGACTTAAATTCTAATAAAGCTCACCAAATTTAAGAGGCAAAAACAGTCTTGCGCTCTTAAAAATGAAGGCGCTTTATTGGCATCTATTGATCCATGAAGATTCTTTAACATCCATGGAACCCTTCCATTGCACTAAAGATAATGGATTTTTAAAAGAGAGAATTTATTTAGATGTTCTTCACCCTAACAAAAAAATTGTATCTTTAAAGAACTGTTCACTGAAAGGTTCTTCGGGGAACCCTAAAATGATTCTTTATGGTATCGCTGTGAAAACCCCCCTTTTTGGAACCTTTATTTTAATTATTTTACCTCACCCTGTTTTTGCACTTATTCTGACCATTTTGTTGTCAATTAAATATGTGCGGTGTAACCAACATTAAAAACCACAGCGTCCAACTGCATGCTATAATATTGTTTTAAATATTTGGCTTAAAGCTTAAAAGAATATACACAATTCCTTAACTAATATACATTTTTAAAATTATTTTAGTGCTATATGAATGAACTTTTGTTTTGTTTATTCTTTCAAATGATATAATATTATGCTGTAATATTTTTCAATAATATAAAATCAGGAAAGGATAATTTGGCATGATCTGTTTTAGAAAAGAGAAATAAGTGAAATAAAGGTTTATGTAAATTTAGAGTTCAGCTTAAGGATATATTTTTAGTAAGTTTTTTTTTTTTTTAAGATTTTCTTTATTTATAGCCTAGTGTTGTGTATATATTCAATATAAAAAAAAATAAATAAAAAAAAATGATTTCTCCAAAATCCTCATCCTCTGAAAGATCCCACAACACAGCCTCTTGTAGAAACATTTTTATATCAGTGACTTGAGTAACTTAATTCATTGAATAGTAAATGGAAGCTTTTATACTTTTACCACAGATGGCAATTATAAGAAAAGCGTATACAAAGCATATGAACACATTTCACTCAAATAATTAAAAAAAAAACACCTTGCTTAGAAGACCTTGCTTTAAAAAAAGTTTGACCTTTGTAAACATCTGTTCTTAACTTGAGCACTTTGTGCTTTTTTACAGTGTTGTAATAGGAAAGGTCTGTACATGTGTAAATTGAGAACATTGACATTTCAATTGACTATTGAGGGAATCACAATAAAACAACAACAACATTATTTTAAATATCACAGTTGTTTTTCACAATGTTTTTCATGTTTACTAAAATGGTCTCCAAATGTTCTTTTGTGCCAGCGGTTCTCACTATGGGAAAAGATCCCCAATCTTTGTTAGGTGGCAGACACAAACCTGTCCATATTACCTGAGTAAGCTGGATGCCTGATGTAGGCTCCTGAGCTTCCTACTGGACCAGAGTTATTGTACTGAACAAAAGAGCCCAGCTGTGCAGGGGAGGTTCTACCATACGGGTCCCCGACAGCATCACCAGCAATGGGAGACAAACTGGAGATGGCCACCCTCCCTGTTGGCCCGTATGCCTGGGTGCTGCCTTGTGGATATGATACCTGAGTTTGTCCATGTCCCGGGCTGGAGTAGGCAAATGCCATGTTGTTTGAAGAGCTAGAACAGCACGACAGCACCGTCTCCCCGCTGCAGGACTGATGCTGGAAACCTGGTCCACCCAAACTGCAGGAGCCACTCTCAGGACTGAAACTGCGGCAAGACTGCTGTGGCATCATCTCTGCGCTTTGGCCCATTCTGCTAGGTGACCCAATGAGAGAGTTGATTCTGAAGACCCTCGACTGACCTGCGCCAAAGCTCGGAGTGGAGGACTGGTAGTAGGCGGAAGGCAGCTGTTGTGTGTATGGCGGGCTCACGGCCATGTTGGAGTAGACCGAGTTGGCGTAGGCTGAGCGTGCGATCTGGACTGGTGAGAAGACGGGAGACTCGTGGACATACGATGAATACGTAGTGAAGTCGCTGCGTTTAAATCGCTTTCGGCGTCTTAGAAAGCTTCCGCTCTCAAACATGTCTTCAGCATTGGGATCCAGTGCCCAATAGTTGCCTTTTCCGGGTCTACCTGGTTCTCGGGGGATCTTGATAAAACAGTCGTTGAGTGTCAGGTTATGGCGGATGGAATTCTGCCATTTCTTGGAGTTGTCTCGATAGAAAGGAAACCTCTCTGTGATGAACTTGTAGATCCCTCCCAGAGTGAGTTTGCGGTCGGGCGAGTTGGCAATGGCCATCGAGATCAGAGCAATGTAGCTGTATGGTGGTTTGCCTCGCTGAAGGGGCCTCTTCCTCCGGCGCCCTCTTTGCGGCTCTGCTCTCTGACTGTCATTCACTGGAAGAGTGGTTTCAGAGGGAGAATCACTCTCCACTTTAACCACAGGCATGACTCTACTTAGAATGAATCCCAGTGGTACCACAGCTTGGAAATCACGATAGTCTGACTGTCACAGTTTTGGTTCACTTGGTTCTTTGTCAGGAGTAACAAATGGGTTTAGCTTGCTGGAAATATTCTGGTGTAAGAATACCAGTCATAATGCGAACCTTAAATTCCCCAACCAGAAATATCAGTTCCTTTGCACTTCATCTGTAATATCAGGTGTGTCCTTATGCAGTGATGCCCTTAAAACTGAGCAATTCTTGCAAGACCAAGTTTTAAAAAATGGAAGCACTCACATATACAGCCTTATTTGATGGTGGTCTTCGTAACGTAGAAGAGAGAAGTGAGCAGTCAATAACTGGCTGTGTTACCCAAGGAACATACTACCTGAAGAGTTATTAGCCACACCTCCTCAAGCAGGTTATCAGTCACGTGGCTGAAAGCACATGCCTCTGCAGATCTGTATACCTATAAGTGCACTCTCAATCATTAACATTTATTTACTTCAACTTTTGTGGAAACAAGTACACTGTAGCCGACAAATAAAAATTTTGAAATCTGTTGAATGAGTGTATTTTCTGTTTAAAATTCTTCCTCAGAAAATGCTTTCTGTTTGTGATTATGTTCTCAAGACTCTCAGGTAGCTACTGTACTGCCACTTTTTTTTTTTTTTCCGCAGACAAAAAAAAAAAAAAAAGATTTATTGAGATCAACTATTTGAGTACTCATCCTATTTTTGTTTAGTGATTAGTGGCTTTATAGTTTTATGGTTTTATAGATTAGTGGCTCCTATCATCTTGCTTTTTCGCTACATGCAGCTCATTCTCTTTCGAGATCCTAATTTTCCAGCTCTCCGGCAGCTAATGGAAAACAAGTCAGTTTATTTTTGTAGCAAGCAAAACAGATTGGGATTCATTTTGGCTAAAGTGGGGCATTATTGAGCTCTAATAGCCCTGTTTAGTGGTAACACAAACTCCATTGCCTCCGCAGAATTTTTTTTTTCTTTAGTGCCGTGTCAGGCGGTTTCATCTGTGTGAGAAGATGTAAATATGTTATTGTATGCCACAGTGTGTGCCTCCCTCTGTTTTAAAAACATGCAAATCTGGGTCACATTTTGGTGTGTGGGTATAGACAGGCTGATACCTGGGCCTGGTATCCTGTTTCCATGTTGGGGAGATGTTTAATAAAGGGAATTTAAAAAAAAAAAATGCAATTGCTGGTATTATCAAGATTGTTGTGGTTTTTATAGGCAAAGTAGCCCTGTTTAAATACTGATTCTCATTGAAGTGTCTTCTTGATTTAGGCGAATTATAAAATTCTGTCCTTAAACAACCTCTCTGACCTGATCAGATGGGCCTCATGCATTATATGCAGTGGTTTGCTTCAAGCTAGTACTTAGCAAATACTTAGGCAAAACCTCTTATTGGAGAATCTGCACTTGAGGCCAAATGAGGGGTCTTCAGCCTGGAGAGTTTGAGAGGTTATGTAGAGATGAGTTGTTCCTCGGACAGACGCCAAGACAACGAGCCTCTCTGTAAAGGTTAAACATTGCTTGGGCTTTCAAAGAGATTCCTCACCCGTCATCTGAGGGTAATCTCTTGTGCTCGGCGGATTTATAGAGGATAATTCCTGAGGGCTGCCCACCCTTGTGCAGTTGGCAGAAAATGCTCTAGGGATAAGTCATAAAATGTTGCTCTCTATCACATAGAGGATTTTACATTTAAGAGAAAAAGTTTACCTTAATGTTTTGTTTATGCTATCATTGATGTCATCAGAGTTAAAAAAACAACAACAAAAAACACAAATAACTATATGGTCTGCCTTTCCAAATGACATCAAAACAATTAGTCTACATATACACCAAACACATTACAGTGTTGAATTTATTAAATGAAATAGCTCTGCCTATACAATTAATAATAGTAAAGACAATTAAATTAATACATGCTGACAATCCATTTCTCATCTTTTACAAGACCTTTTCTTGAAATTTGTGTTACATAATCTATCCTCTGGTAATGCATGAGCACATTTGCCACATATCTGAATGATGCACTTTGTTAAAATGAATATGTGCAGCTATTATCATTTATTTGGTAACACTTTATGGTAACACTTTACGGTTACACTTTATTTTAAGGTGTCTTTGTTACACTGTAATTATACATTTAAGTACTAAGTAATATTAAGTAACTACATGTACTTACTATAGGTTAAAGATTAGGGTTTGGTTTGGTTTAGGGTAAGTTGCATGTAATTATGCATAATTTATAGTTATTACTATAGTAACTACAATTAACATATGTAACAATGACACTGTAAAATAAAGTGTTACCCACTTTACAATAAGGTTCATTAGTTAACTTCATTAACATGAATTAATAATGAACTGCACTTCTACAGCATTTATTAATCTTTATTAATGTTAATTTCAACATTTACTAATATATTATTAAAATCAAGAGTTGTATTTGTTAACATTAGTTAATGTATTGTGAATTAACATAAACAATGAACTGCTATATTTTTATTAACAAAGATTAACAAATACAGTAACAAATGGTTAGTTCATGTTAGGTAATACATTAACTAATGTTAACAAATGAACCTTATTGTAAAGTTGGTAACACTGCATAAAATTTTAATTCTATCTTTAAAAAAGAGCATTTTCTGTACTTTTATCTATGTAACCTACTACATTTGCCAAAATGTGTGACACAGCAGACATTGCTGCGTGGAATACTGCATCTGAAATTGCAATGCTCTTAACTTGACCTGAAATAAAGAACGAACCGGAATAATGCCATCAGTGAATCTCTCTTGTCTTATTATTTTATCACACCGCCAAAAGTTTTCTTTACAGAAAAAAAGCGATATCAGCATTTCACAAACTATTTAAAAAAAATTTAAAAAAAAAGAGGCAGTGTATTCATGCAATAAGCAGTACATTAGTATTCCACTTATGGTATTTGAAATGTGGCAGTTGTGCCAGAATGACAGGAATTTTAATTCTGTAGAAATCACCAGCACTTTCCTTGGAGCTCTGTGGGCACAGATTCAAAAAGCTTGAATGACAAAGCAAAAAAAAAAAAAAAAAAAAAATTTTTTTTTGTTTTTTTGTTTTTTGACTTCTTGTGTGTGTAATATTTGTAATGTTTTGTGCTGATTGTTCTCTCCTGAAATTCCCTAACCTATTAATAATAATAATACTGAAAAACTTTTTTTACATATAGACTAACCTTTATCTATAATATACTTGAAGTTACTATATACTATACTATATGTCTGTTGCCTGCATCAAATAGCCCAAAGAGTTGTATTATCTGTCCAAACATAATCTCTTTTTTTCAAAGTGGCCGCTAAAAGTGTATACAGTAGGTAGGTTTTTTTTTTAAACCATGTAAAACATTCTTAGAAGTATTTAAAAAATAAAAAAAATGTTCTGCACAAGTGTATGTATTCCAATGCGAACAGAACTATGTTTTTCCAAATGGTTCAAGAGGCCATCCATTGATGAATTATGTAAATCAGAGTTTTGTCATTATAAGCCATGCAAAAGCCTCTGACACCCCCTCACTCTTCAGGTGAAAAATTCCCAAAAAAACAAAACCATACATTATTTAAAATGTCACTTTAGACTATTTGTGTCACATGTAAAAAGAATTTACAAACTCTGTTCCTTGTTATTTATATATGTTATAAATTAGATAACTAATTATTACTTCATTTGAAAAAACATTTGCTATTCGGTCATATCCACTGTTCATTACTTTTTTCATTATTTTTTTTTAGCAATATCATTATTATTTTATAACGATCCCAACTGTAATTTGATTAGGAAAAAAAGCTAGTAAGAGAACAGACAAATCTAGTGTGTTATTCTGAGAGTTAGCATTGCTGACGACTCTCTAAATAACCCTCTGATGTTGGTGACAGTATATTTGTGTAGGGTTGCTATTAGTGTTCCTCATGCTTGCTGGTTTAGAATAATAGACATGACTACTTGCTCAGGCGTTCAGTGTATAACATGGCCACTCATTTGCTCCTGCCATGGTTCATGTGTATCTCAGTGCGTGTTCAGCACTTTATAAGCTGGTAAGTTCAGCCGATTCTCGAGATCTTGCACATATTTATGTGCTTTTGTTATTACTTGATCTTGAAGAATTAATGATCATTAGGATCTAAGGATTTAAAATAGCTTTCACTTATGAATTTAATCACTGACAGCTTTTTAGCCGATTACAATTACAGGTCAATTATTTTTAAAGCCGGCTGTGGGTGGTGTGGGCATAACTGCTTGGCAAAAGGAGGTGTCAGACATTTGATAGAACTGAATGTCACTGCTTTTAGAAGAAGTGTAGAGCCTATTGTAGCGCTATAGTCTAGTGGTGGTAGTCTAGTCTCGTTCGCAGAGAGGTTGTGCTTAAGAACTAGAGAGCCAAGCTTATCTGCCCTTGCTTAAATGTCCTCTCAAATATAATACAGGCATCATAGAAACATTACAAGTCCCCTGTAGATTTCTTGTCATCTCCTCAAGAAATGATTTCTCTCTTGTTTTTAATATTTATGCAGTAACCTTAAAACAAATATTTTCTTTGTACTGTTTTTATTTTTTCGTATTATGAAACATAAAAATATTATATTTAAATCAATCACTTCAACACTGTTCTGTTATTTTTTAATGTTTTTGAATGAAGTGCTCCGAAAGACCATTTATTTCTTTAAAAAATACTTTATAAAAGTTTAAAAGAACTTTAATGTATTTTAAAATGTAGTTTATTCCTACTTTATTTTCATATGATTTGGTGCTGAATTATTAGTTTTTAATTGTGATCAGATATTAATAAAGGTTTTTATTATTAATGTTGAAAATGCTGCTTAATATTTTTGTGGGAATTTACACTAGTAGTGTACATTACATTATTATTGACATTCCAACTGTATGACATTTACAGTTTCAAACACAGTCAATTACATGAACAGATGATGTTTCTCATTTTATATGAGCAATCGAATATTATGAAATTAATTATCTGACCCATTATGTTCTTCCCGTATGTAAAAGAAATGAACATTTCCTGGTTTCCCAGTTGTTTACAGTGTACATTACATTACATTATTCATTCATTCATTCATTGCGTGTTGTGCATTAGTTATGGTCGTGTGTATTTGTATGTACATCAACATGTATACTGTTTGCATTTAGCCCGAGCTTTGTCAGTGGCAATGCAAACTCCTAGTGCCGGTTGACTGGTTCTCAGGCCTGGCCAGTTTACATAACTGAAGCAGAATGCTGCCTCTTTCGGCTAACGTTCACTCTTTATGATCCTCCACAAGGCAGCCACCTGTCTGTATTGACACGGCCAGTCAGCACTGCTCTGTGTACTGTACATTCGCATTAGAATTACTCAGTAAAAAAATATAAATTGAACAACAAGTCTGAAAAGATTTCCATTAGAAACTTTTTAGTGCATTTTGTTATTCCACATCACACAAGTTCAGACTGCAGGTAAATATGGCCCAAATATTATTTTGCTCATACAGTCAAACCAAAATTTATTCAGACACCTTGAACATTTTATTCATTAAACAATTTATTCACTATAATTTAAAAAAATAAAAAAATAAATAAAATATGACAAGGTCTCAGAGTTAAACTGTGTCAGAAAAAATTAATCTTAATTATGTCAGATAACACTTAAGCAAAACATGGTCAGGTCAAAGTGTCTGAATAACTTTTTTTTAACAGTTTTACTGGTAGTCCACTGTATGAAGAATTTTTGAGTATAATATGTCACAGTTTACTTTATTTTGCAATTCTCACTTACATAAATGAACTTTAGTGTCCTACACCCATTAGTAAATATATATGAAAAATGATCAAAAATGTCTATAATTTTTGGTTTGACTGTATATGACTCTGTATATGATATATATACAGATGTATTGACTGTATATGATCTGTTTTTGTCATGACAGTCTGAACAATACAAACCACATGGAATCTGATCTTTTAGATTCTGATTTGGGCCACTTCCATGTGGTCCTAAATCCGATACAATGTTACATAGGCCTACCCTTTACTGCAAGAACATATTGGATTCATCCTCCTTAAAATAGTGATTTGTGAATGTACAACTGCACAAACTAATAAGGCTAAACCTTTTTTTTTTTTTGCATTCTCGTCTTTGTTTTTAATATTGCCGGCACATAAATTCGCTGGGTTTCACGGCAGATCAGCCAATAAACAAACATGTAATTTCTTACTTTAATGTCCTCCGTATTTACTTCCGTATGACAGCGTGCTGCATGGTGCTCACGCAGGTCAGTTCAGGTCCATGATCTGTTCTCACTGGAATAAGGTTCACAGCCATATATTCTGTTTTTGGGACTCGATGACTGTTTTAAGTCATCTCTTGAAGTATGTCTTTCGTTGAAGGTATTTTTATTTTTTCTGTTCTTCAACATTGAACAAATTTCAACTGAATAATTACCGTTCAACTTAATTACTGAATTCTGTTTGCATCGTTGAATCGTTATTTTCCTGTATATCACTGTAAAGCCCCTTCAAAACAATCTGTATTTTATGCGCTATATAAATAAAGGTGGCTTGGCTTAAAGTACAGGATATTTGCTCTAAATGTTAAAAGATAGTAATTAAACAGCCTGAAAGCATCAAAAACACACCTCTGCAGTGTGCAACAATGCATATCACTTTCATGGCTTTGAGTTGGCTCCATTTGTCTGAGAGTATACAGTGAGATGTTGGCCACCAAAGTACTTTTCCAACATTTCTGCAGACATATATAGACTTCTGTTGGCTCAAAAGCTCATTCTCTTTCCCCCTGCCTGCTTCTGAATGGGTTGCTCAATCCAGTTGTATTGTGAGCGTGAAGGTTCAATGTTCTCCATGGAATGTTCTCTCTCATTAGCAAAACTGGTTGTCTAGTAGGACAGATGTGACCACACCTCGCTGGGACTTGACGATGAAATGAAGTTCCACAGTTGTCGACCTTAAGATTTATTTCTTTTGTTTATTTGCCATTCATGGATATTGTTTCAAAAGAGTGGTGATTGAAATTAACTCGTTCAACTGTTGGAAACCATAGCACTGATTTTTAAAATGTAATCCAGATATGTGTATTTGTGTACATCCCTTGCTTTATGAGTTCATGCATGATGTCTAGTCTTCTGAACACCCAAAGCTATATGTCTCTAATGAATGTCATTCAATGTCTAATCTTTCAGCTCCAGCAGATTTAGTTAAGTGTTGGCAGGATTTTGGCTGTTTAACATGTGGAACATTTTAATATAACAAATGTGGTTTTGAAATCTTAATAAAACATCTTGGGCTTAACAAAAAAATTAAATATTAAGGAAGAGAACATGTTGTCAACTGAATAATCCTGATCTCACTGCTGAAGAGGAGTGGATTACATATTTAATTTTACTATTTTGATCTATGGATAGATAGCTATCCATCTATCTATCCATCCATCTATCCATCCATCCATCCATCCATGCATCCATCCATCCATCCATCAGTTCTTTCAAAATGAAAGAGAGAAAGAGAGCTGGAGGATGGTTGGCATTTGGGGATGCCTGACAAAGACAAAGAGAAAAAAATTGCATGGTATGCAGTTCTTTTCCAGTGCCACCTGCATGTCTGTTACTGTAGGATTTGTATCTCCTCAATCACTGACACTACTGGATTACCTGTTCTTAAAGCAAAGAGCCAACGCAAGCCACATCTTGTGCGCAAGTATTCAAGCTCTCACACACTTGATTTTCTTTGCTTTGTGCGATGGATTTTCCCTATTATTACTGGCAGTAGTCTGATTATGATTTCATGATACACTAATTTCCTGCTCTTTAAAAGCTGATTAACCACTCTCGAATGCTTAGCGTTAATTTTTTTTTTGTTATTTATAACTAAAACCTTGCTCTCCAGAAACCAGTTGTAGAAAATAGTCACAGCAGCGAACAATAAAAGAACAAAAAAGCTTTTTTTTCTTTCAACATTGGTCAGATTTTGGTTCAATGGTCGGGTGAAAAGGTGAGTTATTGTCCTAGAGAGACGGGCTCACCCTGGATAGGGAAGCACTTCGACAATCAGACTAATCTCTATCAATAAACAACTCCCATCGCCTTGGGTTACACTACAACAGGTGCATTCTGGGTTTAGGCTTGCATGCATAATCTGTCTATGGGACTTTCTTGGAACACAGTTTTATTGAGTTATTTGCCAGTTTTTACTCTTTATTTTCTATTCCCTTCTTGATTATTTTGGTTTAAAATCATCATATAAACGTAAATACCCATTAGCATTACCAAGCCATGTCATGTCATTCCCACTCCTTCTCTAAGGTGTACAGAAAAAATAGGAAACTGAACACATATAATTTTTGTTTGGTTGTGAAGAGTTTTTACCTGTAAATAAAGCAATAAATCGGTCAATCTTTTTTTTTTTTTTTAATGCTTATTTGTGGCTGCCCCATGCCATGTCAAAGTATATGTGTGTGTGGTTTTATTTGCATATACTAGTATATTTGCACAACAAATGGTGCCCTCACTGAGCTGTTTTGCATGGTGTGTGCCTGCTTCTTTAGCTGACACTGAGGGTGAACGGCTGCTTTGTTTTTTTCTGAAGCTGCACCCAAATATGTGTTCACCTGTCACTCATCTCCCCACTGTATTTCTGTCAATCACATTCTGTGTTATGTGTATTAAATGTAAAATTAAGTTAAAGTGGTTTAGTGCCCAATGCCTGGGGGATATTTGCAAGAGCATTAAAGCAATAAAGAGCAATAAAGAGCAATAAAGGATACATTTTCTTTGGTATAAATTGTGTTCAAAAGTTTGGGGTCAGTAAGATTTTTTTTTTTTGGTTGAAAGAAATTATTCAGCATGTCTTAAAAAGTGACTTTTACATTATTATAAAATATTTAAAATAAATTATGTTCTTTTGACGTTTCTATTTATCAAAGAATTCTAACATCGTATCATGGTTTCCACAAAAATATTAACCAGCAGAACTGTTTTAACTGTAATAATAATAAAAAAAAAATTACTTGAGCATCAAATCAGCATTTTAAAAATTATATTTATACATTATTGTGGTGGAATATTATTCTGCCCGCTGTTTGCTATCAGGCCCCTTGTTTAAATTCCTGCACAAATCCTGATTGACTGGAGACACGACACAGAATTGGACATTAGGTCATAAAATAGGCTCCAGGCCCACTTTGAGAGCATTGAAGCAGACAGGTACACTTTACCAGAGACAATTTTCAGTGAGGTTTCTCCGTCTTACACCCACACACATTCCTACTGCCACTTTTGGCCTTCACCCTTATCTCACCCTTTTTTCTTCCAATTTAACTCTTACCTGGCACTCAATAGGGTTTTCTGATGAACATCTTTAGATTATTTATTCTATGAGTAACTAGAGAATTTTTGTCGTAAAGAACAGTTTTACTACAACAGAAATACGTCTCTCATGCTTCCTACATATTATACTCCTGTCGCCGTATGACAGTCACAGCAAGGCTGTTTAAAATATTATTAGGCTAAATAAATAAATAAAATAATGTATAAAATAAAAGAAGTGATTAAGTCATCAATATTAAAAGATTTATTTAGAAAGATTGTTTCTAACAAACTTTAGTCTAATCTATCATTGAATAGGCGCATTGGTGCATTGACACTTTAACAGTCATGTTAGCACACCTGAGCTTGTTGCAGTCTGACCTGTCTTACCGCCTCATTTGTCATCTCCAATCACGAGCTCTTTTGAGGGGAGCTGAAAGACAAGGAATTATCAACCCTTGCTTGGCGATGAGAGCTCAGGCTGCTGTTCAAAAGAGAAAGTATGTGAGAACACCAGCAAGTTGAACATGTAAGAACACAGGCAAACACACTCTTCTCTGCCAGTCCCCTGCATCGTCCAAAGAGTGACTCATGCTGCTTGCATCAAATATTTCTGACATTTAGGCAATGATTAGCGATACAATGTGATGACCTATTTTTAACCCTTTAAGACCTGAAGTTTTTTTTTTAGAGGGTTTTTTTTGAGGGTTTTTTTTTCTGAGCGACATACACAAAAGTAAAAACTCCAAAACTGTAGTAAGGAGAGTCAAAACGTAGGTATCATTTGATAGAACACTTTTTAATTTTTAGAAAATATAAATTACATTACATTTGGACATTTTCATGCTGAGAAACTGCTGATAAAAGACAATTTTTTTTTTTTTTTTTTTGACATGGAATAACTCAGGAAGGCAATAAGATCGAAGAAAAATTCTTTTTGGTGATACTCTCCTACATATGAGCTGCATCTGGTTAAAATTTTGTGGTGATAGCATAAAGTATAGTTGAATAAAGTGTTATTCATATTTTCGCAGGTAGATGGCGCCCATTGGCGGTAAACTCCGGTTTAGAGGCAATTCTCAACACTCGTTTGGAGTTTTTCAAAATGGTTAGATGCATTAAAAAGCTGAGTTTCTAAGCTTTAAGATGATACCTATTTTGTGTTATTCCACGTTGGAAAACGAACATGGATGGTTCTGGGAACATTGGATACACTGCATCTCGGAAAGATGAGAGACATGTTTTTAGCCAAGTATGTTAAATCATTCCGTGAGTAATATCTTGTGATCAACGCAATATATGTTTTGATTTGATTTGAATCTGCTTTAAATAATGATGTGTCATGGTCAGGTCAAAGTGTCTGAATAATTTTTGGTTCCAAATTTTTATCAATTTTACTGGTAGTCCACTGTAAGAATTTTTGGGTATAATATGTAAGTTTACTTAATTTTGCTATCCTCACTTACATAAATGAACTATAATGAACCTGCACCAACTAGTAAAAATATAGCAAAAATATAAAAAAGCCTCTAAGTGCCATCTGAAATTTTCTTCTAAAATGAGCATTTTTATCAAGCTTGTATGTTTATGTTCAGTTATTTCACTTTTATGGCAATGAAAAGGACCTATTAATTGCTATTAAAATGAAATTACTGAACCTAATCATACGAGCTTGATAAAAATGCTCATTTTAGAAGAAAATTTCAGACGGCACTTAGTCTTCATATACTCTTTGAGATCAGGTGAAATCTTTTGAGATTACAATTTTTGTGATTACAGCCTTCTGCAATTTCATAAGCACACTGTCATATCACAATTTCAATTTTAGTTCAATTGACAGATGCTTTGCCAAAGCAATGGTGCAAAACTCAACATTAGAGATTAGTATAAAGATATTGGCAACACTTCACAATAGTTCCATTTGTTAACATTAGTTAACTGCATAAGTTAACATGAACTAACAATGAAAAATATTTCTAAAGCATTCATTAAACTTAATTTCATCATTTATTTAAATACATTATTAAAAACAAAAGTTGTATCTGTCAATATATTAAATGGACCTGAGCTAACATGATCTAACAATGAATTCTTGTATTTTTTTTTAACTAGCATTAACAACAATTAATCAATATTGTAACAAATATATTGCTCATTGTCAGTTAAATATTAGTTAATACATTATCTAATGGGATCTTATTGTAAAGTGTTACCTAAATATTTTTGGTTCATTATGAAACATTATGGAACAGTCTAGTTAACTACTGGAAAACACTGATTCATATTAACATGGATTTCTTATAATAAATATATGATATATTGTATACAGGAATATAAATATAAATATATTTATGTATTTAGAATTCATACTAATGACCACTGTCCCAGGCAACATTGAATAAAAGACCTCTTGTCTTAGAAAATCTGGTAGGCTAACACTTAAGGTTCATTAGTTAAACATTAGTACATAATGTATTAACTGAAAATGAACTAAACATGAACAATACATTTGTTACTGTATTTACTAATCTTCGTTAACGTTAGTTACAGTTGATCGTTTGTTCATATTAGTTCACAGTGCATTAACTAATGCTAACAAGATTTTAATAATGTATTAGTAAATGTTGAAATGAACATTAACAAAGATTAATAAATGCTGTATAAGTGCAGTTCATTATTAGTTCATGTTAACTAATGTAATTAACTAATGAACCTTATTGTAAAGTGTTACCGAAAATGTGTCTTTCCTTTTCAGGGTGATCCAAGACCTGATCAACCTAATAGGGATAATTTCATTAAAATGACTGATTGTACATTATCGCTTATACACAATTTCAGACATGAAATACAAGTAAATTTATAAATATGTACTTTGTCACAGTCTGTGCAACAAACACTGTTAGTCTTTGGTGTGTTTGCCGACACGCAGTGAGTCTGGGAACAGGATAAATGTTTACACTGTGGCCGTGCAATAGTGAAGCTTACTGGTTGGTTTGTGTTCATGCAGGGGTGGGGTGGAGCATAGAGGGTGGATGTGATATGCCTCACTGACTGTAAGTACAGTTGTAAGATGAAGAGACACATCCCTGGCGTGCCAGTGTCAGGGCGGGACACATGGAGGTGGAGAGTAGCCGTTGAAAGCTTTTGGTCAGTGCTATGAATATCTTAAGGTCTCAGGGAATTGGTGCCAAAAAATGAAAACACCAAAAGATAACAACATGAAAATCACCACAGTTTGTGATTTTCTTTCAGTTTATTATTATTTAATAATATTTCAATTTTTCAGAGAAAAATGCTAAAATGTTATCAGTTAGTACAGATGGACAAAGTATTACTTTTGTAAATAGTTCTCGGTAAGAAATTCCTAGTTTATTTTGTTTACACAGACTGTTCCAGCATACGTTCCAATTTCTACATGGTACATTTTACTAAAAAGATACAGATTTGATGTAGATGATGTCAAATAATAAACTGAAATATGTAATTTTGACCTCTGAGCTCCAGCTGGCACAGAAAGAAAAGCGTATTGGGAAAAAAATTCTAAATCTCACAAAAATATAAAGGAAAGTTTAGTTCAATTCTTTCAAAAAAAAAAAAAAAAAAAAGAAAATTATATATATATATACACACACACACATTAGTGAAACTAGCAGAATATGGTGTTTTTAAAGAGTTAATGAGTTCACCCAAAAATTAAAATTTTGTAATTTATTACTCACCCTCATGTCATTCCACACCCGTAAGACCTTCATTCATTCAGATATTTTTGATGAAATCCGATGATTAAGTGAGGCCTCTATTGCCAGCAAGATAATTAACACTTTCAAATGTCCTAAAAACATTTAAAACAGTTCATGTGACTACAGTGGTTCAACTTTAATATTATAAAGCGAAGAGAATACTTTTTGTGCAGCAAAAAAAAACAAAAACAAAACAAAATAATGCCTTTTCAACAATATCTAGTAATGGCCGATTTCAAAACACTGGTTCATGAAGCTTCGAAGCTTTACGAATCTTTTGTTTTGAATCAGTGGTTCGGATCGTGTATCAAACTGCCAAAGTCAAGTGAACTATTGAAATTGTGAAACACTTATGATGTAACGAAGCCTCGTTTACTGAAATCACGTGACTTTGGCACTCTGAACCACTAATTCGATTCGTAAAGCTTCGAAGCAGTGTTTTGAAATCGGACATTACTAGATATTGTTGAAAAGTCGTTTTGTTGTTTTTTTTGTGCACAAAAAGTATTCTCGTTGCTTTATAATATTAAGGTTGACTACCACTGTAGTCACATAGACTGTTTTAAATATGTTTTTAGTACTTTTTTGACATCTGAAAGTGTTAATTTTCTTGCTGCCAATAGAGGCCTCACTGAGCCATCGGATTTCATCAAAAATATCTTAATTGGTGTTCCGAAGATGAACGAAGGCCTTACGGGTTTGGAACGACATGAGGGTGAGTAATTACCTTTTTGGGTGAATTAACCCTTTAATTTAGACAGATTCTTGTTTGACAAATTCTGAGGTAAAGGAGGGAAAATACTTTCCTGTAAAAGTGTTGTGGCAGCATCACCTACTGGTTATCAAACAAAATACACACACTCCACATGCACCCTTAAACTGTTGTATTTATTGTAGTTGCACTGTTTTTTTTTCGTGCTCAGTACAAGCCTATTCATTCAGATGAGTCACTGAAAATTCATGCTAAAGAGGAGTTGATATGTAGTGCTTTACGCTTAAACACTCCCCTAGCACTTTAATAAATATCCAGTGTCTATTTCATTTCTAATGGTAAATGCTTCAACACTGATCCAAAAGTAACACATGGTACTATAGATACATGACTATACACAAATAGGAAATAAAACACAAAAATGACTGTACATACCTCATTGAGGATAACAACAATTGAAAAAATATTGGAATTTCCTGACAATGCAAACTACACCTGTTTTTTTTATTATTTTTTTTATATAATATAAAGGGGATCTTAGATTTAATAATAATAAATAATACATTAACTAAACACTTAAATATTTTAAGAACATACATATTTCTTCACTTTGTGGAAACTTTTAGGCCAAATTATACATCATTTACAATCAGACATTGCTTTAAATCATGCATGTTATTTTTGCAATGTTAAAATACTTTCTCTTATTCTAGTTTAATATGAAGAGGTGCAACAAACATCTGTTGATCTATTCCCCCAAAGAGTGCAAACACTGTTGCTCTGTGGTACTTTTAAATTCAGACAGGGACTGTGTGTTTTTCTGATCAATGGCATATGGGGGACTACCTGTCATTTCTTTACAATCCATTGCCATTACGAGCGCAGAAATAACACTTCACCATTAAATCATTAAAAGAAAAATATACGAAACAAACGTTGATATGCACAGTTTCATGGGTTTTGAAAACATAACACACTCAGGCATATTTATAGTCATATATATGTACACACGCACACATACACACACGCACACATTACTTCATAAAACAATTTTTGGGTTGCCTTTTAGTGACCAGTTTAACATCTATGGAATGTGATATGGAAAGCTTGAAAAGGCCCACAGGACCATACAGCTTGTTACAAGACAGATGAATGACACACTGTAACACAACAAATAAAGTATTCTTGTAACGTTCTTTGTCTCTTGTGTTTTTGTTTTTTGTTTTTTGTTAAATATGAATCTATTTAAATAGTCAAATCTACCACCACGTAAAGGCTAAAATTTGTTTTAGGACATTAAACAAACAGTGGAACATTTCACAAGGATGTTAAAGTATATTTATGTTACAGTTATTGCAATTTCAAAGAAATGAAATGACTTAAATGTTTAATACTTAACAATTCAACCTTTATCCTTCAAATAATGTTTCATTAATACTTTATGCTACCAAAATAATTTGTGTTATCTTATTTTATTGCAAATATTTTATTTTTTAAAAGGGTGTGGATAAATGCCTTGTTGTTGCAAAAACAACAAAAAAAACAAACAAACATCTGAACATACAGGAGGCATAGCAGCAGGCAATGCAGAGGTCTGATTAATCTCAAGAAAGATAAAATAAATAAGTAATACAACAAAGTGGTGGCATTCCAAGTCAGGAATAATATTTATGAAAGGGCACTCAAAATGTTTTCATTGCTTATTTCTTATGCGTAAATACCACAACAGAGCTTTTTGTGCTGTTTGTTTTGGTTATTATCTCCTCTTGCAGAAGAAGTGGTTTGACTGGTCAGGTCATGGTTATGGTACATGCATAAGACTTAGTGGGGCAAAGCTACCAGGATATCTACATAATTGACAGGGAAGAAACCAGATTGCCCATTGACCGTTCCTTCATACCAGTTGTCATCAATCTTGCTGGTTAAGGTGATGATGTCACCTTCCTTGAAGCCTATCTCACCCTCATTTTCAGGGTCAAAATCATAAAGTGCCCGACAGCAAGGCTGGTCCATTGGAGCTGAAACAGGTTTAAAAAAAAAAAAAAAAAGATTCTTTACAGCACAGAAAATGAAATCCTTCATTTCATACATTGAAATTATTTATTGTTTTACCTGGTGATCTAGAAGGGCCACTGTGCCCAATATTCCCATTGTGGTTCTCACTCAAATCCAAGGAGTTGCGAGGTTTGGGGACATACTCTCTTCTTGGCTTACAAGAAGCCTCTCTTATTCTGCCAAAAAAAAAAAAAAAAGAAATTATATAAAAGATAATGTGATAAAATTAAAAATAAATGAATTACCACAAAATTAAAGGGTTAGTTCACCCAAAAATGAAAATTCTGTCAGAAATTACTCACCCTCATGTCGTTCCACACCCGTAAGACCTTTGTTCATCTTCAGAACACAAATTAAGATATTTTTGATAAAATCTGATGGCTCAATGAGGCCTCCATTGACACAAGTTAATTTACACTTTCAAACACCCAGAAAGCTACTAAAGACATATTTAAAAGAGTTCATGTGACTACAGTGGTTCAACCTTAATGTTATGAAGAGACGAAAATACTTTTTGTGTGCCAAAAAAAACCAAAATAACGACTTTATTCAACAATATCTAATGATGGGCGATTTCAAAACACTGCTTCATGAAGCTTCGAAGCTTTACGAGTCTTTTGTTTCGAATCAGTGGCGTGACTTTGGCAGTTTGATACAAGCTCTGAAGCACTGATTCGAAACAAAAGATTCGTAAGCTTCATGAAGCAGTGTTTTGAAGTCGTCCATCACTAGATATTGTTGAATAAAGTCGTTATTGTTTTTTTTTTTTTTTGGTGCACAAGAAGTATTCTCGTCGCTTCATAACTTTAAGGTTGAACCACTGTAGTCACATGAACTGTTTTAAATATATCTTTAGAAATTAGACAGTATTAATTATCTTGCTATCAATGCAGGCCTCACTGAGCCATCAGATTTTATCAAAAATATCCTTTTGTGTTCTGAAGATGAACGAAGGTCTTACGGGTGTGGAACGACATGAGGGTGAGTAATTAATGACAGAATTTTCATTTTTGGGTGAACTAATCCTTTAACAGGTCACCAAAGCGCAGGTAAAATTAATTTTTACACAAGAAATTTTCCCTCTGAGCAAGCCTAAACGCAAAACATGTTTTTGCGTATTTTGCAAACTAACCATCCCCAGTTGTTACTACAGGCATCTTAACGTGCTTTACCAAACCACACTTATCGTGAACAGGTGGAGTTACACAGGATGTTTTGTGTTCAAATACAGATGGAGTGCAACAGAAAGGAACTGAAAGGGGTCTCTAAACGTGTCAAACTACTTTTAACTTCAAACAGCATCTTAAAAATGTGACATTCTTGATGTGATGCAACACAGCGAGATGCGCCGCAACAGCCAAGTGGAGGTGGGATACAAAAATGCATCCCCCGGCTACCTCGGACAGATTGACAAACTCAAAAATGGATTGTTGTGGAATGTAGGCTTATGAATAAAATGATATTGAAACAAACAATATATTCACTTTTTTAAAACAAATAGCTTGCACACTAAAAGTGGTTCTTGAGTTAATTGTTTCACTGAGTGTGCCTTGTGTACCTAAACCTTCAGACCAAGACTGCAAAACTGCAAGCGCATTATCTACTTCAGTTTGAACTGTAAAGCAATTCTTTTCACTAACACTAAACGATTCTCTACATTAGAATCATCATTCAAAACTAAGAGCTCTCGTATTTCATTTGGACATCAAGTCTGCCATTCAAAATGCCACACCCATTTAACAATTACAACCAGTCCTCATGTTTGCAAACACTTTTAGCTAATTTGTGCACTTAGAACTCCTTTCTCTGTTTAAATATGAGTTAAGTATGTGTAAATGTATACAGAATAGGCAAAAATAATGTATATACACAATTTTTGCACATACATGTATGTGTGAATGCTATGTCTGTTCACTCCACTGCACTCTGAACACACAAGATTGTAATGGTTTGCATTTGTCACATACATGTGTAGCTGGAGTGTATAAGAGCTAACGAAACATGAGTTTTAGAGAAGTATGCCTGCTTTAAAGTGTTTGTTTTTGCAAATAACACACATGTTGTGTGTTTGTGTTGAGTTTACAGGAAATTATGTGTATGCAATTGTCACAACCTATAATAGAATTAATAAAAATACAGAGCTTTAATACCCATTTCCAACTCATTATTGGTTTTCTGTGAAGTAATGACACATGAATAGAGAAATTAATTTTCATTAACATACTTTTAACTTTAAAGGGTTAGTTCACCCAAAAATGAAAAAACAAAAAAAACAAAACAACAAAAAAAAAAACAATTAGAAACACAAATTAAGATATTTTAAATGAAATCTGAGAGATTTCTGTCCTTCCATTGACAGTCCACACAACTACCAATTTGTCGCTTCAAAAAGTTCATAAAGAAATCGTAAAACTAATCTATATGAATAGAGTTTAGTACAAATTTTCTGAAGAGACTCGATCACTTAATATGATGAACAGACTGAATTTAAGCTTTTATTCACATACAAACATCGATCAGTGAACATAAACAGAAGCTCAATCAATGCTTGCTTAACAAGCGAGAAAAAACCTTGCTGGTTTTTGTGGAAGCTCAAACATACTGCGTAACACACAAGAATGAACCTCATTGGTTCTCGCATGTCAAGCAAGCATATTTGAGCTTCCGTTTACCACAACTGATGTGTGTGTTAATGAATGTTTATATGAGAAAGCCTAAATCATATCATATAAAGCATTCATGTCTCTTCAGAAAATTTGGACTAAACTGCTCGATTCATATGGATTAGTTTTATGATCTCTTTATGAACTTTTTGAAGCGTCAAAGTGGTAGTTGCTTGGACTGTCAATGGAGGGAGCGAAATTGGTCAGATTTAATCAAAATATTGTCTTTTGTGTTTTAAAGAAGAACGAAAGGGTTTGGAACAACATGAGGGTGAGTAAATGGTAACAAGTTTCATTTTTGGGTGAACTAATCCTTTAAGAATAGATGCCTGTAATTGCATAGTTTTTTTTTTTTGTGGGAAGAGAGGTTCCATTTAAATGTTTAGACTATTGACAAACTTTGTGGTTTGTTCTACAACACAAACCTGTCCTCTATCTTGCTGGAGAGCTGCTGAAGGATCTCTGCTGCCTGTCTGTGGTAGTTCACCTGAGCTTGGACCAAAGCAGAAAGCTGACTCACTTGTTCAATCTGCTGAAACAAAGTTAGAACATCAACAACTATTACACATGAAATGCTTCAAAGATTGTAGATGGAATGTCAAGACTAGCAAACAATGGCTATATTTACATGCACCCTTATAATGCAGTACTGTGAAGTACTGCGAGCTCATGTAAACAATACTGTGATTATGTTCACATTTAGAGTAACCATAAATCACAGTCCTGCAGTTTTAATCTGACTATAAGCTCATGCATGGGTTCGAAAACATGCTGGAACAGAAGAAGCCACACTTCTTGGCATCATGCACATCGATGCTCGGAAATGTGCCTGAAGTGTGTCCATCCTGAACATCAATAAAACACATGTCCATGTTGTGTAAAGCTATAAGCATAAACTCCCCAGAAGTGTGGCTTCTAAAAATGAGGGAGACCGTGTACCCTAAAACTGGTGAACAGGTCCATGTACGCTGGGAGGGCTTGAAGGCTGCCTATTTTAAAGCAAAAACATCACAGCTCTTAGCAAATAATCTAAATATGACAAGCATCATGTAAACGGGATTGAAAAGGTTTGCCCATGACATGTTAACATCTTAATTCTTACCTTAATTATTGGTAAAAATCAGACTATTAACCATGTAAACATAGCCATTGTATAAGATGCACTGATAAATAAAAACAAGTGAATCCTGTGACTTATTGCTTTAAAATAAAAGGAAAGATGAAGTGGGAAAAACTGGATATATTATATGGCACATTAGGGACAGATAAAGTAAAATCAAAGTCTACAGAGGCATGAAATGGATGGTAAACAAGTGCAAGCACAGGGCAGGTCACAGATCTTACATCACTCTCCAGAAGGTTAAACATGCTTTGTTCTGCAATCTCCTTTGAGTCATCAAACTTCTCCAGGGCTTGTTTGATCTCATCTTCTGTGACTTTTCCTTGCCTTTTCTTCTTATAGTCAAAGTCCAACCGTCGCCCTTCCAGCTTCTTCAGATGATGCTGTCATAACACAGAAAAAGATAGCTGAAATTTTCACTGTTCAGTTACTGACCCCTAGAGGGATTCCAAAGCATTGCCTCCATCAATAGTTGGGAGCTATTTCAAATTACAAAATATTCTCACTGTAATGTATTATTCACAAGTACATTTAAATCGCACAGGCTGTATCTGAAACTTGTATTCTCAACAGAAGCCAAAATCATTAAATATCAGTGACTTATGATAAGAGGCGTCATACTTACAATTTTATTGTTAATATTCCCCCCTGAGTTCCACTTAAAATATTGTTAGCATAGTAAAATCCAAATACAGTCATTATTAAATTTATGATGTCCATTTTTGTTCCTCTTCTCTTGAACTTAGAATTAAATTGGTTGTTGATATGTGTGAAACTGAATAGTTTAGTTTTTAACAGCCCCATCCCTCATTCAACAACCTCTTGGTGTCAAATTTTTACACTTTCTTCGTAACTTGAATACGGAAGGAGGTCTGGCGGAAGCTAGATATTTTACTTCATAACTTGTTAAATATGGATAATTTTTCTCACAGCCATTATAAAGCTTGGACGCATCAGGATATTTATTACTATTTCTATGAGTGTGTTCATCAGAAAGAAGAACATCATATACACCTAGGATGGCTTGAGAGTGAGTAAAGCTTGGGCTAATTTTCATTTGAAAGTGAACTAAGTGTTGGGTTACGCTGGATTGTAGGAGGTTAGTGAATAAGACGCAGGTTTTTACACTGAAATATTACATAAAAAAAGAACACAACTGTAAATTTGCCCCTAAGAGGTCATAAGACAAAAAAAAAAGTTAGAAAATTCAAGGGGTAAATGTTGTGTCTTACATGATGACTGCATGACTTCCTGTAATCTCAAAAGGTACTGATTTTGGAGGGTTTCAATGCAATAATTTCATATATCTCACCTGGATTTCTTTTAAGTCTTTATCATACATATTCTGCAAGGGATCAATAAAGTTTTGCTTGACTTCCATGTCTAGAGCATCTTTAACTTCACCCAGCTCTCGCATGGCTTCTCCAACGTCGATCAGAGCCACACCTGTAAAACACATGTAAGTACATAAGTACAATACATGCTATATGTATATTTTAAGGGGAAAAACTGTTAAGGACTCAATATAGACATCGATGTACTGAATGAAGCAGTTTTTTGTCCTTACACTAATACAAACCCTGGTACTCTATTCAGTTTGGATACTCAAATTATGCAGCCCAGGGGCCACTTGACTGCAAAATATATTATTTGGTTATAGTAATGACATAATTAAAAACAATAAAATTTGCATTAACAAACAATTACCACTATTTCTTAATCTAGACTCATATTTTTAATAACCGCTTTTATCAAAACACTTTAAAAACACTCTTGTCATTTTCCGGAGCATATAGTCAAATGCTATTTAAACACCTGCACTTATAAATGCTATATTAACATTTGATTGCTATTATCACAAATCTTTCCTGCTAATTGGAACAATTTTACATTTGAATATGCCGCAAACAGTCTGTCACTATGCACCAATCAGTGATTACAGTATTTGCATATCCTGAAGCTTTGCATCATGATTAATAAAAACAAGATATGACTTCATGAATTGCAAAACATTTTGTGATTTAATCTGATTACCAATTAAATGTAATTTAACTGTGTGCAAGCAAGCAGTGTGCACAAGAAACCACATCGCTTTCATTATACGTGCTTGGAATGTAGGCAGATTACTTTATTATAATGGAAGCATGTATCTTGTTTTGTTGCTTTGCTTCAAGCTTCACTTTCTCCATGCATCCTATAGATGCTGTCTCTTTTATCATAGACAGCTTCATTTAATATAATAGCAGTGTTCTGATTTATCATGCTGCATTGACCATTTGCAGTGTAGCCACAAAAGCAGAACTACATTGTCAAAACATTTTGGATTGCGGTTGCGGGTCATTGATAACCTTTTCATGGGCTACATTTTGCTTGCTGGCAGGATGTCAAGTATCCCCGCTATACAGCTATTTCAGACAACCATATTAAATGGCCTAAAGGTTGCACTCACAAAGACATTTGAAAACTTGATAGCATGAACAATAAAATAGTTTGTGCTGATGCTAGTGAGTCTCGTCTGTTTTTGTGGGTTGCATTTAAACTATATGAATTCAGAATAGCATACTAGTCACTACTATTTCTGCCATGTGATTTGGGGCATATTTTTAGGGCGTTTTCACACCTGGATTGTTTGGAACGTTTGTTTTGGAGCATGGTGTGCTTTCTCCCTTCTTTTGGATCATTTAGGCATATATGAACACAGCAATCGCACTTGAATCTGCACCAAATTAATTGTCCCAAGATCGTCTAAATCAGGGATGGGGAACGGTGATCCTGGAGGGCCACTGTCCTGCAGAGTTTAGCTCCAACCCTGAAAAAAAAAACATTCACCTGCCTGTAACTTTAGTAATCCTGAAGACCTTGATTAGCTTCAGGTGTGTTTAATAAGGGTTGGAGCTAAACTCTGCAGGACAATGGCCCTCCAGAATCAACGTTCCCTACCCCTGATTGGAAATGATGGGAAATGTGTTACATAAAAAGCAGCAGCGCAGTAACCATTTTCACAGCCCATAAGCGCCTCTTAATTTTAAAATGTTGTCTAATTGCACTTCTTCCTTTGATTTCCGCTGTAAATTAGAAATTATAGCGGGAATGATGACTACTTTTGTAGAAGTGTGTGTGTGTGTGTGTGTGTGTGTGTGTGTAACGACAGCTGCAGATAAAGCCATGATAAGCCTGCGGAGCTAACTTGTCAATCCATCTTGATGAATGATGCTATGAGCATCAAACAGATGTACTCTGACCAATGAGAGGAAAGTTTTACTCAAGTGTCTTGCATAAACACAGTATGATATGGTTTGAAATGTTGCCGTCTGAAAGCGAACTGAAGTAAGAATAAAATGCAACATTGTAACAATTTAAGGCCCTGTTTTGGAACAAAGCAAACCGGTCTGAAAATGCCCTCATTGCATCATGTTGATCTGTGGTGCAATGGCTTAAACATCTAAATACTACCATGCGTTTTTTCTTTATGATCAATGAATCCAGGCAGTCATGGATTTTGCTTTTTTACACGCCAACAGAAGAATGACGCATATTTTATAGTTTAATCTAGTTTGCAAAATAAGTAACCATGTAGTCAAAAGAGCTTGTTGATAAATGCAAATAGAACTCATTATTTTGGAATAATGCAGTTTACACTGTTTGTGTTTATAACACGCTATGTGCTGGACAGCTGCCCACAAAGCTAACGGCTCCAACAATTGTGTATATTTATAACAAAGCAAGCATTACCAAAGCAGGATTCCTCTCCGAGTTCCCTGCCAAACTTTTGCATGGACTCTCCCAGGATGACTTCAGTCTGTGTGTAGCCGGGACCTTTATCTCCTCCACGGATTTTAGACATGGAGCTCATCATACTCATCTTGGCACGAGTTGCTACATAAACAAGCACAAAACAGATGTATATTAATGACATTTTTATTTTCTAAACTAGGGATATACAATTAAAAACAACATTATTATCAACACTTACCTGGATTGGGTTGCAGGTACTCCGTTGTCTTGGTCATAATGTCCAACACTGCCCTTGTGGTGGTGTCAACTTTCTATAGTACAGTAAAGATGAGAACATACAAGAACAGAACAGAAAGAAACATTTTTTTAGACATGAAAGAATTAAACATTCCACATATTTCAAAAGCAGTGTTTGACATTACACATCATTTAGATTGCTTAAATAAAATTCTGCCAACTCTATGGCAATCTTAAGCGGTCTATGTCAAGTTATTCTTTCGTCCACTCTGCATACCTTCCAATTGGTAATTAAGTGCCCTAGCAAGGAAAATACATCACTGCACTAACTATAATTTATGTAATTTGCTGATCAAACTATTGTTGCCTACAGCCCCCAGTAGCTGCTCATTCATCCATCCATCCATCCATCCATCCATCCGTTTTAACTATCTTTAAAAGAGATACTTCAAAATACACATTTATAAACACACTAAATATATTCCCACTTAAATAGAGGGTGCTAATCTATAATTTTAAGATGACCTAATTAAACCTTCCAAAATTAGAAACGTCTAATAAACAACCAAATGCTCACTGCTATAGTTCTTGAAAGAGAAATACTCTTGCTGAAGGAAACTTACCTTTTCCATTTCCATAAAGTCTTCATCTAATTTAGTTCCTTCTGCACCTCCGACCTTCTCACTAACTCTCTGCAAAAAAAAAAACAAGACAGTTTTTTTTTTTATTAATTCTGAATTCTGTCCTAAAATATACATTTCATAAATACTTGTTCCTTTTGCTTCAAATTTTTCATAGACCTCCTAGCTTGAAAACCCTTATGACATATACTGTACTTATAACTCTGTTTGGACCATAGCCTTAGCATATTTGATTTGTTAACTGATGCAACATGATGCATTTTTAAATAGAAATTAGAAAGAAATCATAATCTTTCATTCATAAAGGTAAGTGTAGCATATCCAGTAGAATTTAATTCATAAGACACCAGACTCCAGTAATGAAAGTCGTTTCTTGTGTCAGTTGTTCCCAACCCTGCCTCTGGACTCTGGAGAACCATTAACAACACATATTTTGGATATGTCCCTTATTTCCAAAATGCATAAATGTAAACATGCTGTTCAGGAGTAGTGAAATGGCCATAATGCAAATTATGCACACTAGCGCATTGATAGGTAGCCCAAAATTATGTTTTGTAACATGCAGCACTTATCCTAATAGTTAATTGAATAGTATTTGAATTTGAACATTTCAAAATACAGACATGTTTAAGTCAAGTCTTTTGTCAAAAGTCCAAGTCCAAGTCTCAAATCCTTTTTGGTAAAAGGACAATTCATTTTATGTATACATACATAAAATAATTTCATTTATAACAAATTATCCTTTTCATATTTAATACCATGTACTTTTGAAATGACAACATCCTCACAACGTCACTACTGGTATTTATGAACAACAGCAGAACTGATATTTTTCTGACTTTTTTAAATGTTAAAGTACATTATGAAAAATAGCTTGATTATTACATATACCTGCAACATTTCAGTTGTAAATAGAAATTTATTATGTTAACTAGATTATGCTCAGTACTGGTCTAGCAATGTATGCTTATACTGAAATATAATTAAATAATGGTTTGTTTTTCAAAAACAAAAACAAAACAACAACAACAACAACAAAAACTATTATGTGTCATTATGTTCGGTGAGTTGGCTCACATGATTCATGTTTTGCGCTTCAGAACTTCCGTTAAGGGAACATAGTGAGCACTGATGCTCCCTTGTTTTCACGGTGCATTGTGGGACTTTTTAGGGAGCAAACAAATACACTAGAAGGATTTTGCAATTAAGACAGCCCTTAAAATGACCGACTGCCATATCAGTGCCCTGACTACTGAACTAGGGAGCTGACTGAGACACACCCCAAGTCTCAGACTCAAGTCTCCATCTTTGCAATAAGACATTATATTTCAAGGTAGAAAAAGAAATTGAGTTCTAACAGCATGATAGACTAACAAGGTGTTGGTTCTAACCAAAATTACTTAGGCCTACCATAAATATGGTGTGAAGCATTATTATGTCTGTGGTGTATTAAATGTGATTAATGCAGTACTAACAATAGCTCCTCAGCAAAAAGCTAATTCTTACTAATCTAATAATCCAATTCAATACTAAAAATAAACTATATTTAATTATAATTATACATATATATCTCTCAATAATTTCATTATATCAATTATTTATAAAGTTCTGCTGTACCTTTTCATGTGGAAATGAAACCATTACCAACGCAGTACATCAATTCAGAGCATTATGCACTCAAGCATTTTCTTTCTGAAGCCTTCTACAAATACACCAAGTCAAATGAAAGACTTGGCAGTGCCACAGGCTTTACTCACAGCTACATAATTCAGATCACTTTCTCTCTCAAGATTGAGCTGTCAAAGTGTTAAGAAGATTTGAGGGCAAAGATACCAATAAATCCATGGGACTGGAACAAAATGGCCGCCAAGGATCATGGTGATTGAACATGTTTTAGAATAACAAATTAGTCACAAATTTAGTACAAAGGCTCCAATAAGGAATATCACCAATACCAATGAAATATTACGCATATTATAGCAATAAAAGTACTTAAGTAATAGTACGTTATCAGAGTCCCTTCATTCCCATCATTCTCTAAAGCAGGGGTGTCCAATCCTGCTCCTGGAGTTCTTGCGGAGTTCAGCTAAAACCCCAATTAAACACACCTAAACCTATTCAAGGTCTTACTAGGCATACTACAAACTTCCAGGCAGGTGTGTTGAGGCAAGTTGGAGCTAAACTCTGCAGGACAGTGGCTCTCCAGAACCGAGTTTGCACACCCCTGCTCTAAAGTAAACTTTACAGAATGAGAGAAATGAGAGTGAGCACCTAAAGTCAAAGTGCAGAGCTAAATTGTAGAGCAACTTGAAATATGTGTTATATTATTACAGTTTATGACAAGTGCAGAGGAAAGATGAATGTGAAGGCCAGTGGAAACCATGGAACAAATTCAGCAAAAGGACGTAACAAATATGGAACATAAACTATGGGACTTGAGGTTTTGAGGTGCTTTTATTGACAGTGAACTACTTTTAACTTGACATGGTATAATAAAAATGCTCATGATGTAAGGTGCTGAAAAAAAAAAAATGCAGACATAGATTAACAATTACAGGCATATAGCTGTGCATATACAGTCAAACCAAAAATTATTCAGACACTAGATATAATTATTATTATTATTTTTTTTTTTTACTAGTGGGTGCAGGACAATACAGTTCATTTATGTAAGTGAGGATAGCAAACTGTGACATATTATACCCAAAAATTCTTCATACAGTGGACTACCAGTAAAATTGATAAAAAATTATTTAGACACTTTGACCTGACCATGTTTTACTTGAGTGTTATCTGACATAATTAAGATTAATTTTCTCTGACATAGTTTAAATCTGAGATTTTGTCATATTTTATTACCATTTTTTTTTTAAACTATAGTGAATAAACTGTAATAATGAATGAAATGTTCAAGGAGTCTGAATAAATTTTGGTTTAACTGTAGCTCACATAGATATAAATTGTTAATAGCTTTCTCATCAAGATCTGGCAATTGACGGATGGATGGATTCAATTGAAATCATAGCGAGGGTGTTTAATCTCTGATGACCCATGACATCATTAAAGAGGAATTAAATCAAGATACAGATAGATGACAGCACCATATCGTTCTCATATTTAAAGTGATTACTAGCCTACAATTCCTAATTCATCATTAATCTTAGTCTGATGAATGAATGTTGAATGCCATTGAAAATGAACAATGATTAAGTACTAAAATGCAGTCTTTGTTTTTATTCAAAGGTTTATTTGATAAATGCTGATTATCATGCTTATATACAGAAATACACCAATAGCTGTACACTCTATCAAGCATGTAAACATACATCATATAATAAAAGATTAACCAGATTATGGACCTTAATTTGAATTATATTCAAAAACTATTAGGTTTGAAAGGTTATAAATAAAAAAAAAAAAAAAACTGATCATGCCTGAACTGTTTTCACCTTGGCTTTGCTGAACTTCACTTTTGAATAGTCTACTAAATCAATTTCCTTTGGGTTCTATGAATTTTGTTTGCTGACTAATTACTGTAGATTCATGCCAGAAGTATCCTGCACTAAAGTAATGTAAGATTTAAACCATGATCATTATTCAGCAAACAAAGACTAGGGTGGCTTATACAAGATCTCTGTTATATAACTGATTCAATGTTTAAAAAAAAAAAAAAAAAAATCTAGAATGTTCCTACGTGAACATTAAGTGTTGGCAGTTATAACACATGTGAATGTAGGCTCCATCTGCTATAGATATGTCTGGTTTTTGGACATGTATTTGGACATATCCAGTCTCTATTAGCTTAGCTTTGTACAAGGCTGCGAATAATTTTATTTCCTATTGCTCTCCTTAAATACAGAAAGCAAGGTTATAAGACACTGGAAGATCTTGAAATAACCATAAACCTTGATTATTAAAGAAGTCAGAGCGAATATTTGCACTCTGGTTTAGATCTGAAGATAATTTTACAATACTATTGATTTTATTCAGACTTTCTTTGAAATAGATGTGACAAATACTGTAAGCAAGATAGAAGCATAATAATGGCTTCTATTTTCACCTCAGAGTCAACATCCAACCATAATCATTATGAATGCAACTGAAATGCCCACAAATTCAGCACAAAGTTTCTACCAGCCTACCTTTGTTAATTAGTCTTTCTAAAGTTCTAAGCCTAATGCATTTCTTATTCCAATACTTGACTGCTTCTTGGAGTGAGGGAAAACTGAGTTCTTATATATTATATTAGGTATTTCATTGTGCAAACATGAAACATGATGTTTAGACCTGTAAAAAGATAACAGGGAAATTATTGAATCAGAGGCTCTAGGGAAAGAGCAAAAACAACAGCGATAACAGGCACTCCACCTACAACAACTGTAACAAGTTGACATATGAGTAAACAACAAAACCCTGCTGTTACAGAAGTAGTGGAGCTCATAAAGCATCATTTTTCTTCAGTCTCAGAGCTAGCAGTTTTGTGGATCAATTCCTACTAAAATAACACTTTTATAGAGTATGACCTAAAGTTTTTTAAGATTCAGGGCAATTCTTATTATCTGGATTTATTAATATAAAATGTAAGAGCGATACATTTTATGGGAAATAACCAAGTTTCTTTTAAGATCTGTGCAATGGCATCTGAACTAGCACACTGATAAAATGACTGAAGTCAAAATTAGATGAGAGGGTTTTGATGTCCATTGATGTCCAAGCAAAAGATATGATAAATGTAATGTAAATTACAGTTGGTTACAACTGGTTGCAATTACTTGCTGTAGGTCCAAAATATTGTTATACGATAAAAGATAACTCTTAACTACCTTATGTTTAATAGAAGGTGGTTTTCTGAAACCAATGCTGAGAAGATCATGAAAATGAATTTGTTTTTTTAAATTGATGATCAGTTTTTAGGCAACTGTTTTCGCATTTGGCTCCTAATCTCTAGAATAGCCTTCCTGATAATGTCCAGGGCTCAGACACACTATCCCAGTTTAAATCTAGATTAAAGACACATCTCTTTAGCCAAGCATTCACATAATGCATCTCATAACCTTGCCAGCAGTTATATTAGATCAAAAGCATATACCTATCAATTGCTTGAAATGTTATGAACCACAGCTACACTAATTATTTTCCATTTTCTTTTCTGTTTCTACCTCGAGATGCCCATCCCGAGGTAACTAGAGATTACGCCAGCTCCAGATTGGATCCAGCCTTTACGAATACTTCAGATGACCCAACATCTGTGAAGAGATGACGCCAACCCCTGCCAGGACTTCAGATGATGCCAACTCTAAAATTAACACAACTGCAAATTTTCTATATATTATCATTATGATCACAACTTGTAATAATTGCTTTAATGAGCTCATTGTTTCTGCCTAAAATGAATAAATGTTAGCTAACTGCATGATTTGTATTATCTTACAACTGTAGATATATATATATATATATATATATATATATATATATATATATATATACACACACACACACACACACACACACACACACGCACATACATATATATATATATATATATATATATATATATATAAAATGTAAATAATATAATATAAATGATGCCCTGCAGTTTGTTAGGAAAAGTCTTAGTTCCTTATTTAAATTAGGCCATATTTCAGAATGATCAAGTTTGTAATAATTCTCAGTGGTACAGTTCCTATAACAATATATGACATAACGGTCATATATATACACAAACTGACATCATATAATATATAAGAAATAGTCTAATGTTCTACATTTCAAACAGGCCTTAATGAATATTTTATGTTAATCTCACAAATTTCAAATTCTCCTAACTTTTTATTTGTTGTAATTTAGCTATACTCAGGGCCTATGCTGACTAGCTATAGCTATACTGACGACTTCAATTCTATCTGTTCTGCTGCTATACAGTATCACAGATTGAAGCGAGATTGATCTCAGACAAGTTCTTAATTTAATTCCAATGTGCTCAATTGCATGACATTGTTGAAATGTGTTGCCAAAGCATTTCTAATGTTTACAGTGAATCTAGAACAGATGAAAAAGAAAAAAAGAAAAAGAAACAGAAACATTTTAGATTTCTAAGAACAATTTAGAATTCAGTGTGCTATGTGTGTGTATGTGTGCATGTGGGTGGGTGTTGTGAGCACATCACTGATTGGTCGATTCTTCCCTCTTTTTGTGACAGACATTGATGTATTTTATAGCGGCATGATACCTTCTCTTTATTCACCAAATAAATATTGAAGTGGTGTATTATTGTTTAACTTTCTGAAGTTAATTATTTCAAATTTTGGATAGCATTTCCTCCTAATTTCCTCATAGTAAGGGCAGTTAGTGAATTCATGCTCTCTACAGTAAATACAGTCTGGAAGTTACTCTGAATAAAGAGCGTGCGAGAGAGAGACATTTTCTATGTCTCCCTGATATAACACACCTGATTCAACTCATCAGCTCATTAGTAGAGACTAAGACTTGAATTGGGTGTGTCTGATGAGGGAGACATGCAAAATGTGCAATGGTGAGTGGTCCCCGGGACAAGTTTGAGAAGCATTGATATAAAACACTGTTGTTATTTATTTATTTATTTTTTAACAGATTTTCCTAGATTATTACGATCAAATACCTTCAATAAAGTTACAGTACTACAAGTTCTGCAGAGAAACAGTTATTTTACAGTTTATTTACAATTAAAAACCTTCAATACAGTGTTAAAGAATGCTCAAGATTGTAAATGAAGAGTTATTTATTTTGGAAGACAAAATAAAAAGCCTTTACAAACACTGTATAAAACTGAAAATTTAATAATTCAGTTTCTGAAGAGATACAGTAGACATTTTAAATGAAATACATTTAACATTTCAAATGCTGTACTGATTAACAGTAGAACAGTTATCACATTTTAATAAAAAGTTGAATGAAATATTCTCAACTTAAATACAAAACTGATACACCTACAAGATTTTCATTGTTTCCACTATTGATTCAAAAAATTTATTTATTTATTTATTTTATTTATTATTATTCAGATGTAAATTTACATTATCAACAATTTCTTGACAAAGTTCTTCAGAGCCCCCAGGAGGAACTGAACTAAAAAATGGCATTTCTCCATGTGCCTACCTTATCAGTTAGGGTTACAATCATGAGGTCACGATTTCACCTTTGAAAGCGATGGACAAAGGAACAAATTGTGCTGTTTGCTGTTAGCTTTGCATTTTATCTTCTATTTTCCAAAACAGTTTTATATTGTTTTCCACAACATTCTACTGATCCCTGTGTGCTCCATAAAGCTCTGATTTATATAAAAAAAAAAAAAAAAAAAAAAAAAAAAAAAGATTCTGCACCAGAAGTGACAAACACAGCAGATTGAGTAATCCTCCTCCAAATGGCCTGTAATCAGCCAGATCATTGGTGCATCTGAGGGTAAAAATAGGAAAAAGAAACTATGAGTCACTGAAAAGTCCTTAAAAAAGAGGATTTCAATTTGTAAACACTTATCATTTAAATTTTCAACAACATGTGACATTGAGACATTCTGGCTATATGAACACAGAGTACTGTTAGATTTGAGATAAATGTGGTTAGATCCTTCTGACATGACAGGAAAGCCAGAAATGTTGGATCCAGTCTCTTTACCAGATTATGCCAGAAGACATCCGTTTTGTCTGGTATCTAAAACATATTTTTCATACGTTTCCTATTTCCTACATGTTTATGAATTTAAATATTCACCTAATAGATGTCAGTCCAATCAGAAGAAATATGAGGATTCACAACAATGGACACTTTTTCCAGATGTATCACAGCAAGGTAAACACATTTGTACCAATTTTTGTACCCAGAAAAACAATCCCAATTTGTACTCTGAAATAAAACCAACCAATATTTATTTTTATTATGTTTTTTTGTTTTTTTTTGTTTTTTTGTTTAAGTTAACTTGAATTAAAAGTTGTTATATTTTTCAAAGCCTATTAAATGGTAAAAAAAAAAATATAGGTTTTTTAATTATACTGTAATGTTGAATGGCTTTAATTAATGGCTAAAATTAAGGGGGGAAAATCCATTTAATAGAGACATTAGTAGCAATATTAGTATCAGTGATAATGGCTTTAGTTAAACGATGCCATTACACACATATTTAAAATAAACAATGTTGTTTCTACATAAATTGGGATTCGATTGAAATTACAATATAAAAATGTTATATTAATATGTGATTAATCAATTAATTACAGAAAAATGTGCAATTAGTTAATTAATGGAGCTGTTTTTCTATCACAAGTGGGTGAAATGCCTTTAAAATGCACTTTGATGACTTTCTCAGTTTGTGTAAATCCACTTGGGGTTCAGAGTATTTATTTTTTCCATGTTAATTTCACACGTCTAGTACAATTATGTGGTTTTGTTTTCATTAATACAGTGTATATTTTCTTTATGTACCCCAAAAGATGTGATAGATGGGGCATGATTGTAACATGACCATATGACAGCTTAAAATGTTATTTGATCTAATAAAATAAATAAATAAAAATTAATTTTTCTTCTAAATTTTTAGTGTTTATATAAAACGAGACAAATCTGCTATATTTGTGTGTTACAACTAGCCCTGCGTTAGGTTGTGCCCTGCTCATCCCTACTCAAGACATACTTAAAGGATAAAAATCTGTCATCATTTACTCACCCTCATGTCTGTATAAGTGACTTTCTTCTGTGGAACACAAAAGAAGATATTTTGAGAGATTTCTTTGTCCATATAATTTGCTCTAAAGTTGTTTGGCTAACGTTCTTCAAAATATTTTGTGTTTCACAGAAGAAAGCAAGTCATACATGTTTGAAAGGCTTAAGGGTCAGAAAATAATGAGAGAGAGAGTTTTCATTTTTGGGTGATCTATGCCCTTAAACTCAAGAAGATAAGTTTGAACCAGAGTCGTGCCTTTGTGCAGAGTTTGCATGCTTTGCCTCTGTGTTCACATGAATTTCCTCACACATAAGGGGCACAGTATCATTTACAGTCTTAATGTTATTATGACATGAATACTCACTTCCTCTGAAGATCATGTGGCAGAAGATTTTCATTCCCAAACCTTATGGATCATGAGGGGGAAAACACACACACAAATTAATATAAATTTGTTTAATAAAACTAGGGATGCTCCGAACGATCAGCCGCAGATCTGTATGGGCCAATAATCACATTCAATGATTGAACTGGAGTCACTTAATTTGGCCAATCTTACAAACCAATCGCAATTTGATGACGTATAGCAGTAAAAAGTTACCTCCGACGCTCATGTAAACAGTATACAGATGAGGCTTGTGCGCCATGTTCTGTGAAAAATTGTAATTTTGTAAAAAAATTAGTAAACCATAACAAAATTGCACATCTTTATTTAGAGCAGGTCATTTTGATTTAAACGAGCCCACACACACACACACACACACACACACACACAGACAGAGATATAAAGATATAGTTAACACGTATGGTTTAATGAGGCTTGCCCCGTCAGATGCTCTGACAGATAGATGTGCTGACAGATGTGCAGTTTGAGAAGTGGTGGTTTCATCAGCACATAAGTTACATTTCAGGTATTTCTCCATTTGTGAAAGTCACGCAAATATTTAAATTTTGCTGTCAGGAGTGGATGAGCCTTCTACAAGCAAGTCTCCGCTAAACTTCACAGACTTCAGTGAATGAGCGTGCCAAATAGACAAAGCGCAATAATTATGACTAAAATATACATTTTACTAAATATTTGTTGTTGGACAATAAATGTGCCATATGTAGAATTATAAACCTACAAGTATGTGCATTTTTATGATAGCAGTACCTGTAAAGTGACTATTATAAGGGGGTAAATCATATAATTAGTCTGTGCTTTTGTTTTTAATTTCTTTTTAATGAATTTAACCTTATCTTTAAAAAGCTTTATTTCTGTTTTTTGATTTTAATGTTACAATGTTAGAATGTAGTGTGATTTTAACCTTTTTGCACATAATATATAGCATAGCCTACATGGTTACATTCACTATATTTGTTTTCATAGCCTTCAATATGAACATTTTTTGTAGTATAACCTTTGGCAGGATGTGAAACAACATTTTTTAAATAAATACAGATTTTGAACTTAGAGAATAGAGAGTTATGAAATTTTGGCCATATCGCTCAGCCTTAATGGGTAGGGACCAATCAGTATCGGTTTTAGAGCTGGAGCATGCCTGGATTGGTTTGATCGCTCAGGGGTGTGTTTCCCAAAAGCGTCGTTAGCCAACTATGGTCGTAAGTCCCATTGAACTCTATTGGTAATGACGGAACTTGCGACCATATTTCGCTTTGGAAAACGCACCCCAGATCAACAGGTCTTGATTTACTGTGCGCCATAGAATAGGAGCGCACAGCTGAAACAGCGCTGGAAGATCATCACTCATCAACCAGGATCTTATTACATGTTTCTTGTTCTATGTAATTATAAATATGTTTATGCTTTGTGGTGTTTACATATGCAAGTTGTTCTTATGTTCAGTAAAACACTCAGAACACTGGAGAGGTTTTTGGACTTTTGATAAAAAGGCTACCATGGTTCCAAATGCCATAACTTTTGATTTCTCTGAGATAGACACAAAATTTGGCCTAGATGCAGTTGACAATTGTTAACAAGGCAAATACAAATTTTATGATCATATAAACTTTCTAATAGTTGTCATGTCAAACATGAATAATAGCCAAATAAATCAATTAAGTGCATCACTTTTTCTGGGGTTTTCTTCAGCAGAGTTGTAACAATCTGTTTTCTTGAACATTTGAAAGGTTTTCTTTTCTATCAAACTGAGTACTTGATACATTTTTTGTAGCGTTATAAGCCATTACTTTTAGGTATGCCACTTGAAATCATTAAAAATGCTTTCCAGGTGTAAGGGGTTAACAGTTACCAGAGAGCTTAGTATCACTTATATAAAGCTTGAATGATCTAGATCGTTATCAGCAGATCATGATGACAAGAAATCGGTAGACTGTATCAGCTGCAAAAATCCACATCCAAATAAAACAATATTAACTAATGACTTGCTGAAAGAGACATGGGCTTGCTCCATAAAACTGTCAGAGTAGATCCAAAACAGTGATTTGCATATACTATTTTTCAGAATCCAAGAAGTGTTTCCAGGTCCTCTCTAATAAGTGCACAGTGTCCTCATATGACTCATTCCAAAGTTCCTTTACTTTTTATATATGAGTTTGATCTTAAAACTAGCTAACAGTAAGGGGTGGGTGATATAACCATATTTCACAATGATAAATTTTATTTCACGATAACAATATATGTCGTGATCCCTGTTCTGTGTCTTGTGTTTTGTAGGACTTTTATGTTGAAGTGTATTCTTTGTTCTCAAGCCCTGTATCAGCTCCCTAGCTCCCTAGGTTGTGAATCAGTATATCATTTAAATGAATGTGGCTGATTCCCTGATCAGGATTAGGCAATCGGGTAGCGACTTCAATGAGGGGGGTAATAATTTGGCAGGGGGTCAAAATTCGGCACAACACCGGCCCGCGGGCCATTTACGCACAAATATTGCGTTATATTTGCCAAATATGGCAAAAATATTTTAGTAATGAAATTTGAAGTAGCCTAAATGAGAAATAATGCAAAGGAAAGTACATTTTCAGAAATTTTGCGCTTTCATGTGCTTGAAAGTTAAAATGGCCCTCCTATGAGGTGTCAATCACAGCAATGGCCCCCAGCCAATTTGAGACCCCTGGTGTATATGTTTTGGTTATTAAATGTTTGTGCTTGCATTTGGATTCTCTGCCTCGTCCCTGCTCATACGTTATAATATCACAATATAGTTTTTTTTTTAATTATGTCTGACCCAGACTGCAGCAGGTATATTAGGCTGCTGTCACTTTAAGAACAAATGCACAGATCCAAAATACTGACACACATCCCAAACCAGTTCAGAGGAAATCCTGCCCTGGAAACAATTCTAAAGATTTCATTGGCCATGTCAGTCACAGTAACGACTGCCTACACTAAACACTGAACCCTAAACCTACCCGTCACTGTAACCTCAGCCAGTGAAATTGGTTGCAGGGCAGGGATTTCTTGTTTGGGGGAAATTTAAAAAAAAAAAACAATAAAAAAAAAAAAAAACACGCATCCGGTTTTCACCCAACACGTCTACACTGAACACGACCATTGACACACGTGTCCAGGGGCGTGGGAAGACGTTTTAAGTTGGGGGTACTTTGAAAGACTGAAAGATTACAAATATGTCTATTTATTTTTACTTTTACTAAATGTGTACTGTACAACCAGGGTTAGATGTTTCTACATGTGTGGCATTCGCTATTTACCTATCATTTCTCTCTGACTTTAGGGTTAGGTTTAGGGGTATAGATAGTAACCCTATCTATACCCCTAAACCTAACCCTAATTTAACCCTAAAGTTAGGGGGGTTCCAATCCTGCTCCTGGAGGGCCACTGTCCTCCAGAGTTTATCTCCAACCCCAATTAAACACACCTGAATGAGCTAATCAAGGTCTTACTAGGCATACTAGAAACTTCCAGGCAGGTATGTTGAGGCAAGTTGCAGAACAGTGGCCCTCCAGGACAGAGTTTGGACACCATTGGGTTAGGGCTACATTTTTAGACAGGAATGTTCCAGAATCAACAAAATATGTTCGTTCAGAATGTGAATGTTCAAAAGTTTACATACACTTGATTATACTGTATCATTACCTGGATGACCCATGGCTGTTTTTTTTTGTTTTGTGATGGTTGTTCATGAGTCCTTTGTCCTGAACAGTTAAACTGCCCAATGTTCCTAAGAAAAATCCTCCAGGTCCCGCACATTATTTGGTTTTCCAGCATCTTTTGCATAGTTGAACCCTTTCCAGCAGTGACTATGATATTGAGATCCATCTTTTCACACTGAGGACAACTGAGGTACTCATATGCAACTATTACAAAAGCTGAAAAACATTCACTGATGCTCCAACAGGAAACACAACGCATTAAAGAGCCGGGGGGTGTACCAAGACATGCACATTTGAGGATTCTAAATTGTAACTAGGATACATTCCAGTACTTACACATTCTTTTATTCATGTTCTGCTTTTCTAGTTTCAAATGTATCAGTATAGAATTTCTCTCACAGTCTCTCTGAAATGACCACATGATATGTACATAACAAATGCATAATCTGATCAGATAACTTATAACTAATACTTTAAGATGGTTGTATGCCATGAGTGTGAAAAGTTGATGGGTGGTTTTGGGGGAGTTTGAGCTTGTAAAGGTGAGTGCTTTTGTCATCTCCATTCACAATTTCACTTAGTAAAGCACTTTGGATCTACTGCTGTGTGGGCAGCCTGAAAGTTCCAACCTGGAGAGCACTACACCTGTACTATTTAAAAACAGACTACGGGCCTTATTTTAACAATCTAAGCACATGGTCTGAAGCGCATGGCGCAGGTGCACTTAGGGCATGTCTGAATCCACTTTTGCTAGTTTACCGACGGAAAAATAGTCGGTCCAAAAGGGTTGTATCTAGTCTCTTAATGAGTCATGGGTGTGTTTTGGGGCGTAACGTACAATCCAATCAGACTGTCATGTACCATTCCCTTCAAAAGCCAGGTGCGCTTGCACCATGGCAGACTGCCATTTACATGGCGGAAAATAGACACCCTCAACCTGACGAGTCAGTTTAAATACATGTGTGCATTGCAACGATTGGTAAATACTAAAAATAGGTAATTCTGATACATGCAATGACTATCCATTATGACATGTAGTTATTTTTATCTTTATGTACACAATAATAATCTTTTACATTAGCCGCTTTTCCACCGTCGGGCCGAACGTTTATTAGAATGGCAAGGAACGGTTCCAGTTGTGTTTCCACTGGAGCCTGGTATGGTGCGGCACGATTACAAACCGTTCTCGGCCCAGAATTCTCGGCACGCTGGTGGAATCCGTGAAGTGATGTCGACATACAGGATTGGTCACTTGTCTGTTGCCTGGCTACCAGTTTCTCCGTAGCTGGCTAAGCGCTCTATTTGAGCGACGTAAACACAAACTAATAATATAATTAAAAGAAATATCTAATTATCCGCCATAACGCGGTCGTTATTAGGCTACATCTTATATCATAAGTAAACCGCTGCGTTACCAAGGCAACGACTGACGCTTTTATATTACATTCCAAAGAGCGGCCGTTATCAGCCCCACAGTGGAAAATGAAACCATAAACGTACCAGCTGGCTTGGATCGGCACACAATGGAACGGTTACACAATGAGAACCGTTCGGCCCGATGGTGAAAAAGCAGCTATTGTAATCCTTTTATTTTTGATATTTGGCATGTTTGTGTGCTGATGTGCATCCCTGTGTGCGTAACAAGCAGAGTGCACACATGTTGTGCACCTGCCTATCCATCTTATTCCTACGCCCCATGAAGCTTTGCGCGAATTATGGGTGGAACTTCCGTTAAGCTGTAAACAGTCAGTGAAAGGCTCGCTCTATGAACGCAATAATACGTTTTATTTTTAAACTGGGTACAATGAGATGATATTATTCTACTCACCCTTCAACCAACGAACATTAAAATGACATTTAAAAGTGTAAAAGCATCAACAAGGTACTTTCAACAGGCCATGAAAAAGCGCGATTCTTTACACAGCAATAACGGACAGGTTAAAATAAATATAGTGATTTTATATATATATACACATACATACATACATACATATTATGTAATATACGTTGCCTTAATAAAAAAATTTCGTGAACTTCAGCATTGCGTGATACTATTTCAAAGTGATTTCCATCATTTTTACAGATAATAAATTGTATTTACCTGTAAAAACAAACCTGGAAAGAGACGTGAGGCTTTGAGGAGAAAATGAATTTATTTATTAATGGGGTATATCGTATATCGTAAATTATATCGGGAGAATAGACCACAAATGTGCAGTATGTGTTGTCCTTTTTCATACTATTACAGCGGTATGCAAAGGGACAAAAGAAAATAATCACGAGGAAAGCAGCGACTGAAAAGAGCTCTTGCCATAGATATTCTTGTTACAACATGTTACGTTAAAATACCAAGCGTTACGTTAAAATACCAAGCATTACGTTATTCTCATGATGTCTGAAAACAAAACATGAAAGAAAAATTGACAGCTCATTCAGTCAAACTGACGGATAAGCTTTATTTGCAGGGCAACCTTATGATTTGAAAACGATTCGTTTCAGTCTTTTTAAATGGAAGTTCCCCAAACCGGAAGTGCAACCCATAATTCGAAACGCAGTAGGCTAGTCAGGAATAAGGTGGATAGGCGCATTTTACTAACGTGCCCTTTAAATAACAAAAAAAAAAAAAAAAAAAAAAAAAAAAAGGCTGCGCCATTGACTTTAGACCAGGTTTTTAGCACAGTCGTTTTCAGTTGCCTCAAAATAACAACACGCCAACAATGCGCCTGAAGACACCTTGTTTTCAGACCAGCACGCCCATTGGTGAAGTGCGTCGGGCTGAAACTACTAAAAAAACACTAGCGTTGAGCCTGGCGTCACATTGCGCTCGGGGTATGATAGGATATGCATTATTTGACAAAACTTTGCTATTTGTATCCACAAATACAGAGTTTGAATGTAAAAGTACACCTAAATATAAAACTAATACAGTAAATCTTATAAATAATACAGTAATTTTCCTGCATAAAAAATTAGAATTACTGTAATTTGTCATTAACGACACAATACTTAAAATTAAAGACAAAGCTGTTAATTTACAGATATTGTTTGTAATTTTACAGAGTTTTGAACTTAATTTAAAATAACAGACAACTACCGTAAGTTATTTTATGTAAAATTAGGATTTTTTTTTATACATGTATAAACTCAAATGCTTAAATCATGGCTTGCCAAAGGTTTCAGATCAACCTTGTTACCTGGAGAGGAAGTGTTTTGCTACTGACTAGGTAGATGGCAGTCACATGAAATCCAATGTGACAGCAGCACACGGAGAAGAGAAATTTCCACCCCCACCCTCCAGTCAGGCAGTCTTAAAATATTCCCCTGAGTCCGTGCCTCCTGGATTACAACCACCAAAGATTAACGTTTTATAAATAGAACAGATAGATGGACAAATGAAGGAGGTTATGGGAGGATGTCCTCCCTTGATTTGTGATTGCCTTCATGGCAGAGAGGGACGCACATCCCTTTGGTAGGACGGACAGTTCCAGGGAGGCTGTATCTCTCTCCTATTATTATTATTATTATTATTATTATTATTATTAGTGGTAGTTGTAGGTGTGTGTGTGTGTAATTAAGCACAGCTGAGAAAGCTCATGCATAAAGATGGCTAGAGGAGGCATGAGAACAGATATCCTTATATGCTCTGTTAAATAATAATAATAATAATAATAACACCTTCAACACTAATATTCATAAAATACCAAGGACATGTGACACTGTCAATCCAGAGTCATTTTGATTCTGTGGGAAAACAGTAATGTTATTGTGACAGTGATGTAATTTTTAAGCCTCACACAGCTCTTATGTAATAGCAGGATGAGCCCTTGCCCTGGCATGCAGTATCTTCTGACTACAACTAAATGATGATTGGAATAGAATAGAATAGAATAGAATAGAATAGAATAGACATAAGCAAGGCTAATAGAAAGTTATAGTTTGTATAGTATATTGTGTAGTATAACTATGGCCAAAGCACTTCCAATATGTCCGATGCCTTTAAAATGACACATTTTCATTTTTCTCTTTAGACAGGATATTCTTGTTTGATTTTTGTCATAACACACACATAAAGAACACACTGAAATGCTCTTTAATGGCTGTTTAAAAATCAAATTAGGAAGTGTTGACTTATTCAATGTCTTGAACTGAGTAAGTACTGTTAAAAAAAAAATTAAAGGAACACTTTTTAATCAGAGAATAGCATCAAGTCAGTTAAACTTATGGGATATTGTTCTGGTCAGTTAAGTAGCAGAGGGGGTTGTTAATCAGTTTCAGCTGCTTTGGTGTTAATGAAATTAACAACAGGTGCACTAGATGGGCAACAAATGAGACGACCCCCAAAACAGTAATGGTTTTACAGGTGGAGACCACTGACATTTTATTCCCTACTCATCTTTTCTGACTGTTTTTCACTAGTTTTGCATTTGGTTAGGGTCAGTGTCACTACTGGTAGCATGAGGTGATACCTGGACCCTACAGAGGTTGCACAGGCAGTCCAACTCCTCCAGGATGGCACATCAAAACCTGCCATTGCCAGAAGGTTTGCTGTGTCTCCCAGCACAGTCTCATGAGCAAGGAGGAGATTCTAGGAGACAGGCAGTTACTCTAAGAGAGCTGGACAGGGCCGTAGACGGTCCTTAACCCATCAGCAGGACCGGTATCTGCTCCTTTGTGCAAGGAGGAGCATTGCCAGAGCCCTACAAAATGACCTCCAGCAGGCCACTGGTGTGAATGTCTCTGACCAAACAATCAGAAACAGACTTCATGAGGGTGGCCTGAGGGCGTGACGTCCTCTAGTGGGACCTGTGCTCACTGCCCGGCACCGTGGAGCTCGACTGGCACTTGCCATTGAACACCAGAATTGGCAGATCCGCCACTGGCGCCCTGTGCTTTTCACAGATGAGAGCAGGTTCACCCTGAGCACGTGACAGACGTGAAAGTGTCTGGAGAAGCCATGGAGAACATTTCGCTGCCTATAACATTGTTCAGCATGACCGGTTTGGTGGTGGGTCAGTGATGGTCTGGGGAGGCATATCCATGGAGGGACGCACAGACCTCTACAGGATAGACAATGGCACCCTGACTGCCATTAGGTATCGGGATGAAATCCTTGGACCCCTTGTCAGACCCGCTGGTAAAATGGGTCCTGGGTTCATCCTGGTGCACGACATGTGGTGAGAGTATGCAGGCAGTTCCTGGAGGATGAAGGAATTGATACCACTGAACGGCCCCCACACTCGCCTGACCTAAATCCAATAGAACACCTCTGGGACATTATGTTTCCGTCTATCCGCCGCTGACAGGTTGTACCTCAGGCTGTCCAGGAGCTCAGTAATGCCCTGGTCCAGATCTGGGAGGAAATACCCCAGGACACCATCCATCGTCTCATTAGGAGCATGCCCCGACTTTGTCAGGCAAGCACGTAGGGGCCATAAAAACTACTGAGTACTATTTTGAATTTCAGCAAAATGGACTAGCCTGCTGCATCATTTTTTCACTTTGATTTTCGGCGTGTCTTTGAATTCAGTCCTCTGTAGGTTGATAATTTTCATTTCCATCAAACGATGTGGCATCCTTTCTTCCTAACACATTACCCAGTCCATATCAGTATAGATATTCAGCATGATATTTTTCCCCAATGAGATCTGATAGGTTTTCAAAGGTGTTAGCCTATAGGTTAATCTTAAAGGGTTAGTTCACCCAAAAATGATATTTCTGTCATAAGTACTCACCCTCATGTCGTTCCAAACCCGTAAGACCTTTGTTCATCTTCAGAACACAAATTAAGATATTTTTGATGAAATCTGAGTGTTTTATTAATCCTCCATTGAAAGCATCAAAATTTCCACATTCAAGGTCCAGAAAAGTAGTCAAGACATTGTTAAAATAGTCAACGTGACTACAGTGGTTTTAACTTAATGTTATGAAGCGACGAGAATACTTTTTGTGCTCAAAAACTTTATTCAATTTCTTTTCTACCCTGTCATTCTCCTATACCGTTTATGTTAAAGACACATTGCAGAGCTTCTGTGTTCTTCCTCAGAACACCAACTCAGTATTGGCCGGCTCCTGCGTCAGCATCACACGCATGCATCGTGGTGCTCACGTGAACAGCTTCAGCCAAAAAATGAGCCGGCTTTCTGTCGTAAAACCTGGAAGCTCTGCAATGTGTCTTGAACGTAAGCTGCGTAGGAGAATGACAGGGTAGAGAAGAAATTGTTGAATAAAGCCGGTATTTTTGTTTAGTTTTTGTGCACAAAAAGAATTCTTGTCGCTTCATAGCATTAAGGTTGAACCACTGTAGTCATGTTGACTATTTTAATGATGTCTTTTCTACTTTTATATAAAAAAAACCTATAGAAATAGATAGAAAACCCATAAAGAGATAAAAAAAAAAAAACCCTCTCGGATTTCATCAAAAATATCTTAATTTGAGTTCAGAAGATGAATGAAGGTCTTGCAGGTTTGGAACAACATGAAGCTGAGTACTTAATGACAGAAATTTCATTTTTTTGGGTGAACTAACCCTTTAAATGAGTCAAGCATGTTGTATTTTGTTTGCTCTTATTAGGTAGTTTAAGATGCCTGAAATCTACCAAGATACTAGAGGCAGAAGAGATTAGCAATTCTCATTTGGAACAAGTTAGTGTATTTAATATGTCCTATCCATTTACTGCATTATCCCACAAGGCTTTAAATCTTCTTCTATACTAGACATCACAGTTTGTACCTAAACAACTGAGCATTCCTTAAAGAATCCAATTTAGATATTTGCCACACACACCAGTTATTATCAAACAAATACAACATATTTTGTTGATCCAGGAACAACATTCCTGTCCAAAAACAATATCCCTACTCCTAAACCTATCCCTACCCATAAGTTATCCCTAAAATCAGAGGGAAATGACAGGAGAATAATGCTGATTTAGAAGCACCTAACCCTTGTTGTCAGCCTAAACTTGACATAAACTGTAAACTTGTCCCTCAAATCTGATTGGTTGATTGGAATGTTGCTTCCGGGATCAACAAAGATGTGCTTGTACTTGGGGAAATCAGGTTCTGCATCTGGCATATGTTCTTCTCCGTGTACTCTTAAATAAATAAAGTAAAAAAAAAACTAATGATTTAGTCTAAAAAAGTAGTTCTTTTTTTAGATTTTACATTGGACATCAATGCAAATCCAATACAGTTCCAAAATGTTGATCATATAAAAGTTACGAAACGTCCTTACAATCAAACACTGCAATAAACCCAACAATATTCAGATTTATACATATGACATGACTTTTCGTAAATGGTTTCTAATAGGGCTGGGACAATAAATCAATGCAGCGTGAATTGAGAAATGATTCTGGATCGATTCTGAGATTTTCTGAATGCATCGTGATTCTCTCTCGAAACGATTCTGAGCTTAGTTTTTAACAGCAGACCGCACTGCATGCTTTAGAAATGGCCGTACTCTGCTTGCTTCCAGTTCCTCACACACACCACTTGAACCTTAAAAATAATCAATTCATCAGTGAAGTGAATTACAAGAGTGTTTGCGGTGGGCTGTTTAGATTAATCTCACGTCATAAAAGCATTCTGAGGTGCAAGTACATTCTCAGACTCTTCAGCACTCTTCTTCGTGAGTATTTAAACATGAAGTTAAAAACTAGCCTAGAGCATCATCTGCTGTTAAAAACTAAGCTCAGAATCGATTTGAGAAAGAATCGTGATACATTCGGAAAATCTCAGAATCGAGTGATGCATTGATTTATTGTCCCAGCCCTAGTTTCTAAATATCTCTTGGCAGCAAAAAAACAAACAAAAAAAAAAAAAAACAGCACAAAGAACATGGTGGTCAGCACAAACTATGTTTTGTTTTTCCTCATTTCAAATAAACATAATGTGGTTTCATATTTTATCCTCTTAGCTCTGTAGCTTTAGTTTTGTTCATGGTTTTTTAGGATGAAGGCATGTCACATAACCTGTATATGATGTTGCCATTTGCACTTTTTCCACAAACCCTATAAGAACTGAAAACCTATGAAGAATCACAAAATATGGCAGCCTATTCTAACGTAAGAATAAGTTAGGGATTTCCAAGCGTTCCTAGTCACAGAGATCAGTAGTGTTGCCTATGCACAATGCATACCATAAGCGCTCTGACTTAACTAAGAAACGTTTTATTACGCAGTTATTATGTGTGCCCTGTATTTCTGTTAACCGAACCTGCAATGCCAATCATTTGCGAATTAATCTTTTTTTTTTTAGTTGGTGCTTCAGTGAATTTGCCAAATGGTTTGCAAAACATTAAATTCGCATTCATTCAGACTGCTCACTCTCTGAATCATCTAAAGCAGTTTCACAGACCGACAGTCGGTGAAACTAACTGACAATATCAAGATACTTCAGATGCAGAGAACAAACAGTGCTGGATGAAGTGGATATTGACCTACAAACAAATGGCTATTTTTTGGGAGGGAACATTGGAAAAATTCAGTTACTGCTCTGTGAAAGTGAATAGGCAGCCATTCACACCGAAAGTGTTTTGTGTCAGAGCACGTTGTTATTTTCCCTATGTTAACATGTAGATAAATGTCTTTGACCATTTTGTTGTTTTTTGCCATTTTTTTTGTTTTAAAACGTATCTAGTAGAGACACCTTTGTTCTATTCAGGTGTACCGTTGCTCTCACTGATTGTTTTGTAGAAAAAGTCTCAAGTGCGTAATAGTTACATAAATGCTAGACAGTCAATTTAAATTTCTATCAGAGCTGAATTTTTAACATGAGCATATATTGAATTTTTTAGTGTTGTGATTGCAAAAAAAAAAAAAAAATCCCTTCTGTGCACACCCTCAGAATTAATCCAGCTGGCATCCCAGGAGATTAGAACAAAAAATATCAGTCTGCTAAACCCAGATAGGCTACATGGGACACTAACAGACCAAAACACCACTTTTTAGGAAAATGTTTACAAAATTACTACATAATTAACACAAAGTTGGTTTATAAATTCTTATTAAGATAGTAGGTCTATAAAGATAGTAGAGAGTAAACATTTAAAAAAATAAATGGTGCAATTAGTTTGGCAGTAATAAAATGCGTTTGGTTATAGTCCCAGAAAGGAAGACTTACCCAATCACCACTATGCCTCTGATCAAAGGGAACTGACATTATTAGTAGCCTATTATATAAATTACTATAGATAAAAGCACTTTAAATTAAGAAATTACCAATTCTCTCTTGCTAAAAAAAAAAGCCTACATCCACAAGGCCATCAACATTGTCAAAGACCTTTCTCACCCATCCCACAGACTTTCTGCCCCTCTGCCATCTGGAAATCAAGCTAGCATCTGAGCTTTAAACTAAATTAACTGGAACAACATTTTCACCTATACTGAACACTATTGCCCACCATCTCCTCCTGAGGCTGGATATGGTCTGATTTCTATCTGCACTAGACACTATATTATTAAATTCCACTGTACTCTTGAATTTTGTCTGTCCAGCAATGTTTTTCCCCAATGACAATGTACTCATTTAATCCTAACTACAAGATCACATGTATAACACTATAAAGAGATTCTATCCTGAAAGTACTATTTTAGGATATAAGGATATTTTAGTATAATCTGCTTCCTACAATTTGAGACAGCATTTATGTCAAAGACTTCCCAGGATGCTTAGAAATCCTGTATTGGTAGACACTAGAAAGCTCACCTGTTTGATAATAGTTCTGAAATTCTGAAATAAGAGAAACTGGTAGATATATTTTAGCGATGATGTTGAGCATAATTTTACACCAAATATAGGGTACAATCCACTAAAATACCACACATCATGATCAAAAGTTTAAGAGACTAAAGAGACAAAGAAAATACATTTCTCATCCTTCGAGTTTAAAAGATCCTGGTTTGCATTACTCATAAATAAAGACATAGTTAAGAAAAATATATTGTCCAGGATTATTTTAAAAACACTGGCTTGCCAAGTATGTGCTATATAAAAACTTAAATAGGAAATACACTGCAGTAAGCAATGTCTAGAATTTGTAATAGAGACATCAGAAGAAAACATAAGCCACGTTTTAGACAGACACTGGTGCATAAGCAGAGCCTTATATCAAAGAAAGCAAGAGAGAGAAGCTAAAGAAAAGGGTCACACTTCTGCACTCCTAAGTGCAGTAGTGTATGAGACCAAAATAACACAGAATGACTGAATAGTGACAATCTCAACTCACAAATCCAACTTTTCAACGGCGAACGGAAGGAGACAGATAATCTCTGAACTTTTGCTTCAGTCTTTTGCATTACACTACATGTGATAAAAATAAATTGAAAAGCATAATAGATTAATGGCAATTTAACTTTATATGTAGGCCTCTCAGTTAATGACAACTTGTATTACAAGCTCACAGAATGTGTGTCTATTCTTAAACAAACCTAAAACTAAAATTCTTTGCAAAGTAAATTTCCAAAACAATATTTCCATATAAATATACACAGCTGTTTAGACAAATTCCATGAAATCTCACTCCTTATGCAAATGTCACCTGAGTCAATGAAAAAAAAAAAAAACTTGTGCTAAAACAAGTGTTGTGCTTAAATAGCACATATTCATTATATAAGCAAATTTCCTAGAATAAATAATGCAGGTAAAACAGGATAAACCTGCCTCTCCATTAAAGGAGGTAAATAAGGGAGAAAAAAACCCATTTTACAGAGCAGGCACTATACTTATACTTTGTCACGACTTCATGAAGGTTGTGTATAAAGTACACAGCAAGCTGTGAGATGGAACAGTGTGTTTGAGGAACCATCTGTTCTACAGAGCAGCTCTGAGTCATGCCACCCTCTCCACTGCACAGCGTGCACTGATGATGTCAGAGCCTGACGATTGGTCAGAATGAGACAGATTATGTTGTTTGAAGTCAGGCAGCAAGATGCAAGCCCAACTCACAGAATTTCATATTCCCTTTAAAACAGATGGGCTTCAAAAAATGCAGAAAGCCAGCCATCACATTTTTTAAGGCAGTGGTTTTCACACCTCATTTACATTATCAGGACCAGGTTTGAGAACCACTAAGTTAAGAGATGCTGGGATCATGCCTTTAGCATGTGAGATAGATGCTGCTATTTCACTGCTATCCTTAAAATGACAGATACTTCCTTTTTTGCTGCACAAACTGTCAGAATTCAATGAGACTTTGATTAATGCAAAGTGAAGCTTCAGGCAAGGACACTAGATGGACAGAACAGACAAACCCAGGAGTGAATCGAGCTCGACCTAGACTGAAGGCACCAGGACAATGTTAACCAGCTATTAATTATGATTTTATGCTCCCATGCCTTTAAAAAAAAAAAAAAAGAAAATAATATTATATATGTAACAGACTTCAAATATAAAAAAATTTACACTATATTAATTATTTTAAGATATTAAAATAGAAATAGACAATATTAAAAAATTCAAAATTAAAATGCCCTACAGTATTGGACCCTAAAGGCTATGTGGTGGCTTTAGATCATCATGGATTTTAAGTGTCACAGCATCAGGACTGCTTTAGAGGGCATCGAGGTCAATTTAAGGATATAAGCTATTATGTAACAACTCTCATCTACGCATCTTAAATATTCATGTTCACGCGGTTTCATTTAATCGGTCCTAATAGCAACTGATAAAAACAGCACGAAAAAAACATTGAACATACATTCATCTGAATTAGGCTATTTGAGATTACACGACAGTGACTAGCCTGCTAATAACAATGTTAGTGCATTTATTTGTTTCTAACGTTACCTCGTATTACGGTGCGTTGAGAGAAGCACACACTGTTCAGTGTAAAGATCCGCATTACGATTCAGGACACAAGCTGCTCAGTCTGCTGTAGCACTGCAGCAAACCCATTTTCACGCATGTAATGGTCAAGAGAATGATGAATTTCATTGCCATTGCTTCTTACCTGAGTGGCTTTGTGGAATTGTTTCTTCAGTCCCGCTACAGACATGATTCCGACTGGACTAGTGCTGTTTTTACCCGAACGCCTGGTTGTGATGTGCAAAGATGTAAATATGCTCACAGGTACGTGGATGTGGACGTTCAAAGATAAACCCTTGTACACTGGGAATCACCACACTCGTAGGCTGATTATAGCAGCTGATGATGACGTGCCCGTGACATCACGCGTCAGATACCGCCTCTCGACAGATTACAGCAGAACCCCTCCTCCAGGGGAACCTTCAAGGTTAGTTCAAAAAGGCGTAACGCCAACAGGTAGACAGAGGCAGTTCTGTTTTACTGGAGGTCAAAGGAGGAGATGCCTGCGCGGAATAATCTACAACCGTGTTTGCATTAAATGTATATTTTGGAGTGAACCGTCACTGTTCATTAATTCGGTTTACATTGTGGTGGGGAAAAAACATGTATATTATTATATCCCATAAAATTAACCTAACAACCTACAAATGTCTGTATCCTACTGTCTGTATCCTACATAATTTTCTGATGAATTTGTTGATTTCTGAATTTATATTAATTTCAGGTAGAAATATTTTAATTATTAATTGTATTAATTGTAGCTATTTACCGTTACATAATAACAGACAAAATTTTGTTTTAATGTTCTAGAAAAATCCTAAAAATCAGGGGTGTAGCAATTGCAAACCTTACGATACAATACAAGTTTGTGGTATGAAGTTTGAGGATGACATATACTTCTGTAAATAAGTACAATCCACCATTTTCATTTAGTATATGTGTATATAATACATACAAGTGCATTTATATAACTATTAAGTTATTATATTATAAATTGTCTAGTGATCAATGTATGTTTAATATGAAAATAACTTTAATTCGGTTATATTAGATGTTTTAACTGTCCCTTATACCTGTGAACTTCGCTACATATATATTTCATAAATTTTTTTTTTGACAAAGGTGCCGACGGAGCAACAGGGTGAGCTGAAATTTTCAAACTACTGCAGTGGAGCCCAATAGGGGCGGGCTGCAGCCTGAGGGGGCGAGTGGAGCTCCACTCAAGGGCGGAAATACGTCACCTCCACTAGTGGAGCTAGCTACAGCTATGGCCGCATTATTGTAAGGGTAGGTTTAGGGTTGGGGTAGGTGTAGACGTTAATAAAACACAAATCAATATTGCGACATTTAATTACTGTATTTGCATTATTGTATGGGTAGGTTTAGGGTTGGGGTAAGTGTAGACGTTAGTAAAACACAAGTGGAGGTGACGTATTTCCTGTTCGAGAGTGGAGCTCCACTTCTGCAGCCAGACCCTTCTTGTTCATTGACAGACAGGTCTGACTCAGGTGTAAAAACAATCAAAACTTCCAGTTCAGCTGCGGGGCGTGGCTGAAACCGCGCTGTTCAATCACTGGCATGAGCGTTTTGAATCAGTATCGCTAATGAATATTTCAATATTTTAGGAAATGTAAGTGAGCTATGCTCAAATATAAAGCTTGCCCTCTTTAACAATGCAGTTAAACTAAAGGTACGAAGCAAACTTGTATGAAGCTGAAATAACCTTTACATTAGCAACAACAGTGAAATAAGACTGCGTGATTTATCTGTCAGTCAAATGCACATAAATGTGTAGTTTGTTACTATAGCAACAGTGGACTCAAATTTTCAGTAGAAAAAAAGAGCTTTTTATTTAACATATTAACCCATACCCACTTTATTTTTATTTTTTTTACTGGCACTTTTCTATTCATACTGTTTTAATCCCTCATTTCTTTGATCAGACCTCTCACTTACCCTTCTTTGCTTTTGCCCTTCTTAAAAAAACATTCAAATGATCTTATGTGGACTCACTTTTCAAAATTAGTAATAAACAAATCACTCTTAGCTACAGGGATACCTAGTAATTTGCTTAGCATAGCGTCAAACACAACATTTTACACACAACACAACAAAAGATTAATATCATGTTTTGCTCCAAAATCACTATATACACATAATTCGTATTTTAAATAACTTATGTGGTTCATGTTGCTCCTTAACAGAGTGAGACAGAAAATTTATTATTTTATAACATTCTATACTGTGATACAGGCTATGTCGATTAGTATTGCATTATACTGCAGATTATTCTTATGAAAATACCCGAGAAGTCATAAGTTTAAGGTTGTGTCCGAAATCGCTCCCTATACCCTTAAATAGGGCACTATTTGAGGGTACAGCCATTTGTAGTGGTGTCCGAAACCATAGTGGACGATGTTGAGTGCACTCATTCAATCCCACAATGCACCGCAATAACGAGCATGCTCAACGGCTAGAGAATACCCATAATACACTGTGAGAGTCGCGCTAAATGAATTCCCGCGTCTTGCCAGGAGATGGCGCCAGCAACTGAATCAATCATCCATTCATTTCCAAATCGCGCTGGTCCAGCATAATATCATAAGTGTATAAATTCCTTTTTAATTGATCATTAAATCGTTTAAAAGGTTTGAACATGCTAGTTTCCATGGCAGAGTTCAATGTAAATATTCATTACTAATAGAGCTGCCAGTTTGCTACATTTTAAATGATTATTAAACAGCAAGCACAAACTATGCGAAATCGGCAGCTCTTCCGGTGCACTCTGTGTCCGAATTCACTCACTTTTTTCATTCACTCCTTCAAGTGGACTATATTAGTGGAGTAATGTAGGGAATAGTGAATGAGGGTATAGGGGCAATTTCGAACACAGCATAATTCTCCTATGAATCTCACCACTTTCTTCATGAGGGCGCCCTCTGGCTTCCAGTATGAATGAAACAGAAAAATTACATGACAGTGTTTAACGCTCCATATTGCCAACATCGCCTCATTTTGTGTAAAACTTGTATTTAAGTAAATAATTTCATAACTGTGCAGCGTGTCTTGGACGGTGTGGGCATAGAGGAAAGTTGAAGTCAGGTCAACTTTATGGTAATGAGCTATGACATGGTTCAGCGGCAACCAATCGGAATGTAGAAATCCTCCGCTTGAAAGGATTCCAGAGTATGCAGTCGTGTAAACTTTTTCCGACTAAACATTAGTTCCCATTAGAATCTCATGCACCCACACCGATCTCCGACATCTGCTCTGCAGGTAGAGCAATGCCACACCAAAGACAACCACTTGATGATTCATAGTGATGTGAATTTGATAAGAAGCGCAACACTATTTATAGGCAACATTTTCACTCTAGAACGCTTGTTTTTCAGTGGGAATGCAATTCATTTGCTCAAAACAACACCGATTTGACCAATTGCATTAGGCTACACTTCAACCAGGACAGTTATTGTAATGTAGGCAGCACACAAATTAATGTTAATGTTAATTAAAGACCAAGGCTAGTAAACGTCTCCTATAAACTGCATGTTGAAATTAGACTAGCACTTAACCATGAACACAAAACCCACAGCACACAAATGGCTTTTAATTGGTTTATTTCATTAGCAAACATGTAACTATAATTGTCAAGGTCTTTCCATCGATCAATTTTTTACTTTCACATTTGAACAATTTCATGAGGTTAACTTATACCCTAATTGTGGTCAGTCTACACAAATACGATCAACATGCTTGTTTGCTTTGCGGCCCCTTTAAATAAAGACCAAACTTTCAATCTACATCAGAGTGTCCACGAATCTTTCGACAGCGTTGTTGGCAGGGCAGCCAGAGCGAATTTTGACACCCTCGCCGGTGGCGGTGTGAAGCAACAGTCAGTAGCAATACTTTTACTTAAGAACAATTTTTTAGTACTCTTTCTACCTCTGATAGGTAACCGGTGTAGAGATGATAAAATTGGTGCTATATGATCATATTTTCTTGACCTAGTAAGAACTCTAGTAGCTGCATTTTAGACTAATTGTAGCTTGTTTATTGAGGATGCAGGACAACCAGCTAGTAATGCATTACAGTAATCTAGTCTAGAGGTCATGAATGCATGAACTAATTTTTCTGCATCAGAAACAGATAACATGTTTCGTAGCTTAGCAAAGTTTCTGAGATGGAAGAAGGCTGTTTTTGTAACATATGAAATATGATTTTCGAAAGTTACTGTAAGTTGTTGTCTAATATAACACTAAGGTCTTTAACTGTAGAGGATGAAGTAACAGTGCTATAAACTCATGTGCTATGATGGGGCCTGAATCCAAACTGAAATTCTTTATAGATGGCATTTTTTGCAAGAAGGAGCACACATTTTCTAGTATTTTAGACATAAATGGAAGGTTTGAAATGGGTTTGTAATTTGTTAATTCATTTGTATCCAATTGTGGTTTCTTAATGAGAGGCTTAAAGGGGTCATATGCCACTTTTACAAGATGTAAAATAAGTCTCTGATGTCCCCAGAGTGTGTATGTGAAGTTTTAGCTCAAAATATCCCACAGATCATTTTTATAGCATGTTAAATTTGTCACTTTTTGAGGGTGAGCAAAAATGCTCAGTTTTTGTGTGTCCCTTTAAATGCAAATGAGCTGCTGCTCTCAAGAAGAGGGCGGAGTTTCAAGAGCTCTTGTTAGCAGCGCCGATTACCTCACACAGACTCACTGAAAATGTCAGAAACTGTTCAGCCTTTTAAATTCAAAACGGAGTGACAACAGTAACGACATGAGAATGCAACAGGACGTTTCTGAATAACTTATGTTATCATCTTGCTTTTATGACATGCTATTGCATTTGTGTTATGTAGTGTATTGCAATAACATGGCCTCACCCCCTTTGTTGCGTGTTCTCGGGGGCAGGGTTTATGTAAATTTTAGGGTTAGTGATGTCACCAACCCGGGAAGAAGCTCGTTGTAGTCCCTACCAGCTGTTTGTTGTAGTCCTTAAACAGAGAATTCTTTAAAAGTAAATATCTCCCTTTGCTTTGAACTTTGAGCATCCTAACTTTGCAGGTGTTGTTTATGCTCTTAACAGCAACATCACACTCTAACTAAAGTTAAAAAAAAGTGAAATCATAATCAACCACCCCTTTAATAACTGCCAGCTTGAACAGTCTTGGGACATGACCTAGAGATAAAGATGAGTTAATAATATTGAGAAAAGGCTCTTCTGCTACAGGTAACAACTAGTCTCTGGCCCTCTGCATAGGGTGTCTCTCATCCATAGTAACTGTTGAAAACACAAATCCATGACTAAATGACATTGTCGACTCCCCCACATTTTGTAGAAAGGGTGTAGGCTGCATTAAAGCATTACAAGCACTTAGCACATGACTACATAACTTCACTTTTTCACATTACATCATCAACCATCACCACTAACTCTCCAGTGCCACCTACAGGTCTGATGGTGACACCACAAGCACTTGACTCATATCTAGGAAATTAGTCATGCTCTCGTGCAGTGGCTACAGCCGACATTGTTTCATCTTATTTGCAGTGAGTGAGCAACGAAATGGAACGAGCAAGCAGCACATATATAATGACACATTATTGAAAATGAAAAAAAAAGAGAGATTTTTTTCATGTGACCTTGACTACGCATAATGGAATTGAGACAGCAGGAATTTCATTTTGTTGACGCTGGGTCTTAAAAAAATAATGCATGAATAATTAGGGGTGTAACGGTACGCAAAAATGACGGTTCGGTACGTACAACTGTTTTGACGTCACGGTTCGATACGGGTTTGGTACAGCAGGGTGAGAAAACTAAAAAAAATATTTTTTATTAAACTGGTTTACTGAACACACTGTGTTTCTGTCTTTAAATTCATTCAATTATAATAAAAATAATTCTTAATTTTAATATCTAAATCTATCTCTGCTAATGCTGCAAACTATATAGGGAGCCCTTAATATATTACATTACAATAATATTAAAGGTTACAATTAACAACAGAGCCCAAACTATTAAATTTATTTTTTGATATAATCATCAACACTCAAATCATTAAAACATTTTTTATGTAAACATGTAAATTGCACATAAGGCAGTTTTTGCATTCAATTCTATCTAATTATAAAAATATGTTTCTCCAATTCGTTGAAATATAATCATTTACACAGTGGCTGTCATAACCTGTTAGTGATGTCTTAATTATTTAATGTATGTTTAAATAAATCCATCATGAAAACAAGTTAAGAAAAATATAATTAGGCTATAGGATATAAGATATAATATGCTAGGTTATATGCTCTCACTGGTGGCGGTGTAAACGCACAGTTATGATATATGCTAGGTGATATAATAGGCTATATATATATATATATATAAGATAGGCTATATATAGTGCATATATTTTTAGCAAAAGAGTTTATTTCTCTATTGAACTAACAAGCTGTAGACACTGAATGGCTTTTCTGGGGTAAATATAATGCTATGTGACATTATTTACAAGCTGTTTTTTTGACTCTCCGCGGTTGAAGCACTGATTAATTGATTACACGAAATATGATACTTTTCAATAAGTTGTACTGTATCTTTCAACATACCTTCAGATGTTCATTCATGTTTATTCTGTAACTAGTATTAAAGGGGACCTATTATGCCCCTTTTTACAAGACGTAAAATAAGTCTCTGATGTCCCTAGAGTGTGTATGTGAAGTTTTAGCTCAAAATACCCCGCAGATAATTTTTTATAGCATATTAAAATTGCCACATTTTGAGGGCGAGCAAAAACCATTTTTGTGTGTGTACCTTTAAATGCAAATGAGCTGGTGCTCCCGGCCTCTTTCAAGAAGAGGGTGGAGCTTCAAGAGCTCATGCTCCCGAGTAAGGATAATCACAGAGAAGCTGCTCGCTGCAGAGCAAATGGGTGGAGGTTACGTGTAGCTCCTCCTCGCTAGAAGTCCAGTGAGGAATGTACAACCACACCCTAACTCTACCCACAACTATATCTCTCCACCCCATTCGACATCCAGAGAGGTGGAGAGCGCTATTCCTCCACCCCACTGGACGTCCAGAGAGGCGGAGCTGGCCGTCATAGACTCTGCAGTGAGTACCACTTGTAATCTAATGCACTGAAAATGTCAGAAACTCTCAGTAGCAGTGTTCGGAGTCAGACAATAATGCCTACAGAGCCAGAGAATATATGCTGCATGAAGATAGAACAGGTATAGTTTAGTTTAATTACGGTTATAAATTATGTTGTCATTTTGCTTTTATCCACTATTAGTACAAGCCTGTTTTAGTGGACCTCGTCCGAATGATGGCCAAAACTTTACTAATTAGTTTTATGAAATTATTGTACATCACACAAAAATGAAGCATCTGTTTCACTTCAAAAAACACTAAGAGGTAAATAAAACAGTACAAGAAATGCGCATTAAAGTCTTATCCATAAACTGTTTCTCTCTCCAACAGTAAACAAATATATACAGACCTTATGCCTTTTTCAGAGGTGCCTAATAAACTGGTAACCTATATCCATAAAAAAACTCTGATGAACTGTAATAAAGTGTGCGCTCACCCTTTCATTACTGCCGTATCTGTAACTGTTATTGCTCTGGAGACTGTAAGCTGGATCATGAACTGATCCATCCTTGAGTAATAACTTTTTAGCAAAACCTGTGTTTTGTATTGTCCCTTTGTATTGACCCTCGTTCACAAAGCATGTCTGGTATAAAATGATTCACGCAGACATAAAGGAATTAGTATATGGGGGTGCATTCCCTTCAAAAATAAAACTAATCCACTGCGCCTTTAGCGGCTTTGATGTCAGGAGTACATGGAGGCTGTTATGTTCACTCTTACATCCAACAACAAAACACGTTGCTCACGAGACATTCTTGTCGCTACAGCTGCTCCAGCCTGGAGAAAATGGCAGACAGTGTACAACTTGCTCAGGATGGGGTCTGTGCTAATATGGCAGAGTCCATCAACAGTCGTGGGTGGGGCCTATGCAAAGTGACGTCACATGATTTGGGACGAATACATGTACCGTTACACCCCATCAATAATACATTCTAAATAATATAGGCCTAAAAATAATATTAACTTTAAGTGTTGCAATAAGCATTTTACTGTCTCTTCATGTTATCTCAGATCTCCATGTGGATGCCATCTGGAGGTTTTTCAGTTGAATTTGCATATCGAATCGTGGCCGAGTTGGTTGGTGAGAGAGATCACTCTGACTGGCTGTTCAGCTTAGCGAATCAATGCATGAGAAAAAATGGAACTGACGAAAGCAAACAAACGAGAGTAAAGAGAGATCATATTCCTTCCTTTCAGAAAAGAAGCGAAAGCAGCAGTCGTAAACTGAGCACCATTATCAGTAACAATACCCAATGGGTTGCCATGGCGTCCGAAGACTGATGACAGAAACGAAGCCACAGAATCCGTAGTGACAGTGTAAGTAAAGGAGACCTCATGCCATTTGCTGTAATAATCAGTTAATATTAGGGGTGTAACGGTACACGTATTCGTACCGAACCGTTTCGGGGCTTTCGGTATGGTGCACGTGTGTACCGAAGCATTATATTGCAACATTGTAGCCTAACCACCAATAATCGCAATAAGCTCTGCGTTTTTTTACTTTCTATAAGAAACAAAGTGTCATCCTTCAAATTCTGTCCACGAAATCACGAAATTCAAACAGAAAATGCCGTTTTGACGCTCTGATGCGGTATGACAGATGGCGCCTCAGTTCAACCGGCAGCGTGAGCGTGGAGCGCGAGCGAACGCGATCATCTCTTCCTCTTTAAAACTAGTTACAGAATAAACATGAAAGTACATCTGAAGGTATGTTGAAAGATACAGTACAACTTACTGAAACGGTCATAGCTCTTGTAATCGCTCAATCAGTGTTTCAACGGGCGGAAAGACGTCAATAACACAGCTCGTAAACAATATGTCAAGTAGCATTTACCTCAGAAAAGCCATTCAGTGTCCACAGCTTGTTAGTTCGCTAGAGAAATGAAATCTTTCGCTTAATATATGCACTGTATAAGCCTATATATTCATTATATTTTACTTAACCTTTTAGTGATGTCTTGATTAGGTAAATTTCAACCCCTGACAAGCCAGCCAGGATGATGGTTATCCTCTACTGAAAATACTGCAAGCGCTGAAGAAAAAGAGGTGCTGGCCTAAAAACGAGGTGTGTTCAGGTGCATAGTTGGCATGTTGCTATTTTGAAGCAACTGAAAACGACTGCGCCATTGACCAACAAAAACCTGGTCTAAAGTCAAGGTACACAACACGTTTACGCTTTGCTTGTTGCACACACAGGGACACGCGGCAGCACACAAATGTCAAATATTAAAAATAAAAGGATTACAATGTAAAAGATTATTATTGTGTACATGAAGATAAATAATGGATAGACATTGCATGTATCAGAATTTGGAAGTAATGACGAATGAATTTGGCTAATTATTTGACCAATTGTGGCAATACACACATGTATTTAAACTGACTTGTCAGGTTGAGGGTGTTTATATTCCGCCATGTAAATAGCAATCCGCCAACTGCCTGGCTTTTAAAGGGAATAGGAGATGACACTCTGATTGGTTTATTGCACGTTATGCCCAAAAAACACTCATGACTCATTAAAAGACTAGGTACAACCCTTTTGGATCATGTGCCTGGTGCGCCGACCATTTTTTCATCGTTAAACTAGCAAAAGTGGATTCGGACACACCCTAAGTGCACCTGCGGCATGCACTTCAGACCAAGCGCTTAGATTGTTAACATAGGGACCCATGAGGTAATGACTGTCCTCGTGCAGTGGCACTTGATAGTAAACATTAGTTAGGTCGATGGTAGAGAAAACAGTAGAACTTTTTAGAGCAGAGAGTAGTTCATCCATGTGTGGCAATAAAAAAGAATCCACGATCACTGCTTTATTTGGCTCTCTGAGGTCAACACACATCCTAATTTTACCTGACCTTTTCTCCGTAACAACAATTGGTGACACCCATGCAGATGCATCGATATCACCCCCAGCTGCTTGCCAACGATTTAATTTCTCTGACACAGCACTGTGAACAGAGAGTAGCAGATGGCGAAGTTTTTTGGTGCACAGGTGTGACTGTTTTATACAGCTTTACATGGTGTATAAAGATTTTAGCACACATAAACTCAGCTGACTCAGCAACAGGAAGAGCATTAGGAGGCAGGACTTGATTGTTTTCAATCCTCACATGCACTGCAGACATTAGGTCCCTCCCCATGAGTGATGTCCCTTTGTCCACAATGAAGATTGTAGCAGGAACTGAGTGGTTATGTAGGGAAACGTTCGCTGACAAACACCCATCTGATCGGCAGCAGATTCAATCTGGCTTGCTATGGTAACAGCTCTGTCCAGTGTGAGATCAGTTTCTAGTAAAAGTCTCTCAAGTATTCGTGGGCTAAGCACATTCTCTACTTACTGATCGTGAATCATTTCGTCAGTACTGGCACTGAAATCACATAAAACATTCACTTACATTTTTGCGCGTGTGAAGGATGATGTTTTATGTTGATATTGGAATGCCAGTGAAGTACAAAGCCTAGTAGTAGTACTAATAGTTTATCATCCAAAAAACATCTTGAATATGGAAACATTCAGATTCATGCCAAATGAGAGAGCCTCTCTCCACGTACTGTGAGTTTTCTCTCTCCTGTATAAAATGAGTGTTTTCCCTTACAGGCACTCTCTCTGGGAGTTGGTCGTTCCTCGATGTTGGCCAGCTGACTGGAGCTCGTATCGACTGAACCAGTATCCTCCTACACTACTCTCTGCATCCGAGTCTATCAGATCACTGTCTTTGTTGTCCACATTGTCGGCAGTTGTATGTCATTTTCTGTCTTTCAGGTCTCGTGGATCTTCTGTATGACTTCACATTGGCTCTCGCTCAGATGTCCTAAGTCAACAGGAGGATGCCACATGGCCTTGTTCATCCCTCCCTCTTGTGTCTCTGCAGTCTGCCTCACTCCACTCGTTCGCTGAGAATCCACTATTTTCTCTCTCCGCTGCAGTGTTCTGAGGACTGTGCCCTGCAGTAGAGCTACGTCAAATCCTGTGTAATTCCCTATGGGTACAGAGATACACAAGTCACCTATATTTGGTATCTCCAGGAGTCCTCTACAATATTCAAACATCTCAAATGGGTGTTATCTTCTTGTGGTTCAAACAAGATTACTGAGTCCATCTGTGCAAACTTTGGTTAAACTCGGCACTGAACCCAGGCGACCTGTCCAGCCGGAATGACGACCCCTCTCTGACTGACATTTAAATGGCCACTTTCTTCATTTTCCTCCATAGTCCATATCACCTTGATTAGGGTTTGTGCCTTCTCATTTGGGACATCAATGGCTCTGGCTTGTAGCGTGGTAAGAGTCATTCAGGTCACCCCTAAATCAGTTCTTCTACTACATTAATGCCCAGAAATGGTCTCTCAGTCAGCATCTTACTCACAAGAAATAGGACATTGATGGACAGGCTGGGTTTCTCGTTTCCTAGCAAGTTGTCTGTAATGACTGTCCATTCGTCGAATGGAATAGGATCCCCATTCACAGCATAGACCTCCAGGTCGTTTCCACATCCTAGTAGGTCTCACAGTGGCCTCACCTCAACACTGGGTAGATATTTCTCCTTCCACACGTGAAACATACCTCACTGTCCTCCAGATCCAGTTCAGTTGTGTCGTGTCCAGGTACTGGCCCGAGACCCTTGGCAATGTGGAACAGTTCGTCAGCAGGTAAGATGACTAAGTCTCTCTTGAGGTCCCACACCAGCCACTTTCTAGAACAGTTCACCATGATGCTGCTCTCTGTCATTCTTTCTGTGGCAGCCTCGACCTCAGGATGAAGATAGTCGTCTGCCGATCACCTGGCACATGCCTCATGTCTCATTGCTCTTTGAGGTTGCTGCCTGGTCCCAGTGGCTCTGAGATGCTTGGATCAGTATTCTCATGTCATGTAGAGCCAATCCCAGATGAGCCCCCAAGATGAGCCCCCATCTGTTGCAAGCCCTGCTTCTGGAGACCTGACAGATTATTGTGAATACAGGAAACAAAGAAGAGAATCGGGAGTCGCGTCTGTTCTTTGACAACTCCTCTGCATTTATATTTATCGATAATCAATCAATCTTCAACATCCACAAACAGTAGTTTCTTCAAACACAAAAATAAAGCTTTAGAATCCCCTTTTCATTGTTTGTCTCTTTCTTTCATTTTTTTCACAGTTTGTCTTTCTCATTTAATCTGTTTAAACATTCAACAACCTTTCATTGAATGTATTTTCATTGATCAACACAGTTAAAGGGTTAGTTCACCCAAAAATGAAAATTCTGTCATTTATTTCTCACCCTCATGCCGTTCCACACCCGTAAGACCTTCGTTAATCTTCGGAACGCAAATTAAGATATTTTTGTTGAAATCCATAGCCAGCAAGATCCATAAATGTACTAAAAACTTATATATTATATTTAAATCAGCTCATGTGAGTACAGTGGTTCAATATTAATATTCTAAAGCAACAAGAATATTTTTTGTGCACCAAAAAAAAAAAAATAAAAAAAAAAATAACGATATAGTGATGGCCGATTTCAAAACACTGCTTCATGAAGCTTCGGAGCGTTATGAATCTTTTGTGTCGAATCAGCGGTTCGGAGCACCAAAGTCACGTGATTTCAGCAGTTTGGTGGTTTGACACGCGATTGACACAAAAGATTCAAAAGACAGTATATAAAGCATTTTCTCTGCACTACACGGCCCACACAACACTTTTAGTAATAACATCAGATTTTTTAAATTACTTCACAAATAGACCTCACTGTACATTGCAATTAACAGATGTTACGATATTTTCTCAAACGTTCATGTTATTTACCTGTGAATACAGGAAACAAAGAAGATAATCCGGAATCGTGTCTGTTCTCTGCCAGCTCCTTTGCGTATATGTGCAGCAGCTGCAGAGATACATATTCATATTCTGCAGAGGTACATATTCTTCCCATATCAAAATAGGTCTTTGCTCAGATTGTCCATGTAAAAAGGTAAGAGTCCTTTCTCAATGTCCATATTCAGAGTTCAAAAGAGAATATATTTATTAATTACTCTATAATATTTGTGTACACACTTTCTGTGGGTATACTACAATTGTAGGGGAGAGTGGGGTAAGATAAGCCAGTGGGTAAGTTGACCCACCCCCTGTATCTTGGCAACCGTACTATTTTATTGTCATGTGACCATATATTTTAGAACCACCCATCATTTCTGCCAGACTGTGAAAAGGAGAAGCACATGGGAGGAGTGGAAGTCACTTATTTACTTTAAAAACTATTTTTGGTTTGTCAAAGTAAAATTTTAACATAACAGATGTAATGGCTGTTTCATCAAAGCAAATTTGTCCAGGTCTAAAAATATTTATGATGAATACTGGTGATTTAGCAATGTATAAAACCATGCATGTCATTTAGCTAAATATTATTCCGAAGTGGTAAGCTAGCTAACTTTTCCTAAAATGGCAGCTATGGGGCAAAGTGATCCAAATGCTGTGGGGTAAATTGAGCCAGTGTTTTAACTTACCCTATCAAAAGGCAATGAGTTAAATCTGAAGTATAAACTGGTGTCATTTCAATGTAATATTACGCAACTGGTTTAGTTTATCTTTATTTTCGAGTTTATTTGATAGGAATAGTGTACAAGTACGCCAAATCCTTCTCTGATACGAACCAGAGGATGTTTAATCATATATATCTTTCCACCTGTAGTCTCTAATGGCCTAACATGGTCGACATTGCAGAAAAACTACCATGTCAAGAACCTTTTGACTAAAATGTTTATTAGTTTCAGTGACATTTATTCTTTCTTATTTAGTTTTTTTTTTTAAATTTTACTCAACAAACTCTGTTTAGTCTGTTTATGGGAAGGTTAACAACTTTGATGTTCAACATATTGTTTCAGAAATGCAAACAATTAAACATGCTGAAATTTCAACTTCATTTGGTTGGTTTTATGTTGTTTAAGTTAGCTTTAAAAAATAAATATTTGTAAAATATTTTTACAAAGAATATTTGTAAAAGGAAATTTGATTATTAAATTCGTTTTTAAAATAGGCACATTATCTTTAAAATTTCACAGATTCCGAATTTGATTCAGATTCAGTTAGATGGTCACCCACCTATACTGACTCAGCTCAACTTACCCCTAACCTGGGGTAAATTGAGCCAGAGGATCACTTTTTTATAAGAAGGCATATTTTTAGAACCCTTTGTCATAGATGTATTCTTATCATTTAAAATGACAGGAAACATCCTGAAATTACTTTAAATACTTACATTGTACTTCTGCCTCATTTTCCCTTATCTTGAGGACCACATAAGTAAAAAATGGCTTATCTTACCCCACTCTCCCCCTATTCCTAAGTAGATCATGGAGTCCTTTTGTGCAATTAGTTTATGATCAACTTATTCTCACGATGCTTTTGGAAACAAGGCCATGCATTTTGAATGTGTGGGCATGCGGGCCATGTCTGTTTTGTCATTATGCATTAAGGGGCCATTCACGTGTCTTTTACGTGCTCAAGTTCCTTATTTTAAATGTAGACGCATGACAAGTGCGCTCATACTGGCTGTGTTTTCAAATCACCCCCATTCACTATTCCCTACATTACTCCAATAATATAGTCCACTTGAAGGAGCGAATGAAAACAAGTAAATTCAGACACTGAGTGAACTAGGAAGGGCAGTTTTGTGTATTTTTAGCTTGCCATTTAATAATCATTTGAAATTTAGCAAACTGGCAGCTCCAGTAGTAATGAAAACAGTTATTTTTAACTCTCTTATAGAATCTAGCATGTATAAATCTTGATTAAACAATTTAATAATCAATTAAAAAGGAATTTATACCTGTATGAAATTACACTGTAGCCACTTTTGACCAGCAGTTTGGATGATGGATAGATGGATGATTCAGCTGCAGGCGCCATCTTCTGGAATTCATTTGGCATGACCACCACAGTGCATTATGGGTATTTTCTAGCTGTTGAGCCTACATTGTTTAAACATTCATTATTGCGGTGCATTGTGGGATTAAATGAGTGCCCTCTATAACATCCACTATGGTTTCGGACACCACTACAAATGGCTGTCCTCCCAAATAATGCCCTATTAAAGGGTAATGGGGGTGATTTTGGACACAGCCAATGTTTGTTTTTATTACACTTCACCAAACCCATGCTACAAATGAACCAGAATTGTGTAAAACCCAGTAAACCTTGAATCGTACTGATGACAATGTGAGTTAGTAATTTGATAGTAGTGAAATTATGGCATATGTTGTCGTCATTACATTGTCAGTTTCTAACTCATGAAACTATCAAAAAGTACCAATATATTACGTAACTGGTATGTTGTGTGTTAGCTAGGTTGTCACTCCCGTAAATTACTGAACTGTGTGTGTACAAAAGAGGATTAAGCAATAATAGGTGAGACCGAATTTAGCAGTATACATGGCCTATGAATCCTTGATTCATGCTTTACAAAATGAAAGCCTATATCTCTGGTTTCATTTCCATCTATAAAACTTTTCCACTATATTTGATTTTCCAAAAAATAAATGAATAAATAAATAACTCCCCCTAGGCTGTTCATCCGATCTTCACCAAACTTTGTACAAAGCAGCTATAGACTATGCTGGTAAAATTTTGTCAAAAGAAATTTGATACATTGAAGCATTGCGAAGATATTAGCCAATTAAATTGTCTGCCATTACACATTTTAATGCATTTTTTTAATCAAACAAACATGGCTTCCAGTAGCCAATAAAACATCAAATCTGAATGGCTGATTGTTACAAAATATAGCTGACACTATCCCCTGGTTTCACAGACAAGGCTTAAGCTAGTCCTAGACTAAAATGCATATTTGAGCTGTTTTAGCTGAATGCAACTCGCACTGACATATCTTAAAATATGCTATTGCTATTGTTTTGTCTCAAGATGCACATCAGTAATGTTTTTTTTTTCTCTAAGGCACATTTATAAAAGCTACTTAAATGTCCTAATTGAACTAAGGCCTAATCCTGGCTTAATCTAAACCCTGTCTGTGAAACCGGGCCTTAATGATGTTTTATTAACAAAGTCCGAGGAGCAGGTTCAGATAAATAAGCTAATTAGGACAAGTGGAGAGCATTCAGTTTATCAACTCAGCCAATTACAAGAGGTATATATACAGCAGACTTACCTCTGTTCATCTGACAGCTTATCAGCATCCCTCCACCACCCCATCTCCTCACTTCTAGTTCTGTCTATTCTTACTACAACCGGGGGAGAGTCTTCTGGGTTCGGGCCAAAATTCACTATGTCAACTGTGTAGGAGACTGACATAGAAGACAAGAAATTGTTGAATAAAGGTGTTGTTTTTGTGCACAAAAAGTATTCTCATCGCTTCATAGTCTAAGGCATAGTCGTCGCTTTAGTGCCTTTCTGGACCTCAAAAGGTGCAATGACATTGCTGCCTATGTGTGGTTCAGAAACCCTCGGATTTCATCAAAAAATATCTTAATTTGTGTTCCAAAGATGAACAAAGGTCTTACGGGTTTGGGATGACATGAGGGTAATTAATAACAGAAATTTTATTTTTGGGTGAACTAACCCTTTAAACTTTAATATAAAGTTAGTGAGAATTGACCACAAGGTGGTGATTCCTTCAGTGCCCCTGAGTCAGTTGATCATATGTGTATCTGTTTCTATGTGAAAACTTTTCCATGAGTTTTTGAAAAACCTACTTTTTATTTTTTTTTTTTTAACTTGTTTGTCTGTATCATTGTGGAGATATTGGCTGATATGGTTTTAGGTGTGGCCCATAATGACTAATTGCATTGCATCTTGTGAAAACAATGTCCAAATTTGGTATAAGTGGACAACAAGCTCAGTTTCATGAATTTCTGATGCTCGGAGCACTAACAGCAATTTTTAAAGGGTCAGCCATTTATATCAATGGGCATATGAGAGATGAAGGCCGTAAAGTAATCTTGTCCACCAGAGGGAGACACAGGATAACAAATTGTTTCTCATAGTTTAAATAGGTCTTATAGTTTAAAATCTGTGTGATTCAATATACTGACTTGAAGTAAATAAATGCAAAAAAAAAAAAAAAAAGTATTATAGTTTTATAAAATTTAATAAGGTCTAATTTAATTAGTTTGCAAAGAACTCTATGATCTCCAAAATTCTTATAATTCATTATCTTAATTGTATATTCTAATGATACTGAACACATATTTGTTAAGTTCCCAAATGTGACTTAATGCATTCCTTTACAATTAAAAGGAAGAGACAATGTTATTTGTCTATTTTAATACAGTAGAATAATACTTCCACAAATTATATAAAGTTGGTGCTATAATGCATAGCACTAGCAGAGTGAATGACACTTGTGGCTACTGTATGTGCATTGCATTAAAATGGCTTTCCCATATTAGTAAACTCTGTGATGTCAGTCATCAGAAATAACCTTTAAATGCTACGCAGTTTTCTTCATCTACGTGGATGAGGAGAAGAGCTTCAGTTTCACTCGCTGTCTAATTTGACAACATTTGTTGACTTCTGAGTGACAGACATAAGGGGCTGTTCACACAGAATGTGTTTACGCTGTTAAAAATGTGAGATGGCACACAATAATATCCAAATGTAAAGCTGCAATGCTGATGGATGCAAAAGAAGTCAGCTAGGGTCTCGAAACTCGTTTTTATTTACCTTCACATAGCATTTGAAAAACACAGCACCCATATGTGAGATGCTGAAAAATCAGCCAGACACAGCATGATGGTTAAAGACGCTTGTCTATGTTTACATAAAAAAAAAAAAACAATTGAAAATCAGTACATTGGAACACAAAAACACATTCTTTAAGTGCCCTGTGAAGTGGACCTCACAGGGTATTCCTGCATCTTAAGTCAGATTCCAGTTCAGTTGGAAGTGCCCCGCAAACAGCATACAAAATAAGGGGACATCTACACACTTCACAGGAAGTGCACAGGGACATTTACCCACCAGACACTGAACATCACTCCAGTATGCCGAATGCAAGAAGTTTGACTTGGATAAATGCAGTGAACATGAGTCCCAGTAGTGGTTTGTATGTATGTGGTAGTTTATGGGTATAAAGTGTGCAAGATGCAACAGGACAATAAAACCACACCGTTAGACATTTCAAGGGGATTTTACAGTAACTTACTGGCAACACTGTTGCCAGTAAGTTACTGTAATTAAGATTTACAGTACTTTAACTGTATTTCAGTTTTACAGTAACTACATGGTACTGTAATTATATAATACGGTACAATTACTGTAAAAAACCCAGGTAATCAGTACACTACTGTAATTCTTTTTTTGTCCTAAATATAAATTAGATTTCATAATTTTTATATTGAATTAATTTTATTTTTATCCTAAGAAAGTACCACTGACATACAATTCAAACAGACAAAATTATTGCAAAATATCATTTTTTAATTTAAAACATTGCATATATATCACAAAATAAACAGTCTGCCAATGCTGAAAAGGATGTGTTAAAAATGAGTTTAGAGACAACCTTTTTTTGTGTTAATTTTAACTCATTAAGCTGCGTTAATGTTTTTAACAAAGTAAATGTGCCAGAAAGGTTAGCACAAATATGTGTAAACATGTTAAATTAACACATTATGTGTTGTCCTTCACTACACTTATTATGTTAAAAAACAAAATCCTAAACAAAACGTTAGCATTTGACAAAATGAATGTAAAGTCAATGGTTGTTTAGCTCATTGTCAAAAAATTATTATAATTAAATATCAACAATTACATTCATAAAACTGCAGAATATAAATACATTTTTAAGCAGTCAAAAAGAACATATTGAACATGACAAAACAGTTCTTTTCTCAATCTCATTAGGTAACATGACACATAACCCCACTTTCAAAATCATTTCACTATTTCCAAAATCTAAAGTCATTTATAACCTTTTATTTTATAATGATTATGTACAATGCTTCTGAACATCCATTTATGAGACTATGAGAACGTGCTCAGAAGTTAAGTTCAGGCTTTGACAATAGCTCCCTCTTGTGTATAAACAATGTATGTGCATTTCCAGACCAAAATTTCAATGAAGAATTGATGCCGTTCAGTGATGAGATGCAGGACTTAATTGACTGAGGAATTAATAGACTGGGGTTTTAGCTGGTAGATAATGGCACCCCACGAGCAGTGCAATTTTACAATCATATTTAAAATGGAATTTATTATACAATATGATATTTCCTATGTGGTGTTTTTCTAACATTATTCTTAAAGGTTTAGTTCACTTTCAAATGTAAATTACCCCAAGCTTTACTCACCCTAAAGCCATCCTAGGTGTATATGACTTTCTTCTTTCTGATGAACATAATCAGAGAAATATTAATAAATATCCTGACGCGTCCGAGCTTTATAATGGCAGTAAGCGTTACCAAACGAGTATGAGCTGAAGAAAGTGTCTCCATCCACATCCATCCATCATAAACGTTCTCCACATGGCTCCAGGAGGGTTAATAAAAGCCTTCTGAAGCAAAGCGATGCGTTTGTTTAAAAAAAAAAAAAAAAAAATCCATATTTAACAAGTTATGAAGTTAAATATCTAGCTTCTGCCAGACCGCCTTCCCTCACTAAGGTCTTTTACTAAAAGTCTATTATCCCTTGTCCAATTGTTTTATCCTCTAAAACTACTGTACTATACAATTTACAGTACAGCATTCAAAATACTATCTGAATAGATAAATTAGTTGAAATATCAAAAATTAAGTACAAATAAATAGAGAATAAATTAGTAGAATAGCTATTTGTTCAAAATAACTGCAATATATAATTTAAAATAGTACTATACATATATACATACTGTAAAATAACAACAACAATAAAAATTAATTATATCTGTGTGATTGTGCTGAACACTGAAGTTAATGAACAACATTCTTACACAAGTCATTGGGTCTCATTCACTAATAATTGCGTGGATTAGCCTATTTCGTATTTGTATGCACATGAGAACTTCTCACAAAAAACTCTCCGCATAATTCACAAAACGTGCGTACACACAAGAATTTGTTCTTAACCTCGTTCTAATGTTAGCAAATTTGGAGTCCTAAATGAGCGGCCGCGTGCATGAGGTTAGTCGTTTGCATAAGTCACGCCCAAACCATCTCCATATAAGGGCTTTCCGCATAACCTTTTCTATACAGCCTTTCGTCGCTCTCTCGCCAGATCCTCGAGCAATGCCAAGTGTGCCATTTCCAAAATCACTTCAAACACAATAAACACATTTTATACAGACCCAGATTACAGACCTCTGATTAGTATGGAAGCCCGTTTCCGCCACTAAATAAAAAAAAAAAAAAAAAAAGAGTAATTGCGACTTTTTATCTCAGAATTCTGACTTTTTATCTCGCAATTGCGAGTTTATATCTCACAATTGCACGTTATAAAGTCAGAATTCTGAGATAAGAAGTCGCAATTGCGTGATAAAAAGTCAGAATTGCGAGTTTTTATCTCAGAATTCTGACTTTTTTTCTCGCAATTGCGAGATATAAAGTCAGAATTCTGAGATATAAAGTCGCAATTGCATGATATAAAGTCAGAATTCTGAGATATAAAGTCGCAATTGCGTGATATAAAGTCAGAATTCTGAGATATAAACTCACAATTGCGTGATAAAAAGTCAGAATTGCGAGTTTTTATCTCAGAATTCTGACTTTTTTTCTCGCAATTGCGAGTTATAAAGTCAGAATTCTGAGATATAAAGTCGCAATTGCGTGATATAAAGTCACAATTCTGAGATATAAAGTCACAATTCTGAGATATAAAGTCGCAATTGCGTGATAAAAAGTCAGAATTGCGAGTTTTTATCTCAGAATTCTGACTTTTTTTCTCGCAATTGCGAGATATAAAGTCAGAATTCTGAGATATAAAGTCGCAATTGCGTGATATAAAGTCAGAATTCTGAGATATAAACTCGCAATTGCGTGATAAAAAGTCAGAATTGCAAGCTTTTATCTCAGAATTCTGACTTTTTTTTCTCGCAATTGCGAGTTATAAAGTCAGAATTCTGATATATAAACTCGCAATTGCGAGAAAAAGTCAGAATTGCGAGTTTTTATCTCAGAATTCTGACTTTATATCACGCAGTTGCGAGTTTATATCTCAGAATTCTGACTTTTTTTTCTCGCAATTGCGAGTTATAAAGTCAGAATTCTGAGATATAAACTCGCAATTGCGAGAAAAAAAGTCAGAATTGCGAGTTTTTATCTCAGAATTCTGACTTTATATCACGCAGTTGCGAGTTTATATCTCAGAATTCTGACTTTTTTTCTTGTAATTAACTGACAGACAGTTTCTCTGTCTAACAAATACGGACATCCAACATCTGGTGCATCCAACGATAGCCGTGCTGCCGTCCTGATGTCTGAAGCTGTTGGTGTATAAAATGTGCCACTTCAGCTTCATCTGTTTTATTGCGCCTCCGCCACAGTTGATTCTTATTATTATTACTATTACTTTTATATTGGTATTATTGTGTAATCACAACACATTTGCTCAAAACTTGTCAAATTCATCAGTGTATCTAATTCTGTTAAAAACAACTTTTATTCACCAAATACTTTCACTGTAATTTTGTAATTGTAATTCTACCCTTGAATGCCCCCTTTTATGGAGCCACCAGACTTGAGTTGCAGTTACAAAAGTTGATGAAATATGATTTGAAATTATATGAAATATGATGCGTTTTAGTATTAAGCCCACTAGATGGCAGTAAAAGCTGTTTTTTTCTCCTGGAAACGCTGTACTCATGTACAAGGTTACCGTGGAAACATGCTATACTATGCATATTCCTGCATAATGTTCTCTCTAATGTCCGGAGACTAATCTTCATGTTATGTGCCTCCAATAAAATCAAAATTTCTTTATTGGTAAATCCGTGCTAAAAATAATCCTTTATGATGTCTTCCATTTTATGTATAATAATAACGAAGCAGCAATCCTGATGGTCACCCGCAATGAAAGGAAACGCAAGCAAAGTAAGAACTGTGAGAAATAAAGTTGCACACAATTGTGAGAAAAAAAGTCAGAATTCTGACTTTATATCACGCAATTGCGACTTTATATCTCAGAATTCTGACTTTATAACTCGCAATTGCGAGAAAAAAAGTCAGAATTGTGAGAAAAAAAGTCAGAATTCTGACTTTATATCACGCAATTGCGACTTTATATCTCAGAATTCTGACTTTATATCACGCAATTGCGAGTTTATATCTCAGAATTCTGACTTTATATCACGCAAATTGCGAGTTTATATCTCAGAATTCTGACTTTATAACTCGCAATTGTGAGATATAAACTCGCAATTGCGAGATAAAAAGTCAGAATTCTGAGATAAAAAGTCGCAATTACTCTTTTTTTTTTTTTAGTGGCGGAAACGTGGACTTCCATAGATTAGCCAGCTGTTGGCTACATTTGCTGCTTTATTCAGAGAAACCTCGCAGCTGACGCTATACATTTTTTTAACTCTTTCACTGTACTATAAATATATTTAAGATTAAATTTGATCAATTATGAATTTATTATATAATCATATATATAAATATAATATAATAATTATAGTCGTGATAAGATTAAATTAATTTTTAACACGATTATAAGAACGCACAGAGTGATTTGCGTGCGCGTGGTTTCAGTTGTTCATTTGTTGTTTTTTCGTAAATTTAGAATAGATTTTAGTACTAAAGTTTTTGGTGAATCATCATCATCATTTGTTCGTAAGCATATTTCACGCACAATTTGTGCGTAAGCATGCTTACACCGTGTCCTAACCAGACGCGACGCGACGCCGCGACAAGCGATAAAAGGTATCTTTTCTATGTTAGAGTTTTTGTCCTAACCAGCCGCGACGGCGACACGCGAATATTCTGTTTTAGAAACGGTTTCTATTTCTCCGCGACGTCGCGGCTGGAACAGCAACACAAAGTATGGTAATGATAATATCAGGTACTGTTTATGTGCTTTATTTAATGTTAAAAGCGTCTAACGTGAGTTTGAATATCGTTCTGTGTTCCCAGCTTTTTAGCTGTAATGAAAACAACACTGGCTAATTCACCTCAGATCTTGAAAATAAATAAATGGGCACTCAATGCGAACAAACAAGTGTATTCTATGACAAAGATTGGTTCAGTCACTCCGTATGTACTTTAAATAATCTTTAAATTGTGTAATATTTACGAATTTTACCAAGTACTTGCCCATTTCATTGCGTCCGCTGTTCTCTTGCCGGGAGAGCCCGCCCACACGGTCTTCTGATTGGCTGCGGTTTTTGATTGATTTTATCGCTTCTCATTTTCGCGTCGTGTCTAGTGTGGACAGTCAAATTGCTCATCGCTGGAATCTTATCGCATCGCGTCTGGTTAGGACACGGTGTTAGTGAGTAAGACCCAGATTTGAAACACAATTCATCTGGTCCAACATGGTTGAATCAGCCTTTCGGAGAACTGTATAAACACTGGCATGAGTGTGTTAGATCAGTAATTGTTGAGACATGACACAAGAGAATAAGTAACACAATGAATAAATAAATAAACGCTGTACAATTAATTGCAGACATATATCAAAGCAAGACAGGAATCGGAGCAGAAGCAATGATATGCCATTTCAGCCTATGTTAGTCAACACAAGCGACTTTCATATCTGGTTCTAGCAGAAAGAAATTATTGATCTAGGTTGAGCTACACCTCTTTGTTCACGAAGCTCCCCAAGATGTGTTGTCTTACATATTAAATATATTCCTGTCACCTAGATGCACTTCAAACAGATGAATGTGAACATGTTTAGCTTCGGTTGTCAAATTTGACCTCTCAGTCATTTCATCCGAGCACTGATTCGGGTATGACCTGTGATGGACCTGTTCCAGTAATGCTGCAAGGAGACCTCTACTCTCAGTTATTGATTTTGGAAAAGGGGAGGGGGAGGTTCATGGGTTGAGGCTCCAGCAGCCCCTCATCATCACTCCCAACAGCCCCTGTGGCACCCAGCTACCCACAGCGGGAGGTGAACCACTGCTCTCAGAGGAACCTGCCAAGACTATCAAAAAGAAGAAAAGGAAAGATTAAGGGTGGAAAAAAAAGAAGGGGGAAAAAAAACTGAGGGAATGAATGTGTAACTGAAAGATAAATTGATAAAAGGAACAAAGGGATGGAGGAAAGGGAAAATCCTAGCATTTAGAAGTCCTGATCAGTCGGTCCCCTAAGGTGCATTTCTTAATGAGACATTCACAAGAAGACACGGCAGTGAGACAGAGTTTGAGAGGGAAAGGTTTCATTCTTTCTTTTAAAACGTGAAATATTACATGACACAAAAGGTTGGATTTTAGACGTGGAGTTGAATGTTTCTTTATGTGTTCATGTTCTGTGGGTGGCTGAGGAAGGCCATGTTAATTAAACCTCAGGGAGTTCTGTGCATTTGAATGTCACAGAAATAGCGGCTGCGGCAGGCGGATGGAGCGGGTATGCAAACATGTTGACTATGCAGTATGCATCAAGGCAAGAGACATCAAGTTCGTGCTAATTTGTGTGCAGCTATTCCTGCGCAAGCCAGTCCCCACTGTAAGTTATTAATGTTTGTCATTAGACACATTATGCTTGAGGACAGTGACTAGAAACCAGCACATTTATATGGGACAAATATTTACAATAGCATGCTCTCGAGTATTCGAAGAAGAAAGGATCCAAACTACATTAACGAATGGTAATTAACCACAAGGGCCCCCTGATCCAGGGTGGCAGATAAATTGGTCCCTGAGATCCTCAGGACAGTCTTGAGCTAATCCTTCATTACAAAAAGATAAATGCAAACGACATCATTAGCATAAAACTGATTAGATAAAAAGTTGAATTCTTATAGTTAATTTTTTGAAAGGATGGCTTTACAAGGTTTCTAATTGTATGCAAAGGGGAAAAGAGTGGATAACAATGGAGAAAGTGAAATCATATATAATCTAAAATATAAGGATGGTTTGGTTTCTTACTACACATTTTTTTTTAAAACTGAAATAAGGATGTCTGAAGATATTTTATAAGATATATATATATATATATATATATATTTCATATTTAAAACATGAATTGCACATCAATATTTATGCAACTGAAATTTATTTATAAATCTATTTATGCTACCTCTAAGCCACCATTAATCTGTATATACAGCATATATATTTTACACCTTATCTGCACTGCTTGTATTAAAATATGAATTGAATTGGAATTACTGAAATATTGAAAAATGGTATGGTCTCAATTATGGTGATGAACATATTTGTATACAAGCAAATGAATGCAACCATAGGAATCTTCTAATTAATTCTCATAAAATATTTATTTAGTTACAATTAAGTAATTAAATGGTTTATCCACTACTCATTGTCACCAAATATAACTTATTTAATAATAATAATAAACACATACACTATCTACATCAAATGTATTTATATTTGAAATTGTGCAAGATTATTGATAATTATGTAATTGATAAAGACTCGTTTTTAGCCTTAAAATACTAGCTATTCCTTTATGCTAACGACAATGAAGTGTACAAAAAATGAATTAGCTAAAAACAAATGATCCCACCATAAAGGAGAATGAACATTTTTATTTTTTAAATATTCTTCTAATACATGTTTTGGTAGGAGTTTTATGTTGATTGTTGATCGTTGTGAAATGTGTGAAATGAAGTTTGCTGGGGCTTACGCTGACGTGCCAATGTGTCTAAAATATCAGGTCATGTGTCTGCAAATCAGATCAAAACATCAAGTACACAATAATTTACACTCAACTAAAACACTAGCTCAAATAAAGAAACAGTAATCTCCCCCAAATTTGGTTCTCAGTGGTTTCTGCAACCTATAAATTTCACATAACAAACCAAGATATGGTGCTTTTGGTTTGCAAGTCCCGTATCATCTTTTCTGCCAACAAATCAATGTTTTTCGGAGGCGAATCATAAAACCACTTCATATTGCATCATTTATCGGAAAGTTTGTTGTGTGAGGCACAGGGCTACAAGAGGGTAAGAGCAGAAAACGGGTGGAGTACTGCGTAGACAAGGGGCCTCCACTGCCATGCAGGGCACACTCCATCTTACAGAAGTACCACAGTCTCTTGCTCCCTTTCCGTCTTTTTTTTTTCCTCTGGTCAGGCGTTTTTGCTGACTGCAGCTGTAAGTGCAGCCAGTTCCTCTGTCAGCACTTTGCCCTCCTTCATCTTCACCAGCATGGCGTCCATCAGCAGGCCTGCAGAGGGGATCTAGGGAGAGAGAGAGGGGGAAAGAAAAGAAAACCTGTCAAAAAGAAAAGAGAGGCTTTTTTCCTGTGCGTTTTTTTGACACCAGACAGCTTCTCCGGGGTGTCTTCTGCTTTGATGACGACTCTAACCTGTGATGAAACTCAAGTTCTTCACTCTGATTAATTATGACAAGGAACAAATTCAAGGAACAGGTCACGGAGGCTTTTCTTCAATCTCCAGAAGAGGATATTTTGTGGAAAACACATTTCCTCACAAAGTAAATGGGATTGTTTTGAGGTTTGATTTGCTGCCATGCCACTCACGGCCTGCCACTGCTCCTGGCGATGCAAGGATCGAGAAAAGGGATGATAAACGCGCAGTGTATGCGCAAAAGCCAAGCGCGGAGGCTGCGCTAACCTATACTCTGACTTCGCTTTCTTCTTCCACCCAAAACCTTCTCAAGGACTCTGTGGTAATTAGCATTGGGGATCAAAGGCCTGCATCATCCATAAATATTGAATTAAACTTTTCTAAAAGACACACAGTAACATGCATTTTTTATATTCTTCATTGAGCGACTTTGCACAGAAAAATAAATGGTCTTAACTCCAGCAGAATCCAGAGTGTCAGAGCAAAAAGAGAGACGTGCAAACGCAAGTGCAAGAGAGATGCATCGCAAATGAAGAGGAAAGAAAGTCTCATTAGGGAGAGAGGGAGCAGTGTTTTCCCCTGGGGCAGGTAGACTGGAGTAGAAGCCGGTCTCCGTCCTGACTTCATCAAAAGCCCGCTTGAGCGGTGCTAAACTTCGACTACAGAAGAAATGGCTGCAGGGGTTATGGCAAAGGAATGTAATATTATTTAATTACTCTTAAAAATGTACCATTTTATTGCACAACACAGAAACGCTGCTGCAGCATCTGATGCCACGCTAGCCTGGGAGGCCTAAGTCACATCTTGGCTGCGCTCGCTCAAACAGGCCCACAGGGACGGCAGACTCTGTCATTATCATGTAACAGCTGCTTTAGCAGGTAATCTCCTCCCTTTGGACAGCCCTGGTGAGCTGTTCACTATTCAACAAAGCTCTCTTTTGGGCTGCGTTTTCATTAACACGCCCAGGAGTTGATTCGGAATCGACTGGCCTGGCCTGAGGAGAAGAGGGGGAAAAAAACCTGCAACAATATGAAGGTGTTTTATAGTCCAATTAAGTGACGCTGGTTTCATAGAGTGTGAAGGCGCCTGGGGCGAAGCTACAGGCTCAGTCACAATACACTCTGAGCTTCATCCCGCTAAGACACACACTCACAGATACTGTCTCTAAACGGATTGAACAGACTCCTTTTGTTATTGGCCTTAAGAGTAGCTTTTGTGGGGCCAGTCTGCACGCAAACCAAGAGTAGATTCGCGTACAATCAGCAAAATGTTTTGGGAAATCTACGCAAAGTGGCGCTGCAGGTTGAGACAGATATCTATGAAGCACCATTGCTTCCTGCATCTCCTCCTCAGGTGCAGAAGAAGTATATAATCTGTTGGCAAACAACTCTTCTGATGCCACTTCAATGCATTTTGTCGAATTCTCCCCCCATCAAGACCAACATGGAGTGTGGATGAAAAATTTCCTATAAAGCTTTCTGATCTTTGATCTTCACAAAATTAATTTTAAATCAACATTATTGAACATGGGAATAAAAAAAATAAAAATAAAAACAACAACCAAAACACCCAAGACCTACTAAAGTCTGCATTTGATTAGAAGATAATGAATGTGTCACATGTGGGAAAACAAGAGATCAGGTAAGAAAATCAAGCGTAGCGCCAATCTATTCTTCTGTGCCAGTAATTACCCACCCTGCAATGCCTCTCTTCTCCATTCTCCTTTTCAGGCCACTGGAGACCAATATGAAAGGGAATTGGACACTTGGGGCCACAGATACTTGTAATTAAAACTCCTTTTTTAAATGTTGTTTCTTACATCGTCAGGTCTATACAACCTGAGCCGGTAGATCTGACCTAAATACACAGTAGAATAAATATGGAGCACTCCCCAAGTCTTTGTTCCCTTTCTCTCTCATTAGGAACTGATGGAGGGGAGGGAGCAGAATGAGGATCAAACAATAGCATCACGCTCGGAGAAGAGTGGTCTGTTGACGATGCTGTCATGTTAGGTTCACTGGTGCTTGACATTGCTAGTACTGTTGAATGCATATGGAGTGACGATCATTATATGGGAAGAGAATGATGACAAATAAAAGGTTTCACAATAAAAAAAGCAAATATCTGTAGTTTAAAAGCTATTATATATGCATATTGGTTTCACATGGGTATGAAATTTGTTATACCATTTTAAAGAAAAGTTTAAATTGAATGTCTGTAGTGTAAACAAAATAAAAATTTGAGTGTATATATCTTACTCATTTAAAAAAAAAAAAATGAATGGATGAATTGTTAAATCATCATACTTTTTTGGATTTTGGAGAATAAAGTTTTTCTAAAAATTAATAAGCAGTGAAGCTGTTTTGTTTGTTTTTGTTTTCTATTTAATAAGGTAGTCTGTAATATTTCATTCTTTTAATGAAGCTTTTTTCTTCATTATGATATCAGGACAGTTGTATCGCCCTGATCTTTCTGACCATAAGAGCCTTTGTGTTGTTATTGCTAACTAAAACTAATCATTATTGTTAACTACATAAAATCATTTTCGGTAATTAAAATAACTATGAAATAAAAATATCTAAATAGTAGATGAAAAACTTTAGATATCAGAACCTAAAATTTAATTTTAAGTACTAAAATTGCTAAAACTGAAATAAAAATTAAAGCCATAATGAAATATTTAAAATTACAAAAGCCCATAACAAAATTACTAAAACTTAAATAAATGAATATGACACTGAAAATATAAAAAGTTAATTCAAAATATTATTAAATACTATCACAGTATAGAAAGAACACTAAAATAACACTGATACTCTCCACCCCAATATAAAAATTTTAGCTCAGAAATTAAAAAAACATGCTCATCATATAACAGGTGTCATTGCATGTTGATTTTCTGTTTTCTACATTATATCTTTGCACAAATTAAAGGATGCAAGAAAAAAAAAATGTTTAAATGAAGCATTAGCTATATATATATACATATATATATATATATATATATATATATATATATATATATATAAGAAAGCTGACGCAAAGATTACTGTGGGCTATAGCTCTGCCAATTTTAGTCACTGCATTAATTGCCGCATCAATTAAATGAAATCTACACAGTGCCACTTTCCTTCAACATGTAGCAATTTATACCCCCCCTCTATAAAAAAAAAAAAAAAAAAAAACACCCCAAAGCACTTATGTAAAAAAAAAAAAAGAAAAAAAAAAAAAGATGGGGGCAGTCCACACAAACTGAAAAAGCTCTTCTCAGCTCAAGAAATACTACAGCCGGAATTTGCGGACATTACAATCCAAATTCTGCTGGTCATGAAATAATACGAAGATGGAGGGGGGCCACGACTTCTGAAATGACTGTGTGCTGTCAGGCCGAGATGAATGTGGTTGATAAATGACTAGAGGCAGGGTGGCTCAGTTCATTAGCTCTAACAGTCATTTCCATCTCTTCATAAAGGCCGTGGTGTTATAATTTACCTCTAGTCAATAATTAGGAATCCACAAATAAACGCAAGCAATTAAATGTCTACTGCTACTGGGCGAAGGGGGTCCCTGGGCTAGATGAGGGTTTGCGGGTGGACACTCAGCATAGGATGGGTTATTCACGGCCTGACACATTAAGCCGCAGGGAGCACTGTGGACTAAATGCTTATAGGTTGGTGATGTTATTCCCAGGTTGTGACCCTCAAGTGAGGAAGTGTTGTTGTCTCATTAAGAGAGAAGGGAATGAGTTTAGAGGTGCTTGGAGCACGTTGTGGCAAGAAAAGAGGAAAAGAGAGATATCCAAAGAGAGAGATATGTTCATTAATGTTATTTGAAGCCAGCAAAGCGGAAACGCGATGTGGCAAAGGCAACAGATCAGAAGCAACAGCCCGTAAGCTTTTGTGCGATTTCCTTTTCTGTGTGACTCAGACAAGCAGATAAAATGACATGAGAGTGAAAGGCACCTCTTCAAAACGCGCACACCGAGTCCCAACATTATTCTGACATGCATGAGCTTGTTACGTTGACAAGTGGCACTGGAGTGATGGCTGTGCTATTGACAGGGCCACAGCAGTAATAAGAAGTCGTCACAGTGGTACCGCCATTAGTGGCTGACAGTGACAGCTCACGCTATACACAGAGACTGACAGGCGAGAGAAAAGACCTCGCTTAGGTAACACACACACACGCATATTACCATTTCACCAAAAAGGCCGTAGTACTGACATGGAACTTTGCACACGCCAGTGGCTTTTGAGTATCATATGAAGATCAAACAACTCATTGGAAAAATTTACATTTTTGCTCCAAAACCCCAAAATGTATTTATACCTGCAATTCGCTGCATTTTCCAGCTAAAATGAACACTAGAGGGCATTAAAACACCAGCAATCTTATTCCCTTTGACACAAATTATGATTATAAGGGTAGATTATCGATTAATAGACTTTTTTTGTGCGGTTCCTTGCACAATACTACAACCTCAAAATGCTATTACCACAGTGCATGATTTGTAAACAAATATATTTTGACATTTGGATCACATAACCAGCTCCGCACGTACGTTTTTCTGACTTGCTCTGTACACCATTGCATTTGTGATGCGGGTGCTCGGGTACAAGTCCCGTAAAACACGAGTCATAATAAAAAAGCTCAAAGACTTGTAAAGCAAGCTAAAATGGCACAGCTGCTTCAGTAAATGCATTAGAACTATCGGTTAGGTTTAGTGTAGGTGGTACGTTATTTATTTAAACGCGATAGAACATCAACCATTTTAGGGCCACTCGTTGGATTTAATTCAATTTCTGAACTGATACAAAAAAAAAAATATTTGTACCAAAATGTTGCCAGTTTCACGCTCAACTGTTTCGGATAAAATTTAATGCTTTTTTAGCGCCACTCACTGGACATTTCATTTTGAAAGAGTCGCAAAAAGTGCAAGAAACAGTACCTAATATCAATTTGCAAAAATGTTGCCACAGGCGCCTGGGTTCAGATCAAAACATGCAAGTACAACATAAACAAATCACAACATTGACCTAGTCGTCTGTTTCTTCCTTCCTCCACCCCAAAAAAAAACATAAAAAAGCTCACCTGCCAATAAACTCGCTTGATCACTAGTCAGAAGAAGAGCCACCCTCCCTGTGGAGCGCGTTAGGAGACGGAGGGTGGAAAAAAAAACAGAGGATGAGCATGTTGAAAGAAAAGAAAAACTAACGTGCGGGTCACCGTGTCGGTGTCAGCGCACCTCTCTGGGGACTCGGGCTGGTCTCAGCCTTGTCATACAGCGAGCAGTTGTGTCGGCCGAGCCGAGAAAACGTCGATAGCAACTTGCCTGTGAAGAGTCTCCTGCGGGCCGCTGCTCTGTTTGTGTGTATGTGTATGTATGCGAGTGTGTCAATAGCAGCCTGCTGGTGGAGAGTCTCTAGTGGAGCTTGGCTCAATCTCCCTGCATCGACAGACCTGCCAGATCAATACTTGGCCCACCACTAACAAGCTGCTTCGGGGTCTTACAGCCCAGCAGAGGAAGCAAGAGAAAGAGAGAGAGAAAAAAAAGGAGAGAGAGAGACTGAGCTGCCTGATGGCAGTCTTCAGAGTCCTCTAAAGTGTCCAGCGGCGAGAGGCAGAGATACGCAGACTGGGTATAGACAGGTCACAGAGGTCAAAGGTCAAAGCCACTAGCGCTGTAGTGACACGCCAGAGCCTGTGATTCATACAAGATGCACGTTTCAGGCTGACAGCCAAACATACGCATACACACAGAGAGCAGGAATCATAAATTCTTTAATGATCTCCTAGATATTGTTGCTAAGAGATTTCATTTTATTCACAACAAACAAATACTGTATGTAAAAATAGGCGAAAGTTTGAAATTGGGAGAAAGGGAGCTAATTCAGTCAATCATAATATGAATAACATGAATATTTGGTGTGAACTAGATTTTAAATGTTGAAACAACGGTTTCTTATTGAGCCTTTCACACCAGGAGCGAAGTTTTTTTCTTTGGTGAGTATTGTTTTTTCCCCCACTAGCTATGAAGCGTACCAACCAGTAGGATTTGAGCTCTGGGTCATGTCTTCGGAGTAGATGATGATACACATATCAGAACATTTGGTGGTGCTCAAGCTCTATAAACTGGACACTGGAGTAGCAGTCTTCTTTACACTCCACACATGTTGAGCCCAAGCCTGAAAATGACTCAAAATTAAATGTTTGCAGTTCGCTTTACACTACACGCATAACCTATAATTAGGTGTTTGCATAAAATATTACGCAAACATTCAGTCACCCCATCAATATTCTTTTGTGTGTATTCTGCACATATTTACAATTACCCACATGAAATTACTCCAACATTCTTTCACTACAATTTTATGTCGATTTTGTTCACCTTGCAATAATATCCTTTTTATTAAATAAAAACTAAGACTGTCAAAAAATTAAAAATAATTACATTTTAAATTATTAATAATTTGTATTGTAGTTAATACATATAGTTCCCTTTTAAAATAAGGGGAAAAAAAGAACAAATGTGTGTGAACTGGGTTCAACAATTTGTTTGGACTACACTGACATAAAAATATATATCTATATGCATATAATAATTGCACATTTTTGTAACATTTTTCTCCCTTGCACAAACATTTATTTTGAGGATTCTACATTCTATATTTCAGGCATTTATGCAAATAAATCAAAATGAATGATGCAAATCTTTAAATAATACACATTTAGATCCAATGTATTTGCTGCTGACCTTTTATGATTAAATTCCACAAGGGAGATGACTTTACTTTAGCTAAACATCACATCTGTTACAATTTTTTTTTTAATTATTGCTGAAATAATAGTAATAGTCCTGAACTTGCCTCTCATGCGTCTGTTCTTCTGATAGCCAGATGGCAGAGCAGCTGAAAGATGCGTTCACAGCGCACCATCTATTGTACCTTGATTTTGCTTTATGTTCAGCCTGACAAATATAGACCAGTGAATAGACCATTCATCTGCGATTTGCTTCGCTTTTTCATGGTGTGAAAGGGCTTTAAAAGATTAATATGTTCATTTTAAAATCTGCAGGATGTGTTTAAAAAAAACGTTCAATTGCACTAAAATCACCACTTTAACAAAATTATGAATATTGATAAAATGTGAATACTAAAATTGGAGGAAAAAAAAAAATGTTTGAGTTGCTAATGAAATCAAACCTGCTGCTGAAGGATGTGTTGTACATGTTCAGTCCAATCTGCGTCTGGCCCACGACCCACACACGCCTCCTCACACTGCAAATCACAAAACATGGTCGGAAATGCTGTTAAAAGCCACGAAGAAAATACTCTAAATTTCTTTTGTGTGGGTGTGTAAGAGTGCGACGGTGTCACTGGATGACCCCAAAAGCAGTCTGCTTAAATATTTGGAAATGAAATAAAGAAAGAAATATATTCAAATGTACAAATTATGCCAAATAAATGTTTGGTTGGCAATAATACTAATACTACTACTACTACTAATAATAAATACATTTTTTGGAGTGTTTGTTTGAGTATTGAGTTTTATTTATTTTCTCATTTGTAATACACGTTTTGTTTCCCACAATACTCAGTTAATACTGACCTCATCTGTGTCCAGCATGTCCACTAGGTCGGTTTCTGTCATGTTGAGGATAGACGCTGCTTTCACTAGTGAGCATTTAGACATTCTGTTTCCTTCTTTTTCGCTCTTTTTCTTCCTCCTCAAACGGGCTTTAGCATCCTGCACATTCTGTGCCAATTCATTAGCCAGTGCCTTAAAAATAATGGTGAAAATAGACATTAGCATAAACATATTGTCTGCTACAGTACCATCTAAAATGGCTAAAGGTGTAATGAACGTGGTGTGATCAAGAGCTCAATTTCTTCAAATTGGGAGCAGCCTGAACAAGTAGCCGAATCCTCTTGACTTTTGATGCAAGATGCACTAAAATTTCGAAGGATCTCGTGTTTATTTGGAGGGGAACTGCACATAAGAGATGCCAAGCTGCTAAAAAACACACACTTTGATTTATTTCCTTTTTTGTATGGCACATATTATAAGAGGAGCTCTCAGAAGAGTGTAAATAATGGGAAGACGAGAGGCTCTTAAAATGGCGGTGGGGAACGTTGGGTCTTATTCTTTGTTGCGCCCGTTGAGGAGCGAGCTAAATGGGAATTGTTGCTAAATACTGAGAGACAATTAAATGTTAAAGCTGCCACTGTACATGAGAAAGTCAATAAAGCGAGCTCCCCTTTGTTTCATTTTCAGCTTATTGATCGTAGCAATAATCTCTTGTATCATTCCCCATAAGCCTTGTGAAAACCTGACCTTGGAATGGACAGTCTGTGTGTGTGTGATTCCAGGTTAACCCACAGAAGTATAAGTGAGAGCAATCACACGCGGTTGATCAGAGCACAGTTCTTTGGGGCATGCTCCATTTCCCACATCTCCCCATCACCGTTATTTGTTTCATAAAGCCTCCATCATAAATACTTCAAATGGATCTTCATTATATTTCAGGGGATGCTATTGGATTACATAAAGGCTAGTCTTGCGTCCTCATATTCACACACTGCGAATGTGCAGCAATGCCATTAGGACCTAAAGCATTTTAACTAGCAAATGTCTCTATCAGGTGTAAACTCTAAAAACAATCATTTATGTACATTAGGGGGAGAAAAAGATTACATGTATTTCAAGGCAGAGGTGACTTAACAGGCTGCAATTGAGTGTAAATGTGCAGTTTGCTGCCAAGAAAAAAGAAAGAAAGATATTTTAAGAGACTCATTGACCTTGACATAGTCTTGAGAGTGTTCATTTCCAGTTTTTTTTTCTTTTTCTAATAATAACAAAGAATTCTACTTCGATGCTTATCTTTTGGCATACTGTTGTATTATTATTTGTTAGAAAAAAAAGCAGTTAAGCAGTTAAAATATTATATTATTTATTTTCAATATCTTGAATTGCAGGAACAACTAAAAAATTATACAAAATGTGTTGATAAACAATTTTCCTCTTTTCCTCTAACAATTTTCTTTCATCCACCCTCCCCCAGAATGGATAATACAAAAGATAAAAAAAAAAATAATTAATGATATTTAATAATAATGAATTATACTTAGTATAGACGATAGTAAGGAAATAATTCTTAGCCCATTCTGTCTGATTTTGATATCCATATCCTGGTCTTCTGATTCCACTTTTTTTTTTTTCTTTTTAAAATAGAAAACATTGGATTTTAGACTGAAAAAAGGTGTTTAGGGAATATTTCAATTTCAAATAGAGTATCACTCAAAGACAAAAAGCTTCTCCACTGGCATTCCAAAAACAGCCATTTCAAAACCAGGTCTGATTTCCTTACTATTTGCCACAGACAAAGTCTGGGGCAAATTTTTTAATGAATTCTTTTCCAGAATTTTATCCTTTCAATTAAGCTTTTTTTCAATTACGATTTTTTTTTTTTTTTTACACTGTAGACGTGTATTCAACAGATAAGAACAAAACAGAAAGTCTTATCATTAAGTTTTACAATTAATAGTTAAATATAAATTGTATATAATTAAAAAATTGAAAAAGTGTTTAACTGAGTGGTTAAATGCACATTTCGTCTTTCTTGAGTCTCAAAACTGTTATACAAATGCCACTGTTATGCAAATGCATGGAGTAAATATTGAAAGGTAATAATCATCAAATAATGCAAATAATCTTTGTTAGGGGTGGAGGAAAAAACCTGTGAAATTGAGATAAATCGGTCAATGTGAACTTTCACTCCCCTTTCGCTTTGCATTTACATACACTACATAAACATTATTAAAACGGCAACATTCAAAATTCTCCAAAGGAATGCCCAGCTCATCAACAAACTGTCAAAAGAGCCTATGACTTTATTTAAAGCTTAATAGATATTCACTGTCACTAGTCAAAGGGTAGATTCAATTGACCTAAGCCCAGCGCACAGAAAAATCCGGAAAGAGATTAAGCGAATTTATCACATACTCTGCACAGCTCCCCTGACTGCTTCTCGAGAGCCAACCGAACTGCAGGATAGTGTGATGGGGGCCAAGAGGAGAAGGGCTCTTACCCACAATCACCCTAGCCACAGGGCCAATTTACCAGTTCTCTTGCAGCGGAGAAGGATTAGAGGAGCGGAGGAGAAAAATTCCTCTTTAAATGACTTACCTGCATTAAACCACACTGGATTGTATTAGAAGATAAACTATGGAGGAAATTACCTAGAAAATAAATTAGACTTTATCTTAAATCTTTTGTGACATTTGGCATTTTTCACTCTCAACACCATTTGAATGGGGAAGTAAATGTTTATCAGCAACACAAAGTAAAGGCTGGATACAGTCGTGGTAATGAGGTGTCTTAATGACTCCATGTCATACTAATCTAACGCGCTGTCTTAAAGATGTCTTTATTAGTGCAATAAGCATTTAATGCAATTTGAACTATTCCTCGAGTTGAGAAGACATTTAAATGCATGAAAACATTTCTCTGTTTCACCTGCACTATAACACACATTTTATCAATTACTCATGGCCACATACATTTGCATAATTCAAACAAAGCTCTTCGGTGGATCCCCAAATGGCATTATAATCATCCCAAAAGATCCCTCTTGAAGCTTCCTGACAGGATGGCATGTTCAAAGCTCATCAATCCATGACAGGGGGGATGTAGGCCAGAGAGCTGGGCCGTCTACAGGGACCATCATTAACACACTAGCAGGAATCAGCTACAGGTTAACTATGTTGACTATACCAAACCACAGGCTACAAAACATGCTGGCTTTTGATGACAGATTTTTGCAAAGGAGTTTTGGAATGGAATCCATATCTTTTTCTCTTTCAGGTTTGCATATTGATCATACCTCATATCTAACACCCCGTTTACACGTTAATTTCTATTTGAGGTGATCTGATCACAGAGTGTAAATACAGGTGTAAAAAATTTATTGTGATCTGATCACTGAAACCACATTCAGAGGTAGCTGAAAATGCAAATGACCTCACTGTATGTATAATGTAAATGCTAATCTGTCCTGACAACAAGGGTTGCCTACTCACCTGTCAATCAACCAACATTTTAAACAATTTTGCTGGTTATATGCAATAACCGTTAAATATTTGTTTACATAAATTTAAAAAAAAATACAGATAATATGTGATGGCGCTTCTTTGATATGTCTGAAATCAACATGCAACACACACACACACACACACACAAAAACACACATTTGTGCTTTAAAATTAATGTAATTTGAAATTAAAATTATTTTAATTTTAAAGAGACTTCTTCGTCGAAATTCAATCACAAGTGGTCACAGGATACGCATTTGAAACACATTACTAGGTGAAAACAGTACTATGTATCAGCTTAAATATTAATATGATTGTATTACTCAAGACGGATCTTAATAGTTTAAATAGCCTAAAGCTAAAATGATGACAAATTATATGTCGGACAGTCTAGATACCTCAGTGAATGTGCGGAACTGGTGCAGCTGAGACTCGGCGAGGGTGAGTTTTCTCTGCAATGTTTCCAGAGCCTGAGAGCTCTGCTCGGCCAAACCATGCATCTGTTGGGACGCAGTCTGCTCCAGCTCAGCCATGGCCTGATCACGTTCGCCTATCCGCGCCTGGAGAACGGTCACTCTCTGCTCCTGGGGATATGCACAACGAAATCAGAAATTCCACCCAAATAAAAACTAATATAACTATTATTTCATGATTTTAGATTACACTATAGATAAATAACAGACGTATAGTATAGATACCTAGTAAAATAATAGAATGAATCCGCACAGATCAATAGCAGAAGACAAACTGGGGCAAAGTATGGCATTGAGGCCAAACATCAAACAAGACTAATGGTAATTAGGTGAATAATGGAGAGAGAGAGAGGAAAAAAAAAAAAAAAAAAACTCTTGGAAGACAATGAAGGATAAGCTGAAACAGAGCGCTTCGTTTACAGAGTGTGTCACTAAAGTAACATTAAAATTACTGTGTGCAGGAAATATAGTTGACGCAGACAGTCAAAGCTCTTAAACCTTTTTCTGAAGCTCCTCTTTGAGTTTTTTGCTGGTTGTCTCATGTTGGTTTTTTTCTGTAGTGGCAACTGTCAATCTTCTCTTCAGAGAGTCGACCAGGGCTTTCCGGTTAGTTGACTCATCAGAGAGAGATTTTATCTAACAAAGAAAAGCAATTGTTATTAAATTAGACTGGGGTCACTAAGACCGAATTTTCAATTACTTCAATATTTTTAAACAGACAGTGAATCGTGGAAGTCTAGGAAGTTCAGACTCTGGATGAGTGACATGATCAATAACGGCAGAGAGAATAATTAATTCCAGGTTGCTCCAAGGCTGTTGCCATGGCTAGTACAGTATCTGTTGTTCGAGCAGGACCTACTTTCTTCTCTAAGTCTTCAGTTACTGCTCTGTGGCTCCTCTCAGAGTCCTGGCAAATCTTTAGTCTGCTCCGGAGATCTTCCACCAGCTGCCTTTTCATCGTCACATCCCTCTCTAAAACACTGATCCTGTACGCAAACGCATTCAGATAAACATTTACATTTCTTTTTGTTGTGTTTGTTTTTCATTTTCAGAAATAAACCGTTTTTATGTGGATTCACTCACTTTAAAAATTAACAAATGGAAATGAATAATTAAACAGAGAAAAAACAAATAAAATGCCAGCAGTCTTGTAACCAGATTGCTCCTAAATAGTTTAAACATCTACACATCTCTGAGATATAAAATTGTTGGAATATGTTAACATTTGAGGGCTGTTTTACGGACTGCCTCCTTGACCAGAGCTGCTGTAATGATGAGTAAAGGTCCTTTTTAAATAAATATCCTCAAATTCCAGAGAGAGAGAGTGCCTGAAGCAAATGCACTGAATAAATGTGAGAGCTTCTTATTGGAGTGACATTAAATTAAATAAGACTGGGTGGCCTGGGGAAATGGAGTCAGGTTACCCAACAGCCATTAATGAGAAAACCCATATTGACCCCGCTGTAGAGTGGACGAAGCCGTTTCTCCTGTTGACTTACAGCCACGCTTCACCCAACCTCCCCCACTTCACTCCATCTTTCCCAAAGCTCAAGAGAGCAAATGGCAATTAGATCTATAACATTTATTTTAGGAGTATGCGTGCCCAAAAAGAATAGCGGGATGGTGATACGATGACCGGCGTGAGCCTCAGAAAATCCTGTCTCGCTAAAACGTTTGAAAGTTTGCTTTCCTTCGCGCTCCCCGCTTTGTCTCTTTGGTGTTGAGGTGCTAGATTGCTAATTCAAAATGCATTTTGGATGCTAATACAGTTGTAAGTGCTTTCATAGATCATGGATGTGCAGTTTGCAGTAGAAAACAAAGGAGATGAATGCATTTATGATATGGAAAGACAACAGGCGGCACATGAAAGGCAGGCCTTTATGAATAAGGCAGAGACCTCTGCGCCGGATATTGACTCAGGACATGGCAGCATGCTTTGAAATTCACTTTTTTTGAAGGCAGTGCAGCAGATGTATTTTTTACAGCGTCTAGACATGTATTTCATTTAAACAAGCTGCGTGGCGTAAGGCGGCTCCCGCTCACAGGGACTCCTCATCTGTGATTTCACATGTTGTCACTGACTGGCGTGAAACCTCTGAGTTTTACCTGACTGCGGACACATGCTGTGACATTCACACAATTCTAAGCAGGCACATTGTGGAGAAGAAAAAAAAATTCCTATTCTCAATCCACGCCTTTGTTTTTCAGTAGAAATGTGAAATGTGAACTTTAAACAAGAATTTTCCTTGAGAGGAAAAAAATATGGTATTTGCCTCAATGGCAGATATTTTGCACTTGTTTCAAGCAAAACCGCACTAAATGTATTATTTACTGTAACAGCCATTTTTTCCACTGGGATAGCTGGAATCGAGTGACGCAGAAAGAAAGGAAGAAAAAAAAAAAGAACAGGGAGATGGCATCCAGTTAACACAACAGACTGTCAGACTCTGTGCCCAGGGCAAGACATCTTATGACAATAGTGCATAACTACATGGGAAGGAAATTACACCTCCTCTCTCTGCTAGAATCTCTGCACATAGCCACCTTCACGCTTTTCAAAATCTGGTGTAGAAGTCTGCCACATGGTGGAATCAGACACTGCAAATGTGACCCAGAGCACGAGAAAGAGAGGGCGAAGAAGTGAAAATACCTCAAGACTCTGAAGAAAAGAGAGGTAGTCAAGAGAGGGGATAGAGCGCATTTACCTCTCGTGCAGTTCCTTCAGTGTCTGATCTCTTTCATCTAACTGAGCCCTCAGGCTCTTGTTAGCAGCAGTGTGTTTGCTCATCTCACTGCTGGCACTCTGTGGAGAGAAAGAGTCACACATTTATCCTATCATCTGATATCCCATCGTGCAAGACTCATTTATAAGTATTGAGCCATCGGGATGCTTAATGAGGATGCTGTTTCACATCTGTTTCACAGAAATATACACATCTACATATGTCCTGTGCATTGGCTCTAGTTTCCTTTATAGGTCAATGATGTGACATTCATCTTTTGTCTTGATCTATTCAGTTATTTAAAGTATTTATATTTATTTAGATATATTATGTGTGAGGCTTGCAGTAAAAACAAAAAGTAACAGTCTGGAGATAAATGCAATTAAGTACAATGTTTGATTAAAATTCTTTCCAAATGTTAAACTAAATAGTTTGATATATCTTTTATTATTATTGTGGTAACAATTTACAATAAGGTTCCAATTGTTAACATTAGTTGACTATGAAATATACTTATAAATCATTTATTGATCTTCATTAATGTTGATACCAACATTTATTGATACATTATTAACATCAAAAGCTATCTGTTAAATATTATTTAATGTACCCAGGCTAACATGAACTAACAATGACCAGTTGGATTTTTATTAACTATCACTAACACAGATTAATAAATACTGTAACAAATGCTCATTTTTAGTTAATATTAGTTAATGTGTTAATTAATGGGAACTTGTTGTAAAGTGATAACATTATTTCTTTAAAACATCTTTTAAAAATTGTGATATTTCATGAAGAAAAAAAAAAGTAGCCAAAACAAAGTCAGTAAAATACAGGAAGTCCATTTGTTATAATGACAAGAGAACCATGAAGGCAATAATAATTCCTGTTTCAAATAATAAATCACAGAGAGGACCCCTGTAGAACCTGATGACTGTACACCATGGTCAGTATTTTTTATATTAGGTTATATAAAGACTTCATATTTTTATGAAAAGGCAAGTTTGGTCAAATGGAATAACTACATGCAAATTCATAATTTGCAAAACAAAGAAAACAAACACAAACAAAAAACTACAATAACCTAATATATATATATATATATATATATATATATATATATATATATATATATATATATATATATTTTTTTTTTCTTTTTCTTTTTAATTGATTAAGACAGGCACACAGCCATATATTCAAAGTAAGGAAAATATTTACTTACTTAATGGTTATATGTCAATTTGTAGGAAAAAAACAAAACAAAACAAAACAAACAAACAAACAAACAAAAAAAAAAAAAAACGAAAAATGAAAAACACTGACACTTACATTTTGGATTTTTTAAAGATTTTCATCATCTCAGACATGCTTATTTGTCACTGAATCTTATGTTATTTATTGTCCCACTCTATATTTATATATTTATCATTAGCATTACTTATTATGCTGGGTTTTGATCTATTTAGTGGCACATTTGCTCAACCTCTGTGAATGTGTGTCAAGGTAAGAGGCACACGCACAGAGCGTCTGAAAACTCTGACGACAGGTTGAGTTGGTGGGATGCCTGTGATCATGTGAATGATGGATATTTGTATGTGCACCTTGTCTTTAGTTGAAAGGAATGGAGGACTCGTTTATGTAGCACACATCCTGACTGCATATCACACACACCCACACACACTCTCCTGTCTCTTGAACATGACACTATCATTGAGCCCAACACAGAAATATAAAGAGCAGTGTCAGACCCCATAAATCAGTTATGATATTATACACTAAAAAGTGTCACCAGCTTTTAACACACTGACTTGCTTATAGGAGAAAATAATAAAAACAAAGAAAACACTGTAACAGTACAGTTAACAACATTCTTCAAAGGGAGAAACTCAAATTTTGAACACTGAATGACAAATTTTGCCCATTAAATCTACAACATCATGCAAGTGTTCATTTATGAATATGCTTATATCTATAGCCATCTTATGGTCACCATTTCTTTTAAGAGTATCTCATCTATTCCTAAAATAACCTTCATTTAACACTTCTTCTATTTAACGGAACAGGTAAACCATATTATAGCAGACCAAAGATAACTTAGAACTGAATAGGTGTCCAAATGCAATTAGATGTTGCTTTAGCAAATACATGCACCACTGCACTTCACAAAGCTACACAGTGGAAAGTGGTGGAAAAAGATGAAGGAGTAAAATATTAATATTAATAATATATTTATTTTAATTTCTTTTGTAAAATATCAACAATTGGTTCATTTTCTCATCTTACTAGTCTGAAACTCCTCATTTACTAGTGGAAACCACTGCATGGGTACATAAGCAAATAATACAATTATTTAACGTTCTTAAATATTTTTAATAATAATTCAATATTATATTATATTATATTATATTATATTATATTATATTATATTATATTATATTATTATATTATATTATATTATATTATATTATATTATATTATATTATATTATATTATATTATATTAATTATATTATATTATATTATATTATATTACATTATATTCACCTTGTTTTCTAATTTAGCTTTCTACTAAACCTGGCATTGTATACTATGAATTATGTTGGCCTCATAATTCGCTTTGGTTTAAAGTGCCCACTAAATTAATAAATATAATTATATATAAAAGCAGTTGCTAAACAACCTTAAAGAGCCACACTGTTTAGGCCTTTATAAAGAAAAATACTTGAACAATGAACAATGTCTATTTGTTTTGTACTGATGCGAATCATCCCAAACAGGTTACTGTTTTAATCTAACAGTCAAATGTATAAATTGTAAGAGACCTTCAGTCGGTGAGTGAGCTGTTTGACTTGGGCCTGCAGGCGCTCCGGGTCTATGGCAGGGGGGTTCACTGGCGTTTGTTGCCGTATACGTCTCCACTGCTCTAACTCCATTTGCAAAGACGCCTTTTGTTGCTCCAGACCAGCCAGCTCGCACGCCTGCTTCTGCTTACCAACACACAAACAACAAATAGACAAATCCACATGTAGGAGCTTTTACAACAGCTGTGTAACAAAGGAGCAGATAAATATCAATTAAGTGAGCAGCATGACAAAAAGTCTGATTAAACAGTTTCTGGTTAGTTTTATGATTAAGGAGCATTTTTTAGGCTCAGGACTACATAGCAGTCTGTGATTAAAGCCCTAAATCCGATTAAAGCTGTATGCTAATAAGGAGGCAGATCATTCCTGTTTTTCTGTTGATTGTCAGCCTTAATAGAGCCATTGTCGGCTCGTCCCAGTGCACTCTGGGAGTTTATCAACACTGCGTAGAGCTGAAAGCTGAGCACCAGGGCTAATTGCACTCTCACTCACTAACACACAGTTACTGCATAGAACTAAATGAATAACAGAAAGCCCTGTTCGGGGAATAAAACCACAGAATTTTTAACAACACTCAGTTGCGATACTTCACCCTCTGTCCAAACATAATGATTTCTTACTGCACCAATCATAAAATATGGGGCAAATCCACACACACACACACACACACACACACACACACACACACACACACACACACACACACTTTCTTGTGGAACATCTCAAATGCCATTCATGCAACTGCTGATATCTGGGTTCTGACCTTTTAATAGAGCATTCTCTCTCTGTCTCTCCCTTTTTTTTTTTTAGGTTTGTGCTAATGAAAGACAAGCTGGCATAACACTAAGATGCACTGATAGTGTTTCCAAAAATCTGAGGGTTTATAAATGACCCTGCACTGGAGGATCATGTAGCTTTCTGTCTACATCCACACACATCCACTGGTCTCCTATAAGCCTATAAAGCACAGGTTTTCAAATTTTATGATTGTAGGATGATAGCCTTTTAGATTTTAATTTTGACAAATAAAGATTTTAATTATTATTTCTTAATGTTTGCACTAGGGCTGTCAATTTTTTAAAAATACAAAAAAATAACATCCACAATAGTAATAAAAAGGGGCTAAATGTTTTTCAAATAATCGTGTTACACATATTTATTTATTATGTACAATAAGTTAACACAATAACTTTAACAGTCCTAAAAATGCATTTAGTAAAAGAAAGAAAGAAAGAAAGAAAAAAAAAAAAAAAACAGTGTCTTTTGCCCTCAAATTTTACATGGACCCCAAGAACCCTTTGCTGCTTCCTGGGGGTAACCTGACTTGAGTTTGAAAACCCATGCTATAAACCACTGTATGTTCACTATAGTTGACAGTGTTTCAAAAATTATATATATATATATATATATATATATTTTATATTATTAAGTTTTTTTTGTAAGAATAAATTTGGTTGAGCTGATTTGTCACGTCTACAGATCACTGATTTACGAATTGCCGTGACCAGTCAGTCACCTGGAGCAGTAAATTAAACTGTCAAGCTTGTTAGAATCCAGTCACACTCGTCTCTCTCACCAAACTTGGACGAGATGTGGGGAGGTTAGTTTGGCTTAACGCTAACAGCTCCTGAAAGCCTCACTGTCAGATGAGGAGTCTAATCCTGAGGTAATCCCGACCCTTCCTAAAAAAGAAACATGGACTACACCTGCAAATTACGCAGATTACAGGCCCGGCCTGTCAAACAGGCTGTCAAGTCCCTCTTCCATGGTGATAGAAGGGGTTCTGCCACACTGCCCTTGTAATCCAACCGCTATGATTAATCTGAGCGGCTCAAAGGAGTGACAGCCATCTTCACGAGAAGGCTGACCTGAGTGGGGGTAGATAGGTGAATGTGTCTTACCTGTCAAAGTACATTAAGTGTATTTCCCCTGTCATCCGTAACAACATGAGCTTAGATTGAGGACAAATAGAGCACTTTTGTCAACTACATTTATTGTGTCACAGCATCAGCTTGTGGTAGGAGCACTTGTTAAATAAAATAAAAAAATATGTTGATTCTTTATCTAAGAAAGAAAGAAAGAAAGGGAGAGACAGCAGCTGGAAGCTCTACAGGGATATGCGCTGTGATTGACTGATGAAAGTGTCACTTCACTGTTGAGCATGTGTTCCACTTAGAGAGAACAAGGAACACACACACACACACACACACACACACATCAGCTGATGCATTATATCAGGTGCTGCTAAAACACCTATCAACCACAGTTCTAACACATGTAGGAAAGGGAGAAGCCATTTAACTCATCTAATATACATCACAGACTCTGTAATAAGAGATCCATTCTCTACTAATACTGCATATGACATCCGTGTGATCACTACAGGCGCTCTGTGACACTTCAGCTGTGGTACAGTATGACTACTCTGCTTCTAGGTTTAATTGAACTTGGCCATTTATCACAAAAGCTTTGTCTCTTCTGCCTAGGCAATATAATGAGAGAAAGAGAGAGAGAGAGAGAGAGAGAGAGAGACAGAGAGAGAGACATTAAAATGAGCAAAATAAAGGATCGATACCAGACCACAAAGGGCACAGGGATCAATGTGAGCTGAGAGAAGTGTGACACCCGACACGAACACTAATACAGAAGAAACACAGACTCTCACTCACACAGACAGAAAAAAAGCACCAGAACATAAATGAATAAAAATAATGTTCTTTTTCTTACTGTAAAAACTTGGCTGATAATAAAAAGTTCAACACTGATACAATTACTTCTAAATAGAATTAAAACAATAGAAAAAAGGCCCAATTTTGCCAGAAATATAAATTGCACTATATTTGCTTCCAGTTAATAGAACCGTTAAAGGCAGTTAATAGCAATTGTGCTGCTGTAAAGACATGTAATGTCATTTCAATATTCAGAACAGAACCATGACTGCAAACGTGATTTTGCTTTTATGCAACAGATCAATAAACATCAATAAATAGAGTAATTTACATTTTAAGCAAAATTTTACATTACTTTGTCAATATTCACCAATTTTTTAAACCAATAAAAATTGTTCCAACAAAACGTTAAAGCAGAATCAAGCGGGTCAGTGGTCTTTTGTATTATTTTACATTCGGTACTCCGCAAAAGGCTGTAGTCAAACATTTTTCACTATCTGGCAGCCACCACTGACACAGATTACACACAGAAAATGGATCCAAATGAAATATCTGTCGTTTGAAGATTTGTTTTTAATTCGCTGACTTTTTTTTCTTCTTTCCTACTTTTTTTGATACTGTAACTGGCTCTGTGAGGCCATAATTATGCAACAGAATATAATATTTTATCCTATTCCTCTTATTTTAGTCTTTTTTCTCTTGTCATGAAAATTATTTTATCTACTTTTATCATTTTTTTGGAAGGAGAGTTTACAGAATAAGAATATGATGTGCAAAAATGGTACAGTTGGGATGTTGAGCTCTGTTGGAGCAAGAGTATTGTTTTTGTTATTGTTGTTATTATTATGCTTGTAAAATAAAAATAGACTTTTCAAGACTGTAATGCAGAATCAACCCTTGCATTTCACCGAGCAACAGTTGTAGTTTTTCTTTTCTGAATAAGTATATTTTAACAAACTGGTTGAGTCAATGATTCAATGACTCATACAAAATGTCATTTGTGACAAATACTAATATTTGTCCATGAATTTACAAACTAACTATCTGTAATGGTAGAATGATATAAACACTGAAGAGTCCCAGTGTTATCAGCACTCTTAGGATTCCCCATTTACCAAAATGTAATATGACTTCCCATTTCTTCACTTTTTAAACAAGTACTACTTCAACACTGCATTTAAAGATACTCCATATTTAAATGACTCAATGCACTAAATCATTCATGTTTAGACAACCAATATAATAGTGGTGTTGGACTTAGTGACAACCATCGGAATGTCAAAATGTCTTGGTTACCAATGTAAATGAAGAAACACCCAAAATAGACTAAATTAGCTTTTACTAGACTACTGATATCTCAAGTGAATGATTCATTTTTAACATGTCAAAAGTACTTTTCATTTATTTAGGTGAAAGTTTTTTTAGTGGACAAATTATTTCCCTCTTATTTCCCACTTGCATCTCCTTCCATCATAGGACTTAGAACATCTGCTGGTGGAGAAGTGTTTTAGTCTGAACCCCCCTGTGCTGTGGGATCAGATACTATTCTAATAATTCAATCTAGAATAAAAGACCCAGCATACGGCTAGGTGAACTCATGAATATACACAAGTATATTTGCATTCAAAGGTGCAGAGCTGGATTTGACACCCAAGTGTTAAAACCCCCACTATTCCAGCTGATAGCGTGATGGTGGGCTGCTGTCTTTTTCCCTGGCTGCCATAGTTAGCACTGAAGAAGCCTTATATCAACTCATATCATATCAAGATTTGCCTCATTGCCTAATAAGTATTAATGTGTCTCCCTCTCCATTTATCTGTCTCACCTACTATTTCATATAGGCCCTTTCTTCTTTCATTCACTGGACTCACTGGACACCCCATTACCAAAATGACTAGCCAAATGATATAGGACAACTAATTTTTCTGTTAATACTTGGACTGGAAAAAAATTCATTTTTGTTGGTGAATATTTTCTGTTTAACGCATTAAAAATAATTAACACAATTAACACAGGATAATTTTTTGAATTATTGAAGTAGCTTTTAGTATGTCTTTACGGTATATTAAAATACTTTAAATTAAATTACTTAAATAAGTTGTTATAATATTTGTAATGTTCTGTGATTGTTAATAAATAATAAATAAAAACAATCTGATAATTTGCAGTCTAGGACTGGATTTCAATTATACTGCAATATTTATAATCTTTTTCTACCCTTAATTTAAAAAAAATAATAATAATACTAATAATTTTGTATTGGTAACGTGATAATGGCCTTTATTCATAGTACTTAGTAAAAAGATGCTAATAACCAAATAGTTAAAGGGCTAGTTCACCCAAAAATGAAAATTCTGTCATTTATTACTCACCCTCATGTCGTTCCACACCCGTAAGACCTTTGATTATCTTCGGAACACAAATTCTGATATTTTTGGTGAAATCCAATGGTTCAGTGAGGCCTCTATTGCCAGCAAGATAATTAACACTTTCAGATGTCCATAAAGGTACTAAAAACATATTTAAAAGTTCATGCGAATAAAGTGATTCAACCTTAATGTTATAAAGCGACGAGAATACTTTTTGTGTGCCAAAAAAACAAAATAATGACTTTTCAACAATATCTAGTAATGGCCGATTTCAAAACACTGCTTCATGAAGCTTTGAAGCTTTACGAATCTTATGTTTCGAATCAGTGGTTCGGAGCGCCAAAGTCACGTGATTTCAGTAAACGAGGCTTCATTACGCAATTTCAATAGTTCACGTGACTTTGGCAGTTTGATATGCGATCCGAACCACTGATTCAAAACCAAAGATTCGTAAAGCTTCGAAGCAGTGTTTTGAAATTTGCCATCACTAGATATTGTTGAAAAGTCATTTTTTTTTTTTTTTGGCGCATAAAAAGTATTCTTGTCACTTTATAATATTAAGGTTGAACCACTGTACTCGCATGAACTGTTTTAAATATGTTTTTAGTACTTTTCTGGGCGTTTGAAAGTGTTAATTATCTTGCTGGCAATAGAGGCCTTACTGAGCCATCGGATTTTATCTAAAATATCATAAATTTGTGTTCTGAAGATGAACGAAGGTCTTACAGGTGTGGAATGACATGAGGTTGAGTAATAAATTACAGAATTTTCATTTTTGGGTGAACTAACCCTTTAAATATCAAATATTTAAAATACTGTTTATATTGTTTCCACATTAATTTGGAGGTTCAATGTGATATTTATGATTACATATGTTATATGTTTGGTACAATGTTAGGTGCAGATGATTGTGTTGAATTGCAGAAACTTATGCGATTATTATTTTTCTAATCAGTCTACAGCCCAGTCAGTACTGAAACAAATGTTCAGTGAACTGCTATAATAGACTGTTTACCGAAGAGGATGTGTCTGGTTATTCTTAAGGTATTTTCTTCACTCTACGGAATTCATTCTGTCTGTCTGTTGAATCCCTGTAAAGTTTTCTTACAGACAACCATTCTTACACAAGTCAATAAGGGAAAAAAGACTCAAAACTCTCAAATTACCATAAACTACAACACACAGTCATGTTCCACACACTACTGTGATTTTCATCACCTAATCAGACGAGAGGATCAAATCTGGACACTCCACCTCTAGCCAATTAAAGCAGGTGATCACACTACAGGGCAGCAGGGGGCAGCATGTAAGGGCACTCAACCTGCTGCCCTTTCACCACTCCATTAATAATGCATGATTCTGAGTCGAACAAACAAACAATCATATATGCGCATGTGCAAACACACACACACACGCATGCACACACACAAAGTGTCACTGCAGCAGGGTGTGTTTTGGAAAGAGAGATGGTCTGGACACTGGGGCGTTCATCTTGACCTCCTGTTCCATGCAAGAGTCTTAATCAAATCTCAAATGGGCTTGGCATTTCCAGCCTCACAGTCTAACTGGAGCCAACATACAACATTGTGCATTGTGCAAAATGACATACGTATGAGCCTCATGAAGTCTGTCTCCACACAACACTATACAAGTATGTCCAGACAATTTATCAGACTCTAGGGGAGAGAAATAGACCCTAAGTGCAATTTAAATATTTTCTTAACTTTTTAAGAAAACTTTTTCTAATAAAACAAGAGGCATTTCTAGCTCTCTATTCTAAAGCCCATTCCATCTGGAACACAAATAACCTAAAAGCATGCTAAATTACATGTTTATGTATTTAGTTATATGCTGTAATGTGTGAGTTCACCCCTCTTTTTCACCTTGTATACAGACAATTGTAAAACTGACAGTGTAAACATATATATTGAAGTTCTCAGCTGATACTGTGCTGTTGTCTTTATTGGGGATTGAAGATGATTCCAGTATGCATTAGAGATGTACAAATATATTAGTGGAGTGGTGTGAGAGGAATTCACTTGTTATAAATTAAATGAAGACATCTTTGGTCTTCCAGAGTACATGCATCAAACACTATATATAACACTATATATATCGAAAAAGTGTCATCTTATAGATACTTGGGTGTTTATGTGGACGCTACTTTATCATGGAGTGCACATATAGATTATGTTTGCTGTAAAGTACAACAATGTATTTACTTTCTTAGGAGATTAAGGTCCTTTGGAGCAAACAAACAGATCTTGCTCTTGTTTTTTTCCAGTCTGTAATACAGAGTATTGTACAATATGGAATGTGTGCATGGTACAGCTGTCTTTCTGTTCAACTCCAAGCTCGACTGGCTAGACTGATATCTATTTGTTCTAAGATTGTGGGCCAAATGCAACATGTTTTAATGAGTTTGATGAGGAAAAAATGTTGTCCCTGTCCCTGACAGGTAAAATTATGTCGGACCCCTCTCATATTCTATATGAGAAATATCAACTTTTGCCATCAAACAGAAGACTTAAGAGCAACATATGCTAGAATGAACAGATTACGGAAATCTTCGGTAAAATTTAAAAAAATCAGAATTAGGGGTCTAAGTAGGCCTCAGGATTCTGAATAAGGGACGGGACTTAATCGTTGCACTGCAGCTGGATGTGTATTAACATACTTCATACTTTTTTTTTTTTTTTTTTTAATTGGTGTCTATTGTAGCATCTTATTATTTGATGTGGATGTGTATTGATGTGAATTAATGTGAGACAGTAAACGCTGTGGGATGCGAGACAATTTTTGGAAGAAATTCCAACAATAAAGTGAAACTGAATTGAATTGAATGATATTTGAAATGACCAAATACTTGAATAAATTTTAATAAAACTGTCTTAAGAAAAAAAGTTATATTATTAAAATATTTTGTATTTTCTTAAGTTAAAAAAATATTATTCTTAAGGATGTTTTGTGAATCTCGTGAAGCCCCAGGTGTGAATAAAATGTTCGTGAAGTCGCTCTGGTCATGCAGTACCTTTGAAAGCTGCTTGCTGGCATTGAGTTGCTGGAGAAGGGAGTCTAACTGCACTTGTGCTTGCGCTTGTCTGTGGTTCTGCTCTGCTGCGAGCTGCTGTGCTGTTTGTTTGTCTGCTTGTAGTGCTGCGACTTGCTGCTGGAGGGACAGAAGACGTTGTCGCAAAACAGCATGGGTCTTTGATATTCTCTTCCTCGTCTTCTGCAAGGAGACACCTGAGGGTGGTGGAGAGGACACAATGCTATATTCAGACTCTGTTAATTTGTTAATAAGGTTAAAATAACATTATGTCTTACAGTACAAAACCAGCTGAAGTATCATAACAATTATATCCCCAACATTCAGTCACTGCTTTGTTATTGTTGACTGTTGTGGCTATAACAATATTTTAGTGAATATTAGAATATTATTATACAAAATAATATCTTTTTTTTTTTTGTAATTTATTAAAGACAATTATAGTATCAAATCATTTTCATGCAGCATTTCGTTCTAGTTAAGCCCTTGAGTCTTAATTTTCACCAAAAAAAAAAAAAAAACTGAAGGAAGATTTTGCTTCAGCAAAATGTTAATTTAAATCTAAAGTTATGTCTTCAATAACAAAATAAACAATACAATATTGAGGACTGCATCTTTTTTTTAATGAAATTTTAGCATGTAGGGCATGGTTTTCACATGACATCACGACATCATGACATCAACAGACATCACGGCATGTTAATGTGCTTGCATTCCTTAAAAAAAATCTTTTAAAATCAAACATTTTCCTTTCTTTGTGTTTTCAGTTAGCTTTACACTACTGTTCTTGGGGTAAGATTTTTTTTTTTTTTGAAAGAAGTCTCTTATGCTTGCCAAAGCTAAATTTATTTGATAAAAAATACAGTAAAAACAGTAATATTGTGTAAATATTATTACATTTTACAACATGTTTTCTATTTGAATATATTTTAAAATGTAATTTATTCCTGTGATGGCAAAGCTGAATTTTCAGTGTCACATGATCCTTTAGAAATCATTTTAATATGCTGATTTGATGCACAAGTAACATTTCAAAGTGGTTGTGCTGCTTAATATTTTTGTAGAAACTGAGATACTTAATTTCAAGGTTTTTTGATGAAGAGAGTTCAAAAGAACACCATTTTTTAAATAGATCTTTTTTTGTAACAATGTAAAAAATATTTATCGTCACTTTTTAAAATTAATTTAATGCAATCCAGTGTCAACTTTTGACTCAAACAACTGCATGAGTTTGAGGCTAGACTCAACAAATAGATAGGAGTGGGGCAGAAAGAGCAGTAGGAATGTTTGGCAACCTTTTTGTAAACAATCATTATCTTTGCAATTATTTTATACTTTGCTTTATGAATGACACTGATGAGAATTTCTTTCTATATTTATAGTGCATTCAGTTTTCAATTCTGTTTTTTTTTTTTTTTTTAAGAATTTATACAATAAGGGCTGTACAAGCCATCAAGAGTGAACAATCACTCATCATGTAAGCGCTGAGTACAGTTGCGTCAACCAGGTTACCTTGGAATTGGATGTTTCTAGTTTGAGATTCCTCTCCAGGGCCGTCTACAGGGCAGATCAGCATGTACCTGCAGCCCTGCAGGCAGGGAAGAGGTGGAAACACAACACATGACACAAAAAGCTGGGGCAACAGTTTAACATAACGTAACATGGCGGCTCATGGCAGAGTGACACAGAGGAAGCGTTTGTAGTCACATCAAAGAGGCTTTGGCTTTTCCCCTCGTTTGTATCGAACACTATTTAAAAAGGTTTTGATCAGTCTCTCTCTCTCCGTGGGTTTGATCATGGATTTATTCAGAAGCTCTTTAGTGTGACACGGGCGGCGCAGTGCTCTGCTCCACTGTCACGCCGATGTGAGCCAGCACAGTTGACGAGTACACAGAGCCATTCAGGCAGGATCTAAGAGAGGGCTGACAGCTGTAGAGCTGAGAGGAAGCGAAAAGAGGAGAAGATATGGAGCTTCCATGTTCCCTGAGGGGATGGGGGAGAGCCAGCGGAGCCCTGAGAGACTGACGAGAAGAGATCGCACTTTACAGGATCAGACACCTCTGATACACATCTTCTGATCGACACAGCTGCTTAAATTCAAGCAGAACGTTTTTTTTCCCCTTTGCAAATGAAAAGAGGCAATTTCAAGGTGAAGAGTGTAATTTTTCTTAATTCTAAATAAGCCATTTGTAGACTGATCCCGTTCAAAAGTGTTAAAAATTTACCTCAGTAACATTGCCTCAGCCAATACCACAAACTTGGGCCCAACCTTTGAGTAGATGTCACATAGAGACATCATACTACAGCTTTTTGTTTGAGAGCTACCCGCTTAAGGCCTGTTCACACCAACGATGCTAACTAAAACGTTATCTATAACTATAAAGTTTTAATAATCATTCTAATTCTATGTGAATTGGGAACTCCACAACAAAGCTATAATGATTATGACAAAGGAATAATTTCATTGGAATCACTTTTAGAAATTTTTAATTTCTTTACAGCTCATGAATGATAAAAACACTGACAGTCAATCAGAATTCACCCTGACTTTAAAATGGCAGATGACATAACTGCACATTGCGCTTATAATAAAAAGAATGTTATTGTTCATTGATGTTAACAGCTATATATTTATTGTTATAGTTATAGTTATCGTTCTTGTTGTGAATGGGCCATTTGAATGACGTGTAAAGTGATCAATTCCATATTGTTATTGCTTGCTGGTCAGAGGTGGGTGATTTTATTAAATCACACTTAATATGGAACTTATCATACCAGGGTGGAAAAAATAGTACAATTATTAAGACTAAGTGGATTGCATATGCACAAAATAATATCCACAGATCAAAAACGATAAAAAAACTGATTAGGGCTGGGGCTATATTTTTGGCCGACCAATGGCATATGGATGGCGTTTTCAGAAAACTTGCAGGATACTCTTTAATTTAAGGGGTCCTTGTTATAGTGTAATTACATGAATAATAACTGAGTAATATTAATTAAAGGGATAGTTCACCCAAGAATGAAAATTATCCCATGATTTACCCACCCTCAAGCCATCCTAGGTGTATATGACCTGATCTTCTTTCAGATGAACACAATCAGAGATATATTTAAAAATATCCTTAATCCTCCAAGGTTTATAATGGTAGTTAATGGGGGCTCGCATTTTGAAAAAAAAAAAAAGCATTCATAATCAAAGTAATACATACAGCTCCAGTGGGTTAATAAAGGCCTTCTGAAGCGAAGCGATGCATTTTTGTAAGAAAAATATCCATATTTAAAACTTTATAAATTCAAATAACTAGCTTCCGGCGGATGACTGTACGCATACTGCGCAAGTTGATTTGCGCCAAATGAGTAACCCGTGACGCGATGTATGACCGCAGGATGTAGGAGTAGCGTAAGCTTAGACGTCTCTCGTGGTTCAAACAAATAGGGCTGTTCAACAAACTCAAGCTCCTCTTCTCTTCAAAATTTCTTGTTTTAGACTTATAATTTGTGACCGGTGTTTTATTTTGCTCTCTCCTCTGCGCCTCCATGTTCGTCATTGCGTTCGGGAAGGTAGCTCTTCTGCCCAAATCGACTTGCACAGTATGCGTACAGTCGTCCGCCGGAAGCTAGTTGTTTGAATTTACAAAGTTTTAAATATGGATATTTTTCGTACAAGAACGCATTGCTTCACTTCAAAAGGCCTTTATTAACCCACTGGAGCCGTATGGATTACTTTGATTATGGACGGATGCATTTTTTTGTTTGTTCAAAAAGCGGGCCACCATTCACTACCATTATAAACCTTGGAGGACTAAGGATATTTTTAAAAATATCTCCGATTGTGTTCTTCTGAAAGAAGATAGTCATATACACATAGGATGGCTTGAGGGTGAGTAAATCATGGGATAATTTAAATTTTTGGGTGAACTAACCCTTTAGCATGTACTTACTATAAGATTAGGGTTAGCTGCTTGAAATTATACATAATTTACTGTTATTACTATAATAAGAACATGAAACGTATAGCAAAGACACTGCAAAATAAAGTGTTACCACAACTTCTTTGAAAAAATAATTGCTTCTTCAATTCTGTTTCATGAAGTTGGGAGTGCAGAAATTACATCTTTAAAAATGCCTTTGTTTGTTCAAAACATACTGATTTATAGAAAAATGACAATTATCTAATTTTAGCAAAAAAATAAGTAAATAAAATAAAAATAATAACATAAAACACATAAGAAACAAGATCTTAAAAAGTAAATAAAAAAATGTGTAACAAACCTTACTAGTTTTCCGAGAAGCTCGATGAGTCGGAGCAGAAGATTGACTTTGCAGGCTGTCAGAGAACTGTTCACTGTCACTGTGGAGATAAAATTATAAAATATCTATTTATTTACCCAAGATAAATAGATATATTGGGGACTACCATGTGACATAGCATCCATATGAGAACGGTTAATTAGCAGAAAAACCATACAACCCTGAAACTTAAACGGCCATGTGTGGTGCATAACTGCTGAGGCACAGTCGGGACATTCTAAATGCTGCAGCGTCTCATTCAAGAGCCTCTTTGAGACAGATTTGGAAAGCTTCCAGCATGCCGTTTTGTTGAGTGGTGCATTTGGGTGAAATAAATCTGTGAACTGGTATCATTGGAAATCATCGTACCATCCATCATGCCATAAATTCTGATGTTGTAGGCGACATAAAACTTTCATGAAATAATTACTGAAAACGCTGCTTGATTTGGAAGATGTTAAACAGCTTGTAGACATCTGGTAGAGAGCCGAACAGAGTCATTCAAAATTTATCCCATTAAATTAGAGCAAGTATAGGAAGAGGAGGAGAGAAGGGAGACACTGGGACCACGGCGGAATAGGAACGTCACAGGAAAAGTCAACTGATTGGCCAGGGTTTGCCTGGGACTCCTCCTCTGTCAGCGATGAATATGCAAAGGAATCACAAATTAAATTAACCTGCCAAACTGTCAATTTCAGGCCTTATGACGTTGGGAAAATGGCATTGGGCAGAGAGTGAGGGGCTGCGGGCGGGTTCAGGTGCTTTCTGGCGCCGGTTCAACTCGGCTGCTCAGAGGTGGCTAATTCTACATGCAAATTTCAGTCAATAAGCTCCTAGCAAGGCATCCCAGGATAATTCAAAGGATCTGATTTTTTTTCCTTTTTCTGCCCCCCTCTTGCTCTTTTTTTCTCTTTTGAATACCAACTAGACAGAAGCTGGGATTCAATCACCCGTTTGCTTGTGTTTTTGCATATGCGTGCTGTCCCTACAGTCAGAAAAATAATGAGAGCTTGAGAGATGGAAAGCGAGAAAGAGACAAGGATAGTGAAAGGTGGGGGAAGTACCTGTCTGCGCTCATGTCCTCCCAGTCGTCCTTGGCGGGACTGTCCATCCTGTTCCGCGTAGAGCGCATGCGTGTTCTGCTGGAGGCATCAGCCCAGGGCGGTTTAGACCTGATCTTGTTGTTAGCCAGCGTGGCAGCTTTCGCCTTGCGTTTGGCTGCAGACCGATGGAAATCTCTCTCAGCTCGAAGGACTCCCAGATCCTGTCGGAGCTTGAGCAACCTGTGTCTGGCCTGGACGGCAGATTTCATGGCCTCTTTTGCTTCTCTCTCTGAACTCTGCAGCTGGGCATGCAGTCGATCCCGTTCCTCTCTGGCCTGGGCATCCTCGGCCTCCTTGCGTTGGTGCAGGAGCTGAACTCTGGCCTGCAGATCACCCCGCTCTCCAGCCAGTACTCTGTTTGCTTCCTGTAGTGCCCGGTTGTCTTCTCGCAACCGCACAGTCTCGCTCTCCAGAGAGACCATTTGACTTTGCAACTGCTCTATCTGTGGGCGTATGCAGAGGCACGTGAAAAACAAATGATCACCACATCTTTTTGAGACGTTTGTGCTTTAAACTCTCATTTGGCCTTTATGGAGAGGGTCCGTTCCGGGGCAAGTGAACAAGCACTCTGTGATTCCCCTCAAATTTGTTACTCATGGCTAAACATAAAAGAGGGCCATTTAGGCAGCTTGTCAAATCCTGGTGGAGGGTGTGAAAGAGAGGAGGGGATGCCTGCTGGGTGTATACCCCCAGGCAAATCGCTGCCTTTTATTTAGCACTCTCGCTGCCTTACTGCCGCAGCACACCACCTTTCAAACAACATTAGGCCCCTTTACGGCTGGCTGACAACGACTCGCCCCCCTCCCACAACTCCATCAAAAATTATTTCATTTATAATGCGTTTGCAGGAGCACATAAACAGCAGTCTGCCCCTGTGGGTTATTAAGTTTAACATGGTGCTTGTCATTCGGTAATAAAGGCGATGACAGCCCCCATTACACGACCATATGGCAGCTGCTGGCACCGCTCACAATGCCATCATCTGCTCTGAATTATTCTACAAACCATTTCATTCCTCTGCTCAGAACGTTCCCTCAGTCCTCACCAGCCCCTCCAGCAAGAATCAAGCTAAATGTTGCTTTAAGGGAAGTCAAGTGCTTTTGAATAGAGAGTGAACTTGTTTGCTCAGGCTAAATGCTAATGACAAATTATTTGCTTGTATTAAATGAGTGAAGGGCCCAGTGTCAAACATCAGCAGTGTTAACAAACGCAAACGGAGCAGTTTAGTTTCATTCAAATGAGTCTTAAGAGTGTTTGCTGTGCTGTTGATAGTTCTGCAGGTTGATGGCTTAAATAAGGGATCCATACTACAGGAAAACAGGTTTTTTTTTTTTTTTTTTTTTACGGTGCTGTACCTTGGCACAAAATTTTACTTTAGCAAATTTTGACCAAAAATTGTGGGCACACTGAAAATTTTAAATTAGACTTTGTTTGTTTGCACCGCAATGCGACCACAAAGGGCACTTTCACTTTTGAGATCAAAGGGGCAGAGGCTCAACTTTAGTACCTTTCTGGGCGTTTGAAAGTGTAAATTAACTTGCTTTCAATCAGATTTCATCATAAATATCTTAATTTGTGTTCTAAAGATGAATGAAGGACAGGTGTGGAACGACATGAGGGTGAGTAATTAATGACAGAATTTTCATTTTTGGGTGAACTAACCCTTTTAAGAATACACAAAGGATGTGTATTTTCCATTTCTAAGGGAAAGGTGTTAAGTTCCCACAAGTGAAAGTTGAGGGTTTCTCTTGTTGTGTTTAACATTGTGCTTAACCTCAGTCACAGCCTCTGCTCAAGCACAGGTAAATGCTCTTTATTAATATACTTCTGGGGATGAGGATTTTAATGTGTTTTTGTCAATTTTGGTGCATCCCTAGAACTTTTGCATCAATAAATTAGTTGTTTCATTGACATAGCAACACTTTATAATGTTTGATTTGTCAACAATTGTTTATGCAATAAGCACTATGAACTAACAATATGTTTACAGCATTAATCTATATAGGTTAATGTTAATTTATACATATGTTAATTGATTTTTATCACTTCAAATTGTATACATTTACACTAGTTAATGTATCATGAACAAACATAAATTTAAAATTACACAGAACAAAGACAACCTATAATAATATATGCTAATTTATAACATACATAGTTAACAAGTGGGTTTTTGTGTAGCAAAGCTATACAGTCTTTGCCTGTCTGTCCAAGTATACTGTACATGACACAATGTATGAATATTTGAAGAATTAAAGACACATCGCACCTGTTTTTCGGACACGACATTTTTAAAAGACATTTAACTGAAATTAAAGTAACACTTCACAATAAGGTTCGATTTGTTAACATTAACTACATTAGTTAACATGAACTAACTATGAAAAACACTTCTAAAGCATTTGATAATCTTACTTAATGTTAATTTCAACTTTTAAAACTTAAAATCTGTTAATATTGTTTAATGGACCTAACAACGAACAGTTGTATTTTTATTAACGAATGTTAACAAAGAATAAATATTCTGTGCTTATTGTTAGTTAATTTTAGTTAATGCATTAACTAATGGAAACTTATTGTAAAGTGTTACCAAAATTAAATTTTAAAAGTGCATGTTAATGTTTATGACTCTTAACGAACTGAATCTAATTGGGTAACACTTTACAATAAGGTTCATTAGTTAACATGAACTAATAATGAACTGCACTTATACAGCATTTATTAATCTTTGTTAATGTTAATTTCAACATTTACTAACACATTAATAAAATCTTGTTAACATTAGTTAATGCACTGTGAACTAACATGAACAAACAATGGACAACTGTATTTTCATTAACTAACGTTAATGAAGATTAGTAAATACAGTAACAAATGTATTGCTCATGGTTAGTTCATGTTAGTTAACACATTAACTAATGTTTAACTAACCTTATTGTAAAGTGTTACCTCTAATTGTAAGTGTTACCATTGACATTTCATACATTTTACATCTGCTAATGTCTGTGTCTCTGTGCATGATGTAACGAACATATAAGGAATTTTGGTTCATTATTCTTCAAAAAATTCAGCTAAAAGCTAAAAAAATTTCAAAAATGTAAATAGCAGACAGCCAAAGGTTGGTACCTTCTTAAAAGTCTGTTCCACTCTTCGGGTGGATGTCTTGATGGGGGTGCTGCTCCTCCTGACATCCTCCGACACTTCCCGAAACAGAAGCTCAGCTGAAAGAATAAAAATTCATACTGTCACCTGACAGCCACTTTCCCAATTCAAATCAATTATCATTAATGACACATAATTTCTGGTCTTTTCAAAGGTCTATTCAACTGATTGAGCTCTTAAAGAGGGCTTTAATGGACAGACTTAGAAAAGGTACTCGTAACCACAAATCAAATCTTCTGACCTGAAACAATCTTGCAGATTATTGTGGAGTAATACGAATTAATTTTGAGAGTAATTGTCAATGTATGATGGAGTTTGTGTTTTTGACTTCATGGCAGGAACTTTGTTGCAATGCTTGTTTAAAGATGGGAAAATAAACACATTTGGAGACCAGAACTTTCTGCCGCCTTGGGTTAATAAAAGTTTCATGGTGAATGTGGATGCTCATTTGTCGAATGAAAATGTTGTGAAATATTTACAATCAGTTTTTTTTTTTTTCTGGGCTGACCTTTGGACAGTAAGAAGCAAGGCTGAAATTCCAGTTAGTCACAGACCTGTCTTTCTCTGTCATGCACACACTTGCAAAAAATAAATAAATAAATAAATACTATTCACCTATTCACATGTGCACACACACACACACACACACACACACACAAACTTGTTTTTATAGACTTTCCATAGACAATGTTATTTATACTATATAAACTGTATATATATATATATATATATATATATATATATATATATATATATATATATATATATATATATATATATATCCCCTAACTCTACCCCTAAACACAACCCTTACAGAGAACTTTCTGAATTTGTACAAAAATTAAAAAAAAAAAAAAAAAAAAATTAAATTATTTATTTAGTATGATTTATAAGTGGTTTTCCTTGCAAGGCCCAACCAAATGTCCCCACAATGTCAACATTTCAGATTTGACTATATTTGTGGAGACATTTGGTCCTCACAGCGCAGGTTATAATACTAATGCAGTACTCCACAACAGAAACATTTTTGCAGAAGTAAAACTTTTTTACAATCTAATTTAAGCAAATTATTTTGCATGCCATTCCAAATTTTGCAATACAAAAATCTAAATGAATAATTTCGAGAAATATACTGAAATTTTAAATGCAAAAACAATACCTTTCTTTTTATTATTATTATTTCGATCACCTCAGTTTTTAGCCACATTTGAAGACGGCGTGTGCACACCAGGAGGAAAATTGAAGAGACCATTACCTGTTCATACTCCACTCCCAACATAAGAAATAAAATGTTAAAAATAAATTTTTAATAAAATGTAATTTTTTTATTATGTTTTTTTAATTAATTTATTTTTTTAAACTGTAAACTTCCATGGCTTTAAGCTTTATTCCACATCAGAGCACTTCTGCACTGAGAACCAAAGCTCAGTTCTGCTTCACAGTGGCTTACCATTGTCACTGCCAGTCTAGAAGGACTTTCTTCATAAATGTCGGAAAAATATTATGCAGTGTGCACATAAGGAAAGAAATACAAAAAACAAAAACAAAACAAAAAAACAACTTTTAATATAAAAACCTGTTATCTGTTTTGCACAATCACACAGTTGATATTCATTACATGTATGAGACCGTCTGAAGAAGTGTTCCTGGAGGCACACCAACAGTACACATTTTGGATGTCTCCCTTATCTGATCCATTCATTTTAGGTCTTGGAGTCTCTTATAACAAGCTGATGAGTTGAATCTGGCATGTTGGATTAAGAAGAGTTTGAAAATGTGTAGTGTTGGTGTGCCTCCAGGAACAGGGTTGGTCTAAAGCAGTGGTTCTCAACCTTTTTGACTCCAAGGCCCCCCCCCCCCCCCATTGTGTACAACAATATTTAAATGCATCTCCTATTAATCTTATTCTCTGGCCACTCATAGTATCTGTAAATGTAATTTCAAACTTTCTGAGGTTTTATGAGCTGAATGTTTACATGAGTTTTTCAGTCATTTGTGATTTACTGAATTTTAGATTACAATAGAATACAAGGCAGTTGTCTATACCAGTCTAGTCATAAGAAATTGACTATACTTGACCATCAGTAGGTCTACACAGAACCCACACTTGCATTTGAGCATACGATTTCTGAAGAATTCCAATGCATTATTCACTGTTACACATCCCGAACCCCTTGCATGTTCGTTTATTAAATATTTTGGCTAATCTGATAACATGTAAGGCATCCAATAACAGTAACATACTCTCAGCTCACCAGACAAAAAAATGACTAACATGCCACTGGGTCTTGAAAAGAAACATTTACTAGCCAAATGACTTATTACGAATGATACTCGTAGAATCGCATGATGTACATAAATGCTAAGAAGGACTGTCATCTATGATCACATTCTATCCCAATGTAACACAGTGGATGAAATTCCATAGGGAGATGCATTAAACATTACATTTTCGCTTCGTCATTGCTAGAAGATGAGGTTGTATGTGGAAGAGTTGCTGAAGACCATGTAGTACATAGTGTAGTACTAGTCCATAGATAGAAACATATTCTTCAGTTCAATTACATAGCTTCATTGAGTTCTTATCTATCTTTTAAACATACATTAAATGTTTTTTTTTTTTTAAGGGGTGGTTCACTGTTTTTTTTTTCTAGGCTTGATTATGTTTATGGGGCACAGTTTAACATGTCTTAATGCTTTGTTTTTAAAACAGAACGTTTGGGCTCAGACTGGTTAGCTGGCCCAGTGTATTGTGATTCGCTGTCCGGAACACATTGTCACGATTCATGTTGACCGGGAATGCCATGCCCCATACCATTACGGGCAAAAGTTGCATGTGCTTCGGTGGAAATGTAAATAATGGCGTCAATATTGCCGTATCAACTTGAGCTCGAATCAGATCCAGGTAGCAGTAATGATGAAGAGGGTCAAGCAGAACCTCTGTAAGCACGGCTTTTAAAGGACGTTTCTGAATAGTAAGTATTTTTGTTTGTATTTGTGTCAAAGTGTTTAGATATCCTGTCACTTGTAAATGTTACTGCTGTTTATGTTAGCTTTCGATATACAGTATTCATGACTAAGTAGTAGCATTTTTGTAAAGGTATTGTTTAATTTATAATATGAATGAGCATGTGGGTAAACGCAACATAAAAGCCGTAATGAAACAATGCTGTACACTGATAACAGAAATGCCAACAAACACCAACAGAAGTTCGCTGGTGTGATTACATTGTGCAGCTCTCTCTCTCTCCCTACATTGACGTATATGAGTAGCGCGAGGGCTTTTCAGTGCCTGGAAATTTTGCCTAGAAGACATATCGTTTCATACAGTCCACAATGTGACCACGATGATATCGAGACAATTTTGCTATCGGGATACCACGATATTGATAATACTGTTACGTCCCTATAACTAACGATTCCTCATGACACAGGCATGGATTTATGTAGGAATGGAACCAACTTTCAGAAATGTCCCTACCAAGATTTGGCCAATTTTCCCCAAAGAACTTAGGGTGCTTATACACTAGAGATCGCTCTGATGGAGCGTTTGACGGATAGGAATGTACAAGCTCCTTTCTGAGGGTGTGGAAAGAGCCATGTGAGTTTGAAATCAATTGGGAATACAGCAAATTGGATTTCCGAAAGCACATCTGGACCTACCTCTCTCAAATTCTCATGGGTTAATGGTCATGTCATAATTTTATTTCGTGATTTCACTGGAACAGAAAGCGGATGAAAGATGAAAGTGTGTGTCTGTTGCAGCTGTATGTGGGGAAGCGGTCCATGCTGAATATTGCTGCCCTGTGTCACCTGTGACCTGACTGACCAGAGGGAAGGATAATACTTAATGTAACAAATCTTAAAGTTTGTAAATGACTTGGAAGATGAGGATAATGAAAGAATCTCAGGTATAAAGAATAGGATAAGTCAACAGCAGTGCTGTTATTGTTAACTAAAACTATAAAACAAAATTGTTTTTATTAATTGAAAAAAAGCTAAAATAAAATATAAATATCGGATGAAAAAACCTTAAATGAAAATTAGAAATGATACTATGGTAACTAACTGAAATAAATATGTTTAAAGGGTTCACCCAAAAATGAAAAATCTTATTTATTTACTCACTTTCACGTAGTTTGAAACCTGTGACTTTCTTTCTTTTTTTAATCTTTTATGTTCCACAGAAGAAAATGTCACAAAGGTTTAGAACAATATGAGGAAGCGTAAATGACACAATTTTCATTTGTGTGTACTATGTCTTTAAGTCGAAGTACTAAAATTACTAAAACTACAGCTGAAATAAAAAGTAAATTAAAGCTAAATAAATACTAAATATTAAAAAAAAAAAAAAACTAAAAAAAGATGATAAAAGCATAACAAAACATAAACTAAAATTCAAAATGAAAACTGAAATATTAAACTAAAGGCCAATTCAAAAAAACACTGGTCAACAGTCGTACATGATGGGGCAGAGAAAGACAGGAAACAAAAAAGTCACTCATCAAGTATATTACAGTAGATTTAAAAGTGTAAGTGATGCCTGTGATATGTGTATGATGTGTGTGATACCTTGCGTTTCCTCCTGTCGACACTCTTCTAGGTCTTGAGCTGCAACTGTGTCCAGGGCTGCATTTAGTTTCTCCTCCAGATTAGCTCTAAACATATCCAACAGCATCCCAATTAGATGGAGGAATGAGGAATGAATAACAAGTTATTTATATAGACTATATTAGCAATACAACAAGAAAGATAATTTATTATAATCAATATAATAATCAGTATAATAGTATATTTTCCTCACATGTTTGCTGCAAATTCAATTCATACATACATCTCAGGTGTTCTGATTTAAAGAATAAGCTATTGAAGTGTACGGTTCATTTACTGACCACAAACCCAAAGCATAATTCAGTTCTATCAGGAAACTCAAAAGCCCCTTACAACTGGAAAGAACGTAAGTTCTCAGTGATTGTATTACAACCAGATCGCACTTGATGGTTTAGCTCCCCAGTACTTGAGCAAGCTCTTAAAACATTATAGTCCTTCACATCTAATGTGATCTCAAAATTCTGGCCAGTTGATAATACCTAGAATATCAAAATCAACCTCAGGTGGTAGATCCTTTTCCTTTTTAGCACCTAAACTTTGGAACAGTCTTCCTAGCATTGTTAAGGATGCAGACACACTCTGACAGTTTAAATCTAGATTAAAAACACATCTCTTTAACATGGCATACACATGACACATTATCTACTTCTAATTCAAATCATGTCAATTGTTGGCTGCATAAATTAGGTCAGCCGGAACCGGGAATACTTCCCATAACACCTGATGTACTTGCTACATTATAAGAAAGAATGGCGTCTACGCTAATATTAGTCTCTCTCTGATTATTCCGAGGTTTACCATAGTCTGCCAGATCCAGGCTGTATCCAGATGAGATGAAGGACCTGCACCTAGACACGACGACAACGCAGCCATGAAAAGTCAACTAAACTATCCCCTGCGAAGGCCTCCTTCCCTTTCCTTTCCCTATGTATAGATAAAACGTTATCAAAATGATTCCAATTCGCATGGATCCGTGGAAACGACTAATAATTCTGTATTATGCAGCCAGACAAGTAATTTGGCAATGTCACTTTGTAAAGAAAGGCTAAGCGTCTGTGCACATACACATTCAAATGTGCATACCTATAGACTAAACACGTCAATGAATGGCAAAAATGCATTACAAATCTTCTGTTTTCAGTTAAAAAAGTGTCATGTAAGCAGCTCCTAAGATAATAACTAATGATTTTCACAACAGAAGTGATTCAATCTAAAACTTATTTTAGCTCAATAATAACTTTTTCCTAGAGCTTCTGTAAAGCCAAAACAATCTGTCCATTAATTTTCCTATTATCACCGTGAGGCTGCTTTGAAAAAATCTGTATTGTAAAAAGCTTAATTTATTGTATAAATGAAGATTAAAATTGACCACAATAAAAGCCAGCTGTAACTGCATCAAAAGACACATTGTGATAAGATAAATGAAAACTTGTCCACTTTTCCTATAATCCCTATTAACATGGTTTACTTAGGGGTTAGTAAAGATAGAAAACAAAAGAAAAACATTTTCATGTATCCATCATTTTTACAATGGAAAAAAAGTTCAAAAATGTTTCAGTTAATGCAAACTATCATGTATATGCAAGTATCGATTTGCTCAGGCTCTATCTGATCATACTGCAGACAAGACACATAAAGATGTAAATAAAGTCTGGCCCAAAAAGCTTCCAGATACAAAATGAATAATAATGCCAGGTGTAAACGAGGCCATAATGTTACTATGTTACTTGGCACCTATGCCTGTTGTTTCCATGCATGAATGTACTCATTCTATTAATTTTTATTCTAGACTGTGAATGCAGTAAGTTTCTGTCAAAGTGTGTTAAGCCACTGCTTTTGAAACTTCCTCTTTTACCTTTAAATCACTTCAACTCTGACACCATCCAAATCTCTCCCCCACTGAGATGGAGATATAAAAAGAAACCCCGCTAATTAAATAGCTCTTAATTCACCAAGAAATCAAAGTGCTAAGTGACAAGAAACATAAAACCCCTGGCTGGGGTGTGAGGATTTCTTTTCACCTAGACTGAGAAGGGATTGGGGTGGGGTGCAGGGGGATCTGAACAGACAAGTAGCGAATCTAAACCCAATTAAGAACCACCAATTAGCTGTATGGGTTCTGGAGACTAATTAAAAGGGGCAAAAAGAGGCACTTTCAAGTTATTATTAGGACCCAAAAGAAGTCTGTTGAGGATTGGGGTAGGCCCCAGTGAGACATCTGCACCTGAAACACACACCTAGTTCCCCTCCCATTTGTTCTAATACAGCAGTAGAAGAACCTCTGCTGAATTGCAGTGGCTTAGTTCATCATAGTGTAACTACTAGCAAAGAACTCTGGGTAATACTCCAGTTGTAACACAACTAGGGACTTTTTTTGTTTTTTTGCTTAGAAATGATCCACTAATGAATTGAGATTGTCCACAGAAATGAACATGAACTCCCTTTTCGAATCACCATGTTTCACCTATTTTGATATAAAACCTGTGCTTCTAAAGTCAACTCCTTGTCGTATTGTGCAAGAGTGCAGCATATATAAGCAGCACCACCAGGTGGTTTATTAGCATTCCAGCTGCGGAGATCAGCTGTAGGTCTCTCATGACCCCACCAGCCACTCTATAAAAACAGTTAATACAGCTTCTCTTTCCATGTCAACACCATAGTTTATATATATAAATATATATATTTTTGGTGTGAAACTCTTCATCAATCCCCTCTCCTTTCCAGTCCCGATGTGTCTTTGAGCGAGTACATCATTTGAATAACAGATGTTTATTAGTATAGGACGGTTAGAAGGCCCCTCTCTAGAGCTTCCATGCTGGTTGGATACATTTCGGTATATGTAAAAAAACCAAAAGTGGAGACGTAAGGAGAAGAATAAAAGTGTAGACGAAAGGAGGAGGAGTAAAAAACCATATGATTATATATTCTCTGAAAAAGCATGAGGAAGTGATGATGATACATTTTGAGGGTCCATCATATCTTTTCTGACATAATCACAGGCCTTAGAGCAATAACATTAAACAACTATGTTTTCATTATTTTTTTCTCTTTTAAGCTAGGCCAATGAGAACAGAGAAAAACAGTAATGCAAAATTCAAACAAGGTTTAGACAGCTTTCAGAATCTCTGCACCAGAATCAATGACATAACACACAGCAGCTGGTTGCTGGCCACTTTTTGCACAACCATCAAAGGCTAAATGGTACTGTACAACATAGCTTGAAAGACATTGAGTTGAAAATTGGTATAAAGTATCATGCATTTTTACCATTAATGTATCAATTACTGAAATTTTGGTATTGTGACACTCATATTATTTCACTGATTTTATTATTTCATTAATTTTAGCATGGATGCATGCTGTATTGACCAATCAGCATCCAGGATCAAAAATATTTAAAGAATAAATGATGAAGGGCTGTTTAAATTATTGAAATATAATGCACACCAGAGGTGTAACAGGCCACTTCACTTCACGTTGTGGCTGGTACACCTCAGGTGTGCATTATTTTTCGATAGTTGAATGGAAATGGAGAGAGAGAGAGAGAGAGAGAGAGCGCCGACCATCAGCGCATCACCCATGAGCATCTGTATGACCACATCCACATTCATCAAGAGGGCATGAGACTGTTTGCAAAAACCATCAAGGAGTCAGCCCTGAAAAGCCCCCAGAAAACACATCCTGTGTCAGTCAGACAGACAGCTACGCCGCTGTAGTGGCAGGATGAGGTAGAACAGACACCAGTGACCTGATCCAGATAAAACACATGATGAAAATGATATGTGACAACCTGTTAGCTTAAGTAATCACAGTGTGTCTGCAGTCAAGTATGATCATTATTTCTTAATGATTTCATTATTTCTTTTATTTATTTATTTTTAAATTTAACATTTGTAAAATGAATTCACTCACTATATTTCTATACATCCTCTATTTTATTTTTTTAATTGATTAATCTATATTTTAAAACATGATTTGGTCATGAATCCATACTTATAATATTCAAGGGATGTTCTTTTCAGCTTTTGGAGAGAAAATGACTAACCCTAATTTTGTCAATACTGTATATAGTTCAGATATAAAAATTTTCCTTGAGACATGGAGTCGTTTAGACTCCAAAACCCGCACTCCTTCAAACTACAGAGAGCTACGAATCAAAAAGCCTAATGTTAAAAATGGAAGAGATTCAGGAGGAATCATTGTTTGGTTCAAAGACTGTCTGTGGCATTATATTCAACCTGTGAAAAAAGGGAAAACGCAAATTTGAATAAAACTTAAAAAAAGAGCTTCTGTGTTTAGACGAGGCCCTGTACCTGTGTGCCACATATATCCCCCCACATGAGTCGCCTTATTATAATGATGACCATCTTCTCAACCCTACTGTCAGCGGATAGACGAGGAACACAGAGGTAAGTGATATAAACAACAGCAGGTTTATTGAATGGAGACGAAACAACAACACAGCAGAGAAAGCAGTCCAGGTAAGTGGGTTGGGATATGGATTGTCTTGGTACAGCTTATCTGTGAATGATGCAGTCCTTGTTTCTTTTCAGGAGATCCAGTAACAAACGAGCATGGAGACGACAGAGAGCAGGGGATGAGGAGAACCTGGACTGCTGGTGGGAACAACTGGTGAGTAGAACACAGGTAAGACGGTCGTGGAGCTTGACATAGGCGTAGACAAAGACGTTGTGCTTATCCATAGACGAGACCCGACAGTGAATGGAGTAAGTGAGGACCTTAAGAGTGGTGCAGAAGATGAGTGGCAGCTGGTAGTGATCAGTGATTGGAAATGGAGTGCAGGTGAGGAACCAGAGGGATGCTGGGAAGTGGAGTCCGGGGAAGGTGAGACAGTCAGTGACGGTGACATTACTCCCCCTCCCAATAGGCACGTCCTCGCGGGCAACTGTGGAGGGAGGGTGGACGTCCTGGAGTCCTAGGTGAGTGATGGTGCAGGTAGATCTGCTGCCTTCAGGACGGAGCTGGGAACTCAGGTGCCATGGTGGTGTGGGAAGCTCAGGGGGCCAAGGTGGTGTCAGCTGTTTAGGGGGCCACGATGGTGCCTCCCGAAATCTCTATTCACCAAACGAACCAACCCTTGCCAAAAAACATCTGACCTCTCAACTACATAACCTGGAACGCACTATAAAAGACCAGCTAAATCATTTAGACCAGCCCATAGCATTAAATTAACTGACAGACAAGATGAAATCCCTAAAAAACAAAAAGTCCTCTGGCGTGGATGGAATATCTAATGAGATGCTGAAACACAGCAGCCCCAAACTGAAAGATGCTATTCTAAAATTGTTCAACTTCTTATTAAAATCAGGACAAGAACACAAGATTTTAAAGAATTGTCAAATTGGATTTATGCCCAATCAGATAACATCAAACCACATTTACACACTTCACACACTTATACAAAAATATGTTCATCAAAAAAAAACAAGGGAAAATATTCGGCTGCTTCATTGATTTTAAAAAAGCCTTTGATTTTTTATGGCATAATGGGCTTTTTCTAAAACTTATTCAAAGTGGAATAGGAGGAAGGACATTTGATATCATAAAGGACATATACAACGGGAACAAGTGCTGTGTCAAGATCAACGACAGACGGACTGATTATTTCAGTCAAAATAAAGGAGTCCATCAAGGCTGCAGCCTCAGCCCGACTCTCTTTAATATATATATATCAATGAGTTGGCATCAGCACTTGAGAAGTCCTCTTGTCCTGGTCTGACCCTCAAGGGCAGAGAAATCAAATACCTCCTGTACGCTGATGACCTTCTGCTGCTGTCACCTAATGAAGAGGGAGTGCATGAAAGCCTCTCAATTCTAGAGCAGTACAGTAGCGACTGGGCCTTACCAATTAACATGGAAAAATCCAAAATCATGATCTTCCAAAAAATACCTCGCCTTACTGACAAAAAATATAATTTTACAATGGGGGGAAAACTTCTTAATCATGTCACATATTATAATTATTTGGGTCTCACAATCTCAGCTTCTAGACAATTTGAAATGGCAATAAAAGATCTGACCGATAAGGCACACAGGGCTTATTACAGTATAAGAAAATTATTGTACAAATTTAACCCACTATTAAACTTTGGATGAAAATTTTCGATAGCATCATCAAGCCCATTCTTTTGAACGGCTGTGAAATCTGGGGCCCCAAATTTAAATTAAATTATGAATTGTGGGACAAAAAACCCTGTTGAAATTTTCCACCTCGAGTTCTGCAAAAACATCCTGGGTCTTCACAGAAATGCCCCTAGTCTGGCTTACAGGGCAGATTCCGAAATCTGAAATCCAGAAGAGAGCAGCTAAGTTCTGGTTCTATCTGTCAGACTCACAGGCAGATGCCTACCATCACTGTTACCATCACTACCATTACATACAGGGCAGGACACCCAGAGAATGACCCCTTGCACTATTTAGTGGAAACACACCAACTAAATTAAACAATTCAATTAAAACTCTCAAAAATTAAAGAAATAAGACAAAGAACCCAGGAAGAATACATCCATGATTGGCAGATCAAAGTAGCACAAATAAACAAATTGAAGTACTCACACTCACTTCACAAAATAAAGACAGATTATCAATTACTTATCAATTACTTACTTGATAAAAATAAAAGACTATCGTCAGAGAAAGCTCCTGACGAAGTATTGTTTGAGCAACCACAGCCTGTGTATAGAGACGGGCCGACACAAGCAGAGCTGGAGAGCCAGAGAGCTCAGACTCTGTTCACACTGCTCTGATGGAGTCGTAGAGAGAGAGAGAGAGAGAGATTAACCCTCTGGTGTCGGCAGAGGAAAATAGCCAAAATAACTTAATTTTTGGTCATTCAGATAAGAGTAATACATCATTCAAACTGTAAAGGGTCTACTTTTATTAATGTAAACTCATAATAAAAACAAAACTTTGTGCTTTTGTAAAATAAAGAAAACAAACAGGGTGCACTTTCTGCCGTTTAGGTCTCCACAAACTTTTTATTGAAACACGTCACAAAAATGAACCGAAAGCTTGAAATGTATGAAGTCAAATCGAAAACAAATATTCTCTGATAATGCCATCCGTATGAAAACAACGCAAGGTACAGTCTTTCCAGTCTGAGCTCATTATCTGTAATGTGGTCACACCCACAATCAGCGCAGGCTATTCATACGGTAATTGTTCATGTAAGCCTTAAAACTCCTCCACCTCAATAAAACTAAAAGCATCAAGGTTCATCAGGTTAATCTACTTTTCATCATGTTTGGAAGATGCTGTGAGGAATAAGCCAGAATTTATCTCAGAAGATAAACAAATTCAATGCACGGCTTGATCAAGTGAAGGACATAATTTCTGAAGAGTAAATCATTTATTCTTACTTACATTAGTTAATGTGTTACATTAACTTTTACAAATTTTACTAGTTGGGCTTTTCTCAAACTAGGTTGCCAGACTGAAATGTGTGAAATAGATTGAAACATGTTGAAATATGAAATACACAGGCATATAGACAACCATTTATTGCATCTAAATTTGGTACGAAACAAAGATGTTTTATGATGTTTAAAGGTGCAGTAAGTAGATTTTGAACAACGCTGTTGGACATTGTTGATATGTGAAATCATCCCAAACAAACCCACCCCTCTCTTCATTGCTCCGCCTCCAAAACTCACACTCCAATCCTAACCATCCTGCTCCGAGTCGGTCTCAAACCTCGGCCCGAACGCTGCTGGCATGCGAGGTGATCCAGCTCTCTCCAGCACTGGAAAGCTTTTCTAATATAAACACGGGTATTAAAGTGCTTGCCCAGTCATAAACCTTCATTCCACTGATATTCTTTTGAGCTCCTTTGTAATGTGTCCCATCTCTCGTTCTGCAGTTTTTTGAATAGGGTAGAATCAGCAATCTCTGACCCAGTTTGTTCACTGGCTTCCATGGCTGCAATTCGCTACATGTGTTTTCCGCCAACTGGCAACCCGGGGTGGCGAAATACTATTGAATAAATTGGCAATGTGCGGTCTTGCACAGACGGAAACCAAAACAGAAATTCCGACACGGAACGCAAATTTCAAAGTAAAATAACTGGCTGTATTAATGGTTTTCAGAGAAACGAGAATGTGAACTCAGCATGTTTAATAAATATCTGCAAACATTATGGTATTTTTATGCTTTAATACAGTCAAAAACTTACATAGAGCATCTTTAAATAAACTGTTTACAATACAGCATGTAGTGATTTATGGGCACCATAAATGTAAGGATTTGGTCTGTATGGGCACCGAATTGATATTGTGAGTTTTGGTCACGTCACTTAAGGTGAGTGTGAGAGTGTCAGGTGACCCCTTTCTCCCTTTTCCTCGGGGCACCACCTAAGGAATTTTACAGTAAAATAATGATCAAAGATGATTGCTAAATAAATACAATAATAAATTGGAGGGAGTTTGTCATCTGACCAATCTGAAGGAATTGTGAGATATTGTTAACCTGTAGAGCCTCTTCTGTATTATCAACACAAGGAAGACACAAGTGTAATACATTTTATTAACAAAAAGATAAACAAGAGTAAATCAACACAACTACTAAATGAATACCATGAATGATAAAAGAATAAAATGCATAAGATGAACACAAGAAGATAAGATAAAACACGTGATTAAAGGCAATAGGTGATTCTCTACAGAAAGATTTTTTGTTGTACTGGTTGAAAGTCTCCTCATATCCTGATAGCAATCATCATGTTAAATGGTCTAAATGTCTTTTTATAAATATATATCATCTGTGGAAGACATAGGACCATAATATGTTCATCCAATCATTATATTCGGTCCGAATGAAAAGATATGATGCCCTACCTGCCTGTCAACGTATGCTTGCTTTTTTTCTTATCAGTATGAAAGTGACTCAAAATACTCCGTCAATTTTGCACATACAATTAAGAGTTATACTCCATTTTAATCTGTGAAATATCTTATTTTATTAGTGTACACTTTTATTTGTGTAAACAAAATGTGCTTTTTGCAAAATAAAGAAAACGAACATGATACGTGATCAGTCGTCTCCCTCTGAACGAAGTCCAATCTGATAGTTCTCAGAAAATGAACTGTAACTTAGTGAATACTAATCACAAAAAATGAGACTTATGTCTAAAGAAACATTGAAATGTAAATCGTGTAAGCAAAATCAAAAACAAATATTCTCTGTTTATGTAATCTGAATGAAAAAAGAGATATGTCAGACGTCCGTGAGTCAGCTCATTATCCACTAATTCAGCCACGCCCACAGAGCGAGCGCTATTCAGACGCAAATTCTGAGGCAATACATGTATACATAGTCACAATCTTGTATTTATTATCTTCAAAATTGTCTATCTGCATGTTATAGCCATGGTTAGCGATCTCTGGAAGCCTCTGTTAGTTCCTGGAATGTCACATGGTATGCCTGTTCTCCTAACAAGTCATTTGTGGACTAAATGTGCACAGAGCGCCCTCCGGCTGCAAGTATGAATTGAAAACACAGTATCCAGCGCTCATAGTGATGAGAATAAATATTGAATAAATATTACTCCTCTGTATAGAAAAGAATCCATCAACATTTCGCCAAATGTGCATGCTTTTAATCTAAAAGCCCTGATGGATGTTGTTTTGTCAAAGGTAACGACTTTATCATATTCATAACTCCTGACGCATAGGCTATTAACAAATTACGGTCATTATAAGAGTAAAACAGAGGTCAAAATGTGAAGCTTGAGTCTTAGTTCTTTTTAATGATGTATAGTTTGTCAACTGCACATTAACATTTAGGCTATATAATATAACAAATATAATAGCCTATATGAAATGCCATAGAGGTAACATGAATGGTTCAGATACTTTGCAACACAGACATTATATTTTAAAGTATATTAAAATAGAAATCCATTATTTGGTTTGAGACTTGAGACTTCTTTTAAAAACATTATAATAGTAATGCGTCCAATCTTTTGACTGATACTGTAATTTAACATAGGCCTATACAAAATTTTCTTCACATGACGTGCAATAATACGTGCATGCATGAGATCACAAAAATCATGTTTTTTTTTGTCAAGAGTGGACATTATATTAACGTATTTCTGTTATCAGCATGATCACAGAGGGTTTTTTCACATAGCCTACCTGACTGAAAGGGATCATTATGCGGGTCATTATGCGGGTCTTTGTCTTCTTAGGTGTGAATCACAGCATTATTCATGAAGATTCACGCCTCCATGCATACGCATACATACATGTGTCTTGACAAAAAGTGTCTTACAAAATTTAAATCAATATATTGTTTTATATGAACGAGTAGGCAGGATCATTTTTATATCATTTTGTCTACAAGTCTACAACCTCCAATACCCAGAAGTCTTATGAACACATATTTAATATTTGTTTTTTGGCCCTATTTCAGTGATTTAAGTTTTTTTTTTTTTTCAATAACCACGCATAAATGTTATTCCTTCAAAAATACAAACATGTACATACATGTTGCACACATATTGGAATGGAATGGTAGCCTAGTTCATGCTGAATACAGTGTAATGACACCTTTTCCATTAATATGTTTATGAACAACTGAAAAAGCACAAATGTCAGGGCATGTCAAAACTTCTCCAGGGCCCCAAAAATCCTCAGACCCCAGAGGGTTAATGCCATCTTGCAACGCTTTGCCAAGAGCAGCTTTGTGTGTGGCTTCATGTGTTTTGGAGGAGGCGTGGCTTTGGAGAGCACTCTGAAGGGAGGGTGGGATGTTATAATTTGAAAGCTAGCTCCTTTTGCTAGCCTTTCCAAAAATGTCCTATTGCACCTTTAAGTTGGGTGTGGCTATGGCAGAGTTACGTTATCTTATGGAAAGATAAACTGTTGTTTCTCTGAAACTTTATTTTATACAATATACAACAATACCAAGGTCTATGGAAATAGGTTTGGTAAAGTGATATTTACGTTCCATGTGGTCAAATGAGCAGCCCAATAGCTGTGATGTCTTCCACTGGTTGTGCTGGGTGACAATGCAGTGGGGAAAGGAGGCAGATTCTGTTTCAACAGCCTTGAACACAAAGCTTTGTGGGATGCTGATCTCCTGGAGCACTAAAAAGGGTCCTAAAAACTGGAACACACCAATGAGGCCCTAAGGTAGGTGCAGAAGGTCCTTAACAATCTGGAACACACAGACGAAGGTACCTTGAAGTGAATGTTTGCTCTTCTCATGAGCTTAACCTTGTTGCAAATGCGTCTGTATGTCTTCTGCCTCTAGGCCATACGCTCAGAACTTGGTCAATCCACTTTTGTCTCTCTGGCATGAAGACTCGGGACATACTTTAACTGTTACTGTCTCTGTGGACGAAGACTCTGAATGTAGTGTGTGTTAATGTCTCTTTCCTCACAAGCTGGAGGCTCAGAATGTGGTCGTATCTGTTGCTGCCTCACAACCTGTAGACTAAGAGCATGGAATCTGTTTCTGTCTCACTTTTGGAGACTTAGGGTGCGTTCACACTTGTCATGTTTGGTTCGATTAAAACGAACCCTGGTGCGATTGCTCTGTTAGTGCGGTTCCTATGAGCATGTGTGAACGCTGCCATCCGAACCCTGGTGTGCACCAAACAAGCGGACCGAGACCGCTGAACAGATGGGTCTCGGTCCGCTTCCAAATGAACTCTGGTGCGGTTCGAATGATATATGAACGCAACACGGACCAAAGACATGTAAACAAACCAAAAACAGGAAGATGAGACCCTATAAAGGACAGAATCCTCACGCATATCAGTTTTCTCTCGTCATAGTCGCGAGTTTGCCCATCACAGGCATCAGACGCGCGTCTCCACGCAGCAGATCGTTTGTGTGTGTGATGGATGGATTCCCGATGCCTTTACACATTTTATAAGCTCTTCACGAGTTCCCAGCTGGCCAAAATACCATCATATGCAGAAGACGCACACACAACAAGCGCATTTACCTCAGCACACAGCGTTGTTTTGGATGCTTGGTATGTTCTGTCTCAAAATAAGCAATATGTCATAAAATCCGACCAATCAGGTTGTGAATGTATCCCTATGGATACGGTATCTTTTGGTTTGGTGATAAAATTGTCAATCTGAACGCTAATCAGACCAGGACTAAATGTTTTTTTTTTTCTTTTTTGGTCCGGACCAAATGAACCAAACGAACCAAACTACAAGTGTGAACGCACCCTTAGGACGGCGTATCGGCTATAGTCTCCCTAGATGAGAGACTCAGAACGATATATCTGCTATTGTCTCACCAGATGGGAGACTCAGAACATGGGTGTATCTGTTAACGTCTCACTGGATGATCCAGAAACTCAGAACAAGAAGTGTCTGTTGAAAGGGTACCTTTATCCCTTTCCGATGAGGAGGAGACTGTAATTTGGCACTTCTCAATTCCATTGCTATGGTTGGCTGCTAGCATTAGAGGGGACACAAACAGTGTGGCCCACCCTTCTTTCCCCTGTGGTATTCAATTGTAGACAAAGGTAGAAGTCTTTAATGTTTTACCAATGCATTTCCCACTTTCCAAACCACCACTAGAATACCTTTGGTAATGTTCTAAACAAATAGAGTCCAAACAAAATGGGAAAAGATTGAACTGTCATGCATGCATTCATTTATACATTAACAGCTGAATTTGTGTAAGATTACATTCAGTGTCATGTGCTTCCACCTATTAGAGGTACCAGTTCACAAAACACATGTTAGAGTTACTTAGAGTAGCAATAACGAAAAGGACGGCTAAACTCAATGAAGTTGGGAAATACCCTGAATTCTGTGCCACGAACCTCAGAATCTTTAAGGACAAAATACGGAAATCAGCGTGGAGAAAGATTGCTGATGTTATCAGATGAGATTCTTAATTAATTCAGTTAATTCACCTTGAGGTAAAATGTTCAATGAAAGAGGATAGCAACTATTGTATTTAATTGTACAGTGATAACATAACACAGTACAGACATTATCTTAATTTGATGTCCTTAAACCTAACAATATTGTTGACCACAAACTGACAATAGAATGTTCGCATCCGGTGTGCGATACCTGCAAGTTGTTCTAAACACGGCGCAGCGCTGCACTTCTCGTCTGGTGTGCGAACGCCTTTAGGGATTAGTCACAAATTGGGTGCAGGGCAGAAATGGACAATTTGGCGCAAAATTTTGTGCTAATATATTAATTTGACTAATAATAATAATAATAAGAATAATTATTATCATTATTGCTAAATAAACATATTTAACAAAATAAGAAATAATAGAATTGTAATAACTTTCATTATTAAAAATAAAAAAAGAGTGTTTAAGGATAAATATTACTATAATAATTAGAAAATAATAATAATAATAATATTTTTATTTTACAGAAAACTTGTATAAAAAATGTGGGGTTAACATGCAAGCATCCTATGACTATAAATAATTAGAAAGGTCTAAGGATTTATTATAAAATATTATATTATTATGATAAAAATCTGTGACAATTTCTTTATTTTTGTCAGGAGGTATGCAAAATAAAAAATGGAGTCCATGTTTTTAATATGAAATATGTGCCTCTTATGCATCCACTGTAAAAAAAAAAAAAAAAAAAAAAAAAATCTGTACACTTCTGTACACTGTTTCCCTCAAAGTTCTTTAGAGAGAAGTATTATTTTTCCTATTTTTACCTAGAATATGATGGAGTGAGCATTACTTTGCACTAAACATGTCTGTTTCATACTAGATGCCGGAGGGCGCCCTTGAGCAGATACTTTAAATATACCTCAGAGAAGTAATATAACACACATCATTCCAGGAAATCCCCTATGGGCATCATATTTTCGATGTAACTGAATAAAAAGAAGATAGAAACGCTTTGATTAAACATGAATATAACACACGACTATAACAATACATGGTTTATGTATACAATACATGGTTTTTCCATAATAATAATAATAATAATTTAATTGTACAGTGATAACATAACACAGTACAGACATTATCTTAATTTGATTTGATTTGATTAAACCTAACAATATTGTTGACCACAAACTGACAATAGAATGTTCGCATCCGGTGTGCGATACCTGCAAGTTGTTCTAAACGCAGTGCATTATATATTTATAATGCAATGTTAATCAAACTAAACTAATGCTAATCGAAATGCTATTTCAAACACTCGACTGACGTTATGAAGTGAGTTTGGAGTAAAAACACATTATTAAATGTCTTTTGTTGGACAAGAGGTTCATAAACGCTTGTCATGTTTGGAAAGTTTGTATGTTTGAAGCGTATTGCTTTTTCAAATGTAGTGCTTTCAGATTGTGCTTCACTAACACCCTGTGTACATATTTATATAATTAAAAATCAGGAAACAAAATCGCAGCCTTTACAATATCATAATCGCACAAAGCCGATTCAATGTCGATTAATCATGCAGCCCTCACATACAACACAAAAAAAATGTTTTACAAAAGTTAAATCAATATATTGTTTTATGTGAATAAGTGGGAATGATTTTCTCATTATTTTATAGCAAAAATGTAACTGAAATAAGTACAGGACATGTCAAAATATCTCCAGACAGCACAGGGTTAAGAGTGTGTGAATTACCCGATTCTGTGCATCTCTCTACATCATTCGGCAGCAGCGTCTCTAGTGAAGCTGTAAGTTTAACTGCTTCAAAAATAGCAATGCTACCACTTTGTTAGTAAAAAAAAAAAGTCATGTATCATTTTAGTGGCAAAATATTTTACAAAAAAAAAAAGAAAAAGGAAAAAAAAAAAACAAAAAAAACAACAACTTGTGGGGCAGAGCTGACAACAAGCTGAATGTATCCATCAGTGTGCAAGTGTGTGTCTACAGTATCTATGTGCATGCAAAGAAAGAGCAGGATAAAGAAAGCATGCTTTCAGTAGATAATAAAAGGTAATAAAGGGAGTTTAATGATTTTGATCAAAGATTACAAGGGCACATGAAGTAAAAAAAAAAAAAAAAAAAAAAAAAAAAATATGATGAGCACAGATAAATCATTTAACAAACTAGTGACTTTCTAGACTTTCTAGTGACTTGCTAATCAACAGTGAGTGCAAAAGGGGGCAATTGACCCACCTCCACCTTCATCATCCTGCAGATTTTGCCAATGTACAGAGATTAAATTGCAATTATTTTGCTAGCCCTGAAACAGGAAATTAACTGTAAACTGTAAATTAACTGAAATTAAATTAACTGTTAGAGGTGCAGTAGGTGATCTGGGAAATGCTAATGTTAGCCTGCTAGCATTGAAAGCACACGATCCCACCCTTGCTGTCCAAAGCCACACCTCCTCCAAAACACATGAACTCACACATAGCTGCTCTCGGCAAAGCGTCACAAGAGACAGCGTTAAACTACCTCATGTCTCAAAGCAAATAACATTACAATAATAATGAACGTAAACAACTTAGAGAGCTTGTGCCTGACTGCTGCAGATTCATTTAGATGTTAATACTGTTGACATGGGTACGCATAATTCCAAGTCTGAGTGAACAGTTTAGAATGTCACGGGTTGCCATTTCTTAAAGGATTAGTTCACTTTCAAATGAAAATTACCCCAAGCTTTATTCACCCTCAAGCCATCCTAGGTGTATATGACTTTCTTCTTTCTGGTGAACACACAAAAAAAAAAAATCCATATTTAACAAGTTATGAAGTAAAATATCTAGATTCCGCCAGACCACAAGTTACGAAAAAAGAGTAAACTGCCGCCGGGTCAGTTAAGCTTTTTCTGTAAGTTGAATAGGGAAGGTGTAGGACTTAGCGTAAGCTTTTTGAACTGCAAGAGTTTTACACTTTGTTCGTACATTGAACACGGAAGGCGGTCTGGCAGAAGCTAGATATTTTACTTCATAACTTGTTAAATATGGATTTTTTTTTTTTTTTTTACATGCATCGCTTCACTTAAGAAGGCCCTTATTAACCCCCTGGAGCATTGTAGAGTATACGTTTATGATGGATGGATGTGGATGGAAGCATTTTCTTCAGCTCAGCCCATTATAAAGCTCAGATGCGTCAGGATATTTATTAAAATATCTCAGATTGTGTTCATCAGAAAGAATAAAGTCATATACACCTAGGATGGCTTGAGGCTGAGTAAAGCTTGGGGTAATTTTCATTTGAAAGTGAACTAAACCTTTAATTGCGGTAGTTATGGTGTTAACTCAGCATAAGCTTGTTGTTTTGATTTGGTAGGAATTGTAAATGGTGGCTGCTGTTTGTTTACACTGCTCCATGACTGAGGTCTATATAAACTCAGCATAGCATGAAACGTGCTGATGACGTGTAATGTTTGAGTAAACAGGGCAGGTAGGACATCGTATTGTTTCATGCAGACCGAATATAATAATTGGATGAACATTTTATGGTCCTACGCCTTCGACAGATGATATATATTTATAAAAATACATTTAGACTGTTTAACATAGTGATTGCTATCAGGATATGAGGAGACTTTCAACCAGTATAACAAAAAATGTTTCTGTAGAGAATCACCTATTGCACCATTAACTGGTGATGCTTTTCTATATTTTACTATATTTACATTCCTCTGGGCTTTTAGTCCAAAAGTGTGCTCATTCGGTTAAAAAGTTATGGATTATCGTATATGTTCACTTCAAACATGTTTAGAGACAAGTTTTTTTTTTTCTTTTCTATTTTCACCAAAATATGGTGATGTGAGAGTTTATTACTTCATAATGCTCACGTGTAATTCATGTTTCATTCACACTCATAGCCGGAAGGCGGCCTCGCACAGAAAGTCCACAAGAGAGTCCACTTATAGGATTAAGAATACTTATGACGTTCCAGGAAATCCCTTATATGGACAAAATGCATCATGAGCTATCTGTAACTAAATAAAATGCTGATAGAGATGTTTTAACTGATTAAACACAAAGAGAATAAACACAAGATTGCAACAGTATATGGTTTATCTGTGTTCTTCAAGCCAATTTTCATAAAGTTAAATTTACACTGTAATACTATACTATAATGCAATGCTACTCGACATAGCCTTTATTAGAATACTATACAATAATATGATTTATGCGTCATTAAAGAAGCCACAAGAAGCCACATTACTTTACAGAACAATATGCTGTCAATTTAATACAAACGAATATAATATAATGTTGTAATAATTTGCTTTTGGTTTCAGTACGCTGACAATATATATTATTTTGTTTTAGTTACACATTATATAATATCATAATATATAATATCACAATTTCACATGCTGTAAAATGGTATTTATACATGAATATGTAGTAGCCTTTATTTTCTTGGAAAGGGATCCCTTCGCAAAGGTGGTTTTCCCCATGATCCAAAGACATGCTGCATAGGTGAAACTGAGACCATAAATTGTCTGTAGGTGTGAGTGAGTGTGTGAATGTATGAGTGTGTGTGTGCTAACCTTGCAATGGACTGGCCATCCATCCAGAGTGTTACCAAGAAGCTGGGATAGGCTCCAGCATCCCCACGACCCTACATAGGACAAGCGGTTTGGAAAATAGATGGATGGATGGTCCCTTGCAAGGAGCTCATTAAAATTGGGGGCCCTTAGCATGAAAAAGTTTGAAAAGCACTATACTAGAGGTCATTGACATCACATGCATTACTGTCAGGCAAATTTTGCATGATTTAGATTTAACCTAAAGTCTTATTTGTGGCAAACATTTGCACTCTGTGTGAATAGGGCCACATCCATAGTAACATAACAAGCATGGGGACAGCATAATCTGGGGAAATGAAAAGTGTTGCCATCAAGGATAGAATTCCTAAAATTAGCATTCATAAAACTATGAGACACTTCCATTTAAATGTTAAAATCAGAATAATTGAGCAAAGATGCAAGCAAAGAGATATTTCAATAACATCTACTCCTAGTTTCCTATTCTAAAAATGAGCTAAAAGAAGCAGCAAAACATTCAATCACTGAATGGTGAGCTGCATATTTTAGGGCATCATTAATCAAACAAATAATTAATGGAGGGGGCAAAAGTTGTGCTAGTCTTCAAAACAGACATCAAGCATTCTGACTTTATACGTTCTTCCATTTCTGTCTCTCTGTCTGGGACCCAGGGCAAAAAGACACTCATTACTCCTAATACCTTATAGCAATCAAGATGAAAAGCAAAAAACAGCGGCACAAGAAGGGTAAACTTTATTAAACTTCATTAAAGTCAAAGTCGGGGATCATGTCTGTAATGGTCACACTCAGTGGAGGGCGAGCAGCGTAAATCATCTCAAAGGCTTTTTTCCAGCTTAATGGCTGGGTAATTTATACTTTGATGTCGTTTGAGTGTAGCTATCACTGTCTAAGGGCTGTTTATTCTGTTTATGAGGCCTAAATAATTCCTGGCTTTTTTTACCCATAAACCCTAAGCAACAATTAACAAGTGCGGACATCCCGAGTAGAGGCAGATGCATAATGAGGAAGAAAGAGCAGATGAAAAAAAAAAAAAAAAAAGCCCTATGAGCGGGGGGAGAGATTGCAAATGGGCACAGTGCAAATGATACCAAGGCAAATCCAGTCATGTTTCGCTACAAAACAAGATATTTTAATCTCAAAGCATCCAACACTCAGCTTTAGTTGCCCCAACAATTGACTGAATTGCTCAATTGATATTAAATGTACTCTCCAGAGAGCTATCCAGACCTATTCCTGACAATGGGTGTGGGTCGGCTGTGCAAGCGTTCCTGTTATTAAACACAGGCATTCATAGGTCGTTCTGTTTCCCTGCTGATTTTAATTTGCTATTCGCAGTCGGCACATGCGTCCCTAGGGCAAAAAGTCTAAATGATTATCTAAATGCACACGAAAATATACAAACATATAGAGGCAGTCTTGCACAAATACAGGTAATGTGTTAATGTAAATGTTCATTTATTTGTTTATTAATTTATTCCAAAATACACAAAAAATGCAATCATATATATATGACTACTACATATACTACATATACTATGACTCAAATACAACTGTTTTGTGATGAGCCTCTTTTTTCCTAATTTGTGTATTAAAATTATTTTAGAGCAGCTGCCTGTTGGCCCAGGGCCAGCGTGAAAGGCGCTTGGGACAGTTGATGGAATTGTCACTTGGTGCTGCTTCGTAAAAAAATGTATCATTTGCATGTGTTTTGTAAGTCAGATTCAAGTGCAAGAAGATGCGAAAGAGAACTCAATTCATTACTCACACACTGTTTTCTGTGTGTGCTTTTAAAGTGACATCAACCTAATGTACATGTTGTCATCTGTCACTAATGTTAATCAAACAACAAAAGACAAAGAGAAAATCACTCACTGATCTTGACTGAATAACTTTTGTAGCTTTAACAAGGATTAATCAATATTTAATTTATACAATGAAGACTATGCAGTAGAGAAACCTGAACCTGAAACCGCTGTTAAAAATAAATCATCCACCCGAACCTATGATTTTCTCTGATTTAGATATCTGCACCTGATCACCACATTACAGTTATTCTGTAGCATGTGCTGTCATGTTAATCTTTTGTTAATCCCTCGTTTGTGAAGCAGTCTGGCATAAAATGATGGCATTGCAACAACACTCTACTCCAACAGCTCTTCCTCTTCTCTAAAACAGCCCAACATGGCCTCACCCCCTTTGTTGCGTGTTCCCAGGGGCAGAGTTTATGTAAATTTTGGGGTTTGTGATGTCACCAACCCCGGAAGAAGCTCGTTGTAGTCCCTACCAGCCATTTGTTGTAGTCCTTAAAAAGCGATTTCTGTAAAAGAAAATATCTCCCTTTGCATTGAACTTTGAGTGTCGTAACTTTGCAGATGTTGGTTATATCAAACAACAACATTACACACTAACTAAAGTTAAAAAAGTGAAATCATAATCAAGGACCCCTTTAAGCAATTTCTCATGTAGTTTTTTTTTTCTTTGTGCTTTATATAATGACCACTAGGTGGTGCTCTAGGCATACGTTTTCCTTGACTGGCTTTCCCTGAAGAGATATACTTTGTTAAAAATGAAAGTAAAACGTTTGTTGCGTTTTAACGTGAAAATGAGATTCAAATCAACACATTAATGATTTATCACATCCACCCGCGACCCACCCGTAATTTTAACTAAAATTACATGGCAATTTAGTCTCACTAAAAGTGAATGAATATTGATTAATATTATTAAAATATATAATATTATTGGGTTATACGTAACTCTAAGTAATACATACTCGCCATCTATGTTTTTAACTAAAAGAGTTTTCCTTTTCTTTATCATGTCACTGACCCATATAACAGAGAGGTCCAAAAAGACATTTGAACTCCATATCCACTGTAAAGTGTGCAGAATAGACTGAAAAAAGCTTGTGACTGTGAAAAGTGCTTGAAGGAAATGAGGGCAGAAAGATAAGGCAGAGGTGACTTACTGCTGCTCTGTAAGTATCCGGCAGCAGTCTCCGCTGGCAATTAAGACAGCCTAAAACTACAGGCCGCAATAAGGTAATTAACCATTAGCAGATCATTGCGATGCTTATGAGCGCAACCTTCACAAGCACAATCATCCTAATACGGTCAGTAAAACGGCAACCTGCCATCTTCTGCCAGGCAGACCCGTTGCCACGGCCCATCCTTAATTGTCGGCCATCAACAGTAATTTAGCTTGCTGTCCCACATAACAGCTTGATAAACAAGACCAGCCTAATTACATCTTGCACGTTTCAACCCATTCAAACAATAACTAAAGCAAGGTTAAGTGCAAACGAATGGAAGTCAGGAAGAGGAAGAAACAGAGAGCGTGCAGGGGACCCGTGCTTCCACAATCACACAGTCGGTAATGTTCGTCTCGGGCAAGTGGAGATCAAAGACAGTGCTCCCTTTCCACCCCAACATTGTAGGCTTTTTTTCCTAAAGCCCCCCGAAAGCACGAGTTAGGCCGGCCTAACTTTGCTCAGTGCTCGCTGGAACGGGCATGACAGGGATCACGGCTAACCCCGAAGGACAGGTGCTGCGTGGCTGGAAAGAGAGCAGCTCCCTCGTGCTCCTCACAGGTCACTTCCAAGCAGCGCGTTAGTGCGAGCGCGGCAGCAGAAGGCCCTTAACGGGGAGTGTTGGCTGCTAGCCTGTAATTAGCTTGGACAGCTCAGGCTCAAAGAGAGAGAGGGAGGCAGCCAGGCTACATCATAATGAGCTCAGCTGGGATTAGGAGGACAGGCAGCAGGCAAGGTGGGGGCGTAAAAAGAGTGAGCCCTCCTGTACGAGCGAGCCGGGGGTAGAGATCAAGCAGGGGAGGGCCAGGCCGCACTGGCTGGCAGGGTTAGACCCCTCAGCAAAGGATGGGCCAAATGAGGCCTGGCAAGGAAAGGGCCAAGGCGGCCTAATGAAGCGCGACACCTCCAGCAGACGAGATCAGCAGTAATTAACACACGCGCGTACTGACTGTCACCGAATGTACCCCCCCAAAAAAACTCCAGGGAGCAAACCTCAAGACAGGAATGTCAGTGTGTTTAGCTGCTTTAAATGTGTGGAGTTGCACCAAGCATCTGTATTCAGTGTTCGGGTGTTGTTTTCAGAAAGTTTGCATTATGTTTTTTTGGCCAAGGTTGCACAGAACATGTGACAGTCAGAAAATATTTATTTCCTAGACAATGGATCAAAAATATTTAACATAGTAGTTTTAGAAGTACTTACAGTGAGCCAAAATTTTAGTCCTGGTGCCAATAACTGGCATGTTTACATGCACCCAAAAAATCCATTTGCAATTGGATTGACGGCTCAATCTGATTGAAAAACGTTCATGTAAACACCTTAATCGATCTGATTGAGCTCGATCTGAATGAAATTTTGATCGGATTTGAGGGGGTGGTTTATTCCTTTTCTAATCCGATCCAACAGCAAAAAATTACCATGTAAACGCTTGAATCCGACTACTTTCTCAATCGTATTCAGAAGTCTCTAGGGCACATGCGCAGTGCAATGTTGACATGCATTACGCAGTGCGCAAGTTCACGTCTTTAGTCAGTAAAGATGTACTATGTCAACAGGCAGTGGCGTGGCTGTATCCCTTCGTCATAATATTGGAAATCTTTCCATTTTAAAACAAGAAGGGGAGCCAATGGATAACGTACCACACAAGAAGCAACGTGCAAACCTTGCGCAAGAGTTATGCCGTTGAAAAAGTCTTAACCTCAGTCAGTATTCACTACAGAAAGTGAATGCTGCATTAACGGAGCATATTCTCTCAGAGACGAATTTCAACATAATATGCTGATAACGGGATATACTCTTAATTTATTCCATTATTTCTCTTGTGGCCTGTACATATAGGCTAGTGAAACAAATGAGAATAATAGTATTTCGTGTTAAACAGGTTGTTTTTTTTAAGTCGGTGCTTGAAGTAAAGCTGCGCTTAATTTTCATTTATGACTGCGGTGTTAGGAAATATAGCCTACATCCTTAATAATTTTAATTATAGGCCTATAATTAATTGTGTAATAGACCTAAAAATTTTTTAAAACATTTTCAAAGATAGCTAATAGCCTAATATTTTATTATCCTCACAGCACATAGTCTAATATTAATTTATTAATAAAAGAAGCTGAACCAGTTATAATAATAGACTAGAAGAATTTAACAGGCCTACATTAATTGGAAATACCAAATCCTCTTAATATTGCCAAGATTTGATGCTTTTGACAATATCTCTGTCTATCGTGGATACATGATCATCGTCTGTTGACGCAACCCGGGTTACCGCAAGTGTGACTGATATGACGTCACACACGCAGAGCGTGTGCACAAACTTTTTAATCGGGATGTATATAAAACACATATAAACGGATATTTGAATCAGCTTACATTGTTTAGAGTACATGTAAACAGATCTGCAATCATATTCAATTCATTCGGATTGATGAAAATTGGTGCATGCAAACGTAGCCACTGTAACTTTGGGTTGTAAATGTGCTAAAAATCTTCGAAATGGACAGCTGTTTCCCCAAGTTATGTTTGAAATGACAACATAATTTTTTTTGAAGTCTTTAGTCAACTATGTGAATTTGCAGTAGAATCCTGCTGAGTGCTAATAATAACTATGATGGCTCTACAGGACCTGACAAAACGACAGACACTTACTTGTCAGACAGCAGCTTCTTGTTCTCCTCCTTATAGTACACCAGTTTGTTCCATAAATCCTCGCTGTCCTGCTGAAGTTGTGTTTTGGGTTTTAACCTGAAACATGGGGTGGGGGGGTTAATTAGTTTAATTAGACAGTTAAATAATTAACCAGACGGTTGATGGTAGCCATTGACTTAGTATACTTAGCCTTCGACCATAGTATTTTTTTCCTGAAGTCAAACAATCAGTAATAATAAAAATGTTTAACAATTAATGGCAGCAGAAGGTATTTGCATTAGGCTTTAAGACCGAATGCATGGATCTAATATAATGACATGCATCCAATTTCTTTCCCAACAGTTTATTCACTTAAGACATAACTGACTGTCTTTATGTAAATACTCACCAAGACATAATTTTACATATGTGACCCGTGCTGGCAAAATGAGCCTGAATGCGAAATTTTGAGCTACAGGCAAAAAAAAAAAGATTTTGGTCTAATTTCAGGTTCACAAAAATGAGCTCATTATAAGCCCTCGTCTAACGATCCCAATGCTCCAAATAGTAATACAACATCTAAAATTATCTTTATTTATATGTTTTCTGAGAGGAGTTCCTTTTTCTCTGCTTGCTTCTGAACAACTGCTCCTTCTCACCACATGTCGTACTGTATGATCGTTGCAAAGTGCAGCTTTCCATCTTTGTGAATAATCATAGGGAATTCTTGATGACATGAGTCCAAACCAGTGAATGTGATTTTCAAATCCATGCTGACAAAAACAAAACGATCGCGCTGACAGACTTTCCAAAGCGGGCGCATAAGATGTGTCTCTCAGAGAACGTGCAATCTCCACAAACACAGAATTACTAGATTGCAAAATAGCTGTCTGGTGAGTAATTACGCAAACATAATCTGTTATGTCTTCAATGAATGTTTGGTTAACGGTTGGGGGAAAAATCTGATGTGTAACATTATATTAGATCCGTGCATTACAGCAGGTCTTAATATAGCTCTGTCTCAATGTTAATCAAACAATAAAAGAAAAGATGGAATCGCTTGCTGCTCTTGACTGCACTACTGTTTATTTGCATCTTTGTTCTTATTTTTTAATAATAGTAAATAGTAATTATTATTAAGAAAAGAACTATAGGAAAAGATGCAACATTGCTAGGTGATTTCGTTTTGGAATCTTCAGAAAACTTTAACTCCGTTTTTCTCAAAATCAACTCTGCTCACTCTCTCAACTTTGACTCATTTTGCCAGCACATGTCACATATTTTGTGTATATTTAACCATTTAAGTAGACCTATACTTTGCTTGTCCGTGTTCTGCTCTGTCTCGCAGCGCGCACACAGAAAGCGCGTGGGGATCAGTCTCTTTCGCAGTTTAATATGCTTTTAATAATGCTTTTTTTAAATAAAGCATGTCCCGCAGTAGAATGTATTTTATGACAGTCACGATACATGATTTGACTGATTTGGACGTTAAGTTTAGGCTTTTAAGGAGGGGCGAAAGCACACCGCTTTAAAGGAAAGGAACAGCAAGCAGCACAATGATCATTTTATCTTGATTATCATGTTTTCATAATTGTTGGAAGCCAAAATCGAAACCGAATCTAAAATTTGATTTAACACACAGCCCTACTGCTGTTGAACTGTTTTTCAAATGCGTCACCATGCATGAAAGACACATGATAGAGATAATTTGGCCAGTCAGCAGAGCCATCAGTCAATGCTGTAGTTTAACGTTACTACGAGGACGCAAAATATCACTATCTCTACGATTTGCGTGAAAAGTAGATTGGGGACGTCTTCATAAACGATCATGATATAAAATTGGTCAGATCGCCCACCCCTAATTAGAACTGAAAATGTTTTTTTCAGTATGATTTTTGCTGTTAACACTGACAGACAAGCAAACAATAAACTAATTAATTAATTCTCACATGTGAGGGGAAAAAATTAAATCAGATTTGGATCATGTTCAGCAACAGTGTGAATGTAGCTTTTGTGTCCAGACAAATTGTTAATTTAAAATGAAAATTACATTCTTTCCATTGATACTATAATAAAAAAGGAACAATAAAAGGTCTCTCTCAGTTTGCACACTACCTTTAAGTCAATATTACACAAGCAGAACAGCTCTACAACACAAATACTATTTAAACCCTATTCCACAGACACTTTCCTCTCATCACGTCCTTGAACCTACTGTATGGCAGAGTGCCTTTGGGTTCTGTGGGAGCAGCCCTACATCATGTGAAAACATTCACCCTGAGAAGCCACTCCTCAGCTAACAGCTTAACAAGCAGCAGCCCGGAGATCTTCCGTCTTAATCCATTGTGAAATTCAGTATTAAAGCTGTGAATGGCCTCCTGAAGGACATACTCATGAAATAGACCTTAGAGAAAGACATCTCCATTCCCCTCAAGCCTCCTTCACCTCCATCTCGCTTCATTATACAGCGACTGAGTAAATTGCTAGAACTTTTCCGAAAAGGCAGCGGCTAATTTCTTTGATTCAGCGAATCTGTTTATGAGTACAACTTTGATCAGCGTGTGGATGTTTTAATAAGTTTTAATTTTATTTACGCATCCCAACACACCCGGTCTGATTTAGAAACTTGAAAATCCCTTCTGGAGAAAGAGAGGGTGTTTTTATGTTTTGCTAATAGTGGTAGCGCTAATCGTGAGTGACGTTGTGGGTTACACAGGGCTGCTGCATTCTAATGAGATGTTAGTCTACAGCCAAGCACCGAGACTCCTGCTGGGGCCCGCTCTCGCTTGTACTAATACATGTGTAATAACGCTAACTCTGACAATATATTTGGATTGATGCACGCCTGACCATCAGAAATGGTTCTTCGGCCAGAAGATGCGGCTTAGGCTAGCGCCTCGCTAAACGATTTTCCACTGCTTTTCAGGCATTAGGCTAATTTGCATAACCGTTCAAAACAAGTTTGTTCAGCAGGTACTCTGCTAACTCAACTCCCTGAAGAGTTAATGGCACAACCAGCTCTGTACAGAATATGAACATTCCCGTAACAAGTCTGGAAAGCTTAATAAAACAAGAGCTCATTGGAAAAGTAAGAGTTTTTTTTTCCACTAATGAAAACTAAGAGGAAGGAGATTATCAGAGACTCTCTCTCTTTTGTGCCTCTGTTACAATCTAACACACACACAGTTGAGGTGGGTAAATTCACACTCCTTTCACACGGGATCACGTTGCACTGCTGTTTTCTTTAATTAACCCAAAGAGAGCACAGCTGACAAGGTCAACACTTGTATCCCATGTGGATACTCAACATACGCTTCCATTATATATGTTTAGAAAGCTTGTGAAAAAAAAAAGGGGAAAATGTTAAGGGGGTTGGGGAAATTGTCATGACATTTTGCTGCTTCTAGGGGTTTAGGTTAAAACCAAAGACTCAAAGGAGGGAATCAAAACCTTTTCTTTAAATCTTAACCCCCGCTTTTTTCTTTCTCTCTATTCTGCCGATATATATAGTCACCTTGGCCTTTTCAGGATGAAGTACTTCTGCACCCCTCTACCTATGAGCCAAAGCCTGTGCTGCATTTCACAGAGATTAGAGCAAGAGCGGGAGACAATTCTAACAGTAAGTTAAAACTTGTTATTTCTTTTTTGTGTTTGTACAAACTGAGACAACCAACTCTGAGAGTCGCTATCCTCCCAGTTTATCCTAAAAATGCAATTCTTTTCACAGTTCTCCTTAGCAACTTTCAGCTTGGCACAGCAATACATTTCATATACAAAACACACTAAAACTACCAAAACACCTCATACATGTCTCAAATCAAGTAATCTCTTTTATAACACTAGCAAATGTTGTCACCCAACAAACACACTTCACTCATAATCAATGACCTAAAGGCCCTGATATACTCAAGGCGAAGTTCAGCAGAGGTATACTGTTAGTGAGCGTCCCACTGGCCCCCACGATGTTGGAAGCGGCATTTAGATGAATATGTAAATATGGCACGCTTTCCTCTCATTAACAAAATAAACATGCGGTGAGAAAACTGCAGTTAAGAAAGCATCTGATCATAGCAACGTGGATATGCTGCTCTGCAAGCAGCTTTACAGTATTAAACATGAAAAAAAAAGTGTCAGCGTCACTTTCAATTACAAGTAAAACTTCAATTTCTACAGCAGCTCTCCAGTGTGTTCATGTTTTTACTTGTGTCTGACCTCGACGGATTCAACAAAGGAAAAGGACTGGAGAAGATTACCATGTCAAACAAGGCAGAACCCCAGAACACACATAACTATTATGTAATCACTGAACCAGTGGTAGTTGGAAGGTGTTAACCAGCTGGAGTCCAGCTCTGGAAAGTTTACTTTGGAAAGCTGTTTCAAATTCCCAATACAAACTCTAAACGAACTTTGTTTTGGCCTAATTTTGCTTAAAACGATCCAAACCAGTTCATTCTGCTGTTTCGAAGTATATCAGGCCTTAAAAACACTAACTACAGGTAGGATTATACTGTGTTTTCATTTGTACAATTTCATTACAAAACAAGAATGACATCCCTCTGTTTAGAATTCACTGCAGTATATGTTACATGGTCCATGTTCACATTACGGTACAAAACAATTCGTAATTTGTCACCTTTTGTATGGATTTTGTTTTGATAATATTTCATTTCATAGATATAGAATATATGTCAATATATTACTGTAGAAAGTAAGCAAATTGCTATCTTATTCAGTTTTGTATTATGTTAGGTTTTGAACTTAAGTTAAACAGTTTTGAAAAAAGTATGTAACCATGCAAATTAGCCTGTAGGTACATATAGAATTTTGGTGGTTGAAAAGACATTGAATGTACTTTGTTCTAAAGCAATGGAATATGATCCAACAGTTTAGCCTACATAGACTGCTGTTGTGCTCTCTGAAAAAGAACACTTTAAGGTGACATAGTTACACGTTACTACATGTACTTGCTATAGTAATAACAGTAAATTATGTATAATTACAAGTAACTAACCCTAAACCAAGCCCTAACCATGACCGTAACTCTATAGTAAGTAAACGTAGTTAATTATTATACAGTACTTATTTGAGTAAGCACAATGTAACTATGTCACCTTAAAAAAAAAGTGTAACCCAAGTTTTAAATAGAAAGTACTTACAAGTCATGAGTATCTTCAGCTTTCTTCAGCTGCTCTGTCACTGTTCTGTAGTTGGTTTGAATGAAGCGTAAACGGTCATGATGTTTGGCATAGGCTCTTCGCAGATCCTCATTCTCCTTAGTCTGTAGATTATAGATAAGCAGACAAACACACAAGCACAAGTTAAATCTCTATTGTATACCTTAGACGAACTCAAAAGCTCAAACGTGCACATAATATCAATGACCATCACATATAAATTTAAAAATCAGAATAGTTTCCAGTATAGTGGACCATTGATACATAAGAAATAGACTTTTAAAAACATTTTAATATTGAATGTCCATAAATAATCTTTTATTTAAAGAGGAAATTATGCCCCTTTTCACAAGATTTAAAATAAGTCATTTTTGAGTGTAACCAAAATACACTGTTTTCATGTGTAAATGTGCCAATATACAGTAATACGATATATCACTATAAAGTTCCCTATAAAGTTTCAATTAAAGTATCAATCCATACTGATTATAAAGTATTGCTACTGACCTACAAGGGCCTAAATGGTTTAGCTTCTGTGTATTTGACCCATCTTCTATCGCCCTACATTCCATCACAAAGGTCACAAAACTCTGGAATTTTGGTAGTACTTATGTCCTCTAAAGGAGGGAAAATGTCTTCACATGTTAACACATTCACATGATGTTAACTAACTACATGATTTGTACATTTCTAACATATGGACATTATGGACATAGTCACATCTGCTAACTAATTACTCTAAATTGTAATGTAGAAACCTGTAAAGCTGCTTTGAAATGAGACTGTATGTTTCTGTTTCTTTATTATTGTGCAGTTAACAATAAGGTTCTATTAGTTAACTCTTAATTCATTAGTTAACATGAACTACCAATGAAAATATTTCTAAAACATTTTTTTAATCTTAATGGTAATTTCAACATTTACTAAACATTAAAATCAAAGCTGTACCTGTTAATAATTTAATTTAATTATTTAATGGACCTGAGCTGACATGAACTACCAATGAACAGTTGTATTTTTATTAACTAACATTAAGTAAAGGATAATGTACATCCAGCCAGTTGTTATTGCAGAATAAAGCCCGACAGGGTGATCAGGACTTGCATCAGCCTGAAGGGGTTTATTCTTCGTTAACAACCGGCTGGATGTACATTATCCTGCTTATTACATGGCTACTTGCCACATAAGTAAATAATTAGACATGAAATATTGATCTTGAGATGAAATATTTTATTAGCTCTTTAAACGCAAAGCTTCTGCGGTGAGAGCAGTTACTAGCAAGCGGCAAGTTCACACTAGACCTAAATTTAAGAGATATGATACAGTCATAGCACATATTACACAACATTTCATGTGTTGAGGTGTCGAGATGTGTTTTTTAAAAGTTAAACTTCATTTCAAATCACAATTGGGGATCAAGACCTGCAGTGTACAGTAAATGCGGCCTAAATGTCTAAGCATTTTAGTCTAGTTTTCGTTAATAGAAACAATTGCGTCATGCTGCATATTGATAATCATTTTTATTTTGTTTAGAATTATAATCACAACGATTCTTGGCATTAAGAAATGTATTTTTACAACATTTTCATCAGAATTACTGCACTTTCAACTATAAGTACAAACCATGAGAATGTCAACGCATATTTTATGAAAATTACTCACATTTATTCATGTTTATTTCACCTCATCTAATTTTCTGATTTATTATAAGCTATTTATCGTAACACACTCTCTACATTATGAGAACTGGTAAAACAAGAAACTTCTCTCAAAAATTAAAACGGTGAATTTTTTTAACAGTAATTCCAATAATAGCAAATTGCATTATTGTTTTTATATTAAAACAAAAGCAAAAAAAAAAAAAAAAAAAAAATCACAAGCAACATAGTCGAGATCAATGTTTGGATTTATTACAGTTTCATCACCTAGAAGCTTTGATCGCAGATTAAGTTGAAATAAGCAGCAAGCGGCTCTTGAAAGAAACACAGACTGGATCTATACACATTCATTTAACCAGAATATCTCAATGGAGATCGCTAAACTCCAGCTAACACGTTTGTCAGTGTTTTCAGATCATCCGTGCTTCTTCCAAAGTGTAGAGAGAGCGTGTGCACATGGTTGCCAGATTGCAAAGATTACGTAAAACAGTGGTCAGAAAATGTATCCTTTTAACAGAAAAGCTTTGACTGGGGAATTTAAACCCTTGACATCTGGCAACTGCAAGTATGAAAGCTCATAGAGGCTTGTTAAAAACAGTCTGTAATATTGACAAAAACAAAGAGATTTTGGTAACTAAATTTTAGTCTCATTTATTGATATCTTCTCAACCTTAGTCATGGAAAAAAGTGTTGTCATCAAATATTTTTCATCAGATTTTGTTAACGAAATTAACACATTAATGCTATTGAGGTAGGATACGAGTTAGGATAGAGACAGGTTTGGTGGTGTAGTTAGGTTTATGGGTGGGTTAAGGTGTAAGGGAAAATTCAATGGTGTAATTATAGATGCAACTACACAAATTACAGCTGTAATTACATGCAATTTTTTTTTTTATATAAGTACAATGTAAAAACATGCAATGCAAACATGTATCAAATGATTAAAAGTTATTACATACTAGTTAAAGACACAAATATGAAATGGGATCATATACTGAATTGAATAAGTGTTTTTGTCTTTCCTTCCTGCCCAGGGAGAAGCCAGAAGAATTTATGTTGAATTGCCAAATAGAGTTTATCAACAGAAAAATATTCTGTGATAACCTGGCTTCTCTTGAGACCCCCCTGCTTCGCAGCATAGTTGATGATATGCTAAGGCCCGCCCCACAACTTGACAGGATTGGTTACAACATATTTATGACATAGAGAACAAGGGCAATTTGAAACTGTATTTTTCTTCTTTTTTTTCAGACTGTCACAGCAGTTCTAAGGAGAAAACAATCAGCAATGGTGTTGAATTTGCACATGGTTTGTCTTAAAGCATATTAAAAACACCACATAGACATATAAACATTAAACACTTGATTTTCACCACAGGGGGTTTGTTATTAACAACAATGTACTTAAATATAAATGTTCAAAACACTCTCATCAGAGCAGATAGCAAAGTTAACTAGTAATTTAAAAGTTTAGTTGTCTCCCCTTGCCATCTCTAAATAATGTTCCAAATTATAACATTGTTTATTAAGAAAAGCTCTTAACCTGCTGATTAATTTCTAAAGGCGCCACGTTACAAACTTGGATTATTTAAACGGTCGGAGTCATATTCTGTATTCTCGTTTTCTGCAGTATTTTAACAAAAGTATCTATTTTGCAGTTCAACGTGTTTCTGCTACTGTTCCTAAAATAACCGTGCTATCTGCAGCTCTTAATGTGCCGCTTTATGTCTTCAGTAGAGAAGAGAAACAATGCGCACGGAGTGGAAAGGGCTTGAATAAAGCAGGGTCTGGAACCGGACTGCGGTCTGCTATTTGAGGACCATGCTGCTCATTCAAAAAGATGGAGATAAAATATGCACTCTTACAACCATCAACATCATATTACCATAAAGTAAACATTGTCATAAGTCATCAACAGCGGATCATAAGTAATCACTTGGCATAAATGCATGGTATTCATTGATTTTGAACTCCTCTGAAATCATGAGCCTGTAGAACATGAAACAGTGGCAAGTTTTGATTTTGAACATGTAGCACTCATATTTATTTAAAGTGCCCCTATTATGCTATTTTAAAGGTTTCTAAATTTGTTTTGGAAGTCTCCTATAACAGGTCATCATTTTCACATAATATACACTGCTCATCACCACATTTATCAATGATTCTCAAATGACTCGTCCGATGCTCCAGTCTCTCTAAATCCCTCCTTTCAGAGAGCCTGCTTTGCTCTGATTGGCCAGAAGGCCCAGTCTGTTGTGACAGCGCCTGTCGGAAACGAAACGCCCATTACCATAACTGAACTTCAGCTCCGGAGGCTTCCTACAGCTCAGCGAATGTCCACGCTGTAAAGACAGTAACGATGGCGAAACACTGGAAGAACTAGTTATTCAACCCGAACCTCCATCACAAGCATGACCTGAGCAGGATGTTTCTCAGTGATACGCTACTCAGTCTGACATAGAATATGAGATGTTGCAACTGTAATTCCTCACCATCAGCATTAACAAGTGTATGTCCATCAACAAACCAATGTGTATATTTCTAATATGCACATGTGGGAACTTCATCATTAACTGTATCAATAACAGCACATACATTAGCCAAGTACTAACGTGAATGACTGATGTAACAGTAAAGTTTATAAAACAAATCTTGCTTTATCATTTATCATTACACAGAGTAGTGAGAACAACAGACATTCTGCATGAATTGACACAAGAAAGTATATACATAAATTAATCATTCTTACAGGTTGTGATTCTGAGGAGCAAGTTGGTCCAAAAAAAGTGGGTACTGTCCCATCTTTAATGGCATATTGTAAATCTCATTTAGACCTCAGGGAGAATTGAAAAGCAATCGTCAAAAGGTTATACTGCTGTTGAATTGCTGTGGCAATTATAACCACCGACTCTTCACATCCTCATCCTTTGGAAGTGTTTACAAAGAGAATTTGCTTTTGCAAACAGTGTCTTCTCGATACAACACAAACCAGCTACAGCGTTTGAGGGCGGGTCAAAGTAGACGTTGTTCACGGGCAGCCAGTGAAGAATATAGGCAGGCATTAGGCAAATGTGTGACCAGGTGACGTGTAGCCATCACAGAAGTGGTATTCGAATTCCTGACAACTCGTTTATGACTTTATTTATCAGCTACATTACACATAGCATGAAAGATAATATTCGAAAAAGCATAATAGGAGCACATTAATTAAATCATTGTCAAGTTTTAGAATCACATTTTTCCATTAAGCCCTTAAAATGATAATTAAGATTTTTTTCTATACCATGTAAGATATTAGGATACAATATTTTGGCCTTAAATTTTACCAGACTTGACAATAAGGACTGCATGATGGCTTGGGGCAAACGTGAAAGATGCTTGGGCCAGTTGACTGAAATGTGACTGTCCCAATCGGGCCAGTGCAGCATCGTCACGAAAGTTTGCCATTTGCACATGTCTTCAGGTCTTTTGTCTTCGTGACGTGACGTGACAGCTGTATTGGATAAAGAAATTATTTAAAGGGTTAACCCTTTAAAGGGGGGGTCTAATGCTATTTCATGCATTGACTTATTTACACTGTTAAATAGTTGGATTCTCTTTCTAAACATGGTCAAAGTTTCAAAAAACGAGTTGGACGTATGACGGAGTATTTCTGTGCCAAATATACTCCTTTTCTACATGTTTCGGAGTGTTTTTTTTTTTCGAGTATGGCCCTGTATTACATAATAAAGGGCGGAATTACTTGTACGGACACTTCTCCCGGAAGAGTGTGCGTGCACACATCAACCAGAGCAAGAGAACAAGAGCCGCCCATCAATGTGCTTCGTTCGGCTTACGCAAGTTGTCGGCAGCCCTGCACAGGACTTGCTTGAGAAAGATTTGTCACTTTGTTTTTAGACTACGAAATCAACAATGTCACCAAAGAAGTGTGTTTTTGGTTGTGAGGGTGAAGCTGAGAGATTTGCGCTCATGCATTACATTGATGTGCTCTCGATATTTGTCATTAAAATAACCATAGACACTGCCTTAAATTAACTATCAAAATAAGGATAAAGTCGTGTCTGATAGTTGCAATACATTTTTTATTGGTCAAAATGAATGGAGAATATCTCATGTTTTTCCGTGGCTGCTCAAGCTCTCAGGATCGGCGCAGATCGTTTGAAACTGAAAGATGGAGCGGTCACAGCAGTAATGATCCTGGTCATGAGTCGGAACCGCAGGTGGCGAGTAAAACTGCATCAAATGTCTGTTTTGTTGGCAATAGGTGCCAAAGTGCATATAATGTATACAACACAAGCGTAGTGAATTCATAAATTCATCATTCACTATACGCTATATTCATTATAGTGATTCAAAAGTTATCCAGGGATAATGCGATGGTGTATTGTGTGTGTTTAAATACATTTGTTTAGCTGACAATCAATAGCTTGCAGACGATCGCTACACAAATTCTGCGTGTGCTCGTTACTCTTTAGCTTCGCCCAAGGCACGCCTCCAGGAGTTCGGCTGTTTTTGGAAAGACTCAGTACAGCGTATCTGTCTTTTATAAATCTGATAAAAATAAAGACTGTTCGGAGATATGAAGGATGCTATACTACCCTATACTGTAGGTACTCAAGATTAACATGAGATTGGCCGAAACAGTTTGTGTTACGTACCCTTTAATAATTCCCAAACTTCCTTACAAACACGGGTAGTCAGCTTTTTTTTTTCTTACAGTCCTGCTAACGTCTTGGTGCCAGATACTACAGGACACCTTCAGCGGTCTTGTAGAGTTCATGCATTGGCGGGTCTGCGCTGTTTTGGCAGTGTGCGAAGGACCAACAGCATATTAGTCAGGTGGTCATAATGTTTTGGCTCATCAGTATACAGTCACATTACAAGATATAAAGTACAAGATATAGCAGTCCCATATTGGCAAAATTACTTTAGTACCACTAATGCAGTTGGGGGAAAAAAAAAAAAAAAAAAAAAAAACTTCATTGGTGGTTTTCTTGACAGTCCAAAGGAGGAAAAAAAAAAAAGAAGAAAAAAAAGAAAGCTCATCTCTGGGAAAAAGAAAAAAAAAAAAGTTGGACTGTTGCCATGTGAATGCTCATACCTCATACCCTGTGTTAATATTTCTATTTTTAATTGTCCTTGCACTGATAGTTTGCCTTTGGTGTGAATAGGCTTTACCTGGCCAAAACAAAGGCCAAAATAAAAAGTACAATTTTTCACACATAATTTTAATCCACAAAATTGGACCACAACTACTTCAAGTTCATTCAGAGAATAGCAAATGCTTAGTGACTGCTGCTTTCTCATAACAATTCACACAAGATCCCCAATCAAAATACACAAATGCATGGGTGACCATTCAACCATCATCTCATGTTTTGACTTATGCATTCCACATAATGCCTAGATTGTTAAGAAAGTGTTTTGGAAAGAAAACATAAGTAAAAGTAAAACCTTAAAGGCACTGTTCTAGGGGTGTACTTAAGACTATGCAAATAAGTTCCATATGGAGAAAGAAGGGTAAGCCATCCCAGTGTGACTATTTCTGATGTCAACAGCCAATCACAACATTGCAATGGAAAAGTGCCATAGTATAATCTCTTCCACATCAGAAACGGTATGCTTTTAATAAAAGTTTGCTCTCAACAGACACACCTTGTTCAGAGTCTCCAGCCTGTGAGGTACAGACAATACCAGATACAATCATATTCTGAGTTTCCGCTCCCAACCGCACAACAAGGTTATGCTCCCAATAGCAAACAAGTAACATTTCTCACCAGTGGAAGATGTAGTCACCAGACCAGTCAACCAAGTACACAGAACATAAACAGCAATAACAAAACCTCTTTCCAGAGACATAGACATTAGAGTATACTGTCAGTATATAATGATCTAATGTGCAAAATGAGATTGCATGAGTTATGTCAGTTTGAAAACAAAGTGAACCTAAGCCCACATGCCATACAGTATATCCCCAGTTGTTGTTTTATTTTTAAATGTTAAAAAAAGGACAAAATGCATGAGAGAAATTGTTTGTTTCATAGCACATGCAGATGTTTGTTACTGTCACGTGGAGCCAATTGAATGTCAAGTTCTTGACTTACTTGGGATAATGTATACTGTCTGGCAAACACTCTAGAATTCAAATAAAAACTTTGCTGTTAAAAAGCCCTCAGAACAAGTTTTTTTTTTTTTTTTTTTTTCTAAAATCAGCTGATTAAAGTGTTTTGTAAGTAATTGTTTTTAAAATTCATTTTAATAAAACAAATGCAACCTAAGATTTATTTCTTGGCATTTAAATAAATTATATCTAAAAAGAGAGATTTCATATGCATCTATATGCAAAAAATATATTAGAATTTTCAAATAGGCTTATAATGACCTCTATTGCACCGAATACGACCAGTAAGCTAAGAATACATTGAACCTCATATAAAGAGCAATTGCTGAATTTAGTGTGTTTGAAAATTATTATTTTTATCCATGAACATCACCTATTTTTACATTATTACTTATTATTACATAAAATACTTTCTTAAAGGGTTAGTTCACCCAAAAATGAAATTTCTGTCATTAATTTTCTTTATTCAACAATTTCTTCTCTCCTCTGCCATTCTCCTATGCTGTGAACGCAGTGTAGCGCTTACGGGATCTACATCAGAGCGCCGACTCAGTATTGGCCGGCTCCTGCGACAGCATCACACGCACGCGTCAGACAATAATGAGTCGCCGTTCGGACATAAACACGGAATTGCTGCACTGCTTTCACTACGTGATCAGCGTAGGAGAATGACAGGGGAGAGAAGAAATGGTTGAATAAAGTCATTATTTTTGTTTTGTTTTCGCACCAAAAAAAGTATTCTTGTTGCTTCATAATATTAAGGTTGAACCACTGTAGTCACATGGACTATTTTAACAATGTCTTTAATACCTTTCTGGACCTCAGAAGGTGCAATGACGTTGCTGTCTATGTGTGGTTCAGAAATCCTTTGGATTTCATCAAAAAATATCTTAATATGTGTTGCAGAGATGAATGTAGGTCTTACGGGTTTGGGACGACACGAGGGTTAGCACTTAATGACAGAAATTTCATTTTTGGGTGAACTAACCCTTTAAAACTTTCTTCTGTCAACACTGCATTGGCTCCCTATTAAACATTGTTCTTATTAATGACCTGAATGGTTTAGCTCCTCAGTACTTAACCGATCTTCTTTATAGTCCTTCACGTTAAGGTTGGGTGATGCGACGATATTATCATATATCGACGATATCTTGCAAATGCCTCAATGCTGATTTCAGAATATTATTAATTGATAAACCTAGGAAGTTGCCAAATATATTTTATATAGCCCCTTAGTTACCATACACATCTTTATTTATTTTTTAAGCATTTTTGAAACTATGCAATTAGTGACAAGTAAACATTAAAGGTATTATGGATAAGATACTGGTTGTGTCTATTTTCTTTACACACATGCAAGGGCATGAATGAAATATTATCTATAGCAGTCAGCCTATATTTAGACAGGGATTAAAATGGTTCAAATAACGAAGAAAAAAAAAATAAGGAAATGTTGGCTGTGCTGTTTATAAGAGAGCAGAGTTTGCCTGTTGTTTAGCCCTGAATGCTGTAACGGCTATAGCAACGTGTGTCTGCGTATGTTGTAAGTTATAACTATGTTGTATGAGATGTGCTCCCTGTGAAACATCATTCATCCTTATTTTTGTAATTCTGTAATATTTTTTTTCTTGTTTACAATATTAATATTAATATTTAATATTGCTAAGTTAAAGTTGCAAGTACATTTTTTTATGCATTTAATTTTGTTCTAAAAAAGAAAGAAAGAAAGAAAGAAAGAAAGAAACTGCATCCTATGAATTCAGAACAGGCAGTGATTTCACCCATTTAAAAAAAATAATATTATGAATTAGATCTATTTTGATCTGCAGTCTAAAAGTTAAACAGAAAAAAAGAAAATTGCACCCGTTTCTGAATATTTATTGATTTAAATATACATAATGAATAAAAAAAAAAATCACAAAAATGGCAATTGTAAATAAAATTATTTTATATACAATTTAACTATATATAATATAGTTTTGTTGCAAATGGATAAAGAAATTATAGAGCTTTGAATATCTCAGCTTGTCCGTCAACGTGTGCCGTCAGGAGTTTGCACTGTTGGCAGCTCAGTTATACCATATTGGGAGCATTTTACTTTGGTGTAAACTAATAAAATGAACATTAAAATATACAAATAACATTTTAAAATGACTTCTGTTTCTAAATAAATAAAGCAGTAATTTAAGAACGAACCAATTTTTTTTTAATCCCTGATTTTAGACAAACATGAAAAATAACAAATACATCATAGCTTGACTACAGCTTAAAAAACAGCACTACTAATGTTATAATCACACTACAAATGTTACAATCAAGGAAATTAAACCTATTATAATGAAATGTGTCTACTCAGGCAATAACACCAAAAAGAAAGCGAAACATTAGACCTCATGAAAAAAGGCTTATTTTTCAAGACACACAGCTATGTGACATCAACATGCATTTATCATTCTTACAATCACCACCAGAACGCCCACCTTCACCATGAACTTAAAATTGGGTTTTATTCAATTTTCTTCAACAGTTCTCCTCATGAAACAAAATTCATTTCACACACAAATTCGATAAGTGGTAATTATTAAATATTCAGCTAATGTTTTCTGGATATCGCAATATTTTTAAGTAGGTTTACATATTGCCCAGCCCTATTTCACATCTAATAATTCTGGCCAGTTGATAATACCTACTTAAGATGGATAATACTTACTTAAGATGGATAATGACACCATTTTCTTTAAGAGCTGCTGTGCAGCCAAATATTATATACCAGTTATCACTGTAAAGCTGCTTTGACACAATCTGCATTGTTAAAAGCACTATATAAATAAAGGTGACCTGACTTGACCTACTGTAGAATATCAAAATCGACTGTGGACCCTGTGCACCCAAACTCTGGAACAGAGTTTAGCATTGTTTGGGGCTCAGACACACTCTGTCAGTTTAATTCTAGATTAAAGACAGATCTCTTTAACCTAGAATACACATAACACACTATCACATTTCTATAATTCAAATTCCTTAAAGGATTGTTAAGCTGCATAAACTAGGTCAACCTGAACTGGGAACATATCCCATAACATCAGAATTACTTGTTACATCATAAGAGGAATGGCATCTAATATTAGTCTGTCTGTCTGTTTCATTCTTATCCCGAAGTTAAAGCAGTCAGCCAAATCCGGCCCGTATCCAGACCAGATGGTGGGCCTGCACCTTGAGAGGACTACAGTGCAGCCCTGAATGCCAGTGGAGACCATGACAACTAAACGTGCCCTAGAGACAGATCCCCTGCGAAGACCTCGTCGACATGACAGCCATAGGCACAGACCACGAGAACCAGACAAGTCCCCTGTGCAGACCTCTATGGCCAGCTTCACCTCCATCCCACCGTATGCCAGCGTGTTGCATCCCAATCTTCAAGCAGAAGGAGTTGAATGAAATATTCTGAATGATATCAATCCACAATCTGATTTCTGATGTAGCCTAGAATCATAATCACACCATTTTCATCCATTTGGACAGAGGAGACCTGGTCAACCCACTGAGCCTGGTTTCTCCCCAAGTCTTTTCTCTCCACTCTGTTTGGAGTTTGGGTTCCTTGCCACTGTCAACTCTGGCTTGCTTATGTAACCCCTCCGCTCCTACACGCCCCGTTTGGAGTGGGACTCGAACCGGTGTCTCTGGCATGGGAGGCGGGTTAACAAGGACGCTAAAGACCGCAGTCTCTAGTCAGTGTTAGAGCGCCTCTTGAGTTCAGGGGAGTGAGGTTTACCTGCACAGCTTTCACTAGCTGGCCTCCATTACACTTAGTTGGGGAGACTTAATATTCAGCAATATAACTGACTTGACAGCACTGACACTTTTGGATGAGCTGAACTGAGCTGGATAATGTTTTCTGAACAATGACACTATTGTTTTTGTAGAGCTGCTTTACAGGAGAATTGAATTCTGTTTGCACCACTAATCATTATTTTCCTTTTTATCACTAAATCTGCTTTAAAACAATGGGTATTGTATAAAGCACTATATAAGTAAAGGTGATTTGACTTGACTTAAGGCAAAATATAAGAATAGGTCAGAGGGATCATGGTAAGAGAGTGGAAGAACCCAAATAAAAAGTTTAGATTGACCAATTGTGTTTGTTATTTATTAAATTAATTCTAAAATGTCAAATGCTAAAGCTATAATTAATAAATCCAGTTTCTTTATCATTTCTTTAATTAGTTATGCTGAAAAAAAAAAAGTCACGAATGAATCAAAATTGATGTGTTTATTTAGCGATGATTTTACATCAAAAAGCATATTGACAAAAGTGACTTGTGGAGAAAAAAAACTGTAAAACTTGTATCTGAAAGAAAACTTGATATGAATAGGCTTAATTCTTTCCTTAATTCCCCACTTTCCTCACTTACACTTTAATCATCAATCATTGAGATATTTGTTAAAGTCGGAATGAAATGAAAAATCATCCTATTTTCTAAATGCATGTTATTGTTATTGATCTTGAACTTCACAAAATCGTTCATGTAAGTCAGATGAAAAACTTTTCAATCTATATAATTTCTAATGTATTAAACAATCCTCTGATCATTCTCATCCTGTTAAGGTGAAATTCCTTTGCTAGTGACCTGAGATAAAGAGGCGTCATCGGACACTCACATATACTTTAAGTTGCATGATATATCATTGGTACCTTGTGTAAAGATCACTACCAAAGTTTGTTTTTCTTACTGGATGTTCTTTTCTGGGAACAGGGCACTGATAAGCGTTTCCACGCCAACCTGGCACCTGTAGCATTATTGTAGCCTGACATTTCGCCCATCAGCCAATAGGAAAAGGCTGACTTCTCCCACCACTTAAACCCCACAGCAGGAGGAACGCCTCAGTAAGCTGGGTCGCTCCCCAAATGCCCGTAAATATTGGTCTTTGCCTCACAGCTATTTGAAGGGAAAAAAAAGGGGGGGGGGGGGATCTCCACCAAAGATTACATGGGACTTTTCAGGGGTGAACATATAGATTTTCCTGACAAGAAGGCCCTCTATTATTCTGACCTTAACCAAGGCGAACTCTGGCAGAGACAGCAAGCGCACCTTTCAGCTTGAGTGGCCAGGGCCAGGAGACTTGTCGAAAGGCTTTCTGAAAGGGAGGAAAGCTTGTTTACCGCTGCTATGACACGGCAGCCCTGCTGGGCGGGAAATGCAGGGCCCTGAACCCTGTTATTATTAACAAGGACAAAGAGAACAAGCCAGCCCCAGACCGGGTTGCCAATGTGACAAGTATGGATTTACTGCTCAGAAATTCACAAGAGGACAGTCAGCCTTTAAACGAAAAAGACAGACAATATGAGACAGAGAAGTGGAACAACGCAGAGCACTAATGAAGGCCTGTTCAGATTGAGTGACCAATGTTTCGTGTCTGAGTGACATCACGGCATACGGGGGGCGTTTAAAGTACCCGGCATGCATCCACCTGGGCATTAAAATCAATACGAACTAGAGGATGAGTACTCCGCACCGCTGGAACTGTTGACTGTCACTGAGCCTTACAAACTGAAGTATCTGACAGACAAAAACACAGACTAGATTAGTTTACTTGAGATTTAAAAGGAGGGAAATGCAGGAATGAAGAAAAGGGCAGCAGAGAAGAGAACAGGGTAAGAGAGAGAGGCACGATAAGTCAAAAGAGAGACATGGATGATTGGTTTAGTGAAGAGCCCGAGTTCTTCAGCAGCCTTCTCTCCCGCTGCCTCATTGCCTTTGCAGACAGTCAATGTGTGTGCGTGTGGATGATGAAGGATGGAGGTCAGATAGAGGGTAGCGGTCAGAGGACAACATCTGACTCTACCTGCTATGAGCTCCTTCATGCCGAAACTTTAACAGACACACACATATGCAAATACACGTTATTATTCACTGATATGTCGAAGAGCGGACACTGTATCAGACTGTATGATAGTTTTGAATTTAGAATTTACTTTTTCATTTGATTTGATTTTTTATGTGTATTTTCAATGTTTAATGTTTCAATGTTGTTTTTTGTTTATTTAATTTTAGGGCTGCCAAAGTTAATGTTATTGTACTAACTGATATAATTTGACAGCATTCCGTTTTTATTGTAGTTTAGTTTCAGTTTTTTTTTTTTTTTTTTCAATTATATTAAAATGTTATTTAAATTTTTTCTTTTTAAATTAAATTTATGTTAACAACAATTATATTTTGTTGTATGACACAACATTGCACACCTTCTATGTGCTTTTTGTCTAAGGAAGCAGGAGATTGCCGCCCAAACGTTCACATAAGGACACAAATCTCCTAAGATGTTCAAAGAGAAGATAAGAGATTCACAGTAATAAAGCAAGTGTTTAGTGTTCACCTTAAGTGTGAGTAAATCCTGCAACCGCTGAATCTGCTCTTGACTGTCTGCTCTATCACTGTTGCCACCACCTGGAGATAGAGACCTGGAGCCCTGTTGAAATAAAAAAAGGAAAAAAAAAACAAAACAATAAAACATCTTTCATCAACACAATAGGCAAGTTTTTAATTACCAAAAGCCAAAGATGAGCAATAGCCCTTCACGTATGAACACACAAACATCATCCAGCACACTCTCCAAAATCTAACAGGGGACACGGGCTGAATCGTGAGGAGGAGCACACACGGCATGCTGCTGAAGGGTTCTCTATGCAGGGACCTAATGAGCATGTTCATTTCCATTTACATTGTTTCTTTGACAATAATGATGTCCCATTAGGGGAGACTAAAGGGTTATAGAGTGAGAAACGCGCCAGGCCTCATTACCAAAGGTGGGGAGGGAGGCGCCTTTAATTGCTCTATCAGGGCCCAGAGTTACACTTGATAGGACAACAGAAGCAGACTTTGGGGAGAAAGAAAAAAACAGGAAGAGAGAGAGAGAGAGAGAGAGAGAGAGAAAGAGAAAGAGAGAGAGAAGTGGGCTCTCTCTGAAGTACCTAAAACCAGTGGAGAGTAGTGTGCGATTGGAATGGCAAATCTGGTAAGGTCGGTGAAGGAAGGCCATATGGCAGAACGACTGAGAAAGTGTGAAACTACAAAATGGCAGACGCACCACTACAAATCGAGAGATGGAGATCTTCAGGGACCAGATCAAAAACACTTAATCTAGGAAAAAAACACTAATACTTCAGAGAACTGAAAAGATCCTTTAAAAGCTGATTAGCTCTTGAATAGGCAGCCGTTGAGTACAACTAACTAGAGTCACTTGCTTGGAGCTCTTAGTCCAAGAGGATCTACCTATTGATGTGTTGAAGTCAAGTCATTAACAGCATAGCTGAACTTTCCTCTGACACATGTCCCAAAACCAGACTTAACATTCTCAGCATTCACAGGAACAGTGGTGTCCTCATCATCAAAGACCTCAACTCTGCAAGGATTAGCAAAAGAGTGAAATTAAAGCTTACAAAGAAGCAGCAATCAATACCTGAATATAGAGAACAAAGAAACGGTTCCAGCAGTCTTGAGTGGCAAAAAAAGCCTTACTCTTCCTGCACTGCGTCTTGCTCATATGCAGGGATGCAAACTCATCAGGGGTGAAAAAGCTGACAAAGATGTAGCCCCCACCTAAAGGGGTCTGGGGGCTTTTTTTTTTTTTTCTTCTCAAAATATAAGCTTTAAAATATGGATTTAAGTCAATTTAACATGAGGATTGAGGATATAAGTATATATATACAGTATATGGGTCAATGAATGGCATGACATGCTTTATACTGTTAAACCTATTTAGTTTGAATTCATTTTTAGTACATTTAAATAATACTTTTTTTTTGTCATCTTAAACACCCAAATTGTCAGGTGGTGCAACTGGCCAAAAAAATGAACAGACTAAGAAAACGTCTCGGGTTAAGACTGTAACCCTTGTTCCCTGAGAAGGGAACGAGATGCGGCGTCAAAGACGACTCTTTGGGGAACGCCTCCAGCAAAGCGTCTGAAGCACATGTGGAACTAGTCCAATCTCAGTTGGTGTTGCGTCATGACGTCACATGTAACGGCATCCATGGAAGCTACAAATGGAGCCGGCACAGAACAGTGTTAGCTTCTGCTCTTCAGCAAGCGTTCTGTGTTGCTTTTGTCTGTCTTATTTGGTGTTATTTGTCCAAGCAGTGCAAAGCATTCATTCATACATATATAAAAGAAAGTATGGTGAGTGAAAGGCAGTATAAGTAGTGTGCACCTCCCTATCCCAGATACATCATGGGTGGTGTGTTATCTGCCTCGGAGCGGAGCATGAGGAGCACTGTGCGAGTTGTGAGCTGCTGCTGCTCAGAATGCTCCACTCCCACCCGGTCGATTAGATGGGCCAGGCTCAAGCTCCTGTGGTTCGGGGCATTTGCAATCATAGGGATCGCAAATGGAGATCTTCTGTGTATGCCGTCACGTGACGTCGTGATGCAATACCAATCGAGATTGGACTAGTTCCACACGTGCTTCAGATGCTATCACGCTGGAGGCATTCCGCAAAGTGTTGTCTTTGACGCATTTAAAATGGTGTCTTTATAATAAAAAATTAAAAACTAAATACTATGGGATCATTTTAGGTTTGAAACATTTCACATAAACAATTTTTTTAAATATCAGTAGTTTTAAAGCTGTTGAGTTATTTGAAAAACTTTTGTTTTTCTTTTATTATATCTTTTCATGTGACAACACTGAAGAAATGACACTTTGCTACAATGTAATGTAGTGAATGTACAGCTTGTATAACAGTGTAAATTTGCTGTCCCCTCAAAATAACTCAACACACAGCTATTAATGTCTAAATCACTGGCTACAAACGCGAGTACACCCCTAAGTGAAAATGTCCAAATTGGGCCCAAAGTGTCAATATTTTGTGTGGCCACCATTATTTTCCAGCACTGCCTTAACCCTCTTGGGCATGGAGTTCACCAGAGCTTCACAGGTTGCCACTGGAGTCCTCTTCCACTCCTCCATGACGACATCACGGAGCTGGTGGATGTTAGAGACCTTGCGCTCCTCCACCTTCCGTTTAAGGATGCCATATTATATATATATATATATATATATATATATATATATATATATATATATATATAAAATAGGGATGGGCGATATCTTATCGTTTGCGATATACCATTGAAAATTCTCTTCACGATAAAAATTTGTCTCCTCACGATAATAACGATAAGTCTAGTTGATGACGTAGTTTTGTGCACGACCGATTCACTGTTCAAGTGCTGAGTGAAAACAAGCATGGCGGAAGGCGGACATGAGGCTGAGAAGAAGCTTGTTTTTAAGTGAGGAGCTACCTCCACAATTTGGAACTGGTTTGGTTATAGAAAATCAGATGCGGAGCAAACTACCGTAATCACTTTAAACAAATGTTCAATGCAAGAGCTGTATGCTCTATGAGCAGTCATTTACGCCGTCATCACCCGGGTGTTGATAGCATGCGAGCGCAGGTTAAACATGAACATCTCACTTTGCTATCTGTGTTTAAACTAAACTCATTTAAACCTTGCCAATTTAAACATTAAACCATAAGACGTAAGAACTCACGCGCGCTGCGAAGAGATTTGTGTGTACTCATCTGAAGCACGTACACGGAGAGCTGCGTCACAGCTGTATTTTGTAAACTATCTGAAGACATAGTTGGGATCATTACTTTTTGATACGGTGTTTGCACTATTTTTACAATTTGTTCCATGCGGCAAGAGTGTTGAAAATTTAACTACCTAATTGGTGGTAGTATGTTCCACATACGTATTATATTTACATTCTAATAGTGTTATTGACTGTTTCACACTGAACTTCTTTACTTTATCAGGTTACTTTAACATGTTTGTTACTTTATCAGGATTTATTTGCAGTTGTACTCTGTTGTAATTTTGAAACACAACTGAAGACATGGTTGGAGATTGTTACTTTTGCTCTTTGCACTATTTTTGCCACTGTTTGCACCATGAGAGTATAAATAAATACAGAATCTGTGTTTACATTTTAAACTTGTAATTGATTTTAATTATTATTGTGTAATTGTTGTTGTGTGATGTTTTTCAGCACAGTCACTGGAACACAACTTAAACATTACATAATCTGCTATTTTACAGAAGAAAATAATTTATAATAATAATAATAACAATATTATATATATATATATATATATATATATATATATATATATATATATATATATATATATATATTATTGTCATTGGTATCGTTATCGCAATAAATACTTGAAATTATCGTGATCAATTTTTTAGGGCATATCACCCATGCCTAATATATAAATATGTGTATACACATATATTATACACACATACATACATACATACATACATATATACAGAGCTGGTAGATTACTTGTGAATTGTAATCAGTTACTGATTATAAATTACATGACAAAATTTGTAATCAGTAATATAATCTCTTAGATTACACATTTTTGGTAACGTAATCTGACTACTTTTGGATTACACTTATATTACTTTTGTGCTAACCCTTATTTTATGTCACATATTGTAGGATAATCTTGTACTATTTTGACAGAAAGAAAAAATATATTCCAAAAAATATATTCTATTCACCAACAAGAGCCTCAACAGACTCTTTTTAAAGTGCAATGTATGGACAGTTAATACTTTAAAATACTAACACTAATGTACCTGTTAATCACATCTTATGATGTTAAAACATTTAAAAAATTTAGAAAATGGCAACATTACAAAAACAAATATTCTTGTTGTTGCTGATTTCTGTGCACGATTCCACACCCCTCCCCCTCACCGCTGGAAAAACTCAAAGAATCACAAACGTATATAAGCAGCAGGTTTATTATGAAAAAATATAAATGTTAAGAATCAATGAATTGTGAACAACTTAAGCCATTGTGTAAATAATATGTAATCTATAAAAAAGTAACTGTAGTCTGATTACGAGTATTTTAAAAAGTAGTTTACTCTAATTACAAGTACTTGATTTTTGAATCTGATTACGTAATCCGTTACTACCCAGCTCTGCATATATATATATATATATATATATATATATATATTTATGCAGAGCTTTTTTTTTTTAAATACTCGTAATCAGACTACACTTTTTTATAGATTACATGATATATATATACACAGATATGTAGATTATACACACACACACACACACACACACACACACACACACACACACACACCAGTTCTTTCTGGTTCTCAAATCTGATTGGCTGATAGCTGTACAATATTTTAGTGATAACAGCACTCCTACCTTTTCACCATTTGTATCACTCCGCTTGAATCGACAGTCATGCAAATACACCGTAATTTTTGCTAATACAACACTTGTTGTACCACGAACTGTAGTATTAAGAGTTTTTTAGGCGAAAATGTAGTTATTTAGACCTGAAATATGTGACTCATATTTAATCATAGCACCTATTTTACAATTTGTTTAGATGTTTTCAGAGATGAAAGCTGCAGGCCGTCAGCGGCCGTTCAGTGCTCGTGTACACGCCGAGAACAGCTTCATCTTGGCAAGTGCTTCGTGATTTGCCGCTGTGTCTTATGGTGGTTAAACATGAGACATAATTTATTTTGGATACATAAAACGGGCAATATTTGGTCTTATTAATCTATTACTAGTTTCTTAGTGTCAAGTAACAAAATGCAGAGCTTATTGCGATTATTGGTGGTTAATGGTGGTTAGGCTACAATGTATTCTTCGTGTAGATCCAATGGGCCAGGGCGCGTTCGGAATGAGAGTATGAGAGTATCGTGATACATACCGTGGGTGGTGTATCGCGGTTTTACGGTTCGGTTTGAATATCGTTACACCCCTAAACAGCAGTGGAAGACATGTGGAAGACATGTTCACGTGGAAGACATAGTTAAACGAACAGTTCAACCAAAAAACTAAATAGTTCACATATGAAAATTCTATTAACATTTATTCAACCTGATGTAATTCCAAACCCATTTTTTCTTCTGTAGAAAACAAAGAGACATTTTTGAAGAATGTGCTGCTTGCTCTTTTCCACTGACTTGCAATGAATGTGGACTGGAGCTTTCACACTTCACTGTTTTAGGTACAGTATTTACTTAAGCACTTTTCAGAGGACATGCCCCATAATGATCAGGTTAACGGCAGAGTAAGAATTCTATCAGCATTGTTATGGTGATAAGTATGTGGATAGGATAAGTATGAGCAAAAGTATGTTGGCTTGAACTGTGAAAGACTTTCAGCCGTTAGTGTCAGCTACATAACCAGACTAATAAAAGTATATGCCTCCAGCTAAAATGTTTGTACACATACACATGACTTTGTGTCCTCACATACAATGCATGGGCCTACTTTATCTTTATTATATCTAAAAAAAAAAAAAAAAAAAGCATTCAGTGTAGTGATCTAACTTATTATGATCACACTGATAAGAAATTTCAGTGTGTCTAGGTTCCTGTCATGCATGAATCCTCGGGATGGAGACACACACAATCACATGATAAACGCTACCTTAAAAAAAAAAAAAAAGGAAGGCCATCTGGATGGCCATGTTTAATACACTGACACTTTCATTAAGATTGTGAGAAGCCTGGAAAATACTGGTTAGGGCTGGAAGATAATGTTTGCCATGGAACTTACAGGGTCAGCTTTTCAATATAAAACTATATCACCGACTACTTCAAACAGAAGGTCTTTTAATTGTATTAAATCATTTAAATAAATAAAAAATGGTATAGGGTTGTTAACTTGCAATATAGCTTTGAGTGATTATCAAATCGCAAAAGCTATGTTTTAATTAAATATATGTGCCGTGTATTTGAGAGTGAAGTGTTATTATTACATTTTATTTACTTTGAGTATTTTTAATATTTAACTATACATTTAATTATTATTCTCAGTAATAATAATAATAATAATAGTTAGGGGCCAAGCACCTCCTGTATCTGTTGGCATTCTTTTTTTCTTCCTCTTCTTCTTCCACTCTGGAAGTCTATGGCAGCCCATAGAACCATAAGATAAAAAGTTGTGAAATTTGGCACACAGTTAGAGGACAGTCTGAATTTGGAGTCTCTAACCCAATCCCTCTAGCACCACCAGCTGTCCAAATTTGCACTCATGTTTATGTTAAGAACTTTTGAACCGTAAACTTATTTTTTCCTGATTCCTTGGGTCAAGATGAATCGATTGCACCCTATGACGTCATTTTCCGTCATGAAAATTTTTCCGCCATTTTGAATTTTCTGAAAAACCTACTTTTTCTAACTCCTCCTAGGCCGTTACTCCGATTTTCACGAAAACTGAACCAGATCATTTCAGACCATGCTGACAAAAAGTTATGGAATTCAAGTTGATTTCTCAAACCGTTCGAAAAACACAGAACAAATTGTACGTAGCGCTTGCAAAAATAGACATAATGCTGTATCTCTGCAACGCTTTATTGTATTCAGACCAAGCTTGGTACATGTCATCACAAGCATGACCTGAAGCAACATGCAGCGTTTCGACGCAGCGCCACCTACTGGTCCGGATATATGAAAAATGGCTATTTTTGCTTATAACTTCTGATGGATTTGTCCAAAAATCATTAATTATAAACATAATGCCGAGTTGAATGATATCCATTTTTACCATATTGGCCATTTTGGCCGTCAGCCATTTAGAATTTTGTGCTAAAATACTGTATTTTATGAACGCATTAGCGTATCGTTACAAAACATGGTATGGGTCATCAGCACAATGCCCTGAAGGAGCCTGAGAAGTTTCGGACCAGAGCCACCTTGTGGAGAAAATGTTTTTTATATGCTTATAACTTTTGATGTGGTTGACTTTTTTCATGGGAGTCATCTCATTAGACTCCTGAATCCTTGCCGAGTCCAACGATACCAAACTTGCTAGGTTTTGCCTTACGGTTTGTGCGTTGTGATGATTTAGCGCTTAAAAAACGATTGCGAATATCTTCTAAACTGTTAGTCCGATCGAGACGAAACCAGCATAGGAAACACGCAACCCAAGCTGGTTAACTAAATGTCACAGCCCAAATGTCAAAATTTTGATAGGAAGTGGCAAAAGAATCGAAACAAAGTCGTCTATGGGTCATTTTTGGGTAGGCTGTATCTCTGCAATGCTTTGACATATTGACACCAAACTTCGCGACTGTCATTGTCACCTCACTTTGACATTACCACATTAATTTGGTCACAGTGCCACCTATTGGTCGAAAGCGATAAACCAGTAAATCTTTATAATTGACTGTATTCATGATTTTGCCTAAAATGAACTTAATAGGACTTTAATTGCTCCCTGTTGCAGTTGATCTGATGCTCACAGCCATGCTGGGTGGCTTGTTGTGCCTTCTTTGTGCTTGGCCCTGATAATTGCTGCTTTCAGCTATATTTATTATTATCACAAAAGTTTTGGTCAAATTGTGCACTCCTACTAAAAAAAAACAACAACAATATCATCACTGAAGTAAGCAGATTTCTTCTCATATTGGTGCACTGGTCTGGTGAGCATTTATGTGTGTTTAAGAGCCTTCTGACACTTTCAAAACCAAAAATACCATTAAGAACAGAGGTCAATAAAACAACAAATTTTCGTTAAAAACACCAGTCGGTACAATAACAGAAGAAAACATCTTTCATTCAACACAAAAAGACAGTGAAGTTCATTACACAATCATAAAATGTGGCGAAAAATGTGATTCCATCTAAAACTAGCCACCAAAACTAAATGTCTGGTCAATAGAAGCAGGAAGTGTGTTTACAAAGTTATAGTTTTGGACAATATGTTCATCAGAAAACAGGTCATAAATCTTGCAAAAAAAAACCAAAACACTTACATCTGTAAGGAACTCGACAATTTGAGAGATCTCGAAAGAGAACTTGAGCATTAGAGCTAAGTGCTATATTTCAAGCAGACCTAACATTCCATCACCCTAAGAACACTATCTCTAGAGGGAATCAGGGTGGTGGCAGAATCATGCTTTGGGATGCTTCACTGAGGCATGGAGTGTAAAGATTATAAAAAAATAAATAAAAAAAAAGACAGCACTAACTACAGAAAAAAACTCAGGAGTTAATTAAGCTGCAATCAGCAGGAGCACTGGGACAATTAATCTTCCATCAAGGCAAAGACCCAAAACATACTGCAAAAGAGTGGCATATACCAAAAGGTAAACGTTCTAGAGTGCCCTGTGGAGTACAAACCAATGTATACAAACAGACTATCTGCATGGTGGAGTCATAGTAATTTTGCCAAGAGACTGAGTAAAACTCCCAAACGAGCTGATAAACCCACCCAAAATGCTGCCTAAATGTTTTTACAAGTATACAGTGGCAGGTGAAAATGTCTGCATTTTATATTTGCACATATACACTGCCCGGCCAAATAAAAGTCGCTTTGGATTTTATACTTAAGAATCTATGAATGGATCATTATTACAGTGATTATTATGTTTCTAGCATGTTATGTCTGGCAACGTTTTTTTAACCCTTAAAGATGGAGTGTGTAGCTTTTCACTTCTTAAACAACCATGTAGGAAGACACATCATGGCCATATTCCAGGATGACAATGTCAAGATTTACCAGGGTTAAAATTGTGAAAGAATGGTTCAGAGAGCATTAAGAATCATTTTCACACATGAATTGGCACCTCTGAGTCCAGACCTTAATTTCATTGAAAGTCTTTGGGATGTGCTGGAGTAGACTTTACAGCGTGCTCACTTCTTGCATTGTCAGTACAAGATTGATGCAACATCACAACATTTATTTCCATCGAGAGGTGCATCATTTTTTGGTCAAGATCTTGTATTGACAATGCAAGAGGTGAACATGCTGTAAAGTCTCCTCTAGCACATCCCAAAAGCTTACACTGAGGTTAAGGTCAGTGCCAATTCATGTGTGAAAATGATTGTTCATGCTCCCTCCCTATGGCCATGATACATCTTAATACATGGTTGTTTAAGCAATGAAAAGCTACAAACTCCATCTTTTAGGGTTAAAAAAAAAAAACGTTGCCAAACATATAAGATGCTAGAAAAATAATAATCACTGTAATAATGATCCATCCATAGACTCTTAAGTATTTGCCTATTAAAATCCAAACAGCGACTTTTTTTTTTTTTTTGGCCGTGCAGTGTATTTAACCTACCGCTCAAAAGTTTGTGATTAGTAAGACTTTTTTTTTATTTTTTATTTTTAAGAAATTAATACTTTTATTTAAAAAGAAAAATGGGACTACAGAGGTTACCCGGGACATTAAACGTCATCATGCCAAACATGTAAACTCATCTACTCACTAGTCCGCTTTCACAGCCTCATTGTGTTGATAATCACACTCTTGCAAACTATTCCAAATATTTTTTTAAATAAAGACTAATGTTAATGCCATGCGCCCATGGTGTAGTTCATTTATAGCCTACGTTAAGCTGTTTTCTTCTGCCGATAGTATTAGGCTTCAAAAATCATGTTCATTTGTAAGGATTATCATGATTAACAAAATGTGTAACAATCATAAACTTTTGTTGGTCACAGCTTATTTTTTACAATAATCCAAAAGCCACTGGAAAATTAAATTTGGTATATGCTTATACTAGGGAACCAGGGTAATGATAACTACTGGTTGGCCTACAAAAATACACATCACTGCAGCAATCTATGAGCTTACTCATTCTCTCCTCTTTCCTGTGTTCAAGAAACTAGTGTGTTTGCAAACTGAAGCGGTCACAGGACACAACACGCAGTGAAAATCTCTGTAAGAAAACTATCTGTGCTAAACTTAATCTTAGCTGCTCAATCACTGGTGAGTTAAATCTAATAATTTATTAGCCAGTGGCTAATGATAGACATTTAGTTGCTTGGCATGAAATTTAGACACAATGTAGAGAGTTGTTGATATGTGATAATCAAAAAATTTTACTTGATTGATGGCTGTAGTTAGTACATGTGCTATATTGCATGTACACTGGTGTATTTGTTTCACAGCAGTGAAAGAGACATTACAACATTCTGAAACTAACTCCTAGCAAAATAATATGACAAGTGAAAGTGAATCTATTGCAAGCCTGTATCAAATAAATACAAGATACAAGGCTTTCTTCTGGACCGGATGAAGACAGATGTTACATAATCTTTCCCTTTCTTTGCAGAGAGACACCTCTAAGAAAGAGTCTAAAGTTCAGCTGTGTTTCTGACATGTTTGCAGCACCAAGTTTGAAGACTGTGATGACTGGTAATTACCGCCAGCAGACAAGTAGGCCTTGGCACCTGTGTTTTCTCTGAGAGCAAGATAATGAAAAAACAACAGCGCTGTCATCACCTTCGGGTTCCTGATTGCATTATCAAAACTACAGCCGGGCTTGGCATCTGGGCGTGACCTTGTTAACTGCCAGGGTAATTAAGTTTAACCAATTGGGAGAGGGGATGATAAATTATTAGCAGGTAGATTTTGTTCACATTTTATTAAATTGGCCTGCCAAAAGGGTCGGCCAAATTATCTGGGGCCTCATTTGTTGGAGGCCGGCCACATTGGCGCATCTGTTACAATTATTTATAATTTCAAGCAGTTGAAAACCAACAGAGTTCGGCATCAGCCGCGTAAAGCAATTTACAAATGATCTGATGAGGGAGTGTTTGAGTCTTTTTCCCCTCATTTCTAGCCAGCAGGGAAGATGAGGGGTGAAGAAGGAGAATAAAAGGGTGAGAAAAAGAGAGAGTGTGAAAGAGTGTGAGAGAGAGAGAGAGAAAGAGAGAGAGAGAGAGAAAAAAACAGCGTGCTGTAATTACAGAACACGATTAGGTTGTTCTGGGAGTTTTGTTGGCACTGGTGGTCTCAGTGTAGAAGCAGAGGGAACATATGGAGGGGCTCGTGATTGCTCTCCCCGAGGCCCGTGACCCGTCTGCTGGCAAAGCTGCGAGCTGCATCTGAATTAGACTGTTCTACACATGTACCATTTCTGCCACAAAACAAATCTGATCACTGTTAATTACGAAACAGTTATAATCAGGCCCTTGACTGTATGAAGCCAGTAGATGAGGGTTTCGCTCTGGGCCAGAGCTGCTGTAATGTGTGTGTGTGTGTTTGCAAAGTGTTCCCTGCACGCTTAGCATGAGCGTGATGGAGGTGTAAACACAGAGGCAGCTCCGCATGGCTGCTTTTTTGTATGAACACAGACATGTGTGGCTCTCCGGTCAGGGTCGTGTGTGAGCAGGCCTGTGTTTTTAACTGCTGATCAGAGCCCCTGCAGATGGACGGGGACTGTATGTGAGTGAATAAGTGACCAGTTGGGCCTTTAACACATGGCTGGGGTTTATTAATGAGTCTCAGTACACACACGCTGCTCATCTGATGAAAGCACTTGAGCACAAGAGGTCATATCATTACAGTAGAAAACATTCAAAACACACTCACCAGCATTTAACAAAATATTTAAGGACAGCCAGTGGCTGCATTAATTCGACACGATTCTAATTCAGCTCTTTGCGGGATTTCATAATGCTTTGAAGAAATGACAACACTAATTTCTTTATACTGCAGTAAACCACTGAAAGGTCATAGCATCTTTCTCATAATATACAAATCAAATATCAATCAGAATCAAATATATATTTAATCAACTGACTACTGCCAAAACAACAACATTTTGTTGCTGATAGGTTCATTTAATCTCACAATTGCATACACCTTTTTTACTGTATTACTATTATTAGGGCCCAAGCACCGATGGTGTGAGGACCCTGTTGACCTCAGTCAATTCTTCTTCTTCTTCAAAATAAATCACATTTTTGAGGGCCTAAACATGCTCGAAAACTCATGAAACTTTGCACACGTGTCAGAAATGGTGAAAATTTACATCTGATATGGGTTTCAGAATTAGGTGTTGCAAAATGTCTTGATAGTGCCACCTACAAAATTTCAATTAAGCCCCCTTCGCGGTACGTTTCACGTACAGGTATGAAATTCGGTAGACACGTGTAACAGCCCAATACCTACAAAAAGTCCTTGGATGCAAAATCTGAAAACCCAACAGGAAGTGAGATATTTTGAATTTTCTCTGCAAAATTTTTGCAGTTTTTGCCATTTCCAGACTTTAATGAACTCCTCCTAGAGCTTTAATCAGATCAACGTCATATTTGGTAAGTCTAATCGAAAGGCCTTTGCGATGTTAAATTGCGAAGATCTAGAGTTTTCCCTGAAGGGCGTGTCAAACTTCACATTTTATTAGAGTCCTGGCCTGAAGACATCTACATGCCAATATTCAGTTACAGTTATAGCACCACCTGTGGGCAACAGGAAATGACATGTTTTACACTGTGATCAACTCCTCATAGAGATTTAACTAGATCAACATCATATTTGATCTGTCTAATCTTAAGGCCTTAGTGATATTTCATTGCGAAGATCTTGAGTTTTCATTGAGCGGCGTGTCCGTGGCGGCCTGACAAAGTTTGATGTCAATGAGAGGAAGCTGTTATAACTCAGGCATACAGTGTCCGATCTGCCCAAAATTTCACATGTGTGATAAGAGTCATGGCCTAAAGACATCTATATATTCAGTTAGTCATTGTGCCACCTGCTGGCAACAGGAAACGGCATGCTTTACACTGTTATTCACTCCCCGAAACACATTTAACCCCCTCGAGTCCCGGTTGCGCCGGCGATACCACCTTGCTTTTTTTCTTATCAGTATGAAAGAGACTCAAAATACTCAGTCAATTTTGCACATACAATTAAGAGTTATACTCTATCTGTGAAATATCTTCTTTTATTTGTGTACACTCAGAGTAAAAACAAAATGTTGTGCTTTTTGCAAAATAAAGAAAACATGATGATTGATCAGTCGTCTCCCTCTGAACGAAGTACAATCTGATAGTTCTCAGAAAATGAACTTAGTTAATACTAATCGCAAAAAAAAGACTTATGTCTAAAAAAATGTTTAAATTTCAGGTTTTAAATCTTGTAAGTCAAATCGAAAACAAATATTCTCTGTTTATGTAATCTGTATGAAAAGAGAGACATGTCAGACGTCCGAGAGTCAGCTCATTATCCACTAATTTGGCCACGGCCACAGAGTGAGCGCTATTCAGACGCAAATTCTGAGGCAAAATATGTATACATCGTCGCAATTGTGTATTTATTATCTTCAAAAGTGTCTATCTGCATGTTATAGCCATGGTTAGCGATCTCTGGAAGCCTCTGTTAGTTCCTGGAATGTCACATGGTATGCCTGTTCTTCATGTCATTTGTGGACTAAATGTGCACAGAGCGCCCTCCAGCTGCAAGTATGAATTGAAAACAGTATCCAGCGCTCATAGTGATGACAATAAATACTGAATAAATATTACTCCTCTGTATAGAAAATTGACATAAACATATGAGAATCCATCAAGATTTCTCCAAATGTGCATGCTTTTAAGCTAAAAGCCCTGATGGATGTTGTTTTGTTAAAGGTAATGACTCCGTTTTTCATATACATAACTCCTGACACATAGGCTATTAACAAATTACGGTCAAAATGTCAACAGAGGTCAAAATGTGAAGCTTGCCTCTTAGATCTTTTTAATGATTTATAGATTGTCAACTGCACATTAACATTTAGGCTATATAATATAACAAATATAATAGCCTATATGAAATGCCTTAGTGGTAACATGAATGTTCAGACGCTTTGCATCACAGAAATACATTATATTTTAAAGTATATTAAAATAGAAAACCATTACTTGGTTTGAGACTTGAGACTTCTTTTAAAAACATTATAATAGTAATGCATCCAATCTTTTGACTGGTACTGTAATTTAAACTAGGACTATACAAAATTTTCTTCACATGATGTGCAATAATATGTGCATGCATGAGATAAAAAAAATCATGTTTTTTTGTCAAGAGTGGACATTAATACTGATATCAGCATGATCACAGAGGGTTTTTTCACATAGCCTATCTGACTGAAAGGGCTTATTATGCAGGTCTTTGTCTTCTCAGGTGTGAATCACAACATTATTCATGAAGATTCACGCCTCCATGCATACTGTGTTTCTTGACAAAAAGTGTCTTACAAAATTTAAATCAATATATTGTTTTATATGAACGAGTAGGCAGGATAATTTTTACATCATTTTGAAGCAAAAACTCTAGTCTACAACCTCCAATACCCAAAAGTCTTGTGAACACAAGTATTTGTATTTATTTTGTGGCCTTATTTCAGTGACTTAAGTTTTTAGTTTTTTCAATAACCACGCATAAACGTTATTCCTTCAAAAACACAAACATGTACATACATGTTCCTCACATATTATAGTAGTCTAGTTCGTGCTGAATACAGTGTAATGACACCTTTTCCATTAATATGTTTATGAACAACTGAAAAAAGCACAAATGTCAGGGCATGTCAAAACTTCTCCAGGGCCCAGAGGGTTAAATATGCCACAATGTACCAAACATGTTAGAAACACGTTAAATCATGCAACACTTGGCTAAGTGCTAATGCTTACGTGGCGGCCTGACAAAGTTCGATGTTTCGCCATGAAACAGGAAGTTGTTGTAACTTAGGCATACAATGTCTAAACTGCTCCAAACTTCACATGTTTGATAATAGTCCTGACCTGAAGACATCAACATGGTAAAATTCAGTAATGGTCAAAGCGCCACCTGCTTGCAGCAGGAAGTGTGGTGCATCAAAATGTCTTTGCCATATTTCTTCTCTATTTATCCACTTAAATTAATATCTCCCGCTGTTCACTGTTTTCCTAAGGCCACCGGGTGGCGGTGAGCCCGGGTGCGAGGGCCCTTTCATCGCTGCTTGCAGATTTAATTGTTATTACTACTATTACAAGAATCATATGACTAGAACAACCTTTATGCGTGATCATGGACCCTTTTCACAGACTGCGATGACGTGTTTCCACAGTTATCAACATCGCAAATCTCTATATTTTGTGTTATATTACCTTGGCATTAAACACAATAAATGAATAAATAACACTTCTGTGAGAGTGTTTTTAATATAGCAGCTGAGTGAGTGATGGTAAATTTGAGACCTTTCTCTCTTTTGACTGCTGTACTCAATCTCTCTATATATTTTTTATTTTATTCATTTATTTTTTGTCCTCTTTTGGGAAGTTGTGGAAATGCTATTGTGGAATTATTTTGCTACTTGAGCAAATGAGAATACAAATTTATATTTGCTGTCATCTCCCATTCACCACTATAGAAGTTTATCTACTTATGATGACTTCCGCTTCTGAGAAACCCAGAAATGTGAAAAGGGTCCACTGAGCAAAAGGCATTTTCCTGGATTTAAAACGATGAATATCAAAATGCAGCGATGAGTTTCCAGAACTGTTCTGTCATCAAACAGCTTAATGCCTATTTTCATAATTACAGTAATTATTCTACAGTTATGGAAGCCCATTTTTCCATAAGAGTAAATAAATAAAAATCTAATTTCTAGCAATTGTGACTTTGAATCTTGCAATTGCAAATGTCACATCTTGCTTTTTAATCTTTTTATCTTTAATCTTGTTTAACATTACCTTTAATGATGACCTAAAATTATTTTTTTTAGCACAACGTGTACTAACCAGACACAAACACGATATTCTAAGGATAAGCAATTTTCCTTCCCACATGAGATGCATAGACACATATCTAAGACTCAAACTCAATAACAAATCATAGCCAGTCAGAAGAGTGTGTGGAGAAGCCTCTCTGAAAATCTACAGCTGTCTCGCAGTTGCAACGAAATGAATAAGTACATAATTAACTGAATAAAAATTAAACCAATTTAACCTTATTCAAAATGCATAATCAGTGACTGATACAATCTTTGTAATGAAATAAGCTTGTTTGTTTACACAGAGTTCACAGTTATTTTCAAGATCTGAGGTAAATTATCCATTGACTCTTTCATTATGGATGTTAAAGGACAAGTTTGCTGATTTTTAACTGGCTCTGTATTGTTTCAATGTCAATGAAAGGTCTATATGTAAATGAATAAAGTGTAATCTTTCTCCATGTTACCTGAACCCATATCTTAATTGTTGGTGACTTTAAAACTGCGTTTGACAACAGTTTAAATTGTTAAATAAAGTGGGTATTTTTGTTTTGTTTTTGTGCACAAAAAGTATTCTTGTTGCTCCATAACATTAAGGTTGAACCACTGTAGTCACGCCTTTCTGGACCTCAAAAGGTGCAATGACGTTGCTGCCTGTGTGTGCTTCAGAAACGCTTGGATTTCATCAAAAATATCTTAATTTGTGTTCTGAAGAAGAACAAAGGTCTTACGGGTTTGGAACAACATGAGGGTGAGAACTTAAAAATATAAATTTTATTTTTGGGTGAACTAACCCTTTAAAAAGTTGAGCTGTGTATTATTACTATGAATTAGGCTACTACTAAGTTTATTTGACAAAGTCTAGATTTTTGATTACCTGTTTTGTGTATTTAATATTTAACGTATACATTAATTTTTGTTTAAATTATATAAGTGCACTGATTGGAGAGGCTTGCGTTGTTCAATAAATGTTTAAGCAATTTATTGTATCACTTCTTATTACTTAACTGTTAGATTTTATGAGATGGGGGGGGGGGGGGGGGGGGGAGAAAATCGGCCAGACATATCAGCCAAAAACATTGGCATCATAAATTGGCCATCGGCTGCCCTGATTTCTAAATATTGTCATCCGCAAGAGAAAAACCCATATTGGTCGACCTCTATGCATAGTTGGTAGAAAAACTTGGATGACTAGCAATTTTCTACTACTAAATTCTGAAAAAGCACTTAACCTGGAATTCTGTCTAACATTTGATGGCTGGAACACTTCCCATAACATCCGTTGTACATGTTACATTGTAAGAGGAATAACATCTACACTAATATTAATCTGTCTGTCTGTCAATTTTCTACTTCATGGATCAGACAGTTGTGGAGTTATAATGATTTTTTTTAGTTGTTTTGTTGTCTTTCCCCTGGTTTCACAGACAAGGCTTAAGCTAGTCCTAGACTAAAATGCAGGTTTGAGCTGTTTTAACTGAAAGCAACGTGCACTGACAGATCTTAAAATATATCAGTGCCATTGTTTTGTCTCAAGATGCACACAAGTAATGTTTTTTTCTAGGGTATGTTTATAAAAGCTACTTAAATACCCTAATTGAAATAAGGCTTAATCCTGGCTTAGCCTAAGCCCTGTCTGTGAAACCGGCCCTTTATGTGTTAAGTTTAGTTAAGCTTAGACATTGCGTTCAGCAGCTATAGGTCAACTTGTAAATATGAGCGTTGCCTGACCAATTAATTAACATAACCTTGCAATGCTTAGTAAAAAATCAAAACTCTTTTGAATTTTTTTTTTTTTTTTGCCAGCACTGTCCCTACAATCCCTAGCTGCTATGTGCCTATTTTGGTAAAGATCAGACCAACGGCCTAGGAAAAGTAGGTTTACAGGGAAATTTAAAACAGTGGAAAAAATGATATAAGGTGGAATGATAACACTTTAGTTTAGGATCCAATTCTCACTATTAACTAGTTGCTTATTAGCATGCACATAGAATATTGGCTGTTTATTAGTCCTTATAAAGCACATATTAATGCCATATTAGCCCAGTTCTGTCAACACTGCATTGGCTTCCTGTTAAACATCGTATAGATTTTAAAATCTTGCTAATTACTTACAAAGCACTAAATGGTTTAGCTCCCCAGTACTTGAACAAGCTCTTAATGCATTATAGTCCTTCACGTCTATTGCGATCTCAGAATTCAGGCCAGTTGATAATACCTAGAATATCAAAAACAACCGCAGGCGGTGGATCCTTCTCCTATCTGGCACCTAAACTCTGGAACAATCTTCCTAGCATTGTTCAGGAAGCAGACAAACTCTGTCAGTTTAAACCTAGACTAAAAACGCATCTCTTTAACCTAGCATTCACATAACACATTATCAATTTATGTTTTCAAATCCATTAAAGGATTGTTAGGCTGCATAAATTAGGTCAGCCAGAGCCGGGAACACTTCCTATAACACCGGATGTACTTGTTACATCAGAAGAAGAATGGCATCTACGCTAATATTAGTCTCTCTGTTTATCCCGAGGTTTACCGTAGTCAGCCGGATCCGGGCCGTATCCAGGTGAGATCGAGGACCTGCACCTTGACACGACCACAACGCAGCCCTGAAGTGTCAGCAGAGATTGAGTCAACTAGATCATCCATTGTGAAGGCCTCATCGACGCAACAGCCAGTGGCACAGCTCCTCAACAAACCGTCCATACCGGCGTGATGAATACGATCCTCAACTGGATGGAACTGGAATAAATACTTTGACTGTTGTGATCCCATCAGATATATGATAGCTGCCTGAATCATAATAAAGCACTGTTCGCCAGAGGAGAACTGGCCCCCCGACTAAGCCTGGTTTCTCCCAACACTCCCAAAAAATGCTGGGTTAAAAACAACCCAAGTTGGGTTAAATATGGACAAACCCAGCAGGTTTGTCCATCCAAATCCAAAATTTGCTGAAAAAAATGGCTGGGTGAAAACAACCCAATCCCTGGGTTTGTCCATATTTAAGCCAGCATTTTTCAGAGTGAAGGGTTTTTTTTTCTCCATTTTAACACCTGTTTGCCACCTGATGTCACCTGTTGGAGTTTGGGTTGCCGCTGTCGCCTTTGGCTTGCTTAGTTGGGGACACTTGACATTTGATTTTCAGCAGTGTTTTGATCTGCCTGCACTGACACCATTGTATGCAAACTGAGCTGAGCTTAATGATGATGTCACTGTTTACTCCAGTGCTGACATAGATAAATTAACTAAATTAATATCTATTGATTCTTACATCGGAATGAATCATCACTGAATTTACTTAAGATGGATAATGACACCATTTTCTTTAAGAGCTGCTGTGCAGCCAAAATTATTTACCAGTTATCACTGTAAAGCTGCTTTGACACAATCTGCATTGTTAAAAGCGCTATATAAACAAAGGTGACTTGACTTATTCTGCATGACCATATTCTACATCCCTTAATCCTACCCAATACCTAAATTTAACTACCTTACTTATAGCCTATAGGGTTCCAAAGTTATGATACAAAATACAAATTGCCTTATTATAGCGCCACCTAGTGGGACCATATTGCTAATATTGGGGTTTATGATTTACGGTCTCTGACGCTAATACACTTTTAAGGCAGAAAAATGAGAAGGAGAAGGGGAAGGAGGAGAAGAAGAAAAGGAGAATGAGAAGAAGTAGTTTGCGTTTATGGTAAGGGGCGTGATCTTTTAGAATATTTTTGACGAATTACAACACACTGGTCCAGTCAACCAATCAGAGCACATTGCGCTTTTCAGAAGGAGGGACTTCAAATAGACAGGACCTAAACAGAGTGTTACTGACTGAGAATAGAGGTGTAAAATGTGTGGAAAAGAATGTGTATTTTGAACAATCAAAAATGAAATCCTATTCAAATAGACTCCAAAAACTAAATCAAGACTTTGTAAAAGGGCATAATATGACCTCTTTAAAGTCACCATGAACTAAAAATTGACAATTCTTGCTTTTTATGGAATATGCAGTATTTATTATAAATGATTTGTCTGTGTCCATCATTTTTTACATTTCATTTGTGTGTCCTCGTAATCTTTAATCAAAATAATATTTGGAGCAATAGCAAACTAGCAAAAAAATTAATCAACACCCAACATTTTTTCTTTGAGAAGCCGTTTCACTCGGATATACATCACAACAGGGAAGAAAAGACTGTTGCAACTTCTGTTTCATGCCAACTTTAAAGACACAAAGGGTGTGCTCTGAAAAGTATAAGAAGCATTTGCTGTGGAAGTACAATAGGCCTGATGAGACATCATCCAGCTAATGTTATCTAAACAAATTGAGTGAAACAAACTGGAAAGGCAGCCCACAGTGATGGAGGCACTGCCTCCTAAAGATTTAAAGCCAAATACATCGGCAGCCTCTCAGTATGCTGGAAGCTCAGGGTTTGAGCGTCAGATAGTGATCAAAAGAAACACATCTACTCATCTAAACATGACCCCACATAACAAGCCGTGTGTGCAGGGAGCGGACACTTCAATTATACATCTGACAGCTCGGCTTTCACTAACACTAATAACACGCAGAGGCAGATGTTGAGAGGAGCGTCTGGGCTCTGGAATAGGGAGAAATGGGGAGAGAGACATTGAAATTTCATCACTTGGGAGGTTTCTCTCAATCTCAAAGTTTAATTAAATTCATAACATTCCACCTATTAAATAAATACTTCTATAGGTGATAAAGCTGATTAAGTGTCCCCTAAATGTCTTTTGCTGTCTATAACACTCTGGCTAAACACAGAAAAAATAGCAGCATTAATTAATTCTGGGATTAATCAATGAATTCACTCGAAACAAGCTAATAAAATCTGCATGTCCAATCAATCCACATTGCAAGATCAATTTGCCAGATGTAGATCCTTGAGGAGCAACAAACACTCACCGAGATGTGAGCAGCTATACGGTTCTAACAGTTCTTTGTCAGTATTCATAATAAAACATTGTCACTCTGCATAACAGCTATAGAGTGCATAGACAATTGAACAAAAGCTGCAGTAAACCTTTTTGCCGCCACTGATCTGCCACATAGAGTGTTAAATGTGTTGCTAATAGACTGCAAGATGCAACACTTCCTCTGTAATCCTCAGGAGGCCAATTCTAGATTTGGTTTTCAATGGCTTTTGACTAGAAAAGGAGAATATACAAGGCTTAAATGCTGATTTACTGAAGATCAGAGAATGACACAGACAGCATAGTGACAACCTGGGTCATGTCATGACATCAGACTGCCACAGGAAATGGAAAGATAAAAGGAAATATGGATGTAGCAAAGCACAGAAAATTCCTGAGGGACAATAGATCACTGGCATTTTTCACCAAAGAACAATGGCTTGAAAAATACAGAAAAAGCCACACAGTGGCCCAGTCAAAGTTCAGATCACAATCCAATAGATCATGTGTTGAAATGACAAGTTCAAAAATGGCCCTTGTTACATCTGGAGTTACAACAATTTCCCCAAGAAGGAGAAAAAAAAAAAAAAAAAAAATATACATATATGTATGATTAAAGCTGAGAATTATAAACAATGTGCTATTGTTGCTTTTGAATGAATTCTAGAGAGGGTACTTACGCAATGACACCTTGCATGACAAAACAATGTCTGGCTCTCTGGAAACTTGATTCTGATTGGTCAACTGCATCATTCCGGTCATATATTTTTGTGCTGAATCGTAATGGTCTGTTGACCTAGGCAACAATTGTCTTGCATATCTGTGCCAGTTTCATGTCTCTCTTATGACTTAATGGACTCTTCTCAGAAATTAAATTATTTTAACAGTCGGCTCATCATTATCTAAAAATTAGCCTTTTTTAGGTGATAAAACATCCTGATACCTTTATCAAGCCTTTATACATTACACTTACATAATAATTATTATAAATTGTATTACTAGTAGCATTAATTAAAAATGATTCTTAAAAGGTTAGTTCACCAAAAATGAAAATTCTGTCATTAAGTACTCACCCTCATGTCATTCCAAACCCGTAAGACCTTCATTCATCTTCGGAACACAAATTAAGATTTTTTGATTTTTGATTAAATCTCTGACTCCTCCATAGACAGCAATTTAATTACCACTGTCAAGGCCCAGAAAGGTACTAAAGAGTACTGAAGCAGGTGCGCATGCATGGTAAAAATTAACGATGCACACCAGAAAACGTGAAGGGAAGCACTTTTGAGTACCAACATTTTTGGGGACCGGTTCACAATGACACGTTTACTTACTGGAGTAGGATATTTCTCCATCTCTGGTAAGATAGCAATCATAATGATAAGTGTGTTCTTTAATTATTAGGGGTGCAACGGATCGCAGTTAATCCAACGGCCCAACGGTTCGGCACATATGTGATTCGTGGATTAACTGCAAAGTTTAACCATCATAGAGTGAAAGTTTATCATTTGGACGTGTTTTGTCTCGCCAATTAACACATTTAAACGACGTTAAAAGTGGAAGAAGAGGCAAAAATTGGGACTCGCAAGCTGTTATCTGTGCCACACCCGAAGCGCACGCATGCAGAGAGAGAGAGAGGCGTGTTTCAGACAGAGCTGGAACACTGAACTGATTCCTCTTTCACGGTTACTTTTGCTTGAAGGGACACAGACACAAAATGATGTCAAAATACCTGTCTTGGCACGTATTCTCTCGGTTATGTCATTAGCGAACAGAGACGTTTATTGTTAAACATTAGACGTTTATGGTCTCACTCCAGTCTAGGGGTGCAATGGTTCAAATTACTCACGGTTCGGTTTGTATCATGGTTTTAGGGTCACGGTTTCGGTACGGTTCGGTATGTGCTATGTTCAGGGAAAAAAAGGACTACTGTCAAATAAAAATAAAGAAAATAAGAAAAAATCATCAAACTACAAGCAACAGCACAAATCAATACAATAGAGCAAAGATTCAAATAAAATAAACAGTGCTTTTCAGGTTTTTCAGGTATCTAACAGTAGTTTTCAGGTACAGAAAATGAATAAAATAATCAAATATAAAATAACACTGCATATTATCTTAACTGTATAAATTAAATAAAGATTAATCATTATTTAGTTACAAAAGCAATTCAGTCAAGAGCAGTGAGTGATTTCTTTGTCATTTGTTGTTTGATTAACATTAAAAACACAGACAGGAGGAATATTAGGCTTCTTTCTCTCTAAGACATAATGCATGATCCAGTACATATACTGTTACACATGCGCTGTCTTTTTTCAAATGTTATACGTTCACTCAAGCCATAACCGACTATGTTTGTTAGGATACTTGCCAAGACAGCATGCTGACATAATTTGTGTGTGAATCTGTCCATTCAAACGCAAGTCTTGAAAGAGAACTCGGTTTTTGCGCACTGTCTGAGATAAGGGTGTGCGAGGAGCGCACACGCAAATCCTCTCACAGCGCGCGTGTTCTCTTTCGCGTCTTGCTCTTGAACGTTTAAATTGGCAAGGTTTAAATGATTTTAGTTTAAACACAGATAGCAACGTGCGCTGTTCAGGTCTCACCTGCTCATGTGCCATCAGCACCCGGCTGATGACGGCGTAAATGACTGGTCATATCCAAGCATATGGCACTTGCGGTGAACCAAGTTTACAAAGCGTGACAGTTTTGTCCACGCTTTTTGATCATCGCTGTTGTAACGTTTTGGGAACCCGGAATGCGTATTCATCGACTGAAACATACATTATCCGAACTCCGTCTGTCTGTTTTACACGTTGCTATTTTCAACAAACCATACTAGCCTATAGATGTGTCGTCATTCGGGATGAACCGCGGTGCAAGCGTGTGCCGAACCGTTTTACCGAAAACTGTTGCACCCATACTTCAGCCTATGGGAAAGTAGCCCATTTGCGATTTATTGTGCCTGTAAACTCACCCCGACACCCCCCACCCCCGAAAAAAAAAAAAAAAAAAAACTCTACACGATTCACATAAATGACATATCTTGATTCAAAATGGCGAATTTCACCGAAAAGCGACTAGTTTGCGGGTATGAATGGCAGAATTTTCATTTTTGGGTGAACTAACCCTATAATTAAAAACTAAGAACATATTATTATTCATGCAATAAACAATAATTAAAAATAGGGATGAGGACTGTCTGAGATAAATGTAATAAAATGTACTTTTAAATAAAAGTAATAAAATTGTAATTTTTCTTAATCCCACTGAGGCAAAGTTTGTAGTGAATCTTTGAAATTTGGATTATTTATATGGGACAGGCCACATCAATCTTTCTAACCTCAGAAGAACTAGATTCCAGTCTGAACTGGCCTTTGAGCTCTTCTTTAGCCCCAACTAGCAACACAATGGGCTTTTTTTTTTGGTTCCTCTTGGACTTTCCTTGCTCCATCACACCTCTCGTATTCAAATGAGAGTCTGGTCTCGCGAAGCTCCCTCTGCTGATCAGCACTTTGATCATTCCTAACATTTAAAATTAAAATAAAGCTCTAACAACCAGTGCATTAGAATTTAACAGGTGTTCAGGAAGAAGCTGATACAGAATTTCAGATTACACTAGAATACACATCCCAGTCAGTGCAATTATAGTGGGGAACAGAAAGCCCTCTTGACTGTGTTACACCTTGGGATAACTGATCAGATCACTTTGATGTCTGTAGGTAAAACAGTTAAGAAACAAAACAGCAAGGCAGCCACTACATGTGTTCAGTAAACACAATTTTATAATTCAAAGCAATACACTGGAACTCTGCATAAAGCATGCATGGATTATTGTGCATACCCACAATGTGGTGTGCATCCCCTTAAGGAGGCACATGTATACAAACAGACACAACACATATCTGGCTACATCTACAACACCATAGATTGAGAACTATCTACTGTAGGAATAGTTCTGCTTACTAACTGAACCATAGCAAAATTTTCAGTAACAATCCACACGACTGCTACAAAAATATAGGGATGTGCAACAGCTATCGAGTACTCGACCTTGACAACGATGATCAAAATGTTTTTTTTTTGTTTTTTTTTCTTCTCCTGATTGGTTATAGCAGCACTTTGGGCGGCGCCCTGAACTCTGTTTAGCTTGCCACAGCATGCGTCAAAAGACGTGGGAGAGAATGTCTGGCTTCACTTTGACAAGATAGATTAAAATACAATTCAATGCAAGCTGTGCAGCGCCAAGCTTTTATCTTGTGCTGAAAATATCCTATCCTTAAATTATATTCATAATTAATTTAACAGTAATCATCAGCATAGGCGCAGAGCCCCCAAGCCCCCATGGAAAACCACAAAATATTCTCATTTCATTTCAATCAAAAAAAACCCAAAACAAAACGATTGAAGCTTTCAGACATGGCCTTTTTTCATTTTTATAGTCCATTTGAGGCAGTTTCTATTTTGTTAATGTTGAGAGCGCATTTGTAACGCATGCGAGAGCGCATCCTTGTAAATCACGAGCACGAATCGCTCTGCTCGGACGTGGAATTCTTTTTGGACGCGCTCAAACTTTGTCCTGTCACGAATCTCAAAAATAAATAAAAAAAATTACAATAGTGACACTAATGTAGCCTAATAGAATGTGAATTTGTTGAGCTTTTGTTTCATTGGCTTTCGTTTTAAAGCGCGATAGGTGTTACACTTTCGGTCAAGGTCACGTTTGCATTCGCAAACTTTTTGCAGATGAAAGTTGTAATAATAATAATGTAGATGAAATTAAAGCACAAATCTGCCATAAACATAGCATTATAATGAGAACTTTATAGAAATCTATAGTAAATTCTGTACTTGCCCGTGTTATAGCACGCTGTCATGAAAGCGCATCACGGCGGGAGCTCTCTCTCTCTTTTTCTCTCTCACTCTCGCTATAGCACGTAACTTAAAGTTCACTGGCATTTGCATCCTTTTTATGCAGATACAAGTTGTAATGTTACATCTATGTTGGTTATCCGAGTTATCTGATTAATATCATAGGATGCGTCATAGAACGGGCTTCAGTTTATTGGCATGAAGTCACTATTCCTTTTCAGCTACTCCTTTTAGATGCTTCTTAATAACATTGCTGCATCATAATCACGTGTTCATGTTTTCATACAGGTTTTCATGTCATATTTTTTTTTATTTTTAACATTCATTTTCATAACAGTCTTCAGATATTTTCATTATCTCCATGACGGCCATGCCCCGCCCCCCGCACATGCCTAAAGAGTCAGGAGTGAGTGGAGCTTTTGCGTAGAGATCGTCTGCAAGCTGCGACATCATTATAAATAAAAGGGGAACAAAAACGTTTGTGTTGTTTACATTTTGTGCACTTGCTCGCCGGCTGCCAACAAAACACAGACATCTGATGCAGTTTTAATTAGTGATCGACCGATATTGATTTTTTAGAACCGATACCGATAATTTGTGTGTTTATGTGCCCGATAACCGATATGCAGAACCGATATTTTATTTAAAACAATCACTCTCTCCTTGCATGGAAAACAAAACAAATCTTATTTATACACCAATAAATTTTGTTAATTTTAATCTTCATATTACAAACATAATTTTATTTATAAAAAGCATCAACAGCAACACTAATGTTAACAATAAGCAAAATAAATGTAGAATGTCTAATGTTTTTAAATGGAGAAAATAAATTAAAGACAGGAATCATATCAACTTTGCAGAAATGTAATACTTCATTTTAAACTACAGTTTTAGTAGATTTATAAGCTGTTTAATAGACTAAAGAGTGAAAAATAATTTGCTGGATAATGTTAAATAACTGTTTATTGCATTTCTCAACTGGTATGTTATATCAGAATTATTAATAATGTTTTTGTCGTTCTAGATTATGAAATATCTGCTGACAAAGCGCTGTTTATCTATGCATTTACACAGAACTATACTCAAACTGCAATCGCTCGCGGGGATAATAAAGAATTAATTTCCATAGAGTTGTGTTTATTTGGATGTTTATTAGTGAATTCATGGTTATACAGTAAATGTTTATATAATTACGTTGTTTTAAACAAGTGAATCTTGCGGTGGCCGTGCTGGAGCATTTTCTGAGCATTAACCCGCTAGGTGAACAGCAAAATGCAGACGACTTCACGAGACTAATGATGAGCATAGACAACAGAGAGAGAATTAAATTCAGCGCTTTTATTTGTTTTATATGTGCTCATTCATGGCTGTATTATTTAATTCAAGCATAGTTACATCTTTATTGGGACAGGACTTGACGGATTATCTTACGTGACTCCGTGAGCTTGTCTCTATTTCTTAGAGACAAGCTGCATAAACTAGCTACATTTCAGGCATTTATGTAACACATCTAATTTGTGCATTAATGGCTGTTATTTTAAATAAAGTTAACTAATTACAGCAAAGCAGGTAAGTATACTTTACCTGTGCACGCCATTGTCTCATCTCCCCTCATATGCGCTGTAATGGCGATCCTGCACGCAATTCTCAAAACACCCACAAGATGGCGCCGTTTATCGGTAAAACCAATATTACAAAACCAATATCCGATTATGGTAAAATGCTTAAATATCGGGGAAAATATTGGTAAATCGATATATCGGTTTGCAAATCCAGTGCCGAACTGGGACTTGTTTACAAAGTATTCATCACCGAAATTCCGGGAACAAACAAACATACACGCACAACTCCGTTGCTGCCCTGGTAAAACAAACTTCATCCACTGTTCCCTTGACACTGGGTTCTTTGGGAAGCTGAAAAAGGCAGTCTTTCCCTCACAACCAAAAACACACTCTTTCGGTGGCAGGAGCTGCGTCTCATTTCGGAGGCTGCGTCCTCCCTTTGAAGGCTGCATATGTCATCAAGGATGTCTTATTTAAGAAAAGTAACAGTAATAAAATTGACTGATTTTCATTGTGAGGTGTAAAATACTGTAATTTCTTTCTTACTTTGCAATCTAATGGTTATTTTTCTTAAATGAGACTGCCTCGATGATGTATGCAGCCTTCGAAGAGTGCAGCCCCTGAATTGGGACACAGCCATTGTTGAAAAATCTCTTGGCTTCTGTAACCCGAACGAAGCGCATTGATGGTTGTGCTCTTGCACTTGTTCTGGGTGATGTGTGTGTGCACGTTTATCAGGAAGAAGTGCCCATACAAGGAATTCTGGCATTTATTAAGTGATAAAGGGCCATACTCGAAAAAAATTCTGCGAGACATGTCAACAACCGGAAGTAGTATATTTGGCACAGAAACTTTTGAAACTTTGGCCATGTTTAGCAGGAGAATCCAACTCTTTAACAGTGTAAATAAGTCGGAATGCATGAAATAGCATTAGACTCCCCCTTTAAGGATGGCGTCAATTTCAAACCAATTCAAGCATGATTAAGACTTAATAATGTTAACAAACAAGAGGATTATGCAGAACGGATTTCATGCACGAACTTTGCAAGCACAGATTTCACAGGACATTTCAGAGTGGTATGTTTTTTTTGTTGTTGTTTTTTTTGTAATTTTGTTTTTATTCAGATACGATGTTATACAGCGGTGAACAGCATTAAAAAAGCAAGAGCTTACAAAAGCTACAAACACTATATCAACAGGTGAGCAAACTGTTAACAGAAAAGCCAACTACAAATAACAACAGGCTGTCCTGACAAAGTGGGAACTGCTCCATTTCAGGAGAAGCGTTGCCTGCATTGTACTAGAAGCTGTTCTCAGTAAAATGTGCAGCACACAGATAAACGTTGGGGTTATAATGTCCAATAATGTCCAAATAAATTTTAACCACTCTAAGTTCATCAGCCTTAGGAAGGTCAAACAAATGAGTTTTGGAAACGGGGTGAAAAAAACAGTGACATAGCCACAACACTGTCTTCTCTAATGCAACTCAGCCAGGCCTCGCCCCCCCCCGCTTTTTTTGCATATTCCGTGGGCAGGGATTATAAATGAGTATCATTGTGACTTCACAAAATCCGGAAAAAAACGCATTGTTGTCCAAACGAGTCGTTCGTTGTAGTTCTTGGAAAGTGGATTCAGGTATTTCTACCTTTGGAGTGGACTTTGAGCTTTGAAACTTTGCAGATCTTTTCTATCTATATATATATACTTAAAAAACATTAAAAAAAAACACCGATCCCAAAACGTAGTATGTACGTATATTATATATATATATATATATATATATATATATATATATATATATATATATATATATATATAATATACGTACATACTACGTTTTGGGATTGGTATTTTTTTTTATGTTTTTTAAGTCTTATGTTGACCAAAGCTGCATTTATTTGATCCCAGATACAGTAAAAACAGTATTATTATATTAATATTAAATATTATTATAATTTAAATGAACTGTTTTCTATTTTAATATATTTTAAAATTTAATTTATTACTGTGTTGGCAAAAGTTGAAAACTGAATTTTCAGCATCAATACGCCGATCTTTCCAGTCTTTCAATCCTTCAGAAATTATTCTAATATGCTGATTTGCTGCTCAAGAAACATTTATTATTATTATCAATGTGGAAAACAGTTGTGTACAATTTTTTTCAGGATTCTTTGATGAATAGAAAGTTCAAAAGAACAGCATTTATCTTAAATAGAAAGCTTTTGTAACATTCTAAATGTCTTTACTGTCACTTTTGATCAATTTAATGCATCCTTGCAGAATAAAAGTATTAATTTCTTTCACAAAAAAGGAAAGAATTTTTTACTGACCCCAAGCTTTTGAATGGTAATGTTACAATAGCTTTCTATTTCAGATAAATGCTGTTCTTTAAAAGTGATCGTGCAGACGCCTCATGCACACACACTCAATATATCAGCTCTAGCAACGCTAACTTGACATCGCAGCCTGTTCAGTATCAAAATAAAATACAGTCAACCAAACCTACTGTATAAAAAGTTACACTGCTCAATTTAAATAGTTCGTAGTACAATCTGTGCTGTTCAGCGTGAGCACCGCCCCACTGTGGTGTTGATGACAAGCACATTTCTGCGCATGTAAAGGATGATGTTTTACGTGGATAACGGAACACAAGTGAAGTACAAAGACAAGTTTACATAATAAATAATAATTTAGCATCCAAATACACCGCAAATATGGAAACATTTGGATTTGTGCCGAATAAAAGAGGTAGGCTATGTAAGTCCAAAGCCGGTTTCCATTTCAGTTTTATTTTAAATTCATTTGTTTTGGTTTGACGTATATATAGCTACTTTTATTTTTCATTATTTTTTTGTTCTGAATACCGTTAAATTTTAAGGATTTGTTGTGGAGTAAGGGGAACTAAAACAGCCTATAGCTAGGTTTATAGTGTTTATGTTTGTAAACATTTTGCTTTATTTAGACCTACCGGTATGTTATATTAATGTAAAAATAAAATGCGACTTATCTGTTTTTTGTTTTTTTTTCGTCTCAAAAGCTTAATGTGTGTAGCATCATTTTAACCATGCAGCCAACGTTTTCAAAATTTCTTGAAATATTATTTTAAAATGACTTAAATTACCTAAATTAACCATTTAACCAATTAATCGATTTAAAATTCTTATTGTCGGTTAACGGTTAACTGGTTAATTATGAGCATCCATATGTAGGCTAATACAATTTTGCAATATTACTGTTTTACTGTATTTTGATCAAATTAATGCAGCCTTAGAGACATAAGAGACTTTTTTAAAAATCATACAAAAATGTTACTAACCCACATATATGCATATATATGTGAAACATTAGCAGGATTAATGTCAAATGCTTTGGAGTTGTCAGACAGCATGAAGACTTGCAAAAATGAACAAAAACTCCTGGACATCTCTTCCATTCATCTCTTACCGAAAGGCATTTCATTTATTATGGATGCGGTTTTACTAAGAGGAGAAAAAGGAAATGAACGGTGTGTGGTTTTGCTGAAGTGCTCATTCAGCTTGCTTTGCATACAAAGGGCATTGAGCATGATGTAAATCTGTCATGGTGCTCCCCACACGGACTCACCTCACAGTGCCCCGCGGCTGCTGTGAAACTCTGCAGCTGTGCCTGGAGTTCTTGGATCTGCTGATCTCTCTGGCTGAGCTGCATGCTGAGGGCTGCTTCCCGCTGGCGGAGCTGTTCCTGGCTGTGCCAAAGGGCCTGGTATGACACGCTCAGCTCGCTGTAGAGCTGTCACAGCAGAAACAGACAGTGAAGGACAAGCTCGGTTAATGCAGTTAAGTCCTTGCTAGAACACAAGTTCACTCCCCCAGGGGCACCACGTTCACTCGTGAGGACAGGCGCTAAGTTCACACAACAGATGCGCTCCTGTACCTTCTGGTAGGAGACAGTGTCTGCCGTGTGGGCCTTCTCTTGGCTGCGCAGGACTCTTTGCGTGTCCAGGTTAAGCCCCTCCAGCTGCTGAATAAGCTGGGCCTGTTCTCCTGCATGTTCCACACTCTGCCTGTACAGACACTGCAAGTCCTGTAGCTCGCGCCTGGATGCACACAAATCACGATCAGCTCATATGGTCAGGGTTAATCAAAGCTCAGCCAGATCTGTGCAACTGCTGCTTACTTGATTTGACAGAGCTGCTGTTCTTTGTCAGCTCCTTCCCGTTCTACAGAGGAAAGCTGAAGGGACAAAGCAGTTGAGCGACTCTGAGCCTCTAGCACGTCCTGTCTGCTTCTGAATACTTCCTCTTCCAAACTCTGAAAGAGACACTGAATGTTTATTGTCAGCTGAGTCAATGGCATGACGTTCATTTTCTGGTCTAGATCTATCAGTTTATTCAAAAATCCATCAGAAACACAATTCATACGGTCATTTACATGCTTCTTCTGTTTTTAATTTCTGAATTAATTTTGGGAAAAAGAAAAAGTGAAATCCTTCAAAAGAAAATCTTAAGCTGTTTGGCATCATCTTTTATTATTGTTTCTTTGAATAATAAAAAAGAGAAAGCAGTGTCAATGCTTATTAATATCTGAAAAAAAAGTATGTGTTGTGAACGACCAAGTGTACATTTATGCAAGCGCCATAGAAATATGAACAGAAAAAACATAGAACAAGAAAATTATAAAAAATGACCACTGTAGAGTAGACTCTGTATGTGTCACTGTAAAGATTCTTCTTATTATGTTATTATAATTATTATTATACAATTTGGTCTTTTATGACCAGGCAGTGTTTGTGCAGGTTTTAAAAAGCCTTGTGGTGTGACTCGCCAAAAACATAATCATATTTATGAATTAAATAAATTTTAAAATAAATACTTTTTTATATATTTAACCTTTTTTTTTTTTTTTGGAAAATAATGATTAAGATGTATACATTCACATGTAAAAGGAGAAACTTTAATCTCTTTTCATTGGATGGTTACACCACATGACATTTTTAATAATTAAACCTCAATTTTTTTAATCGTTTAAAAGTTTTTAAAATCATTTGAAATGAATGCAAGTGGCACATTTCTAAGAAAATGTTGGTACATGTTAACTTGCTTTTGAACACCTTTTGACCTCAAACCCAAGAAATAGCATACCCAAACTAAAATAGATACAGTTCATGAAGCCTACAAGCATAATACTCTAAGACTCTAAAATGCTAACTGATGTTTACTCACATCTTTTAAGCATCCATTCAGACTATTCAGTCCCTACTGTTTTATACTGCAAACTGCCACATTCATGCCGTCTCCTGCGCAAATTCACACCTCTCTGGCTGAGATATGCCTCTAATTATGAGTATATATTACATATCATATTTTATGATATAATTATTTTGCCTTTATATTTACTGACACCTTCCTTTTACTCCCTCATTTCTTGGACCAAACTTCTTGGCCTTCTTTGCCTTTGTATCAAATGCCCTTTTTAAAAGAGAAACATTCCAATGATCTCACATGGATTTCCTTTTCAAAATTAGTTATAAAACATAATCGCTCCTGGTAATAGGTGCATACTGCATTAGGTTAGCTAACATGTTATCTTAGCTAGGGCCCTACAAAAAAAAAAAAAAAACATTTTGTTTAATTTTTCAGTTTAATTAATTTTTTAATGATCAAAAAGCATGTCTGATCAGTTGAATTCATAGAACTTTAAACAACTACACTACCAGTCAAAAGTTTGGACATGGTAAGATTTTTAATGTTTTAAAAAGAAGTTTCGTCTGCTCACCATGGCTGCATTTTATATAATTAAAAATACAGTAAAAACAGAAATATTGTGAAATATTATTACAATTTAAAAATAACTGTGTTCTATTTGAAAATATTTTAAAATGTAATTTATTCTTGTGTTGGCAAAGCTGAATTTTCAGCATCATTACTCGAGTCTTCAGTGTCACATGATCCTTTAGAAATCATTCTAATATGATGATTTGATGCTCAAGAAACATTTATTGTGTACAATTGTACAAAATATTTGTGTACAATATTTCTTTTTTAGGATTCTTTGATGAACAGAAAGTTCAAAAGAACAGTGTTTATTTGAAATATAATAGTTTTGAAACATTATAAATGTCTTTACTGTCACTTTTCATCGATTTAATGCATCCTTGCTGAATAAAATAATTCATTTCTTTAATTTCTTTTCAAAACAATTAAAATTAAAATTAAAATTCTTACTGACCCCAAACTTTTGAACGGTAGTATAATGTTACAAAATCTGTATTCCAAATAAATACTGTTCTTTTGAACTTTCTATTCATTAAAGAATCCTGAAAAAGAAATATTGTACACAAATATTTTGTACAATTGTACAAAATAAATGTTTCTTGAGCATCAAATCATCATATTAGAATGATTTCTGAAGGACCATGTGACACTGAAGACTGGAGTAATGATGCTGAAAATTCAACTTTGCCAACACAAGAATAAATTACACTTTAAAATATTTTCAAATAGAACACAGTTATTTTAAATTGTAATAATATTTCACAATATTACTGTTTTTACTGTATTTTTAATTATATAAATGTAGCCTTGGTGAGCAGACGAAAACATTTAAAACAATAAAAATCTTACCGTGTCCAAACCTTTGACTGATAGTGTAAATTTATTTATTTTACAATAATAGGGCCGTATGAAATGTTTTATTTTTCAGAAATTCTGTTGTGTTTTATTTTTTCTTGATTTATTATTTAATACAAATTTATTATCAAAAACCATGGTAATTAAAATTTTTCCAAACAAAATACTGCAAAACATAGGTTTACTGTTAAAATTAAAACATTGAAGTAAAATTGTTTGTTTTAATAATTATTTGTTTTAATAATTTTAAACAGTTTTAAACATTGACTTCCATAGTATGGAACATATAATATAGGTTTTTTATATATTAAATTATTAAAATATCGCCCACCCCTACTTCAAAATATCTTTTGTGTTCAGTAGAAGAAAGAAAATATGTACAGGTTTGGAACAACTTGATGGTGAGTAAATAATGACAATTATACATGACAAAAATAATGATAATTTTCAATTTTGGGTGATTCTATTAGAAGAAGTGAGAAGAAGGTACACACATGACAATTTTTGCTTTTAGTACACTTCACCAAACCTACACTACAAAAGAATCAAAAAAATCGTGTAAAACCCAGTAAACTTTGAGATTATATATATATATATATATATATATATATATATATATATATATATATATATATATATATATATATATATATATATAGGTTACTCCGAATGACATCAATGAAATTCATTTTTCTGGACATTCTTTCTCATAACAAAGCAACGACTTCTACACATAATTTTGCACTTGATATATGTTGATATATGATGTTATAAAATCATGCCAGAATAAAAAAAAATATATACATTTTAAGATATTTTAATCACAAATGAAGTGGCTGTATGGCATTTGGACAGTTAAACTGAATGACCTTTGGACAATTCAAAATCTTTAAAATACCTTTATTTGTAGCAAAATATAATTAAAACCTTTTGGATTCGATAAATTATCTAGTTGTACTACCTTACATACTTTGGATGTCATTTCTTTTTTTTTTAATTATAATTAAGGCCTTTGGACAAAAAAAATGACCCGTCACGTCATTGACTCATACACATACATACATATACATATAAATACACTGTAAAAAATGACCGTGATTTTAACGGTAAAAGACTGTAAAAATGCTATGGTGAAAAACAGTTAATTGATTTACAGAAAGTTTCCATACTAAATACGGTGAATAATTGTAATAGATTTTAACAGTACATTTAATGTAATTTTACAGTAAAATACCATTAAATTTACAGTTTTTGGAAGTGAAAATTAAGTCACTGTATAATTTACAGTGAAAAAAACGTAAATTGACATTCCCACAATTCCCTGCGTGACACTTAGCATTTGATGTATTTTCGTTGAGAGAACCATGTTTCTTCTTAGTTTTTCGTAGTCTTTTCTAATCAGTTATGTACATTAGGGTTTTATGTTACATCTAATGTTGTTAAATTAATGTTTATTGCATTTTTATAATTTCATGTGTGTTACCGTGATGGTGTTTAGTGTTTGTGTGAATGAAACTGTGTGCACCTTTGTATTGTATTGTATTGTCCTTCTCCTGTATTTGTATTGTCCTTCTCAGCTTGTGGAAAAGCTGCTTGTGATGAGCTTTAATTTATCATGTGACTCTCATTACTACTGTGTTTGGTGGTTGTCAGTATATTACAAAAGGTACAAAACAGATATTAGTACTACAATAGGTTGGTAAATTAACATTATAACAGTTAAATCAATATACGTTTTTTTTTTTACCGTAAATTTAAATTTACCTTTTTTTTTTTACAGTGTGTAAAATAAACAGAACCATAATTATTACAATATAAACCTTTAAATTACTGTAAAACAGACAGTAAACTAAATGCTGTCCCGTAAAACCTAAAACGTTACCGTATTTTTTATGATAAAGTTCTGATAACCACAGCTGCCGTTTTTTTTTTTTTTTTTTTTTACCGTGGATTTTTTTTTCATATATATATATATATATATATATATATATATATATATATATACATACACATACATACATATTTATAAATAAAGACTTATTACTTTTTACTTGTGCAGTAAATATTAACTGCACAAGTAAATATTATATTCACTGTAGATTTTTAAAAGATTTTTTCTTTTCTTCATCATAGACACTCTTATTTATCATAGACCCACTTGACAGGGAGCAGTCTGCACAAACTAATAAGAAACAAAAGAAAGACAACAGAAGGAAAGTAAAACATGAGCAACTAAAGCGGGAAGCCTATCAGCAGCATATCACAGGAACTGATGGAGATAATGAGAAGCAAACAGATGCCGAGCATCAAACGCTCAGGCCAGGGAGAGCATGGGCCAGCCCTCATTAAAAACTAGCCAGTGCTGACAGGGGCACTGAGAGAGACAGAGAACGCAGGAGGAAAGGGGACAGAGTCCGAGCACCACTACAGTCTAATTTAATTGGACTAGTTAGAGTTTAAGGTCCACACAGACCTGCCTCTGCTCTTCCCCATGGAGAGTAATGAACACAAATCTGTATGTAAAGCAGGTAATCACACAGGTGCTTGAGTGACACTCAACCCAAGAGGACACAAGCCCTATTAAACATACACAAATGCTGAACGAGGCCCTATGGAACATGCTAACAACAGCTCCTGCTCTGTCTGTAGTAGGTCATTATAGCCCAAGTCGCTAAGCACCGCGACAGCAGGCAGGACTGATTCGGGGCCACATGTAAAACAGCTCTGGTCACGTTGCACGGGGTACACTCCCACTGTTGAGTGGGGAAAAGAAAAATTGGGCCCACCTAGTCATTATTTCACCCCCCCGAACATATCTATCAATATTTAACATTTGCGCATTGTGAGACAAGTTCATTTACATGAACCCGCTTAGAAAGTGGCAGAAAAGAAGAAGAAAAAAAAAAAAAAAGAATGGGGTGCGAAGCGGGGGACCTTACCTTGACTCTGGAACTGCTGACGGCCTCTTGGTCCCGCAATCTCTCCAGCTCTGCCTGAGAGGCCGAATGCTGAGCATCTAATTGTTGCCTGGCTTCCTGCAGGGCACGCCTGCCCTCCTCCTCGCACTCCTGCGCCTGCCTCCTCGCTTCCTGCCGGGGAAAAGAGAGCGAGAGACGGTCGCAGCGCTGGGATGAAAGGGCGGCAGAGCGGGCAGGGCTGTAGAGTGAGGTCTGGAGCTCACCTGCGTTGGCAGGGCAAGCCGAAGCCCACGCAGGTAGCCTGGCGCAGGGGCCATCTTTAGCTCTAATGACAGCTCTAATGAGAATAGCTCCACTACAGGCCCATTAGTCCTGCCAGCCTGCCTTTGATGCTGATCTCTTGCTCTTTCTTTTTTGTCCATACTATCCTTCCCTCCCTTTGCTAAGAGAGACCCTGCAAAGACACATCCTCCCTAGATCTTCACTTTATCAATTAATCATGCCAGTCCCATCAGAAGGTAATTAAGGAGAAGCCACATCACATACACACACTTTCCTCTGCTCGGCCATCATTAAGTATTTATTGAGAAAGTTAGCTGCTTTTCCAAGCTCCACTGTCACTACCACCTCCGCCCTGCTGTCGACCCGGGATTTTGAGGCCTTAGGCGATTGCCTCCAGGGGCTTGTCAGTTCCCCCCCTCTTCCCAGTGTCACAGGCGCAGAGGCAGCACTTTAAAAGTGGTGCCAGTGGAAATTTGTCCAAACCTTAAGTTGTCGACTCTTATTCCCCAGTCTGTGCTGCAGAGCTGCCAGTTCTTTCTTCATTAGACCGCACTCCTCCTCACTGCCACGCAACCGCTGGACTTGGTTGTTTATCTCCTGCTCTTGTGCCGTCACTTTCTGTTTAAAGAGCCACAAGAATGATCGTGAGAGACAGCCGTTAGTCACAAGCAATCTGGGTATGAGTGTTTACAGGACTGAGCGTTAGGTTTCATTAATAGTTACTGTAATGGGGTCAGTTGTTACGGGAAAGCATATGTCACAGGCGTTTCGTTCCGTATTGCTAAATGTTTGCAAGTGGGACATGGGTTAAATGTCCAAGGAATTATCTGTGCTGTGCTGTGACGTGTCAGCAGGACATGATAAAGCTAAAAGCATGCTTAAATTGTTTGCTTGCTGCTACGTCTCACATATAAAGCATGTACATTTGGTCATCAAGAAAACACGAGCGGATTGTGCCAGTGGAAAATATGGCTCAAATTACAACGGAAAATATTTGCTTGAAATGGTAATATATATATAGTGTGATATAGTAGAGAAGCGCTAATGAAACATCAATGATTTCGGCCCTTCAAAATTATTTCTTCCAAAAAAATAATAATATAATACAATCTAATATAATATAATATAATTTTTTGGAAGAAATAATTTTGAAGGGCCGAAATCATTGATGTTTCATTAGCGTTTCTTTACTACATCACATAAGATTCTCATTACATGAGAACACAAAACCATAAACAGTTCAATTACCAACATTTAATAACCAAAACTTTGGTTTTCTGCTAAATGAACATTAACTCCATTTTCGTTGTTTCTGTAATAAATTTATCTCTGTGCATCACTAGTATCATAAAGCAGTTGTAGTGTGCATGTGTTGAACATGTCTCATGGACAGTGGAGTAAACACAGTAAGACTAGAAAACTCAACCAAGTGTGAAACACAACAGCACACTGTAAAAAGAAGCATAATTAGAACTTATATATTGGGTGAACTATATTTAGGGTTAGTTCACCCAAAAACCATAAGACATTTGTTACCACAAAACTTTGAGGTTTCAAAAAGTTCATAAAGAGATCATAAATCACGTCAAGCAAGAACAATTGTGCTTCCCTATACAATATTTGCTGAGCTCTATGTATGTGCGTTAATCAATGTTTATATGTAAATAAAAGCATAAATTAAATCTTTTGAAGACATGGCGATGCACAATTCATATGAATTACTTTTACAATATCCTTATGATGAACTTTTCAAAGCATCAATGTTTTGGTGGAATGGACTTTCAGTGGAGGGACAGAAATCTCTCAGGTTTCATTAAAATATCTTCATTTGTGTTCTGAAGATGAACGGAAGCCTTATGGGATTGGAATGACATGAGGGTGAATTATTCATTATTGGGTGAACTAACCCTTTAAGAAATGTTCTGTGTTCAGTGCAAATATCCAATATCGTTCACAGATATCCCTGCACCATCTCTGATATTCCGATAATGCACTCCTATTGCTAACACACACTTTAACCAGTTGTGTAGACTCGACGCTGATATCTCAAAAAATAACCGTGAGCTGTGGGAGGCAATTAATTGCCATGTTGGGGGAAATCACTTGAATCTTTATAGATAGAGAACTTATGTTCAGTCTGTGCACCATGCAAATGCAGGTTTTAATAGAGATTTATAGCACAAGTGAAGCTCAATTCAAAATGTTGATAATGAGGTAGGCAAGCACTGTTTTAACCCCAGTACTTCTCGATTGGTAGGAAAAGAGGTTTAAAGAAGTTAAGAGGTCTAGGACAGAGAGATTAGCATTAGAAATCCCCAGTGCAGTTCAAAAATGAAAGCTAATTATGTTACAAAAATGGAAGAAGAGGGGTAATGGAAGGGGGTGGGGTGGGAGGAAAGCTGGTCAAAGTTAGTGTGGAAATGCAGAGATGAGATGAGGATTCAGCAGACCATCACAGGGCCAAGGAAGGAAAAAGCAATTAATCACATTTGGGTTCATTTGGCGCAAAATTTGGATGAGACGAATGCCAGTGGTTTTGAGTGGTACCCAGAATTCTGACTATTAATGAGTTTCTCAAGCAGGGCACAATGGTGATATTCCACTAACAGGCCACAGAAACTCATACCTGACAGAAGAAAACTTGACTCATTCAAAACTCAATTTTTAATCTCCTAATAATATTGCATACTAAAATATCCACTTCAAAATTTACAGGTTTTGAATTTAGTTGGTTTTGAAACTGAAACACAGCCATTTATGTGCATATATGTACCATAGGTACATAGAAACAGTATTCGCTTGCTCTGGATATGTCAAGAGATCTGCCATCTTGGAACAGTCAACATTTCACGTTTATGGTTTGTGTAATGTATTTTGTGCAGTTAATATACTGCAGGTCATATAACCCACTGTATATACAATCTATTATCTATTATCAGTAGTTCATTATATACTTATATCAATATAAATACTATTTACAATTTACAAATGTATGGATGATGTATCAATAAGTATGCAACCGACCAAGAGTGCCATGTTTCACAGCTCTCAATTGATTAAATGTGATTTATTGTGATATTTAGTGCTGATATGAAGTACATCAGAACTGGAATGTTTCACTATTTGTATTACTTTTTTTTCTTTTTTTTTTTTTTTGCTTTCCCATAGACTAGCGTATGTGAGCAATGTGAGTGGAGTTGTCAGCGTTTTCTATGCTTCAGGATCATTTAGGGCAGGTTTTCTCTCCCTAGTGAGTGGAGTATGGGAATTTTCTTTGTTGCTCAGGTCCACTCACATACTTTGTTCCAGTCTGTTAGTTGCTTGGCAACATTCAAAGATTGATGCTATGGCAGAAACATAATTTAATATTAATGTCTTGTTTATAGAATTGTATAAAAGTAACATTACACTTGAAATTGTACTGTAGTACTACATATCAGCACACCATGCTGATATGCACCACACTTGCTATAATACTGCTATAAGCATAGTTTATGGTTTGGAGAATAAATAATCTGTCAGCAAAATAAAACACAGTAACGCTGTAATATGACAAGTTAATATGAAATATTTATTTTAGGGTCTTTTAACTAGTTGCTTATTAGCACACATATTACTGGAATATTGGCTGTTTATTAGTACTTATTAAGCACATATTAATGCCTTATTCTGCATGCCCTTATTCTACAGTCTTAATCCTACCCAATACCTAAACTTAACAACTACCTTACTAAGCAGTAAATTAGGAGTTTATTAGTGAATGTGTTAATAGTGAATATGTGTTCCCTCTACTAAAGTGTTACAAATATATACATACACAAATATATCTATATATCTATTAAATCTGTCATGTTACAAACCATCAGTGTTTCCCAAGGAATCTGTGCCACCAGCATGCCAGTTTCATAATAAACTGAAAATATTTTTACACTTCTCATAATAGATCTCCCAGCAGTTTTTCAAAATAAATGTGAAAAAAAAAAAAAAAAAACTTTTCAAGTGAAGAAATTTAAATACACAAGTACTATAAAGTAAAATAATTAATATACTTAATATGCAATAGTGTTTTTGTATTTTATTTTACAGTGCAGTTATTACAACTGCAATATATATATTGTGTCTAATAGATAATAATAATAAATAATGATAAATAATAGTAATAATAATTATTATGATGACGATGATTATTATTATTATTATTTGTTTTTGTTTTTTTTTAAAAACAGTATGAATGTAATGTGGACAGTGTCACAACTAAAAAGAGATTTGAGTCCTTTAAAAATCCAGGTCAAGTCAATGCAAATTTTGCTCTCAAAGTGCACCATATTGATGCATGTAACTTGTAACATGTTACTGACATTTATGACAAACCAAATCCAGAGAAAATCGTTAGAAGGGACTGCTACAGCTTGTTGCAAAGCACATCTGTCAATTGAATTCCAGGCAGATCTTGACCTTTCCAATATGGCAGACGCGCAGACGTATCACTGTAATTAGCAATAGTTTCCAATGTGCCATCTAGGTATTCATATCTATGGCACTGACAAACTAAGCGTAATTCCTGCTATTAAAAAAGAAAAAAAAAAAAACACACAGACTTTCATAATAATTAATAACGCTGTCATGATGTCGGACCCGAAGCGTGGTGTTTAGCAGGTTCGAGTTTGGTCTGCTATGGGTTGTCAAGCCATGGCTAATCTTATTTACACAAACGAGCAGTATGAGTGGACATGTTTGACGGACTCACTGCTGGTGAAGAGACAGAGCAGCTAATGAAGCCGACTGACAGATGTTTCATTAAGAGGCATGATTAAAGGTGAATTAACAACACGGCTTCATCATTAGCTGTCATCCAAGCAGATCTATCAAGCAGTCAGAGATGCTCATTAAAAAAAGGAGAGACGAAGGTTTCTCAGACCACATGCATGTCTGTACACCTGTGGCTGCAGTGTAGTCTAAGTTGATTCCAGAGCTGCGTAAAGCTCTCACAGTACCTGCTCCAGCTCTTGGATTCTGTAGTCTTTTGCTTGAAGGATCTCCAGAACTTTCCTGTCCTTGTTCTCAGCTTTCTGCTTCTCTCTAGTACAGCACAGATTGAACAAAAGAGCAAAATTAGAGGCGCAGGCAGCCACAGTTACAGAATACAGAAGAGGGTGAACTGATCCACTGGCCTCAGCGAATGCTGTAGCCATTCACATTTGAAAATCTATGGGATGATGCAACAGTGATGCTTGGTTAGGAGATAAAACACTGTAGGATAGACTGGATGCTGTGGGAGAAGAAACAGGCAAAATTGCCTTTCAACCACTCAGCGCGTTCTCTAAGCTTATACCGCAGAGGGTCAACAGGGAATGATGGGATATAACTCCAGTCTCCAGGTATCAGTAATTATCAGGATATCAAAACAGGAACACTACTCACTGGGGAACACAAACACTCCTTTCCTTTCAGCGTCTAACCCTCTTTAGTGGGTGTTTGGGGGGAAAAGACAAAAGAATCACAATTGGGGCAAGTTTGTTTGAACAGCCGCCACTCACCTGGGATCCTTCTTTCCCTGGTTCACTTTTTCAATCTCTTCCACTCTTTCTCATTCCATCTCTCCCTGAGGACATCTGACATGATACGGCTCTCCTCAGAGTACACCACTGCCTTGAAGCTTGGTGATGTTAACCATATCCCAAGCCAAGCGTTCGCTCACTACCAGACTGGCCAGAATTCCCAGAAGCCTGTGTGCTTCACAGAGCCAGCACAATTATCATGTCAATCTCCCGTGTGGCGCTATGCTGATATATGCACACGCCCTCAGGTGCATGTTGCCAGTTCTTTGAGGAGCAGCTTGGTTTGTTGGCTGTGCCTGAGGAAGGAGCTTGTGAGGGATACGGGAGAACGTAGCCTGGCTGGCGCTCTTTTATTTATCATCACTTTTAGATCAAGGAACATATTTTCTAAGCTTGAACTTTTGGTCACAAAAAAGTTCTCCATATCTCTGACCTTTCAGCAGGTGGCGGAAAGGTTTATTTAATATTCACCCAAATAAATAAAGAGCCATGCCAGTGGCCTCAATTTCCTCCCAAGTGTAAAATTTGGTTCTATCTATCTACACCTCATCATAATAACTTTTTGAAAAAAAGCCATGACAATGGCAATCGTTCAGAATTGCGAATTTGATCTCTTTTTTCCCCCTCAACACGTTCCCATGCCACTTTTGTAGCTCCCCACACCCTCTTTGAGGGTCATAAGTCATGTTAAATCTAGTGTATATCCCTCAAAGAGGAGTTTTTTTAGCGTTTGGATGGGAAGAGAGGGAGGGAGTCTGTGCGGAGGATAAGAGGGGGTTTAGATCATCATCTGCTCTCGGGTTCTCTCATAACTGCGTTCAACGGCGCAACCACCCAACACACACCCCTGCAGAACCGCTGCGATGTGTGCTCGCAAATCAGGGATTTCTTGGGGCGGAAACAGCATTTATTTCAAGTCTGAGACGTAAGAGTATAAAGATTCAATAGAAGAAAGGAACTGGAAGAATCGGTGAAAGGGATTTGCTGTCGTTAATAAAAAGCAGGTGACTTTACAATGTGACTCACCTTTCCACTACAAGACTCACTGCCTGCGTGAGATCTGGACTGGCCACTTGAAGCCGCTTCCAAAGCGACCACACAAACTCCTTGTCTGCCTATTAGAAGCAAATACAACAGCAATACAATTATTTTGTTGGTGATGCTCAAAAATGTAAAAAGTAGCTTCTAAATACGCAATTTCCAGTTATGAGTGTCTGTTTGTATATTCATTTTTTCATAACATATGGTCAGTTTTTTTTTTTTTTTTTTTTTGTCTTTTTTTTTGGTGGAATATGTTGGTTAGAGTTTTTTTTATTTTTCAAATATTAGTAAGCAACAATTACAGTTTTTATATATACACACACACACGAGAACTAATAATTGTCAAACTACACACATATATATGTTATACGCTCTTACGTTAATATGTGTGTGTGTATATATGTAGTTTGACATAATTATTAGTTCTTATGCATATGTGTTTGTGCGTCTTTTTTGACATATCAGGACACAAATTTGTATAATGACATGGGTATGACATAGGCATTACAAGGAGAGGGTGACTTATGAGGATATTACCCCATGTCCCCATTTTTCAAAAGGCTTATAAATCAAACAGAATGAGTTTTTTTGAGAAAGTAAAAATGTGCAGTTTCCTGTGATGGGTAGGTTTCGGTGTAGGGTTGGTGTAGGGTGATAGAAAATATGGTTTGTACAGTATAAAAACCATTACACCTATGGAATGTCCCCACAATTCACAAAAACAAACGTGTGTGTGTGTGTGTGTAAACTGTAATTGTTGCGTACTAATATTTGAAAAAAATATATGAAAAACTCCACCAAAAGTCATGTTGTCTAACCAACATATTCCACCAAAAAACAAAAATAAAACATTTCTGTTCTAACAAATGAAACAGAAATCAGAGTAATCCTATTCATAGAGAAAAGATTGAACAGAAACAAAAACCATAAAACAAAATTGAATCTGATCTCATTAGTTGCCTAAAGAAGAAAGTGGCGGCAGAGAGACATGCAAGAAACACACTTACAATTCAAAGTGTCTTTGGGAAAAAAAAAATGGCTTTCAAAGATTTTTAAGCTACATTACATTTAATGAGAGACATCTAAAAACTACATTTTCTGACATTAATAAAAAAAACTGAATTATACCAGATCAACTTAATATAAAATTATCTGTTAAATTATGTCCACATCATTATAAGATTAAAGTCATAAATCCCTACAGAATCTGCTGGTGTCCAATTAGTACATGAATTTTAAACCCTATTCAAAAGTGTCTAATTAATTATTTACTAAATGGTGCAGGCAGACCTTGATAGACCATAGGCTAAACATACAAAGTAGCGTGTGCGAGAGAGAGAGAGAGAGAGAGAGAGACTGAGCAAATGAATAGAAATAGAGATCTCACTATTCCTAGTCTTCATTGTGTTTAATGACAAATTAAGAAAAGTCCTCCATCAAATAGGTGGTCTGTTCACAAGTGCTTAAGCTCACTACATCAGAAGATTGAGCAACTCTCACACATTACAGGGATTTTCTCATGGAATGGAAGGTGTTTGATATGTTGAAAGGCAGTCGTATTGATGAATTATTTATCTTATACAGCAGACCATGAATGCCCACTGGATGAGTGCACTCATTGAATGTTGCTATTTATACAAATATTAATAAAGTAAAACTGCCTCCCTGATAATTCTCAGGTCCACTAGAAACATTTTGCAGTTAATGGCAGTCGATGGATGGGCACTGCACCTTTTACATAAATGATATGTGATTCTTTATACATACATGCTTGTCATTAGAAGTGAAATGGAGAAAAAAATCAATTGTGAACCGCAGGCAAGTGAAGAAAAGCTAGACAGAGTCAGTCGACATCCACTGATGATGTAAACCTATTGTAGGTCAGAGTAAGTCTTATATTGTTTTATAGTAAGCAAAGACAACCCACTGAGTAACTGACAGCTCTTCTCTATTTGTAGTTACCAAAATCAGTGGTAAGGATGTCTAGGAGTAAGCTATGTGCTCGAAAATGCCGATATATTAGTAATATGTGTCACTTAACTTAATGATCACAAGTTTGAGACACTATTGACAATGCAGGTATTTGTTTTTAGGCACCACCTGGTGGGGCTTTAACAATATGCAGGATGCTTAAGTCACATGAGCTTAGTGTTCAATACATGGAGGGCATATCAGATGGAAGTCTGATCGTCTTAGCACTGCAATTGCACAAAAATAATAATAATAATAATAATAAATAAAAATCCAAGGAAGGGCTATACAGGCTTCTGATGTGTTATCTTAGAATATTTGAATATTGTTATGTTAGTGGGAAAAAAACACTGTTTAAAACCATAGTCACTAAAGCCGGAGACAAAGAAAAAATAGAAAAGATGAAAGATTAATCTGACAAATAAATGGCTTAATATGCGTTACCTGGCATTGAGCGAGTTCCTCAGACAAACTAGTCACCTCTTCTTCAAGGAGCAAAACACGTTCATTATCTTTTGAGTCCATCGAGCACCTAACAGAAAAGGTTTCATTTATATCATTGTCTAGTTAAGCATTAGATAGATAGATAGATAGATGCTGAAGTCTTGGACGATGACAGCTAAATATCTTGCGAATGAGCAACACGATGAACAAGTAACGTTACACGAAGTTAATCTGAGTATGTGAATTAATCAAACACTCTCCTTCAATACTGTATAAAACCATAATAAACAGACACTTAATGCAGCAATTCGAAAAGACACTAAAACATTTAAATCATATGACCAACTACAGAAATAATGCATTAAAATGTTTAATAAGATGACAATAAAACAGCTCGCTGAAGCAAAACAACTGCTCGTTTAAATAAAGTGTTGTGTCTGACCTGCAGCGCGTCCTTGGATACTGCTGAACTTACAGTTTATGTAAAGTGAAGATCTGCGATATTATTAAAACACCATTCGCATCGCATCTGACAGCATGTATTCATTATAAGGTTAAAACGGGAAAAGAGAAAACAGACCTCATTAAAGTGAAAATATTACCAAATGCCTGGACTGTTTCAAATGATCGCGCCAGTTCCGTGTTTTGACACAGAGCTGTTTACCACACTTCACGACAGCCCGAAACACTTTACGGTTTGCTGGTCTCTATGGACATTCTTCATATGAATATAACATTAGGCTAACATTTTTCATGCTATCAGTATAATACACGGAACATATTACTAAATGATTTAATTATTCTAATATTTGATGCTGTTAACATTCACATACAAGACCTATTATGTATAAAAAGTATCAAAAAACTATTAGAAAACCTTCTTTTAAAAGTGTAAAGTCCTTACAAAATAGTATCTAAGCCTACTAGCCTACAGAAATTGTTACAACTGTAAATCATAATAAATAAATATGAGGTGTGTAAAAAGCTGTTTTCTTTCTTTCTATGGTTATAATATTTACACTAGGCTATATCTACAGTAGCCTACACTGATGAATTCCCTCAAATGGTAAAATGATTAAAGTCAGTAAAATGATTATTCGGCCCATACCTCTTGGATATTATACCATATCACTCATATTGCTGAATTACTCCAGGTGTGCAGCACTGTTTCTCTTGATTTCAAGTCAAATACCTATTTCTCAATGTACCCATTTAAATAAAAGCTCCTAAAGAGTCTACCAGGGTTGTTTATCTTGTTCACACAATACAAATTATCATTTAGATTGTACTCTCGTATCATTCTGATTTTATTAAGGTACATATAATACATTTTTTCATTGCATAATGGTTGTATAATGGAATATAAACAACTGTGCCTGTCCTCATTGGCTAGAGTCATATCATAGTCAAAAGGCTAGATGATTAAAACCACAGAAACAAGATTAGACAGATATAAAGGAGGTTGCAGGAGTGCAACAGACAGCAGGTCATCTGCTTTGGAGCTTGCATGCTCTCTTGCTCCAGAAGAAGTCAATTGACTTAGCGTGATTAGGCTTTTCTTTGACCCGCAAACAGTGCCTCTCATTAGGATGCTCATTTGAGCTGCGATTTCAGAGGCAGTAGACTGGCTGGTAATTTGCAACATCTGCCCCTTTTAGGAGCGCAGACACATGGCACTTTTGAATCAACTTTTTCTTTCTTGCTCAACAAAGCCCTTTGTTTACTGCTGATAGTTACCAGTCATCCATTCCGAATGTGATTTTACATGCACTCTCTGGCACTAATATCAGTTTCCGTTCAACAGCCTCCAACAGCGGCCAAACGTCACAAATGTAACATGCTCCATTTACAACCCCCAAGGCCTGTAAAAAGTTCAGATCAACAGACAACCACGCAAATGTTGCTCAAGTAGGAAATAAATGTAGTCATTTTCCAGTTGTCTATTTAGTTTAAATCTGGACTAAACAAAACAGAAAAGAATATAAATAGAGAATACAATTATTAGCCTATAATAAAAACAGAATGTCCTTGAGTAACCCTAATTTATACTGTGCAACACATTAAAATCGTTTTTTACCTTAAAGGTATAAACTTTGTCAGACCATTTGTGTATGTGTAAATTCTGTTGTTACAGTTAAAATATCATTTCATTTTCAATTGGTTATTTTACACTTTTTTTTTTCAATTGTTTTGTGTATTTAGAAATTATTTTTATCTAATGCTTTAATAGCATGAACACATTATTTTAAACATTCTAGTACATTCTATTATAGCCTGAAAAATACCGATCCTGTCTATTGTCTGCTGTTGCCACAGTATTTTTGATGTGATGTAAAATAAAATGATTCCATTTAACTCATCTGTTCCTCCTTCTCCATGTCACTGAGAAACAGAGATGTATTCACACCGAATCACCAAGCAGCACATACAATCAGGAAACATTGACAATCCCTTGGTGGGCTGAGTAGGCAGAGCACGGGAAGTATCTCACCACAGAGGATTGGGAAAGCCCCGGTTCTCCGCCTGCAATCCGAGGTAGGAGGACTGTCATCTGCTGAGCGTTTACCTTTGATAAAGAGGGGAAGAAAAGAACGTCGTACTTTATAATGTTCTAAAAACATACAAGGCGCTCGCTTTGTCTACATGCTTGCTTCAAACCTGGCAGTGTCACTTTGGAATGGAAATGAGAGACATTTTAAAAAGGAGCACAACACATCATTTCCCTGAGGATGAACATGTGGGAGTGCAAATCCAGTTGAGATAGAGTAGTTGCTTTAAACTTGATTCTGACAGTTTATGTGCCCCAGGATATTGGTTTTTAAAAGGGAAATAGAATTTTATCCTATCCATCTTCCCACGTCCATTGTTTTTTATCCTGAAATGTAACCAAGTTTCATTATTTATGTATGTTCTTTAAAAGTATGGAGTAATTAAATATGTAAATAATTAGTATGTGCATGAACCTAGTGTTAATGACAAAAAATGACAATGTATGATAATAAGGGATGACATAGCACATAATACTAATGATAAAAATAATAATAAAAATAAACTCTAGTCCTGCTTTATCTTTCCCCCGGTTTCACAGACAAGGCTTAAGCCTAGTCTCATAATAAAATGCATGTTTGAGCTGTTTTAACTGAAAGCAACTTGCACTGACATATCTTAAAATATTTTGTCTCAAGATGCACAACAATATTGTTTTTGGGCATGTTTATAAAAGCTACTTAAATATCCTAATTGAACTAACGCTTAATCCTGGCTTAATCTAAGCCCTGTTTGTGAAACCAGGCCTTTGACTTCTACTTAAGTCAAAGAAATATGAACTGCAAAACACTTTTGCTGCTACTGATGTGGGATACAATTAAAGTTAGGACTAAAAGTCCCATGGCATGGTAGGGTTAAATATAGTGTAGTAGATGTAGAAATTAATTAAATATATAAAGGTATTTTTTTTAAATATTAGTACAATGTAAAAACATGTATGTAAAGGTTAGTACACTGCAGTTAAGGGTCCTAAACTCTTTATAAAAATATAACTCTCTGTAATGCAACTGCAGTAAACCTAAGGCCTTTGCAAAATCCAGCTCCTGCATAGCAGCGACAGTCAGTCTTTTATTTTGTGGCTTCCATGGCTTGCAACCTACAAAGCAGCATCTCTCCACTTCCCCATCGGCAAACCTGTCATCACGCGCCCATCTGCTTGCGTGCAACACACCCGGAGCTCCCAAAGAAATGCTCTGCATCCCGGGACAAACTCCACTGTTGAGCATTTGTCCCCCGTGCATGAGTCTCTGGCTCCATCTGATGACCTTCTAACTGTCTTCAGCAGGCAGTGGGTTCGGATAATGAGGGGATTGATAAGAGGGCTCTCTTCCTGTGGGCGATGGGGGGAGAAAGGGGAGCCAGCGGGGTGGAGGGAGCAATGCTTGCCCCATGTGTCTCTGTTGAATTGTGGGAAAAAGGAGCGAAGTGATTCCCCTACAGGCTGTATCAGATTTCCCCTGAGAGGATCATGCTGCTCAAATAATGTGAGCCCCTGGCAAACACAGAGAACCTTTTCACTCCTTTGTTTTTGTTTATGCTTATGAATGTGTGCAAATCGGTGTCCATGGCCATTATCATCTGAAAGTATGGCATCGAGTGCATAGCTAACAAATACTTTGTTTCCTTCTACCATGAATCGGTGTTCCTGCCTGATGTTTAGGGAAAGTTTACTCAAGACAAGAGATCAATGGTAAAAAATGACTTCCTTATTGAGGCTGGATGGCGAAGTTAGAACGAAACGTGCATGGCCTCCTTCCATAAGTCAAGCGACACCATCAGCTTGACATTTTCCTCAGTGCCCACAAACAGGAACTACGTGTGGCATTTATTGAACGGACACACAGTCTATGACAGCTGATGGCCGCCCCAAAGGACCAAAACCGGTAGAAGGTTCAATAGCTCATCATCAACTGCCCTTTGAGTAATTAGACAACTGGAAGGGGTCTGACATAAACCAATACTTATATTCGGGTCCCACAGGTGGCTTTTTGCAGCTGATTTCAGAAAGGAAGCTGCTTTAATGTCATGTTTTTCTTGAGCAAATAAAGGAGTCAAGCTGCTGAGTTCATAACTCTTGGACGCCACTTGTTCGTTGCACTTAGAGGATGGCTTGCCACTTGATGAGGCCGTTTAATTGACTACATTGAGCTTATTTCATGCAGAGTATCATAAGGATTTAAAAAAAAGTTAGTAGCTGCATCAAACATCAAAAGCAGAATTACTCATTTGTATCGACCTTATGCCAGGAAACTGAACCCACATGAACATGCTAATGTATCCATTACTCATAATTCTTTAAAGGTCTATCTTCTCTGTTCTGTTGTTTAATATCAGGGAGCAATGTACAGTAATATCTCATTTAATTAGGGATTTAAGCTCTCTAACTACTGGGCATATGGTATTTACTCTGCCATGGCCTTGCACATCAGATGAATATGCATATCCTGGGAGTGTGTAGCCTGTTACCCTAGAACGAATTCTACACAAGTTTAATCCCTGATCTATTATTTACCTCTTGACCAAACATGTGAGTGGGGCTTGTAGGCACTCAGCTTGATCAAAATGACTGCCTTGGGATTTAGGGGCTTCTATTGGTCCAAAGGAGAAGTCTGTCATTTGACTTTCCTCAGCCTGCACTCTTGAGAATCAAGCGCTGTGCGCACTGTAAGGAAAAAAGAAACAAGTCCATTATTAAACATTTATAAGCGCTCTGTTCAGACAGTCTGGGGACACAACTTTGGGAGATATAGGAAATCAGTGTCCTCAAACATCTCTAAAGCAAATTATCTTAGTGATTTGTGCATGCGTGAGTGTGTGTGTGTGTTTTGTAGGGGTACTCTCATTTAAGTGAAGTTAAACATTAAGATGAACATTAAGGAAATAAAAATTAGGACAAAAATCTGACTCTAACACATTCAATATCATTGATTCACACAGCAATAATAAAGCTCTGCCCATTTGTCGTAAAGTAGGCCTAGTCGTAAAATCATTGCACATTTCAATTTAGGACATTTATTACTGTTAAAGAAAACTATTATGAATGCCCCTTAATCGCTGTTGGTTTCCTTTTACATTAAAATTAAATTTTACATCAAATTAATTTGTGTATTAGTATGATTAGGTCTATTATTATTCAAATAATCATTAGTATTCAGTAATTCATTTTAAATGTTTACTTTAAAATTTCAGTCTGGGTAGAAATGTAAAAAAAAAAAAAAAAAAAAAAAAAGAAAAAGAAAAAAAAAGAAAGAAAGAAAAACATTCAGTGTCTGCAGGATTTTTGGGTTTTGTTACAGAGAGATACCTCTTATCATAACATAACTGTTAGTCTTTCAGTCCTTACACCAACAATAGAAAATGACCACTATAAGATAAAAAACTAAACATACTTGAATATAATATAACTTGCTATATAACATAACTTAATATTAGCATATTACTCTTCACTTGAAGATAGCATATTACTAAACATACTAGAAGATAGCATAAACTATCAACTATACTACAAGATAATTAGCAAAAATTACAAAATGTATTTACATTATGTATTATCAACTACTGTATACTAGAAGATAATGCACAACCAACTACACTAGAGTAAAATATATCACCATGTTCCTTTGGATGTAATGCAGCAGTCAGAGAGAGCTGACTATGCAGAAGAAATAGCCGGGAGTGAGTAGACAGTCAGTTTTCTCTTCCCGGACAGCCAGAGATTTACCCCGCTGCTTGAAACTACCCACCCACTTTAGTCCCGCTTCTGTCCCGCTTCAGTCCCGGTGGAGTGTCTTATACGAGCGGATCTGGAACAGCGGAACCAGCGCTGGGCTTCTGGATCCACCGAAACAGCTTATATTTCAGCCAACGTGCTTCTTTCGCTTTACTGAGACCCGGTACATGCGAATGACGAGAACGCAGAACTGACTCCGTTTTTTTAAATCAATGTTTTCTAAACGATAAAGGACAGTTGTTCTTGTTGTTCCTAATGTTATAATCGGTTTAAAACTGAGGGGACAAACACAAAGTTTTGAGTGAGTTTAGAGAGATTTGCGTAAAGAAGAGAAGAGGGAAGAGGAGAGAGTCCCCCCACATGAGGGCGAGATCTGACTGAACTTCATTCTGCCATTCACACAATATGAAGAAATGGTGAGTATGACCGATCAACAAATGAACACTTTATAATAACTCTCATTAATGACATTAACAAACAATAGTGTTACAGTATAGCGCTCATTACGATCACTACACGTACACGTAAATAGTTACAAATGTCATGAAACTTTGATACAAATAAATGAACTTAAATCTGTTAAGCGGTATACTGTCTCTTAATGACTTAGTTTACTGAAGTTTATCGAAAGTTTTGGTCAAGTAGTTTAATCAGAAAATCTACCGCCTTGAGCATGTTTACAAACTTGCTTTAACAAGCAAGTTTGAGATAAACAGCTTTACCTGGGGACCGCTTTCATTTAAAATTTTCCCTTGTTACATTTAAAAAAACGCTATATGAGTGCACAAGTCGCTTATGTATAAAGAAAATAAAAATGCAAATATATAAATCGTTAGTAGGTCACGTGAAAACTGTTAAAACAAAGTTACATTTTATCAGTATCATTTGCATTTTTAACTCAAGTACAACTATTATAGATAGGTACATATAAAATATATATAACATAAAATAACAGAATTTATGAATAATGTAATATAGAATTGTATGTTGAAAGAATATCCGTAATATCCTTTTAAAAAAAAGATGGTAAAAACATATCATATGAGCTATGAAATAAAATCACCCAAATGTTTATTTTTTTTCAAATACTTTTTAATGATGTTTAAACAACCTTGTTTTAAATGGCAGCTTTCATCATGATTTATTTTGACTGTATTTTTGTACATTAATCATCTGAGCAATGCATAAATGCAACCAAATTCATTAATTTAAAAAGATCATTCTCAGATATATGTGCAACCTGTTGGTAACGATTACAATATTTTCTCTCATGCTTCTTTTCATCATAATGTTTATTGCTTTGCTTTTCTGAAAAGATAGAAAGTGATTTACAAGGGCAGGTGAACACTGAGGTATTTCATTCTCAGAGAACGCCGAGACAAGTAGATAGCGCTGAATATATGCAACTGGAAAAAAACATCTCCCGTTACTCTACTTAAGGATTTATGAGATTGGCGCTTTAAATTATTATTATTATATATTTTTTTGTCCTAATCTCAGCGGCTGTCTGTGATGGGGCACAGTTGTTCAAGTGCTGCAGTCAAGAATGCCAATTTGCATTCCAAGAGTGTCATTTGATGACTTTTATCTGCACGGCTCCCCGGACTTTTCTGGACACTTAACATTTCATCTGCTCCATGTCAAGAGTCAAACGCAGTTATGTCCCCCTTCTCTATCTCTATCCTCCTCGATCTCTTTCTCTTTGTCTTTCTCAGCTCATCTCCTTTTTTTTAAAAAAAAAAAAAAAAAAAAAAGATACCATAGGTTCAGGGCAGGAGTATGGGAGAAATGAGAGGGTGTGCGAGAGAGAGGGAAGGAGGAGGTAAAATGAAGAGGTGCTTTCATGTTGCAGGCGCAGTCTAAGGCTGAACTTGTCAGCTGTGCTGGTGTGATTCTCCAGGGGCCCTGGCAGAGTAAGAGGGTAGATGATGGTTAGACGGTTCAATAAGCGCATGGACAGGTAGCCCTAGTGATGTCCCCCGGAGACATTGTCTTAATGAAGAGCAGGTCCACTTAGCCCTGTGTTCTCTGACCCTCTGCCTACTCACCACACACACACACTGCTCATTTGATCTAACAACCTCTTGAACCTCTCAGTGAGTTCTGTTGGTGACACATGTACAATTGTCAGAGTTTCTAAGCAGAAATGTAGGACTACTTAAAAGTTGTCTCATTGTCTTAAGTCAAAAATGAAAAGCCTTATACTAGTGCAATCTGTAAATGAGGAAAGTGGAATGCGGAGCACTGCTGAAACTCATCCATGTCCACACTGATAAAGAGACAGTTTGTTATGGATGGATGGGGTGGGTAGGTACGACAGGTTGGTCAAAACACCTGCAAACAAAGTGAGAATACCCAGTAGAGAATAGTGTTTCTTCGATGTGAAGAGAGGGTTAAAATTTATTTTGAAGTTTTGTACATTTACAGTTAGAAAAGAGGCATTTTCTCCTCCTTTGTCCGTCTGTGGATTCTTGTGATGGACATTATAAGTGAATGTGTGGATGAATAAACTGAAGAAAAAGACTGAAATTTAACTAAAACATCATTGAGAGACCAGAATGATAATTAAAGAAAACATTTTATACGTTTGGTCGAAAAAACTATAAGAAAAACATGCAGATACAGAGATCATTTTAAATCTGCTTTAAATGGTATTTCAGTAATGAGAATGTTACAATAATTAGGCTTCATTGTTTATTTTGTATTGTATTCTGTATTTTCTAGCAACCTCACAGTACATAGTTACACCACAAGTGTTTTTAACTATCATATATGAATTAATCAGGAACCATCATATATTTTTAAGAAATGTAAGATTTCAGATTTTTCAACTTAAATACAACAAAATATTGTTTTAAATGTATTGATTACCAGAGGCATCATAGAAATGATGTTATCTTTGTTGTTGCAATTATTTTTTTAGGGTTTGTGGTTTTGTGCCGGTATGCACACAAGGCATACCATCATCGGTAAAGTGTCCAACATACACACTTTTTTTCCTATTAAAAAAGCATTTTTGAATTTTTCCACAACAAGAGTACACGCTCTCTGTTGTATTTCTGCGATTCACTGCCAAGGGTATTTTGTTGCGGAATAGCTGTAAATGTTGAGGTAAAACAGAAATACTCTAGTGTGTCAGCTGCTAGAACTGGATTGATGACCTGAGGAAATGATAGTTTAAGGGTAACCTCTGCTCTCTTAAAGAACTAAGACAATAATTCACTTCTATTTGTGGAGAGAACCAAGCTGGGCTGGGGATGTTGTGGATCTACAAGCTAGCACAAAACAGAAGCCTTGCAGTGACTTAAGTACTCAGTGGGGAGGTGTATGATTATTGTGGGTGATTTATTTTTTATAGTTTAGATGGAGGTACTACAGAATAAGATGTTTCACATTGTGTCGTACTGAATGTGCTGGAAAAAGACAATGGGATTTCCAGCAGTGCATTTGTCTCTTAATAAAAAAGAACAGGGATAAACCTGTTTAGCGATCCCGTGAGGTCCAAGGAAAGGTTTGATTAAAAAGTGTCACTTCTGACTGAGCTCGAACTAGAGTGCTGAAAGAAATCAGATATGACAAGATAAGTGGTAGGTCTTAAATAAATCCCCCAGAACTACACAGCAGCACATGGGCAAGTGAATGTATGAAGCTGAGCTATACTGTATATATGTTAAAAATATGTTAAAATTCAAATTATTATTAGAAAATAAGCAACATATTTTTTTTTTTTGGACAAATGGTTTTCTTGATCTTGTATTTTTTTTTTTTTTTTTACCTCACTCTGTGATTGAGGCTCTGAAGTTCTTAGTGTTTTAATAATTATTAATCTAGATACATGCCGTGGTCCTGACCTAGTCACTTTTATTGCCATCATCTTTGCTGTCTATTAGAAGATTTTTTTACAGAGAGGTTAGGAAACATTTACTGTAGTATTATTTGTTACAAACTACTTACTGTAAAAGTGCAGAAAGTTCATATGTAGGCCTACTTTTAATTGGTGAGTGGGAATTTTTTAGGTGTGTTGATAAATAATTGTATTCAAGTATGTGTGTGTGTCTTTCGGTGTGTTTATCTGTGTGTGAGTGTGCAGAGAGGGGGACAGTGCAGCTTTTGAGCAGACAGAAATGCCGCGTCTCAGAGAGCTCTTTCATGTGACTGTAGCATTCCACTAATGCAGTCACAGCAGCGATGCACAAGACGAGACATGCGTCCCGTCCTCCCTCTGCCATCGGTCTCATCAGTCGCTCTCTGTCTTTCTCTCTTTCTCTTTCTATGACCTTAACATTTATCAGAGAACCCTGTGCAAAATTCCTCTCAGCATCTGTGGAATGAGGGGAGCCAAACATGTTCACACACAAACACACATGAACACAGAGCCGAGAACTTTAAACAATAAAGCACACTGACTCTCACATTAACTCTAATTCTCTTTTTTTGAGTTTCTTAGGACATACTTTTTGTGTATTTCTTAGTTGTTTTATACATAAAATGTAATGAATACTCTTATATTATGATGTTTTTGTTCCGTGTCGTTTCTTTCTATCCATTTCATTAATGTACGCATAGCCTCTCTGTCTGAGATTGAGGGAACAATAACAAAACAGCCCCACTGTCACCGTTATTAGATTCCTGCTTTCTTTACCAGGCAACCTCATATTAAAAGAGAGAGAGCGAGAGGTGAGGGAAATGAGCCGTGGATAGAGTTTGTTGAGTGTGTCAAGGACATGTGCCACATGTTGATAGCACTGAAGACCAGGGGTGAGGACGACACAGGGAGGGAGAAGAGGGATCTGGCCAGACGACAACTCCGCTAGAGAAGTTTACTGATAACACAAACAGTTAGTGTAGGAATTCAGTTTTTAATAGGTGTCTAGAGGAAAGGGTGATGTTTGCTCTTACAGGAGGAACTTGTACACATGTTTCTCTCTTATTCTGTATTGTAAAAAAAAACAAAAAAAAACAAACAAACGAAAAAGCAAATCTCATTGTACCTCACCATGGCCAAATGGTTGCCCAGTACTCAATACTACTTTAATCTGTGCTCACTGACTAATTGGGACACTTGTTAGTCGTCTCGCCTTAAAGCTTTAATAAGACTTCATTTCATTGCGAAGAGTTCAGAAGATTTTAACTATTTTCATCAGAGCTTTGTCTTTGAGAGCGTCATTTCATGTTTCTCACTAGCAAAAGGGCTTTATTGATGTTCCTTATTGTGGCCTGTTCTCATTGTTAGCAGCTTTATACCCTCAAGATTTTGAGAGAGCTTCATCTTACTTTTGAAGAACTATATGCAAAAAAATTTTTGAATCTTTTCAACAGGACAGTGTAAATAATAGTTCTTATAGAGCACAAGAAGAATTATAGAACAAATTCTGAGTTCAATATTTTAAGTTTATTTATTTGTTGTTTGTTTGTTATAATCAACATAATGCCACAAATGCTGTGGATTTAGTTTAACTTGAATTGAACCTGGAAAATTCCTTTAACAGAATGAAATAAAACTGAAACTTTTAACATGACATTATTTTGGACCAATATAAAGTTCATAAATTGGTCAGTCAGTCAACCATTTTGAGGTTGGCATTAAGTTCACTGAAGCTACTCCAATAGAATAATATGTTTTTCTTTAGCAGAAGAAACTCTTGTTACAGATGCTTTGAGGTATGATCAATGTTCATGAACTCCATGAACAATAACTCTCCAATGTGATTACTATTATTTCTCTGAGCCATTTTGGAGTAGGGTGAATTAAGGGTGATTGGGACAGTTTTTGAATTTCCGCCTTGTTCAAGGTTTCTTGTCATAAATGAAAAACATCAGCTCAACACATGATACATTTCTGTAATACTGAAGATGTTAACTATCCATTTGAGAAGGAAACAATATTATATTATAATGAAAGGATGTGTGGCATACACTTTTCTGTAAACTGAGCAAATAACATTTGGGTGATTGGGACACAACGTTTGGGTGACTGGGACAGCACATCTTTCCATTGGTTTAGAGTAGTGTAAGCATATTTACTGTATTGCACATGTTAGTTCATACTTTGATATAATTTTATATGCAATATTTCCTTTTCTGTTCATCATCATTAAGAGTCCATGTTTATGTTTGTTTTGTTTACTTTATTTCTCAGTTTATAAATCCATCCACAAAAGAAGGCTTGAAGTCCAAAAGTCATTGAAAACATTAAAAAATCAAGGAAACAAGTAAGAAAAAAAGCTATAGGTCCAAAATTCATACAACAACAAAAAAAAAAAAAGTAAACTGATCCAAAACCTTTTTTTTTCTTTTTTTTGGTAACATTTGGATGAGATGTTGGGTGGGCCCATCACCAATTAACTGTTTGACAAACACATTTAACCTGCACAAACCTTTTATTACTGCAACAGTAAAATTATTACTGCAATCAGTAAAAAAAAAAAAAAAAAAGAGTTATGTAACTATAATGTTTATATTTTCAGAATTTGGTTTGGTTTTACTTTAGTAAAATCTAGCTAGTTCATGAATATTTTAGTGGTTGATTAGGGCTTGCACATGGTTGGGAACACTGATTTAGAGCAAATACAATGGTTCTCTATTGCAAGGCTAATAATTTTCTTAATTAGCAAAGCTTTTAAGCATTGTCCCAATCACCCAAAATTATAAAATACTTATAATAGAAACATGATATTAACAATTTTTTTACTGATTTTGTAGCAGTAGTGCATCATATTCATGTTTCTATCAAAAGTTTGTACAATATAGTAACTATGACAATTTCAGGACCTTATTATTAAAACTACCAAAAGCTTACAGTATGTCATTTTCCTCAGTTCATGCATTTCACGGTCAACTTCCTGTTTGATGCCTGCCCCACCCACCTACATGATGTTAGACCAATGAGGGAATCTCATTTTAATTATGTGGTCTCACAGCTAGGGCGCAGCAAAAAAAAAAAGTTTTTATTTTCACTCATCAGTTGAGAAAAAAAAAATTCTATATAGTTATACTGTCCTATTTGACCTTATGTCCCAATCACCCTTAATTCACCCTATGTGTAGTTTTATGACTACAGTGGCATCATTATAACTAATGCTGCCAATGCAAGCTTTAATATGCTATTCATCCATTGGTAAAACACCATGAGTATTCATAGGTGTTAAAGGGTTAGTTCACCCAAAAATGAAAATTCTGTCATTAATTACTCACCCTCATGTCGTTCCACACCTGTAAGACCTTCGTTCATCTTCGGAACACAAATTAAGATATATTTGATAAAATCTGATGGCTCAGTGAGGCATGCATTGTCAGCAAGTTAATTTACACTTTCAAATGCCCAGAAAGGTACTAAAGTTATATTTAAAACAGTGACTACAGTGGTTCAACCGTAAATTTATTAAGCAACGAGAATACTTTTTGTGCACCAAAAAAACCCCAAAATAACGACTTTATTCAACAATATATAGTGATGGACGATTTCAAAACACTGCTTCATGAAGCTTCGAAGCTTTACGACTCTTTTGTTTCGAATCAGTGGTTCAGAGCACATATCAAACTGCCAAAGTCACGTGAACCATTGACATTTCGAAACACTTATCAAGTAACGAAGCCTAATTTACTGAAATCACATGACTTTGGCGCTCCGAACCACTGATTCGAAACAAAAGATTCGTAAAGCTTCGAAGCTTCATGAAGCAGTTTTTTAAAATCGCCCATCACTAGATATTGTTGAATAAAGCCGTTATTTATTTATTTTTTTGGTGCACAAAAAGTATTCTCTTTTCTTCATAACATTATGGTTGAACCACTAATTTGTGTTCTAAAGATGAACGAAGGTCTTACGGGTGTGGAACGACTTGAGGGTGAGTAATTAATGACAGAATTTTCATTTTTGGGTGAAATAACCCTTTAATGTTTTGTTAAGCAAGTCTTGGTTTCCAAATAATTTCTTGCATTTCGAAACTACAGTAAATACTAATATCTTACCTGGAAATCCTTGGGGATAAATGCAATAAAAGTCATTTTTCTTTATTAGGTCTTTTCTCCTGGCCCTCTCTTTTTTTCTCCTGCATGCCAGTAACCCAACACCACCAGAAAGAAACGAACAGCTCTGGCAACTAGTGAAAATCTTCAAAATGTTTCTCGCTATGAGACACTTTTTTAATTTCTTTATAGATATATAACTGTGTGCTATAGTGAAGCGAAGGCTGCTAATCGATATTCTCTTATTGGGTGTGTGGTTTTGGTCAAATATCTCTCTTGGTTGTGCCTCAGGTGAGGGGCAGCAGACTAATAAAGCATGTTGTGTCTCAGGGGCAGAAGCAGGGATGAGTATGGATTAGTCAGTGTACCCTTCCTGTGAACATACAGTATAGCTCAAATCTGGAGCTCTCTCTCTGTATGGAAGGCTTTATTCATGTCCTAATGGAGCAGAGAGTCAGCACATGTCAAATAGAGATGAAGGAGGTCTGCAGAAATGCTCTCCTGCCTGTATGTTTGTCCTTGGTTAAGTCGGATTGCCTGTGGCCGATCCTGTGTGGCTGATGTCTGAGGAAAGTTATGAAAGAAGCCATTCTATTTAGTAGCTCTGAACTCAGAGATTAGGACACTGTGTTTTAGTAACATTTATGGTGTATTTAAAGACTGCTTATTGTAAAGGGTTTACTGATGCGTATTATTAAACCTTCGTGTACTGAAAAACCAGATGAAACACCAAAATGATCTAAAGGTTTAAACAATAATAATATATACAGATTTGTACTGTAATACCCTGGTTTTCCTGTTTTCTCTTGAATAGATAGATATGCTCAAAGACACTTCACTAACAGCTCAGAGAGACAAAGAAAGAAGGGGAAGTGAGACATAAAGTGTGCCACTCGCAAGCCAAACTGTTATTACAGACTAGAGCGCCCTGTCATAAATACTCATAATTAGATGCTTCCAGAGACCTAATAATTTTACCATGTAACACAAAGTATCTTGAGTGGCAGAGTCACTTTCCTCTCTCCTCAGCTTTATTTACTGCTGAAGTGAGCCAGTAGTCTCTGTTTCTGCTTTTAACTCGCTAATGGAAGGGTTGGTTAGTACAGTAGCTTGGCTGGTGACACCCTATATGATTTGTCCTTTCAATGGTGTCATCTGAGCAAGTCCCGTGTTCATGTTTTTATATGTAAACGCCACTCTGTTCCACTCTAGTGCTTCTGGCCTTTTTTATGAGCCTATGAAAATTTCAGCTGCTTTTTTGACTTTAAAAAAAAACAACAACACACGTAGCCAGCGCTGCACAACTCTTTATTTATTGGCCAAAGGGCCTTCATCAAATATCATTCAACCTAACAAAGTGTCCTTCACTCTATTTTATAGTTATTTGCAAGATGTAAGTTCATCTTTCAGATCTTACTGGCCAGGAAGGCTACATTAAATGTTAAGAGCATATTGGTATGTTAGCATTGTGCCTTTGTACCTTTCATCCAGCATGTCTTTGTGAAGCTTTAGCTGAAGCAGTCCAGGAGTTCTCCCTGTCTCCCACATCAAAGCTTCTCACATCTTCCGTCCAGGTCCAACTACTGTAGCCTGTAATGTCAATTTTAGAGTGCAGGTTTCAGTAGCTCTTTCCAGCTCTGAGTAAATGGAGCATGTTTAGAGTGCCACCCAATAATGCTAGCAGTTGGTCCATATCATGCTTTTCTGAGAAGAATCACTGTAGTGTCTACAATGGTATAGAATATTAGACCATGGTTGTGGCTTAAGGTCTGCTAAGCCAAAAGTTCATTTGTTCGCTTGCCACTGCGTCATACTCACTGTACACATAATGTAAATTTCACCATTAGCAAGGTCCACTGTGTAGGTGCAGCCCAGATTTTCTAGTCTCGTGAAAATTTGTGTACTATCTGAACTCAATGTTTGTGCATGTGTCAGGAATTGTCTCCGCTAATTGGTGGGTCCACTAGTTGCCAGTGCTCACAGTTGGGCTGCTGTTTTGGGCTACTTTTTTTACTTCATAAAGAAGATGCAAAATGCCAATAGGTTGAAACAACAAAAATGAATATGTGATGTCAGAAGTTTGTACATGTGTTTGTGCAACTCAAGTCTGAAAGAGTATAAAAATGTGGGTGCAGCCCTAATTTTCTAGCCTTGTGTACATTTGTGCTTTGAACTCAACGTCTGCGCCAGGAATTGTCGACAAAAATTGCTGGGTCCAATACGTGGCAATGCTCACAGTTGGGCCACTACCTTTAAATCGGATTTTTTTGCGTATTTAGTTTTTATCCAGATGTGGACAGCAAAAAAAAACAAAAAAAAAAAAAAACACATGAAATCAGATTTTTTCAAATCTGATTCAAACCACATTTGAAGGTGGTTTGAAATACGATTCCAATCAGATTTTTACAGATACGTCACAATACAGGATATATTTTTACAGGAACATCACAATATAAACCAGTTACCAGATGCTGAGCTTTTCTTCTTTTCTTTTTCAAAGCAACCGATGCAGATAGGTTGGTAATGTCTGGACACACAAATCTAATTTGATCACTTGCAATTAATAGTGTGGACAGTCTGCCTGACAAGGTCTGATTTGAGAAAAAAATCCAATATGCCTGCAGTCTGAAAATAACCAAAGACATATTTGTGCTACTTAAAAATGCAAAATGCCAATAAAAACAACAGCATGGAAGGTGAAAACAACAAAAATGGATATGTGAGGTCAGAACTTCAAAGAAGGAAGTGATAGTGTGCATGTATTGAACACAAGATCATGGTAAGAGTATACTCAGAAAAGGTAGAATGTAAATGCAGGGTGTAATGATGGGGAATAATATGTTACAGAATATACAAATTCATAAGAGGTGTTACAGTTTTTAGCCTTTGAGTTGTTTAGCTTGTCCAGTTCTTCAAAAGGCACTAGAAACTTTTCATGTTCTCTTTTATATCACTGTGGATGCAACAGTGTAACTCAGAGGCCATCAGGCTTGGAGAGAACATTAAACCAGTGCTGGTCATCTTGCTCCTCAGAACACAGGTCATTGTGCCCTCAGGCAGGGATTCAACTGAACACATGCTACAATAATACAAATTCTAAAGCACACATAATGGGATGCCACAAATAAACAGCATTTGAACTCTACCTGAAGCTTTGGTAACTGAAATGGCTTGATAATATTCATTAAGGCACAGTGCATTGCTTGTTTGAGATTCTTGAAAATTTCTGTACAAATTGTTTTCTGGTATTGCGTGACTTTGTTCATCTATGCTGCTAGACGTTTCCTGTATTTTGTGCTTTTAAGCACATGATGTCACAGTAGCCGGGAGTCACCCTCTGAGTGGCAAAAAGACTGAGTGGCAGCATTGGTGTTCAGCTTGAATGCTGTGAAAAACACACAAAACACATCTAAAATGGGAAAGAGCTTTGTGATTGACTGTACAGATAGATTCATCAAGAAATTTGAGCTTTTGCAGACTGCCAAAAGCTATAGAAAAGAGAAGCAAAAAGATTGCTGCAATTTGCAGAAACAACTGGAATCCAGACAGTGAAACTTGGATTTGCAGTTACCATGTTGTTAGATACAGTATGTTGAATTTTGGGGTAAAATTATACCCTAAATTAAATATTGTATTGACAACTCATCAATTAAATATTTACCATCTTATATTCTGTGTAACTGTAAAGTTTTTTTGTCAGCGTTTATTAAAAATCATCCATTATGATGAACCTTGTGTTCTACAAAGGGGGGCAAAGCAAGTTTAACCCCCATGTTCTGTTGCTGGTCAATTTGACCCATTTTGATTTCTGAGTTGTTGGAAACATCAGTTAACCTATGTTTTATTTCTTGAAATTTTGTGACTTTTTTCTCATTTAGGGTCATGAACATGCATGCGCATTTTCAACACGCTGATGTGTTTTGACATATACACACAAAATTACTATTATCTTTGTGATGTTCACGGGTCAATTTGACCCGCATATTTTAATGTTCTAAGGCAACAGACCCAAAATAATTTCTTGGTTACATTTTGTTATTTTAGTTTTTTTACTACCATATGAAGCTAAATTTTATATGATCTTACTGTTCGTGGGTCAATTTGACCCATATAGGCACCTGTTCAAAAGCAACTACAGACCCTCAAATTCAAAACACTTCTTTGATGTATGTCAGAGCTCTTCAACTCTAGTCCTGAAGTGCCAGTGTCTTACTGAGTTTAACAACTTTATATTTTCAAAGTTTGTGAAAATAATAAGTTGCTTTAGCTGTTAACTTTCTGTCCCACTTTTTGAGCATAGATATGAAAATGACTTTTCCAACTTAAATTGCTAAAAATCTTGAATACTTCAGAGCACAGACTTAAGTTTGGTATCTTTTTAAAGGGAACACTTCATATATTATTGTAGAAGTAAAAAATGTTGTAAAAGTAAAGTTTAAAAAAAAAACAACTTCAACTCTAAAACTTCAAGAAAACCAAAGCAAAATATCTGAACAAGTTCTGTGCCAAATTTTAGGTTGATATCTCAAAAAAAGAACTTTCAGCTAGATTTTTTGGGCCCAGTATCAAGCTTTTTTACTAGATGACATCCAGACTCCACCGTGACCACTCTTCGATTTCCATATATTTGAGCGATCTGAACCATATTTTTCCATACTTTTCAAAATATTTATGAAGTAGACATCCTATTCAGTACAAGTTTGAACAATAATTTGAATTCAATCCATAAAACACATATAGAAACATGCGGAAAGAATCAGAGCGTGTGTTATAGTTTGGCACCACATCACTAATAAAGACTCTATCGCTATTTATCTATTGCTCTGTCATTTCTTTTGAAAATCAGTCACCAAATATGAAAACTAGAGTCTGAAAGCTTTCAAATGCTATATAGTTTGTCAAGATTACATTAGGTTTAGACTAAAGCCGCTTTTCCACCATCAGGCCAAACGGTTCTCATTGCGTAACCGTTCCATTCCGTGCCGATCTGGGCCAGCTGGTATGGTTACGGTTTCATTTTCCACTGTGGGATGTAAATAACGACTGCGTTATGGAGGATGCTCAGATATGTCTTTTAATTTTATTATTAATTTGTGCTTACGTCGCTCAAATAGAGCGCTTAGCCAGCTACAGGAAACTGGTAGCCAGACAACAGACAAGTGACCAATCCTGTGTGCCGGAGTCACTCCAATGAATCCAATTAGGATCAATTTGATCCGGACCATACAGGCTGTAACCAGAAATCGAACAATGCATGAGGGATAAATAGATAGATAGGAACTCAAAAGAGTTCTTGAATCGATACAATTTACAGTGAGGAACTTTGTATCGTCTGCCTGATGGTAACAGCTTACTGTTATCCAGATAACTTTAAAAAAATTCTACAAAATATATTGAAACAACCAGAATATCCACTGATGTCTTCATCACTTTTATGCATTCTTGAAGTATGATCAAGCGTCAAGTCAAGTCAAATTTATTAGCGCTTCACAATACACATCGTTTCCAAGCAGCTTTACAGAAAGTCATAATGTTATGTCTACGATGCCTTAGTCACTAGTGCTTTAACAAGTTTTAGGGCTGGGCGATATGACAATCCAGATTTAGATCTACCTATATTGTATTTATAATGTTGTCTAGCAGACAATAGTAATAGTATTCTAGTATTTGCCTGGCATCAAAATTAGGTACATATAAAGGTCAGGAAACCCTTTCCTGGCCAAATGTCAATGTTCAGGACCAGTGGTTCTTTGTTAAGTTGTAAGGAACTCTGTGGAGTCCAACTGCCTTTAATTTAAGCCATTAATCATGTTTTGCCACTCAGGTCGACTAAGGGGGTGTGTCCCGTCGGGAAAGTGGCGTCAATGCATACCCTCTATTAACACACATCCTGGACAGGCCCGTAAAGTCAAAGTTACATCACTATATGGTGTCTACTGTACTCCTTGACACTCCTCGTTGTTACTTCTCTTGTAAACGTAAGGTACCGCTAAGCAAAATTTTGTTGTCTGCATGGATGGTGAGTAGCCCCCTAGTCTCAGTATTGTTCCAGTTCACAGCCATTGTTATATTCTTTTTACGTCTTTGTCTATATACAAACTTTCCCCTTCTTTTTGTAGTCAAATAGTCATATCTGATGTCTGTTCACACAGACGTGTTCCAGAATTAGTTCTGGTAATGTTACTAGGGTCTTGATACCAAGATAGAATTTTCCTTTATTTCGACTCAGCTTGCATTCACATGGAAAGCTCTCCGGCAATTAGACTGTAGTTTTCTGGAATCCACTGTGAATGTAGCTTACTCTATGTAAAGTGCTGAAGTCATTGTTTGTAATTATTTAATAGCATTTTGTTATTTGGACCGCAACATGAGAAAATGTTTGTGGAGCATTAGAAAAGCTTATTGATACAATGAACAGCATTTGGCTACTTCCATGGAAGGCTGACTGACTTCACTCTTTTAAAGTGGTAAGCAGGAGACAGCATTCAACTACAATTCAGATTCAGTGGTCCACAGAATTCAAACCAGCATTTGTCTCTGTGTCCCAGCTAATGATATCCTTTGTGAATTCATACATGACAAGAGGAGTGCAGACCCAACCAATAAAACATGATACAGTACACAAACATCTTCCTTACAGTCCAGAGGGACATGATTGCAAACCAAGTGGACATCAGAGAGAAGACATTTCATTGAAAACACACAGTGAATGGTTCAGAAATGTTCAGGTTTAAATTAACGTTTCGTGTTATTTAACTGCACAAAGACTGCAATGCAAATGTGTTTTTATGATTCCCTGTGGTAGTGCCAACTCTCAATCTGTGAATAGATTGCATAGGATGAGTCTATTTAATCTTCCCGTCACCTACAGGTTTCCTTTCCAGCCTCTGGCAGCTTTGCAGTCATGTGACTTAATGTGGACTCTGGCTCATGGGCAGGCCAGGGAATTGTACAGTTATGATTTCTGAACACACTCACATTATAATCAGTGTAAGGCTTACTTTAGCCCCTAATCCTTAAGTGGATAAGCTAAGCTTTAATTAGGCTAATCAGCAGTATAATTAGCTCCAATTACATTTTATTGGCCAGATAACAACATATCTTTAAGTGGGCTTAAACAGCATTGCAAAAAAGTGCGTTACATGAGAATGCAGTGGCATCTTCACAATATTTTCACAAGCTCTATTTACAGTATATACTGCATTTTTTTGTTGTTGTTGTTTAAAAGCTTTGTCTTTTTGTCAGTTTGCTCTGATGCTGTCAAGCTTGTGGACCAGGTTTGTGCTTGAGTTTACTGTGGATCACCTTGACAATCAGGAGGTTCACTCATGTGCCATGGCTTGACAGCGTGTCAGCAGTTTGGTCACTTAGTTCATTAAACCTAGCGAGATGTGCATTGGTGCATTGAGGGTGAACCCAATTCTGGCCTGACAGCAAGATGGTAGCCCTCCAACTTCTAAGTGTTTATGGAGGATTTCAGAGACACAAACTGCTTTTTTCCTTTGTTACTTGCACATTGTGACTCTTGGGAATCAGTCTTCCTCAAAACCTTTTGAATAAATGTGCGTGTATCCTTGCAGGCTTGCTGTAGTAAGTATATGTCCATGTACAACTTTATTGAGAAAAAAATAATTAAATTCATTAAACACCGACTATTCTGTCGCCGCCATTGGTTACACAATTATCATTTATAAAAATCAGCGTGTGCAGTATTTGTCCTTGTAGAAAAAATTGGATGAGCAGCAGGACAGGATCTTGTCAGTTCTTTATTGGTCACTGCCAAGACAATGAGAGCTGACACCACTGACTTCCTCTGATAATTTCAAACATGTTGTAAGTTGACTTTGGGTCGGTAGAGCCATTAACTCAGCAAGGAGTTGAGTCACTGTGGGTGTTAACACCCACCTGCTGAAAGACTTGGGCTGCGTTCCAATTTACTTTTTTATGCCCTTTTCCTCGCTAACTTCCCTCTGTCTCACAGACTCGTATGTACATCATTGCTTACGTTACTTGAGTGCCCATTACTTACAATGGGTATAAATGGAGTGTCCTAAGCCCTTGATTACTTGGAATGTCTTGTTGCATTGTTGAATATGAAGTGTATGTATGAGTAGACTCGCTCCCTCTCTCAAAATCGAGGGGTCGAGGGTCTGTCCATATATGCTTCCCTCGTCCACTTGACAAAGTAAAACGCTCTTAAAAATGACGGGGAAATCCCCTGAGGAAAAGTGCTTAGGGAAGTTCGTACGTGTGTCTAAAAGCGAAGTGGAATTGTAACCCATGTCATGCACACTGACTCTCTCTGATTCTCCAGCAACTATGTCATTGAGCCTTGAAATCGTCAGAAAAATCGGCTAGTGCGACACTTGCTTTATATAGGCACTATATGAAAGCTAGTCAATACCCTAATAAGCACAAAAAATGTATTACACAGGAATACTGGGTATATATATGGGAAAAGCTACTACTCATAATCTGCACCTAATAAACTTAAACATACTTACATTCATTGTTCATACATGTATACAAGCATCCATACATTAGCAGTGAAATAATTTCCTTTGTGGCGCAGTCCGACGTTCTACATGTAATGTTGCCTCAAATTTTGGCCAAAATATGCATACAGTACGTTTCTTCATTTTTTCACTTAGAGCAAAAGGTATAGTTCCTTATATTTCAAGACGTGCTTTTGTTCAGCTGACTGTTTGTATCTTTCTTAGTCCACAGAGAAGACTAATCAGCTTGATTGGCTTCATGTCGTAATCAGGGCTTTCCATTTCAGGTTTTCTTCATACAGAGAGCATTATTGTTGGACAGATGCACCTTAGAGTGTGAAATCAAACGTAACCAGTTGGCCATCTGAGGTGGTGGGTATAACGGTAACATCTGGAATTTATATCTGATCTCTCGTTCCTTTCACCAGGGGCGCAACAATCCAATTTACAGAGGGTGTGCAACACAAAATTTGTAAAACCAGCCATATGAATCTGTATTTACATACTGGACAAGGATTAGGTTGTCCACATTTTAAGTAGCTGTTGCATGCTTTAACATAAGGCAGATCTACCGCAGAGCCTGAACTAAAGTAGTCTGCTTGAGATTAAAGCTCCCCTCCCTCATTCTGTGTGTGTGGTTCTGTTTGGAAAAACTTCAACATGCTCCAACACTGGTTATAATAACGTTACAGGGAAGTATCACATAGCAAGTAGCACGAAGCAATCATCTGCCCAAGGCTTTAGCAGAAGTTCCAACGCTTTTGCTACTAAACCAACATACAGGGAGTTAGAACACATCCCCAAGAGCCAAAGTTGTTGAACAGATGTCTGCTAGTGTGTATGCATTTTAGTGCACACAGATATGCTTTTTCTACTTGGCTGATGCCTTTTTGCTTTCAGTGTGCACACTTTAAATCCGTGTTCACTATCATTTGCCACCACCATCTGGACGCCCCCGAACACATCCCAGACCCCTCTTTTCTCTCTTTCCCTCATCCTGCCTTCCTGCAGTTCATATTTCAGTTTGCTCCCAGGAGCTCGCAGGTCTGTGCCAGACGGAAATTCGCTGAGGCTGCAGGAGCCCCTCGGAGGCCACACAGAGGAGGGACAGGCTAGGAACAATCAAGCCCAGTGCTCCAGCCTCTCCAACAGCCTGTAAGGCTGCTCAGGTCCTCAGGGTGCCTGGTGCCTGTTTCTCACCCTCACTCCCCTCATGCCCCATCTCGCTCTCTCTCTTCCTCCTTCATGCTCGCACTGTTTCTCCACCATAACGGCCCTCCTCTGTCTACTCTCCAGGGTGAACCGAGAGGCCATCCAGTCATTCGTTGTCCATCAGATGTGTTTACTCTTTCCGTGACAGCCAACACATCTGGAGCGCATATTCAGGTTATTCCAGTGCCACTAGACACATTCCATGAGATCATTTCAGAGGTTGTTATGGCGATCTTCTCCCCCCAGTTGTATGACAGAAATTGCTGGAAGAGGGTAGGGAGGTGAGGGTACGGGGTACAAATGTGAACACTGGAGCTACTATTGGTGGGGGGTTGGGGTAAGTAATTACAGATCCTGTCGTCCTCCCAGAACACCAGCCCTGAGCTGCAACAAAGTGCTGCAGTGACATTCTTCCTCCTTCTTTCGTTCTTTCTTTATCTCTTGTCTCTTTACCCTTTCTGTCTTATTTTTCTTATCCATCGGCACATTTCAGGTCCTGGCCTCTCCCCCTGAACATTCCTGTGCCTGTGTGTGACTGTGACGGCTGTCATCAGGCAGGAATGTCCAGCTCTCCCACCTCGTCCACCATGCTCTTGGGTGAAGCCCCCCTCCCAACTCTCCTTCTTCGAAACGCTCGCCTTCAGAAAATGTGTTCCTGCAGATGTTGTCCATTCAGTGCATACCTTTGATTGGCTGGCTTCCACAACAAGCAGAGTAATTTGCAGATATTCAGTGGCTTGTTTTTAAGCTTGAGAGTGTGCAAGCTATTTTATCTTCTATTGCTTTTACCAGTAAAAGGGAACATTTACCATTTGTTGAACACATAACTCCACACAAATGTGTTGACAAAAATGTTTTCTTCTGTTGTTCAGAGAAGAAAAAGACCTTTTTCTCAGAGCAAAAATATCCTGCCCATTAATAGCATATTTGTTCTGCCCTGATAGATATGGTATGTGCACAATGTAAAGTCTTAATATTCTCATTACTTTAAGGGCACAATATGATTTCTTCAAGTGAGTCACAACATCTGCAGTTTTTAATGGCCTTAATTATCATTGCCCAATCAAGCTATATTTGTCCAACATTAATTGGTCCAAGTTCTTTTGTCGACATTCTACCAGACCAGATATTTTGCAAACACTAAGGGTACCCATGTAATTTTACTGCTCAATTTTTTTCTCCCTCTTCCTGAGTCAGGCCTCTCCCAGGTCTCCTCTAAGTCTTGTTTGGTACCACTGTCCCATGGTACTCTTCTGCATAGCTGAGCTTCAAGCCTGTGACCCCCCACCTCTGCACTTTTCCAACAATCCATCACTCCCCCTGTTTTCCTTCTGTACAAGTACAGTTTTCGTGGTTGGAGAGAGCTGTGTGTGATATATTCAGGGCAATGGTGTTCATTTCAACAACACCCATAAAGCCAAGACATAATATTGTACATGGCTTTGTTCCCCAGTTTCTCTTTTTGAGCTTAATAAATTATGTAGATTAGAAAAGTAGAAACACATTGTTCTGATAAGAGGTCTGATGCATCTGGATGGGGGGAGTGGTAGTAGGGAGAGTCTGGTCGATGGTCGGGGCTGGGGGGAGGGGGGCTTGGGGGCTTGGGGTGGGAGTGGACGATGGGGGGGTCAGAGAGAGACATGAGCCTGTTTAGTCACACTTTTTCTTCAGTCCTGGCCCCATATGTTAAGAAGTGAGGAATAACAGTGGTGTCCCAGTTGGAAGACACTTTGTAGGCCACTGCCAAAAGAAAGATGATTGTCTGTGGTGGGAGAGTAAAACAGGGGCCTCGAATGGTAAGGAAAAGCCAAAAGTGTTACGCTGTGGACTGTTAGTGCGGGTGTGCTAAACTATTAGGGGGCGGAAAGCCTTTGTCTGCAGAAGCTGCTGTGTTGCAACACATATGAGAGACTGTAGTGGAATGTGTGTGTTGGAGCATGTGTGATATACAGTGTGTGATATTTAAGAGGGACCCATATGCTGAGTTTCATATGCTGGACAAGATGCTGTTCCCACTCTTTTCTTTCTCTGGAAGTGTTTCAAGACCACCTAAATGACAAATATACACGCGAAGGGGCCAAGCATTGATACCATTATGTTCTTTTCTCATAACAAATGACATTGAAAACCCACAGCTCTCTTCTGGGGAATTTTCATTTCTACATTGTCAGTGCTGACTGTGAGAGCTCTCTTTAATATGACACTCATAGTGAGAGAAAAACACAGGGCTCTTATGATCAGGGTGTGACATAGGTTTAAATCAGAGCCTCACATGTGTTGTTCTCTCTCCTGACCTCCTCTGAGACACAACTCGGCATGACGACGGGATAGTTTTCTGTCTTAAGAGAATTTCAAAGGCCAATGGTGAGAGATGATGAGAGGGAAACATTTAGAAGAAAAGAGAAAGCACTTTTCTTCCTCAAGTAGGATCTTGTGTGATCAAAGACGGGTCCCCATGAAATCTGTGAACCCCCTGCAGTAAAACTCAACATACTGTCAATTAAAAGACACTAATGGTACAGTGTTATTCCCAGCAGTTCCGGCACTGAGAGCTCTTTGGTTCCTCTGGGGAATTAGTTAGGTGACAGAACTGCAACATGTTTACCAATCGGCAGCAGTGCTTATGGTTCCTAATGAGAGGGGGGGGGGGGGGGGGGTAAGAGAAAGAGAGCGAGTCACTGTGAGTCATCTTATTCATGCATCATCTCATCCACATGTGTGTGGGGGCGACATACCTGTCTACACAGATGGATATCTCTGACTCTAAGGCGCGACTTTGGAAACTCTTGGCAGGTCTAGCAGGGGAAGTCCCCTGGACGACGGATGAGGCAGCGTCTTTGGGTCCTTTTCAAAGGCCGAAGTTTGGAAAGGGAGAGGACATGATGAAGAGATCAGGAAATGCTCCATTTGCATTCCTCTGAACTCTGATGTGATTTCTCATGTGGAAGTTTAACAAATTAACAGGGAGAATGAGATAGGCCTACTACAGGAGATTTATATTTGTTCTTAAAAGTGGTGTTAGTAGGCAATTTTTATAATGCTGAAAAAAAAAAAAATGTTCTGATGCCCTGAGCCAAGGTGATAATGTATTTGAGCCAAAACTCAGAGAATTTCCCTGCACAGCAAACAGTATTCTTTGGAGCTGATATGTGCCAAAGACAAAAGATGGAGGAGTATTTTTGGGATTGTGTAGTGTTCCCTCAGTTGAAGGGCTCTCTGTGTGAGGTTTGTTTTGGATAGTGTCCTCACTGCCCTTCCACATACCAGCTGCTGCGATACACCTCTGAGCCCGGTGCAGGGAACACAGAGGGCTCCTACCATGGGTCACTTTATTAATGTGCTCTCTCTCTAGTCTGACATTATTAACCACATCTTGTCTGTACAGGAGACATTCCTGAGAAAAGCCCCCTAACCTGACATTGTCACCATTTGAATTATTGCCTCATCTTTCCAATCTGATGTCTTGAGTATGAATGCGTTGTGGGGGGTTGGGGGTTAGTATGCCAGCCGAGCAGTCCACTTTTTTTTTTTTTTTTTTTTAATAGGATAGACTGTTGTTAGACAAGTATAGTTTTGTTTTTTTGTTTTTTTAATTATCATAAAATATACACTTATGTTCAATTGTTTATTTATTTGCATTAGGTTCTAACTGTTAAAAAAAAAAAAACACTTTACATAAAATAGCTATATAAACTCAGCAAAAAAAGAACTGTCCCCTTTTCAGGATACTGTATTTTAAAGATAATTTTGTAAAATCCAAATAAGCTTTACAAAGCTTTATTGGAAAGTCTTGTTCATGCCTTTTCAATGACAATTTTTGCACATGCACCTGTGGAACAGTCCATAAGACACTAACATTTTACAGGCAGTAGACAATTAAAGGGTTAGTTCACCCAAAAATTATTATTAATTATTCACCCTCATGTTGTTCTACACCCGTAAGATGAGAATATTTTTTGTGCGCCAAAAAAACCCCAAAATAACAACTTTATTCAACAATATCTAGTGATGGGCGATTTCAAAACACTGCTTCATGAAGCTTCAAAGCTTTACGAATCTTTTGTTTTGAATCAGTGGTTCGGAGCACATATCAAACTGCTAAAGTCCCGTGATTTCAGTAAATGAGGCTTTGTTACGAAATTTTTGTGTTTCGAAATTTCAGTGGGGGGCGTGACTTTGGCAGTTTGATACACTCTCTGAACCACTGATTCGAAACAAAAGATTCGTAAAGCTTCAAAGCTTCATGAAGCAGTGTTTTGAAATAGCCCATCACTAGATATTGTTGAATAAAGCCGCTATTTTGTTGTTTTCGGCGCACAAGTATTCTCGTTGCTTCATAACATTAAGGTTGAACCACTATAGTCACATGAACTGTTTAAATACGTCTTTAGTAGCTTTCTGGGCATTGAAAGTGTTAATTGTCTTGCTGGCAATGCAGGCCTCACTGAGCCATCAGATTTTATGAAAAATATCTTAATTTGTGTGCCAAAGATGAACGAAGGTCTTACGGGTGTGGAACGACATGAGGGTGAGTAATTAATGACAGAATTTTCATTGTTGGGTGAACTAACCCTTTAAGGTCACAGTTACAACTTAGTACATTAAAGAGATCTTTCTACTGACTCTGAAAAACACCAGGAGAAAGATGCCCAAGGTCTCTGCTCACCTGTGTGAACATGCAATAGTCCTGCTGCAGGAGGCATGAGGACTGCAGATGTGGCCAAACCAATAAATTGCAATGTCTGTAATGTAAGACGCCTAAGACAGCGCTACAGGGAGACAGGAAGGACAGCTGATCGTCCTTGCAGTGCCAAACCACATGTATCCATGTGTCCACCCAGATGTGCTCGAGATCTTGCAAGCGTATTGGTGGAAGAGTGGGGTAATATCTCACAGCAAGTACTGGCAAATCTGATGCAGTCCTTGAGGACGAGATCCACTGTAGTAGCCACACCACATACTGACAGCTACTTATGATACAGACATCCCCTTTTGTTCAAGGACTCATTATTCCATTTCTATTCATCAAATGTCTCTGAAATTTGTTCATTTAATGTCTCAGTTGTTCAATCCTTTTATGTTCAAACAAAAATTTACACATGGGAAGAATTATTTCAGGAAAAAAAAAACAGTTGAAATTGAGATGACATTTCTTTTTTTGCTGAGTAAGGAACAGGAAAACAAATGAAAACAACATTATTAAGTGTTCAATAGTGTTCCTAAATAAGTGAATTAAACTTTCTCACTGATTTTATTTGGGACAGATAACTCTATTCTTAACTTTTCTAGAACATTCCTGTGCTTATATTTGTCTAAAAACAGAAAAATAAATGATTTATAATTGTGTTATTTATGCATAAATGCAATTATATCATGATAACCACTTCCAAATAAATGTAATAATATAATTGATATCACTGTCCCAATGAAAAAACAATAATAAAAAGTTATCCCAATGAAAGAATATTACCAATGAGAATATTTTAGTGCAATTACTTTGTATGTTGTCATATAGCCATCTTCATATTTTTCTTACTGTTCAGTTGATCAGTTAACATCTTGCAATAGCTCAACTAAACTAGTTAAAAACATAGAAGACCAGTCAAGGCCAGCAAACCAGCTTAGCCTGCTAACTTTTTTCTTTTCTTTTATTTATTTTTTGATTGGAGAGATGAAGCTCTTACTACTCTCATAGTATTCATGGATGGGGTGGAGGGATTGGGCATTAGAGGAAGACTGGTTTACATGTATCACTAGTTCGTAGGCAGTGAGAAATCTATTCCACAGGGCTGTGCTGCTCAGAGACACACAGCTGCAGGGGATTAGTGACCCTGAGCGAGTCCAGAAACCAGGAATGCACCAGCCCCCTCTTAAAGATACCACCGGAGAAGGAGGTTCACACTTATTCTAGACACTCAACATTTCCTCTCAAAAACACAAACACGCATATATGCTGGACATCCAAACACCATCACTGTCACATTATTTGTTTTGCATTTCTTCAGAATTACCCAACAACCTGTGAGGAAAACTCATACATTGTTTAGCAGTTGTAGAATTGCTGATCCTTTTCTGGGTAATTACAACCTAATCTCACTCGCCTCAGATCATTTTTAAATATATACTACATTTGAACATGTAGTAATATGTGCTCAAGAGCTCTTGAACTATGGGTCAAAGGTATGACATTGATATGTTTTCCTTTCAATTTATTGAAAGACACATACAAAAATACAAGCCATACAACTCGAATACACCACTTTGAAAGAAAGTTTTTAGTTACTACATTAAAGTTAATTTTTTGTAAGTTAAAAAAAAAAAAATATATCAGGATGATATAACTTTCCTGAAATCATAATAAAGAAAAAAGTGATTCTTAAAAAGAAAACTTTAAGTTGTCATAATTGTTTATATTGTTTATCTAAAAGAAATTAAATTATTTATATAATTATTATAAATTGTTATATTGATATTTGTTAAAGTTGTTCTTAAATAATGATTGAGATTATTATTATTAAGATTTTTATATACTAGTTACATTTTTGCCATCAAATTAATCAATTTTAGTTGAAAAGTTTTTAAAAACCGCATGAAACCAACATGAATACAAAGAATTACAGTTCTGCAGCAGGAAGCCACGATATAAAATATTTCACAATTCTGCCTTTTTTCTTGCAATTCTGAGTTTATATTTCACAATTCTGAGAAGAAAAATGTTTAAATATTATATTTCATGTTGTTACTGTAGGGCTAATAAATTATGCTCCCATGAACTGCACATGTGAATATTATTTAGATCTATTGTTTACATTAAATTCATACTTTAATAGTAGGATAATCATATGTAAGAAACTATTTTATTATTTCGTGGATCTCGCCTGTTTTCCTCCATTTCCCTCGTGCAACTGCAGCATCGTAACTGTGACGTCAGCTCCCAAATCCTCCATTATATTTTTGCAAACGGTGTTTTTAATTTATTGTGGGTGCTTTCATATGTCACTGACTTTTTATTTGTAAACTTGTAGCTTGAAAATTATCTAAGCCTTAATTCCTTTGATGGCTTTAAATATGTGGTCACCAGTAGCATCTCAGTTGTGTGTTGTGGTGAGGACTGTTTATTTGAAAAAAGCAAAAATGCTGTCTCTTGGGTAAGATTCAGCATGACTTGTTCAGAACAATTTATCAAAACATTGTTTGTTTCTCAAGCACAATACATTTTTTGCCTAAATGTCTGGAACCACAGCTAGGAACTGCTTTGTTCCTTGTGTTTGTCCATCTTCTCATATGTTGTGTCCCCGATTGCTTGAAGTACAGTGTTCTATATTGAAGGTGACGCGAGTGTCACAAATCGGCACTTATCCATATCTTCCTCCAATGGCGTCTTCCACAACGTCCTCTCGTGTTGTCCCGGCCTGCTGAGTTGACAGATGTGAGAAGAGAGGCACTCATTTCCTCCTAATGTGTTCAATGGGGCCTTATTGATGCTCTGAAAGGCCAGAGTTTGGCGTCGCTGGTAGCGTTAGCATGGCACTACCTGTCACTCAAATGCGTATGTCAGGATTACAACTCAATTACCTTTACACTCCTGCTCCTGCTCTTAACTCACTTCCACCCACTTGAGTCGCAATGCGCTAAAAGGATGCGTTAACCATGCAAGCCCGTCATTAGAGCCTCATATGCCCACAGCCCAGAGAGAGAGAGCTGGTTACCCTCACTACCTGCACCGGACAGCTCTGATGCCCATCATCTGGAAGCATTGAATGTCAGAGTAAAATATGCATAATTTGCAGACATTTTTTCCGCATGCCATTTTGCTCACTTTTCACACTTTCGAGTAACACCTCCTTGTCTCTCTGTGCTCTTTTGATGCTGTTTGCAAGGTAGGACATGATGCCTTTGATTGGTTCATCCTGCACTCAACAGAGCCACGTCTGCAGTGTGACTCACCATCTGCAGTTCCCTCCTAACTTTAGTCACACCATCTTACAAGCTCAGACACCTTGTGAAGGAGGATATAGAGAGGGTGGAGGTTTAGACAGGGGCTTCTTTCTAAAGTTGCAGGTTTTGACATACGTGCCTCATAATCATAGTCTTTCATGTCTTTCCTGTCCTCTGTTCTGGGCCCCACGTCCCTCCCAGATACTGCTGTCATATCTTCCAGCACAGGTGATATCAAAGTCCCGTTTGGCACAGAGCTGATTGGCCGTCTCTGCAGATTTTATGAAAAGAGCTTTAATTGCAGACAGACATCTGCTTTTATTCAATCAGCTTTATTGGCTTGAGTCACATTTACTCCACTGCCAGCACTTTGTTGCTCATTAAAAAAGCGAAATAAAACAAGCGCTCGAACGAGCCATACACATGTAAATAAATATGAGGGCTGTAACCATGCATTCATGCGCACTTACACAATAAGATAATTCAAAAATCCTGAACAATGAATAATGCAGACGATAACAAGAGCCATAAAAGTGTGCGCAGTGATATTTATAGCGGTAATAACAATGGAGAAATGTAATTTGAGGGTCAGTGGGGGCTCCATTTGACTGTGGACAGGGTCTTCTCGGCCTCCTCTGCAGGGGCACATCATGAGCATATTGTTCCAGTTGAACATCTGCATTGTTTAATTCAGCGTTTGAGCTCCAAATGATTCGGTGCGAAAGCAGGGGAGTTGCGGACGCAAGCACACCTCTAAAGGTAATTCTACAGGAGTTAGTCGTGATTAAATGTTGCAAATCATTTTTTGAAAGTGTAATTGAACTTCTAGTTTTAACAACTGAGTTCACAGAGCGCTCCTGAACAGATGCACTTCATTATCTCACAGTGTGGCTTTATAGTAGAGTCAATGTCCCATTATTCTCTAGCAAGGCACATACAGTATTGAATAAATGTGACAAAGATCATTCCGTTCTAAAAAGTCGAATGCAGGCAGTGGTGAGGCTGGTATATGCTGTAGTTGGCAGAAGGCGTCGTTCACTAACACAGATGAGGTGGGAGTTGGATATGAAGCTGAAACTGTAGCTGGAAATCAAATGAAGATATTTTTAACATTCTCTCATCCTGTTTGTCCCTCCATTAAATCCACACACCACAACTTTCACTCATTAAAAAGAATAAAAAGACATCGTAAACGATTGCTTGATGCGCAAGAACAAACCTCACTGGTTCTCACTCATCATGAATATAAATAAAAGCCTAAATTAGCCTAAAATAAAGCATCGAAATTTTGGTTGCCTGGACTTTCAGTGGAGGGGCAGAAATTTCTCAGGTTTCATTAAAAAATATCCTTATTTGTGTTTTGAAGAAGAATGACAGTCTTATGGGTTTGGAACAACATGAGGGTGAATCCTTGATGATGGAATGTTCAATTTTGGGTGAACTAATACTTTAAGAGATGCAGTCAAACCAAAAATTATTCAGACATTTTTGATATTTTTGGTGTATTTTTACTAGTGGGTGCAGGACACTATAGTTCATTTATGTAAGTGAGCATAGCAAAATAAAGTAAACTGTGACATATTATACTCAACAATTCTTCATACAGTGGACTAGCAGTAAAATGTGGAACCAATAATTATTCAGACACTTTGACCTGCCCATGTTTTGCTTAAGTGTTATCTGACATAATTAAGATGAATTTTTTTCTGACACAGTTTAACTCTGAGATCTTGTCATATTTTATTACCATTTTTTTAAACTATAGTGAATAAACTGTATTAATGAATGAAATGTTCAAGGTGTCTGAATACATTTTGGTTTAACTGTATGTTGATGAGAGATAAGCTGAGAGGTTGGTTGTATACCTAAGTTTGAAAGGGACAGTTCTTGTACTAAAGACTTGGAGGGTGAGTTAAAAAATAGATTTTGAAAAGGGATTTGAAACTACAGGCAGCACCTCTTTAATGCTCTTTTAATCATGACTCAAAGTTTAGTTGCATTTTTTTTTTTTTTTTTTCATACACATGCTTTCACAAAGATCAAGGTGTCACCTTGGCCCAGCTAAAATTGTAGGAACACAGCCAATGTGACAGAAGGAAAATAAAAACAGAGTGAAATGAGAACAATAATCAAAGAGATAAAATAGTGTTAAGGAAAAAGGAAGGATTAAGGAAATTAAGGTAACACTTTGAATGACTAGAGAGAGAAGGTTATATGGAAAGTGGAAAAAGGTAAAAAAAAAAAAGACAAACTGAAAGAAAAAAAAATACAGTGAAGGTGATTAAAGAGAAAGCAAGATGTTAATAGTTTGGGCGGCACCCCTGGCATGGACAGTACTGGTGTTTCTGTCCAACACCTCCACACGTCTGATCGGTGCATTCCATCCTCCCAGCACACAGCAGCACAGCCACTCCTGCAAACCACGGGAAATCTGTTGGAGAAAGAGAAATCTGGGAGGAGTAACTGTGAATGTGTGTGTGCTTTTGTGAGTTTAAGGGCATGTTTACTTGCCTCTCCCAGACAACTTGGGGCAAGAAGGAGGGGAGGGCAAAAGGGGCAAAACTTGGCCTTTCTCTGTCTCTCTATGTTACTCTCCCTCTCTCTCTCTCTCTCTCTCTCTCTCCTTTACCGATTGTCACCAGGAGTACAAAAAACATTCTCAGGGATTTCCTGCCATTCAAAACAAAAAGCACGACCCCCCCTTCCCCTATCACTCCCCCCTTCGGCATGTTAAGGTCGGAACAGTGCAGCAGCTGAGTGCGAGTGCTGATGTGCACTTTCCAGGTCAGGGGCGGAAAAAGGCTCCTGAACCCTCCTGATTGCTTGTGCTGCTGTGTGTTGTTCCATAGCATGCCACTTACTCACCTCCAGTCGCACGAAGAGAAAGAGAAATGAATAACAAAACACCCAGAGAATAACCTGTGTGAGGCTTTAAAGGGTCATACTTCCCTTTGTGCTCAGTGACAAGCCCTTTATCTTCAGTCATTCAGCAGCCTAGATCAGTATATTAACATGTTTTAGAACATGCAAACACATTCTGTGCTATTGATTGTGAGTGTGTGCCTTATCTCATTATACTGTATAGAGTGTGCCAGTACTAATTTGACAGATGCCTCTACAACACGATCTAAGTACACTTACACTATTGGCAGATCATTTAATTAAGTGCTAAAAGCTTGCTAGAGTTTGGATTCTCATATAGGTCAATGATACCTCCTGTTTGTCCTGTTACCTATTATCTACTAACTGTTTGTTTGTCCTATTACGTATATATTATCCACCAATTTATTTAAAAATTCATATATAATGACTTGAATACACCTCTTGGGGGCATAAATTCTGAAAATATGGTGATACAATTGATGTCATACAAGTGATATAATCAACAGTTGAAAATAATTTGACAATGTTTTATTATTATTTTTTAGAAAAAATATAAAAACTGCTTCACTACACTAAGAACACACACACGCATGCACACACACGCACACACACACACACACACACACACACGCACAGGTTTGTTTTTGTGAATTCTGAGGACATTCCATAGGCATAATGGTTTTTATACTGTACAAACTGTACGTTCTATCCCCTTACACTACCCCTACCCCTAAACCTACCCATCACAGAAAACATTTTTAATAAAACATTGTTTAGTATTTTTTTTAAAGCTATTTTAAATATGAGGACTCATATTTTCCTATGTCCTCATAGGAAATGTTAAATATGTCCTAATATTTCATGTTTACGTCGTAATACCAGTGTAATACCCATGTCGATATACAAATTTGTGGCCTCATAAATCACAAAAACTTTCACGCACGCACACACGCACGCACATGTTTGTTTCACTATATTAGTGAGGACATTGCATAGACTTCCATTGATTATCTACCCCTACCCCTAAAAACAAACCCTCACAGAAACATGTGCAAAACACTAGATTTAAATAAAAACATTTTGGCTGATTTATAAGCCTTTTTAACTAGGACCAGTAAAATATCCTCACCAGTCAGCTGTCATGATATTATACTGTATATGTCAAATATTATGACAACTAACTAGTGAGGACATTTTACTGGTTAAGATGTGTATGTATTCAAGGTGTATGTAAAGCATGTTACTACTTTTTACTTTATAGGTTACTTTTTACATAACGATTTCAGAAGTTTTTCAAAACCATATGAAAACAAGACAAATACATAAAGCACATTTCTAAGAACTTGCTACATGTTTTAAGCTGGACTTTTTATTTTGTTTAGAGTGGAAAGTATTACATGTCATTGACCAGTTGATTAGCAGTCAGTTGTTGTTGCAAGTTTTTTTTTTAGTTATTTATTCATTTATTTTTTATCTGGGATGACCAGTTTTTATGGCACCAGGTGGCATTGTGAGAGGTCCGGTCAGGCCTGGTCTTATGACAGCGAACATAGATTGTGTAGCCGAACGGTAACTTCAGCTGAAGGCCAGCCCAATTATCCCCAATCAGACTCTTAACTGCTGCGGTCTGGGGGTGGGGTGCAAAGCTCCCTGAAGGGCTTAGCCTTCATTACAGGGCAGCACATCCTGCACATTAACTTTCTATCCCCCCTCCTTCTGCTCACTCTCCTCTGTTTCTACTCTCATGCCCCCTTGGCTTCCTTGTGTGGTGTGCAATGATACGGTGAACAATCAGACAGACAAACCTAAAGCACATGGAGAAGGCCACTGAGCTAGGCAAATTCTAGTCGTTCTAATAATGCACAAAGAAAACCAGGCAAAATTCTTGACTGCAGTAGGATGTCACATGGGCCAAAGGTAGGAGGACAAGGAAGCGTGTGTGTCTACGCTTACAGATGATGGGATGTGTCCCCCTACCTCCCCTCTCAAGAGACAGGAGAGACAGATTGGAGCAGAAATCAGCTCAGGTAATTTTCCAGTAGAGAGACAGTGATTACTGCGTGCCTCTCCTGCGGCCCACAGGAAGTTTCCTCTTCACTGGCTTAATGTGTTTGTGAGTGTGTGTGTATGTTTAGAGGAGGGCATCAAACGTTTGCTGCTGTCTTCAGTCACCAGCTGATTGGCTGTGGGCCTCTGTGGGCTAGTAGCAGATCTGAGCAGAAACCTTCCTTGCACACAATGCACAAAACGCACTCGGTAACTTATCAGCAGTGGCACGGCGAGAACAGAGAGAATCTCAGTATGACTAAGGCTAGATTAGAAGAGTTCAGCGTGTCTCTGGAGTGGGGGATGATGAGAAGGTGTGGTGCCTGTAGGTGTGCTTGTTCTTGTCAGGACAGGAGCGGCATCAGGGGTCCATGCGGTGGCAAGGAAATCAGCGTCAGTGCTGTGACAGGTCGCGCCTAATCGGCCCTCAGAACATTCAGTCAGAAAGGGAGGATGGGCAGCAGCGGTGTTTCATTTTTTTCCCAGCACATTCCAGACTGCTTAAATAATTTTCATTATATCAGAAACAAATGTAAACCAATTTTAGGGAAAGTAGAACATTTAACACATTTAAAACAAGAGAAAGCCTGTGAATGTTTAAAGGTACACTTTTGAAAAACTCCTTGTCCTGCATTCGAAGGTCCAATTACGAAGGTCTATAAAAGGGAGATTTATGCTATAAGTTGAATATCAGCAGACTTTAATGTTGAAAGGCTCATCCCGACTGAAGTGCACTGCTGATCTTCCCTCTACTCAACTCACTGCCGAAGGCATCAAAATGTCTCCACACGTTGGAAACTGAGTCAAACCACATCAATCAGGACACTCATTCCTGCTCCACCTTTTTTTTTTTTTTTTTTTTTTTTTTACACCTTGTCTGCTCTTTTCTTCTGTGTGCAATTTTTTCTTCATCTCAGTCACTGTTTTTTCTTCTTTTCTTCTTGTCACACTGGGAAAGAACTCCTGTAGATGGCAACTACAATCCACAACAGATTCATTCACACACACACACACACAAACATATATATATATATATATATATATGTGTGTGTATGTGTGTGTGTGTGTGTGTGTGTATGGACAAAGGTGTTAATTGGACGCACACTTAAATTTAAAAATAGTTCAAAATGGCATTCATGGCATTCAAAATGGCAAGACATGCCTTAGTGTCTCATCTCTTTCATTAGCTACAAACCGTGCCTTAAATCTTAGGTGCTTATCAGTCATACAGTATATAGATCACAGAAGACCGCACTAACACACACACATCATCCTATCGTAATGCATTATTATTATTATCTGCTGAGTCTCGGCTCTGTAAAATGAGTTTTCCTGAACTCCATTAAAAGCAGTGCTTGTCGTTCCCCTGGGTCAGATTTGCATGCGCCGCTGCAATGCACCTCAAATGGAAGATGTCCTTCCTCTTCTCTCCTCCCCCAGCCTGATCTGGGACAATAAGTGGACATATGACATTTTACAGAGACCCTCGTCTTCTCTGCTCCACTGCTGTCCCACCTCCCTCCTGTTCCTCCTCCCCAAGCTACTCCTGGCCCAGTCATCAGAGAAGGGGAAGAATATTGCGAATGACACCACCAAATCAGCAGTAAATAGCGGGTAATTTGATTGACATCTGGAAGGCTGTCATGGGCCCGAATGGACTGGCAAGCAGTTAGTTGAGTACAGAAAAAGGTGGCTTTCCAAGTAAATCACTTTTTGTCCAGTGGGGCTTGTAGCAGATTATAATTGCTTGTCCTTCCCCTCAGTACAATTTCTCCATTAGTGTGTGCAGCGGCATCTTATTGAAAACCAGGTTGTCCCTTAAAAATGTACATGCTGTCACAGGTTAGATGAAACATGCCTAAACATGAGACACATTTCAGAATTCATTACACCGTAAATGCTGTTTTCCATTACAATCCTTTCAAAATTTAAAATGAAAAGAAAAAGGTTAAAGAGCAAATTCTTAGATTAAATACTGAGTTTGACCTCAGGATTTTTAGAGACAGTCATAGCCAAAGAAACATGCATTTGCTGCACAAAATCTTTTTATTTACTTGGTATTTCCTTAGGTAATATATTTAGGCTAAATCAAAATTTTGACACCATGATGTCAGTGATATACAAGCAAACTCATTTTAGTTCTCATAAATGAGTTTAGGTTCCACATCTTTACAGAACATTATGCCAAAGTGACAGGATGTTCGGCAGGGTGGATTCAGAAAAGACACGTTTAAACTTGTTTCATTTATGGCTTTATGGCTTCTTTTAAAATACTTTCTACTATCCACGTTTAATGTCCAGAGTTAATTTCCTTGAAAAGTGTAAACATTGTGGCTCTGTCTCTTTCTCTTTTTGCCTGTTTGTTTAGGCATCATGACAGGCGACCTGTACTACAGAGTTTAGTTTAGTTGGATCAGTCAGTTCAGAGCATAGTAACATACAGTCAAACCAAAAACTATTCAGACATCTTTGATATTTTTTTACTAGTGGGTGCAGGACACTATAGTTCATTTATGTAAGTGAGGATAGCAAAATAAAGTAAACTGTGACATATTATACCCAAAAATTCTTCATACAGTGGACTACCAGTTAAATTAATAAAAACTTGGAACCAAAAATTATTCAGACACTTTGACCTGACTCTATTTTATTACCATTTTTTAAACTACAGTGAATAAACTGTATTAATGAATGAAATGTTCAAGGTGTTTGAATAAATTTTGGTTTGACTGTATCTCTGGTGCAAAATTAAGTAAAGCTCATGTCACAGGGACTTTCTAGAATGATGTTTTTTTCAGCAATGCATATTTTTGGCAGAGAGTTACACATCTTTGTATATTATTGTTTTGCATTATTTTGCAAGTGGTACATAAGCTGCTTTATGTAGTTTAACATGGTTGGGAATGGAATTTTCAGCAAAAATACAGAAGTGGTTATCACAGTTGTTTTTGTTTAAAGACACTTTCATTTTGTTCCTTGGTAATTTATGAATCTAATAAATAAATAAATCTAATATAAATCTATAAAAATGGAAGTAAGATGGAATACAATTATTTTCAATAAATACAAATATTAAAATATTACAACCTTAATCAGTCCACAGTATACTGTAGCTGCTATGAGAAAGGGGTGAGTAAATGCCACCAGAATACCAATGGCGCCTCCAACCCCCTCCTCTCATGGACCATCCAGCTGGTGGAGTTGGCATAAATATCAACAACATACAGCATTTCCCTTTCAATAAAATGAATTCTTAAGGTTATTGCAAATATTGACCAAATATTGATGATGCAAATATTCTAACTAACATAGTTATACTTCTTTATCAGCTGTCATCTAATAACATCTAATAATACTTTGTCTACAAACCTTTTTTTTTTAAATTGATATAAAAAATGTTAAATTCTATAGTAATACAAAAATTAATATTTACAAAATAAAATTTATAAATATAATACATTTATATTTAGAAAATGATATACATTTATTATTCACAAATTGTAAACATTTTTAGCTATTCTATCCTAGAAGTCTTCTCGTGTATTCATTGGCAATTTTCTTGCCATATAAATGTGTTTTATTTTATATTTTTAATAACTAATTTAATAATGATCTCCTGATCTTTGGAGGAGGCTAGAGACCCAGAAATTGCACACAGCATATATACTGAAATCAATTCTGGTTTCTTTTTGTATTTTATTACTTCAGGAGAAAATCACACACCCAAATACCGCATGTTCCCACATGGCTCTAAAATTATGCAAATATATATTTTTTTTTCTAATGTTCAAGCAGTGAAAGACAGATACATTTATTCACCTATTGCAGGTGTCATCGTTCTTGTAGTACAATTGATGTGAAAGTCACAGAGAGCTTTTAGTGTTTAATATTCACACTGTTGTTTCTTGTCTTTTCTCCTGCCATGCGCTCCTGATCCCCTGCTCTTCCCTCTGCTGTCACACTCTTTAAGGTAAGTGTCTTTTCTTTCTCCCTACAGGCAGGTAAGTGACAGAGTCTTACAGTGCAGGTTAACACAGAAGTGTTCAGGAAGTGTTCTCTCTTCGCTTGTGTGATGTGGGATTGTGCCAGCAGCAGTGCCCTAGGCGAGCAGGTGCAACACTCTGGGCAATTAAACGCTTGTGTAACATAAGTCAATTCAGCTTCACATGCGAGTGTCAAATCTAAGCTGTGTATGTGTGTCTGTGGAAGAAAGAAACTGTATGTGCATGACAGTGTGTGTGTGTGTGTGTGAGCATGTGTGTGTATAAAGGAATATGATCGTTGTTTGTTGTAATTGTCACTAACTGAGCTGAGTGGCTGAGTTTAATAAGGGTCAAGTGTGAATGGCCCTCTAGTTATGTAATGTTTAAATGAGTCCCAGAGGAGAAGTCTGCACTCTTGTCTCCCTTTTCCTGCCCCGTCTCACCCGCAGTGTTCCCATGTTTCATTGAGACTTTTGCAATGATAAATAGAGGCTAGATTTATGTTATCACATAATACACATCTTAGAAATCTGTTAAAACAGTGCAAAAGAAATTATGTGTGTGTATATAGTAGGGGTGTCCCGACTAAGGATTTACATAGTCGAATCAGAATTGTCAAGTCTTGCCTATAGTCTACTGATAGTCGAGTCATATATGTGTTTGGGGGGGTGGGTGTCCATGTACAACAGCGCATGTGCAAGTGACTTGAGCGCTTGAAAACAGCAGTCTACTAGATGCACACGCGCTGAACGCGTCTTTCCACGCTCAAGGCCAAAGGAATAAACTTTGAAAGGCTCACACGCTCAACTGTGCACGAGACGGAGCGGAACGCGGAAAATGAAGTATACCTAGGCCTTAAGACAACTTTTATTTTCTTTCACACACAGCACACAGAAACAACTTTCTAATAAAGCAATCAAAACTGCCTGTCAAGTGATAGACAAAACTGACAATGCCTTTTTATCTTTTTTAAATTGAAATTAAAGGCTGGATAAACATTCGTAAAACGATTCCTCATAACATTTTACAGAACACCACATAAAGATATAGCAGAAAATGTAGGCTATAAAAACATTTTGGATTAATAAACCTAAAAAAATAACTGACAGGATTTCACATGTAGGCAAATCAAATTAAATCGGCTAAATTGCCGGTGCGAGCACACTTTAAGTACAGTGCAACATCGATGCACCGAAAAACAATCAAAAATTAATTTACAGAATTGAATTATAACAGAATATACCATTCTAATAAATAAAACTAAAAAAAAAAAAAAAAAAAAAACTAAATAGAATCAAGTCACAAGGTTCAGAACAAATGAGTGCAAAATGCCTAAAGTGCAGGGGAACTTATTCAAAACACAAGCCACAAATAGTTAAATTAGATAACCCAGAGTGATAGATAAATAAATAAAATGAAAAAAATAAATAAATTATTAAAATAATGAAAGTATAGCCAGAATTGTCAACTAATGCTAAACTGGAGTGGAAGTCTTTTTAGCTAAACATGTTCACAGCATCCAAAAATGCAAATGTAACCATGGTTCCCTGAGAATAGGGAATGAGACACTGCGTCCCCTAGGGGTCGCTATGGGGAATGCCTCCGGCATGCCAGGTGTCTGAAGTGTGAGTCTGAACACGACAATGAATTTGACATTGGCAGGCGGCAGCCTATGACATAACCACAGGTGCGACCGTGAGTATAAAAGGGCACCTGGAAATAATGTCATCTACTTCTTGTCTGAAGGAGACCGAGCAGGAATGCCTGAAGCATAGCAAAGGTTCCTATTCTTGGGGAACCATGGTTACATGCGTAACCTCAGACGTTTCCTTTCGAAAGAGAACTTGCGCTGCATCCCCTAGGGGTCGCTATGGGAAATGAAATACCCATGCTGCCATGCTGAGGGGATGAATGCCTTATTGGCTGAGCTAAGTCAAAGGCTCAAAGAATCTTCATCCCTAGGCACACCAGTAACAACCATAGGCCGGAGCTTCTCAAGAACAGAGGCCTCAAGGAAGACTTTAAGAGAGAAATCCTAGCTACGTTCATACTCAGGCCAGCTTCCAAAAAGGCCCACAGAGAGCCTAGAATACTCAAAACTTCCAAAAGCAGCCCTGGAGAGAGGAGGCCTCAACAAGAGACCTTACAAAACTCTAATCCAAGGGCAGTGCCAGGTTGAGTCCAGCTGGCCCACGAGGCTCTGTAGAGTGGAGGCCTAAATCATACCTCCCAGATTGCGAGGGGCCTAACATACTCAAACTGAGGTAAGCAGCCAAGGAGGCTCAAAGAGAGTCTAACTACCTAGCACACTACCCTACCGCCTAGCCAAGCTCTAGGAGCGGAGGCTTCAGCATAAAGACTCTCTTATCAATAGGAGGCCTAACAACGTTCCACACTCAGGACATTTCATGAGGAGGCTCAAAGAGAGCCTGCAACCCGCAAATACTATCCAGTGGAGCTCTAGAGAGCAAAGACCTCAGAGAAGTCAACTCTCTAAAATGAAAGGAGCCCTGACCATGCTTATATTAGCCAAGGAGGCTCACAAAGAGCCTGACAACTTAGCTATTAATAGCTGAGCTTTAGGAGCAGAGGCCTCAGCATAATGACTCCTATCGAGAGGAGGCCTTAAGATTCCACACACAAGATATCCAATGAGGAGGCTCACAGAGAGCCTACAACTCATAATTGTTAACCTGGTGGAGCTCAGAGAGCGGAGGCCTCAATAAAACAACTCTCTTAAATGAGAGGAGGCCTAACGATGCTCATATTAGCCAAGGAGGCTCACAGAGAGCCTGACAACTTAGTTGACAATAGCTGAGCATTAGGAGCGGAGGCCTCAGCATAACGACTGTCCTATCAAGAGGAGGCCTAACAATGCTCCACACTCAGGAAAAGCTTGCAAGAAGGCTCAAAGAGAGCCTGCAACCTGCAACTGATATCCAGGCGGAGCTCTAAAGAGCAGAGGCCTCAATAAAGGTGACTCACAAAAATGAGAGAAGGCCTGACGATGCTCATATTAGACAAGGAGGCTCACAGAGAGCCTAACGGCTTAGCAAATAATTGCCGAGCTCTGGGAGTGGAGGCCTCAGCATAACAACTCCCTTATCGCGAGGAGGCCTAGCAATGTTCCACACTCAGGAACACTTGCGAGGAGGCTCACAAAGGTATTACCCAAGGAGGCTCAAGAAAGAGCCTGACGACTTAGAAAATGGTAGCTAAGCTCTGTGAATGGAGACCTCAACATACAGATTCTATGCAGTAGCCAAGGACAACACTGACTTGACAACACTGCTAGAAAAAGCAGTGGCCTCACAGGCATAATGCACTTCCTATAACCGATTTCCAAAACATTGACATTTGATGCAGTTTTACTCACAGCCTGCGATCTGCAAATCCAGTGTTGAACTGGGACTTGTTTACAAAACATTCGTCACCGAAATTCCGGGAAACAAACAAACATACATGAACAACTCCATTGCTGCCCCGGAAAAACTAACTGCATCCACTTTTCTCTTAATATTCTGTCATTTATTACTCACCCGTTCCACACCTGTAAGACCTTTGTTAATCTTCGGAACGCAAATTAAGATATTTTTGTTCAAATCCGATGGCTCCGTGAGGCCTGCATAGGGAGCAATGACATTTCCTCTCTCAAGATCCTTAAAGGTACTAAAAACATATTTAAATCAGTTCATGTGAGTACAGTGGTTCAATATTAATATTATAAAGCAAAGAGAATATTTTTGGTGCGCCAAAAAAAACAAAATAAGGACATATACTGATGGCCGATTTCAAAACACTGCTTCAGGAAGCTTTGGAGCATTGTGAATCAGTGTGTCGAATCAGCAGTTCGAAGCGCCAAAGTCACGTGATTTCAGCAGTTTGGCGGTTTGACACGCGGTTTGACTTATTTTGTTTTTTTGCCGCACCAAAAATATTCTCGTCGCTTTATAATATTAATACTGATTTAAATATGTTTTTAGTACATTAATGGATTTTGAGAGAGGAAATGTCATTGCTGGCTATGAAGGCCTCACTGAGTCATCGGATTTCAACCAAAATATCTTAATTTGTGTTCCGAAGATTAACAAAGGTTTTACGGGTCTGGAACGGCATGAGGGTGAGTAATAAATTACATTATTTTCATTTTTGGGTGAACTAACCCTTTAAGATCATAATAACTAACATGTACTATTTAGCTGTGTTTTATAGTGAGTTAAGTATAATCCTAAGAATGTCATAACAGGAGTTCTGTCAGTTCTGTTGTGTTGATCTTGGCAGAATAGATCTGCTACACTACTGCTGCAGAGCAAGTACAGGACTTGCTTCTGCCAATACATACACAAAACGCTGCCTTGAGCAAGTAAGACATACTGCTGCTGTACAATATATACATGAATTATTTGTAGCAGATCTATACAGGTGAAGCTGTAGAAGGTGGAAGGTTTCTGAAAACACAATGCAGCTGCTACAGCAAATGCTGGACAAATATTTGAAGGTTAAGCAGCGAGCTCATTGGCTACTGATACAGCAAGAACCTATCGAGAATGATGTGAATGCAAGCAAATTATGTTAAAGGTGCAGTAAGCGATTTCTGAAAAATGCTGTTGAAAGTGGATCAGACCGAGCACCACAACAAACTTGTAGCCAATCAGCGGTAGGGGTTGTACTGTATACACACTCATGATGGTAGGAGAGAGAGTGAGCAAGAGGGAGATTTAAGGAAAGAATGTTGAAAGGAGATGGCTGAGAGACATTACAAAAGAGAAAAGGTCAGAGGAATATCACTGGAAAAAGAAGCGCTGTGATCAGGCAAGAGCTTTAGGACCCGCGTTAATATTAGAAAAGCTTCCAGTGCTGAGGAGAAGCGGGAAGGCCTGAAAATGGAAGCAGAGATTGCGTTGTTTCTGCTCCATATGTGAGTAATTGGTTTTGAGTGTGTGCTGCTGGAAACTAACAACAAACTCTTGCTTGTATATACTTATGTACTGTATATTCTTTTTTGTTCTTTCTTGTTGTTCTTTCATCATTCGCTTTATTTTTCACTAAGCTTTATTTTGCTTAGCTTCTACTATAATAAAGAGACACCGACTCTGCATTGCGTGTTCATGCATTTTGGGGGTGGAGCAATGAAAGGAGTTTGGGTTGTTTGGGTTGATTTCAGATATCAACAGTATTCAATAATGATTCTCAGAAATCGCTTACTGTACCTTAAAGATCAGCTTGCACCATATAGCGTTTCATGACAGAACTTTGTATATATCAGGTTCGAGAGTTGCTGTTTTTTAAAAATATTTTTTTGAAAATAGTGTGACAATGCTGCTAAACATGGAAATTAAATGTCATTTTTTAAAGTCACTAAAAATTAGTAAACATTTCTGAATATAAAACTAATAATTTGCATTTTTTTGTTTTTTTGAATGGGACTGCATGTGGTGCGGATCATTTTAGGGGACTCTGCAATTACAGTCATTTTGTCATTTGTTACATTTCTCAAATCATCTTTAACATTTACAAGCCAGTCAAACCAGAAACATTTGAATGATTGAGGACATGATTGTTTTGGCTGCACCCTTCGACCCACATTGACCATTGTAAAGCCATAATAATGTAGGAAACAGCAGATGTTTGTACATAATCAATTGCATGAGTGTACCAAAGCACTGACAGTTTGTTCAAAATAATGGGAAGTTGCTTTCATGGTGTACAGAAGTGACTAGATGATGTGAAGGGTGAACAAGTAGTTTTGAGAATTTTAAACTGATCTGATAAATGTACCAAAGCGACTGAAAAAAAATAAATAAAAATGTAATATTTAGCCTACAGCCTTCTTTTCTGTGACTCGAAACTTAACAGATGCAAACACTGACGTTATTAACCATGCTACTTTATGCTAACTGAGCATTCACAGATCATCTCGTTGATGTCTTGCATCATTCAATATGCAATATGTGATTGCCATGCTACTGACTAGCCTAATAGAGGAGATTTGAACCTACTACTGGTAGAAGAGAGAGTGTGAAGCAATCATTCATAAAGTTATGCACTATAGTCTGTCACGTAAATTTCAACCAGTGTTTTATTCTCTGATATTGTACAATGACTAATGCGCTAATATCACTTATTAAGCATCTACGTGTCTCTAATAAGCTGTGAAAGCAAGAGGAAATATGTTTAAGCTGCACTTAATGAATTTATGAGTGTTTTTACATGCTACTTAGTTTAGGTTGGTTTTGGCTTTTGTTTTACTTGGTGCTTCAGGAAACCTATTTTTATATTTGTTTTATTGCTTTATATTAGCTTGTATTAGCTCAGTCATGTGTTTTTCTGTGGATTTTATTTATATGGCCATTCTGAACAGGCGTTTGTGTGGTTTTTTTTTTTTTTTTTTGTCCAGGACATGAGTATATATGACTTCCGTTATTTACATGTGGCATTTTCCGTCATCCAAGGAAGGTTCTAGGTTTGCACAACCTGAATGCAGAGCATGCATTTCTGTCTCCATAAATAACGACAGAAGGTACAGACACACAACATCTGTAAGCACTGAGGTGAGAAGTGAAGGAAATAAGACAAAGTTCTGAGTACAGCAGATTGAGGAATGAGAGTAGACAAGAAAGGAGAAAGAACAGATAGTGGCAGATATAGACAATGGTCATTTACCACCGACTGACCCCCCTCACACGTACAACTAATGAGGGGAAGGACTATTATTCATTGTAGTAGCTACAACTAATCGTCCAGCACTGTGATTTTGTCAACAGCTTTGAAAGGCTAGACAGAGCTACACATTCGTACACACACACACACACACACACACACACTCCAGGGACTGATTGGGAAAGCATGAGACGGCACAGCAGTGGCTGCTCTTGTTAGTCCATTAGTTAGCTATGGCAGCACAGCCGGCTAAAGAAGTGGCCCTAATGGCTCCTCAGCAATAATTACTATCTTTTTGTCCTCATTCGATTCAGAGGGAACATATATTTGCACTCCAACAACCTATAAACATCAGGCATCCTTGGATGGTCTGAGTTCACACACAGCTAGAAGCTGGTTTGTTTGTTGTACTTTTTTCAACTTCTTTTTCTGTATGTCTGTTTCTCTCTTTCTGTTTTTCTTTCAGTCTCTTGCTCTTCTTCCATTTACTCTGATCCATCTACTTTAGGACAAAGACTGAAATTAAAGGTTACACATTTGTGGCTCCGGCCCATTCACCCTATAATGCGAGAGTTGTACAGGAGTATGTTTTTTGTGTCGTCTGTATATTAGTGGCCTCCATCTGGGCCATTGAAGCAGCGGGAAACATCGGACATGATTGTGTTTAGGTCTACTTATGATTCGCCTAGTCTATCATGCAGCATCTGTGGGTCTAGTGTGCGTGTGTGAGGTATTCTCCAGAATTTATGAGTGAAGATCGGAGGACAACAAAACAGAAAGATAACAAAAAACCACAAGGATGGAGATAAATTAATGGTGTTTGAACAAATAGATAGATAGATAAATAGAAAGAAAGAAAGAAAGAAAGAAAGAACAGGGACAGTAACGTCTCCAGGTGGCTCTGTGAGTGCTCTGCTCAGGTAATTGTTTTAGTGGAGCTGTCAGCCTAATTCAGCAGTATTATAGAGCACAAAGGGTCATTTCGGAACTATGAATCATTAGAGCTAGTCTGGCTCCATCTTTTACCAGTGCTATTACATCTGCTTCTTGGAAGACTGGCTTAAAAAAAGGCAGATAAATTGCCTCTGTATAGGAGCTCTAGTGGTTAACTACAACGACAGCTTTTCTAATGGGGGTTTCCAACATCAGACATTTATACAACATAGTCCAGGTTCAGCGGAATGCTTTGTTACAGATGCATGCACTAAAGAGGGTGTCTCTGTGTTTTTAGTTGTTTTCTTTTTAATATTCTTCTGAGGTGAACAGACTCATATACTCACATGCTATCCAAAGATAAACCAACATTACAGTTTTTTTTTCAACTGCTTACACACATTTTCAAAACTTTGCCTCTTTTTTTCAAAACTTTACACACAAATCAATTATGAAACTGAAAACTGGGTCGAAGGCCGAGAATTAGTGTATGGTTTTGCAGATTTGGTATGTGGTTCTGGTGTTTGAGTGTCAGGTTTCAGAAATTGTGTGACAAGTAAGGATTTTGTGTGTAAGCAGTTGAAAAAAACTGTAGTACATTAGTAAGCAATGAAATGAACATTCAACATCAGTCATGAAAACTGCTTGGGTTAATTATGTTGGATTGGAAAATGGAAATATTTCCTACCTATTTTTAGCCCATCATCTTCTTCTCATTATGAAAGGAGGCTGAGCACATAAAGGGTCAGTGATATGATACAATTTATTTTTTTTTGATGCAGTTATTTGTAAAATAATTCATTTCTTTAAAAGAAAACTGTATCAATCAGTTTTTCTTGAAATATCTTATGTCAGTATATTATGTCTTATGTCAGTTAGGTTGTAAAATGTCATGTGGTGCAACTCCCAAAAATATCCCATTAATCATGATATTAATGAATTAGCTATTTATATTATTATATTATATATATATATATATATATATTTTTTTATCTTGACGCAAATATCTTAAAAAAGTATATATATATATATATATATATATATATATATATATATATATATATATATATATATATAAATCAAATCGATTAAGCACTTTTATGTGTCGCTGAATGTATTTGCAAGAATTCATTTTGAAGAGTCATCACAGGGTATGGCATGAGTGTTTAAAAAAGGTTTCCTGTGAGGAATCTCTGTGCTGCACATGATTATGTTTACTTATTTGTTTATGTGCATGTGTAAGTAAGAGAGAGAGAGGGAGAGTGTTTGTGTGTGTGTCTGTGTGTCTGTGTTTATATATGTGTACTGTAGACTCCCTCAAACTCTCACACGAGCTAGAGAAAGACCCCTGGAAATCTGAAACTCCCATCTCTCCAAACTGCAGTTTGTTTGGTTTAGTGATCTCCTCTTTCTTTCTGTCTCTCTCCTTTTCTGATTGGTTTATACACAGCCTTCTTCTTCATTTGATCACAGTATGGCAGTTCAGCTCAAGACCTTTCCCTTGACTTTGTTTACTATAGCACATAAAGTGGTGTACTGTATATGCACAGTATTTTCACACAAAACAAAACAAAGCACGTAGACTGAAAGTGAGTATCATAAATAGAAAGTCATCTGTAATATAAAGTTTAACCTCTTTCAATTCTCCCTTTCCCCCTGTCCACAGTCAAAGCACTGCACTATAAAATAAACTTTTAATAACTGGATTCTGTGTGAGATTTTAACACTTTAAAATGCTGTTAGAAGTGTGACTTTGTCTAAGGTCCTCAGTCAAACTGAATAATTAGTGGGATTCCACTCTGATTTCAACATTTGATAAAGAACATATTTTTAAGGATTAAACCAGGATGTGTGTTTTGACAGAATAAGGCATGCTTAATTACTGGCTTTGATTTCTGGTTAGGAAAACATATGAAGTATCACAAATGGCCCACACCAAACTGGAGCAGTGGTAACCCAGTGGCTCATGCAGATGTGAGAGTCCCTGAAAGAAGCCTATAACTATTGTGCCCTTGATCAAGACCCAAGCTCTCAGTAGGGAGACTGCATTTAGTGGACTGTCGATGGCTTTGGGTGAATTAAATGCACTGGAACTCATTTACCTTTTCCCTGACTGCCAAATAAAATAGTATAAAAAAGGCAAAAGCCAAATCTTTTTGAAACACATCAAAAGAAACCTATTGTTCATAAAATCTGTGTGGTCTTGATGTTTCATCACAGTCGGGGGTTTCACCAGCTTGTTTTCTTCCATTATTAAAGAAATAACAGCACAATGGTCAGAAGCAGGGAAAGCATATGCCCTCTTTAGAGTTAAACAGAGCAAAGATGAAGCTAATTTTTCTACCAGACTCAACAGTTGACCATCATACAATCTCTCTGACATGTGGATGAAAAATGATGAATAAAACTATGAAATGCTTTTGGCTGAATGTCGTTTTGCCAACACGCTCATGGCAATTGACGGAATTGGCAGCCAATTTGTATTAATCTGATGATCTCATTTGTTTTTGTACAGCCTGCTTATGCCCCACTGACAGATAAGTTTAACGGTGGACATTCATGCTTACTTTTTTCTAAAAAAAAATATATACGTTTCCACACATAATAGCTGCATTTTTTCATGAGATATATCTTTTTTATTTTCGATATATCTTTTTTTATTTATTTTTTTTAAATAAAAAATAAGAATAAATATGCCAATAACAAACAACAGGATAAAAATTGTGATTTTCTCTCTCTCTCTCTCTTTTTTTTTTTTTTTTTAATTAACATTAATGTCATAGACAGCAGCAGATATTTTAGGCTGCTGTCACTTTAAGACCTAATACAAAGCTTGAATATTCTGACACACATATCAATTTATTCCAACTGTTTACGTTCACTTAAGACATACTTGACAAGGCATTTTCACATAATTTTGTATGTATTATTTGACTGATGAGGTGGCTTTCTGTGCATACTTACAGTAGGATTTGTGTTGGACAGTGTGCAGGTACTGCATTGGGTTAATGCACTTAATACTTTTTTGTTGTTTCTTTCTTTTTACATCAAGCACATCCAGGGCTGTATTTTCTCATTCATGCATGTTTCTGTTAAGCAGTACTGCACTGTGTGGCCATATTTACATACTGCAATATATACGATATAGCATCATCTCTATCAATAAACACTTTATATCATTGCCATGATATATCAGCATACTGCCCAGCCCTAAAACATCAAGTTCAAGACACATAAAATGAATCATCCTATGTTAATGATATAATTTTTAACAGAATAATAAAGTACATGCAAAAAACCGTCCCACTTAATATTAAGTATCTTTAACTATAACAGCATAAACACCCCAATAGCAGCAAAAACACCTAATTTAAAATGTGACTAATAAAGATAATAAAAATAAGATGAAATAAACTAAGACTTTTGTGATGCGTTTAAATAGTGTAGCACACACAGCTGAGTGGAACTGATGAATGTTTTTTGAAAACATCTCTTTGCACCTGTTCTGCTCACTCTATTTGTCCTGCTGGTGGACTGACTTGCATTATTAAACAGGTAGCCAGCCCAAGTGTGCATTATAAAACAGACATGCCTTAGCCTGCTGGCAATATGAATGCCATTGGTGACATTAGCACAAAGCTTGTACTGTATATTCGGACCATTTATGTTTTGAGCATAATAAAAATTTATTTCACCCTCCAAGCCAGAGCCCGTCATCATATTTCATCGTTCAAAAAAATATATATTTGATGTCCTTCTTACAGTGGAATTTCACAATTATGAATAATAATAATAATTAACATGTACTTACTATAGGTCTAGGGTTATGGTTATTTTTTATTGTTAGTTGCTTGTAATTATGCATAATTTACTGTTATTACTATATAACATGTAAAAATGACACATTAAAATAAAATGTTACCATATATTTTAATATCAACTTTAAAAACAAAAATCTTTTATGCTAGTGGGGTGGAAAACTGTTTCAGTTAAATTGCCATCTATCTATCTATCTATCTATCTATCTATCTATATCTATCTATCTATCTATCTATCTATCTATCTATCTATCTATCTATCTATCTATCATCTATCTATCTATCTATCTATCTATCTATCTATCTTTCTTTCTTTCTTTCTTTCTTTCTTTCTTTCTTTCTTTCTTTCATCCATTCATTCATTCATTCATATAGTGCATAATAGAATACAACATGTTTTACAGCAGCTTACATTAATAAAACAGGAAAATAACAGTGTTAATGGTGTAGAATTAATCAATTATGAAACAAATTCAATTTAAGCTGCAAAGCAACTATACAGAAGACAATAATGCTATTGTTCAGTTTCAATTTAGTTCAACATTGTTTTAATTCAGTTCAATAACTGTCAATGTTGCAAAGTTTATCAATTATCAAATGAGTTCAATTCACCAATAAGCAGCTCTACAGAAGGCAATAGTGTCATTATCTAGCTCAATTTTGTTCTCATTCGATAGTATCAGTTAAATCAATAATATTACTGAATATTAATTGTCTTTTAAACCCCCGACAGTACAGAAATAATGCATGCCAGATGCAAACTTGCATCTTCTACAGGAGAAGCAGAGCAAAATGTCTTAAGAATATGTGCTTAACCTCTACGCCACAGTAGAGTGTGCTTCTCCATGTTAATCTTTCAGAAAAGGTGTGATGATGGCTCCCCCTCTTCTCAAATCATTTTTGCCCTCCTGTCACTGTCCCAGAGACTCACAGCGGTGGTGTTGAAGAGGAGGGGTGCGTTTACTGAGTGCTGTTGACAACGTGTGATGAGGCGCACATGAAGCTAATAGCACCTTGTCACCTCGCAATAAAAGTAGCAGCATGCCTGTCTTCTAAACAGAGACTGATGCACAAGGTGTCCTCAAACGGTCACAGACTGGCTGGCTCCACACCTCCAGACCCAACCTCTCTACATGCCCTGACCCGTACTTGTCCCATCATGGGGAGGTCATCAATGTTTCACATTCTCCCTAGGATTTTTAATCCTATTTTGAATTCAATAAAAGCCTCTCTGAGGCATCACAGCAGATCGCACTGTATAGGTATTAATACTTATGCCATTGTTAAGCTGCTGACATGAATGTTGTGCTTTGAATTAGTTATTGCTCATATAGCAATAACTTTATTATACTATAGATAAATGAATTTACCTTTAGAATCAGCTGGTAACACTTTATTACAAGGTTTAATTCATTAACATTAATTATTCTTTATCACTAAATAACAATGAACTGTACTTTTTTACAATATTAATCTAGGTTAATTGTAATTTCTACATATATACATATGTAGTACTTTTAATATTTTATATGTATAAATTACATTAGCTAATCTGTTGTGAAAGAACATAATAATGCATTAGGTCTCATATTTATTATAAACAGGTTAATGTCTATTTATCATTTTTCCATGGTGTGAGTTTGAGGCGGGACTATCTGTGTCAGGATTCTGTCACTTCGGTCTTATTTATTCTTGGTTTTATGACAGAGCCCTGACGCTCCTGTATTGTCTTGTCTTTGTGTGAGCATGCGGTCTCTTGTGCACTCATGTCTAGTTCGGTTTCATGTCGGGGACACTTGCGCTCCATGTTCTGTCTTTATTGTGAGTCCATGGATTGTGTGTTTTTTAACTCACCGTGCTCTCTTGTCTTGTGTGTTTTGTGTTCTGTGTAGGCTTGTTAATGCAATATTTGACTAATACACTGATGTTTCAGAGACATTTTCATTCATTACTTTATGTACTGCTTACAGCGTCTGTTTTTTTTTTTTACAAGAATAAAGTCTTGTAATACATAATATATTATTTAAATACCAATGTAGTGGGGTCTACGTTTTTTATCAGTTTTATTTTGATAAACATGACACAACATCGCGACTACATGAAAACAGCTTTAGCTGTTATAAAAACACAGATTTGTGAGCATTAGTGGAACTGAAGGCGTGACAATAAACACGAAACACACGTGATTGTTGTCATGCGGTGAATCCGGCCAATCATGAAACAGTTGTCGTCATCAGAGCTCGTGCAGCTCCTCTTGAGAAACTGCGCTGGCTGGCTCAGGCGGCTGATCTCAAATCGCTCTCGCGGTACTTTGATGCCACACGTCACAGTCACATGGCGTCGGCGCTGTCTCAAGTCGGAATTTCTTACCGGCATGCACTGCTTCAAGTCAGCTGCCGATCGGTCTGTACCGCGCTGCATCAAGTCGAACAAGCCTAGTGTCTTGACCCCGCTCATCTTGTTACATGATTATTGGTTCATTTGCCCCACCTGTCCTCTCTCATTACCTGCCTTGTTTGCTCCCTATTTATTCTCCTAGTGTTTGCAGTCCTGTGCGAGTCTGTCGTCGAATGTATTCCTTGTGTCCTGCCAGATTCTATTTGCTTAGCCAAGTCTTGCCTTGTCCAGTTGCAGGTCTTGTTTTCCCCCACAGGGTACTTTTGTCTGCTTTTGTTTTATAATTAATAAAAGCCCTTTAAGCCTTTAAGTCCTCGCCTCATCCCTTACCACAACCCTGACAATCTGTTTGTTCCGACAACTTAGATTTGGGGGAGTATTTCGGAAAATTATTTTTAGTTCCTGTAATGAACATTCTGCAAAATTATGCTTCTCGCGTGTTTTGCTACGCTTTCAAAGTGAAATGTCCAATGAGTGGTGCTAAAAGTGCATGCAGTTTTATCCGAAACAGATGAACAAGAATCTGGTAACATTTTATTACGTTGGTTGTTGTCTGTATTGCAGCAGGTCAAATGAAATGTCAGGGGAGCAGTGCTATTCGTGTTTGAAAACAACGCATCACCTACACTAAACACTACCCTAAAGCTAACCGATAGTGTTAACAAAAGCAAATGTCAGATGAAAGCATTTGCTGAATCAATAATGCCATTTTAGCTTGCTTCTACATCGTAAGTACAATGCTGTACCAGGTAAGCTTCCAAGTTTACTATGTCAGAAACGCCATACCCATAGAGCTGATTATGTGATGCAAATGTCAAAATGTGTGATTTACAAATCATGCACTCAGGTAAAAGTGTTTTGAGGTCATAAAATATAGTAGTATTGTGCAAAGAATTGCACAAAAATACACCTTAATCAATAATCTGCCTTGTATCACTCTTAGAAAAAAGGTTCTATATAGAACCGCAAAGCGTTCTGTCGGACGCTTCATATACACAACCTTGGTCACCGTGATTTTGCCAGTTAAGACATGTTCCTGGATAAACAGATTTCACTTGGTGAAATGACATTCATCATATATGGTGAACATCATTTCACCAAGTGAAATCTGTGAAAACCTGTCCTCTCTCATTATCTGCCTTGTTTGCTCCCTATAGAACCTTTTAGGGATTCCTATCATGGGGTCATTTTAAGGATTTAGATTTAATTAATTAATTTTGTTTTAATTCTGTAAATTCTAATTATTATTTTTAATTAAACAACTCACAAACATACGTTATCACTATAAATAATCCATTAAACATGAAAGTATTATGCAATCATTTAAAACATATAGAACCTTTTTTGCTTGAAGAGTTCTTTAAATTGAGTTAAGAACCCTAGGGTTCTATTTTGAACTTTTTTTTTTTTTTTTTTAAAGAGGGTAGTCATAATTTGAATGAAAAAGAATAAAAGTTGTTGGTGTTTTACTGCCACTAGAGTTAATTTCAGCTGGAAACTGGAGTGTATTGTATATTATACTTTTGTTATGCTTTTGGAGTTTTGCAATTTCATGTTCACAAATGACACATTCCACAATCACATATTTGCACAAAACCACTGGCCTTCTCTTATCAGTGCTGGTTAACAGTGTCTTCACTAGAGGGACTGCGTGCTGTCCCGGCATCTGTCGTTCCCATTCAGACTGAAGGAGTGCTATTATAATACGAGCAGTCAATGGTAGAGTGTCCTTTTTTACTCTCTCTCTCTCTCTTTCCTGTAATCTGGTCTTGTCTGCATAGCATCCCTCTATTGTTCTAGCAATGGCAGACCACACCTCCACCACAGACACATGCAGGGAAACATTTCTGTGTGACCATGTCTCTTTATTTAAACTGACTGTGCATGTAGTTCATTTTATGTGTGCTTGCGGTTTATTTTGACATGCCACCTATGTCGATTAGGCACCACGATGAGAAACCATGCCAAAGCACTGCAATAGTTCTCATGAAGTTTCTCAAAGATTCATATTCTTACATCAGCACCACTGAGCTGTGCTGATTTAACACACTTTACAAGAGCTGTTTTACTGCAACCGAGACTCATAAAAAAGGCATATTGTAAACATCATTTTAATAAAAACTGTCTTTGAGGAAGCAGTTAGCTCTGACAATACAGCCCCAGACCACCATCCAATCAGCAGCCATTTCAGCTACACGTTTTCAGAGCTCCGGGCTTTGTGTTTTGCAGTATGTCAGATTGAGAAGAACTTCCTGCTTATATGACTTCAGGGCATGTTGAATAGTGTCTAGTGTCTTGCGGAGAGTGGCGATTGGGAAGCTTGTGCTGGAAGGATCAAAAGGGGTGTAAGTGTAGTGAAATTGAGTCAGAGAGCCGGAGTGGAGGTGGAGTAGTGCTGTGTGTATGTGTGTGTGTGTATACAGTATTGGTGGGAGTCTGAGTAGGGATGTGATGAAAGCATCCCACGTGTTGGAGCACAGGGTAGGGCCACAGCGCACAGCTCTCTCTGGAGGTATGGAAGCAATTACTGGCACTGAGGGCCCACAGACACCCACTGAGAGAAGTGGTCCCAGAAAAGAATGCACACAGTTCTCTGGAAGGCTAAATTACTTTCGTATGAGGACTAAGAGGGTAAGGTTAGTGTTTCTGTTCCTCTGTGTGTTTTTCTTTTTTCTTTTTTTATTAGGAACAAATACTGAGGGATATTTAATTCAGATCACACATTTCAAATTTAAGAAAACAAGCCACAAAAATACCACTGCTAATTAGACTAATGCTACTCCCCGTGTGCGTGCTGAGGAGGCCGGGGAGAGCGCGATGGCCAGCCGCCCTCCAGGCAAAGCAGACTCCGAACTCTTCTCGCATGAGAAGCGAGGCAATTAAAATACTGATGCCTCGATCCCAAACCCCACACCGCTGGGCGAAAAAGAAGCCCTAAACCCCCTTGGATCAACGGTGCACACTGACGCACGTGAACATGGCTTTGATTATTAAACAGAAAACAATCGTAACGGTACGACCAACTCAAAATCATTCGCTGCTTAGCATTTCTGCTTTAAACAACACAGCCTCTACACAGCTTGTTTAGGAATCAAATATGTACTCGAAATGCAAAAACCATCTCCCAAAATTATAACCATTTTACCTGAAAAATATTTCATTGCAACTCTATATAGACAATTATTGAACTAATACATAAAACAGAGACCAAAAAACAGTCACTTTCATTGTGTGAAAAAAAAATAAAAATGTTATGCACTGTTCGTCTTTGTCCAGTGGAATAAAATGGGAAATGTAGTGTTACAACCTTCCCTATCAAAAATTTTGAGTAAATGTATGTACAGTAAAAGTAAAATCTGCTGATTCAGATAATACAAGAATTGACATTCAACATGGATTAGCTTGATAGCAATTTTTTTTTTTTTGTACTGTAGATCCTTCAGTTTGTATGCAGATCACATTCTAAGTGGTTAACAACTTTAAAACTGTTAACAGCATTAGTCTGTGTTTATGTTTATCAAAATTCATTTGTTGAGAAAATGTGGCAGAACTGGCTTGAATTCTGTAATGCAATAAAATGCAAAACGGGATCACACTCTCATTTTTGTCTTATCTGAATATAGTAGGTTTTTTTGTTCACCTACCGTTCTTGCTTAGCATAATTTGTTATGTTACATAGAATTTCTTTTCCTGAAGAAAAGATCGTTGAGTACAACAATAACAAAGACTAAGTACCTTGTTCTAGGAAGCAGCTCCAGTGCTTCCTCTGCGCAGAACAGAGGAATATGTGAGATGAAATGTTTATGCATCTTTTGCACGCTTTTTTATGCAAATCATTGTAGTAGAAAAGGGTAAGTTGATAAAATATTTGTAAATATTTGAAATATCTCTCTGCCTTCTCTAAAAGAATTCAAAGCCTTTTAAACTAAAGTATTAATAATTCTATTTATAACCATTGTGGTCTTACACATAATACATTGCTATTGCTGAAAACCTTTTCTGTTCTATCAAGACAGGTGACGCTGTTGATCATACCTCGCCGGAGTGGAATTTGAACAAATTTAATGCAGCTGTTGATTTTCACAGCAAGGCTCATAGTGACGCAGCAAGCTTCAGGGTGAAACGCGTCTAGACAAGAATGGAGTAAAACACTGTTTTCCTATAGGCTGTGTGCTCATGTACTGTATGAGCTGTCTATAGGTCTGCACTGTCACTTTAGGTCCAAGTGTCTGTATGTTGCCATTCAACATGTCTCCAAAGGCAACTACCTGCCCTTAGTCTGGAAAACATTCATGACTCCATATTAATATAAATATCATTAAGGAACCGGCATTAGAGTTTGTTTTTTTTCAAACCTGCAGCCTGTTAACATTCTGTGTTACAGGATGTTTGCATAAATAATTCATTTCATTTATTTGAATATGTAAAATTACCACACCATCTGATTGCTTCTTTGAGAAACACAATAGTTCAGTCTGCTGCTTTTTCTTCAGACACGAGAACATGAATTCAATTCAAGTTTATTTGTATAGCAATCAGGGTCTGTGTAACGCTTCACAATTCAGTTTTCAGACCATACAGTGCAAATGCAAAAATTGAGAAAAAAAGAAAAAAAAAAAAATGAAACCAAACATTCATTTTTCATTTCTTTCCGATTACTTCATCACTGGATAATTGCCTTTTTCTGTCCTTTTTTCAGTTTTACCTTTGCTAAATTGCGACTCATGGAATCATTTGAATACATTAAATCTCTAAATGCAGAGAGAGCAGATATAATACAGTTCTCACGCCATTCTTCTGGCACTATCATTTATTAATATAATATCGCATCACTCCCTGTTGCATTCAGGTTGTGCTCAAAATCGGGTTTAAAACGCAACTGTCATCATATTTTGCTATGCTGGACAGCAAATGTGAGTAATTTCAATATCACCTTTGCAGGAATGTAATACAAAGATTCTACAAAGGAGCATTTATCTTGAGCAATACTGTTAATGTAAATAGGAGGCACAACAACTATAGATATCTATGGGTACAATATGCGTCACATGACTAAACATGCATTTGTTTTCAAATACCTTGGTTTTCGCATCCACACTACAATGCAAAAACAGTGTTTTCAAATGTATCCACTTTGGAGAGCATTTTCCAAGAGCCCGTCCACACGGAGACGCATTTAGCCTGAAACCTCTATTTTTTTGAAACCATGGTACCAGTGTGGATAAATCTGAAAACGGCACCCTTACGTTTTCATGTGTACAGCCAATCCGTATATTTTGTGAAAGGATAATGTCATCACCCCACGTCTCGACCCTAGTCAGACGCCATTACATCACGTAACAGCAACAACAACAATAGCGGACTACATGCTTGTGTTTTGCTGCAGAAGCTACTGAGCCTATTAGCTTTACTAAAGTAAAGCTTTATATCTAAGCTTTACTGAAGTTTGTATACAGCGTGCAAGGTTTATGCGCATGCTCCAAGCCTTATTCTCTGTTTTTTTTGTGTATCTCTGTGGCAGAATTACAGCGCCACATACTGATCTGGCATGTATACTACATCGTTTTGAGTCGGTTTCAGTGGTTTTGTGTGTACGCAGACGAGGGGGAAAAAAGTTTGGATAGGGAAAGCTCTGGCTTCGTGTGGATGTGGCCTAAAAGCTCAGTTTTCCTTGACAAAAACGCTGCCTCAGTGTGGACGGAAGGCCAAAACGGAGAGAAAAAGATGCGTTTTCAAACGAAAACATATTAGTGTGGAAAAGGCATTAAAGGGATAGTTCACCCAAAAATGAAAATTTGATGTTTGTAACGATCGGCCCTATCGGTCGATTTTACATGAATTGAAATGGGGGTCAGATTAAACTGTGTGTTTACATGTTTATCTGCTTACCCCCAGGACATCCAAGATGTAGGTGACTTTGTTTCTTCAGTAGAACACAAATGATGATTTTTAACTCCAAACGTTGCTGTCTGTCAGTCTTATAATGCATGTCAATGGTAACAAAATCTATGAGAGTAAAAAAAAACATGCACAGACAAATCCAAATTAAACCCTGCGGCTCGTGACGACACATTGATGTCCTGAGACACGAAATGATCGATTTTATGCGAGAAACCGAACAGTATTTATATAATTTTTTACCTCTAATACACCACTATGTCCAACTGCCTTGAGCGTGCGCACGGCATCCGGTGCGTTAGGTGTGTACGCGTTTTGGCGTAGTTTAAACATGGTGCCTGTAGTACAACAGTTGTTATACAAATGGAAGTAAACCACTAAAAACATGGTTTTATTACATCGAAACTTCATTTTATTTTGTTACTTTTCGTAAGGGCAGCTTTACAAATAAAAATGACACATACAAAGATCTTGTTCACATATCTTAGTTGGATGTGGAAAAACCATAGGCACAGCTGATGGTTTAAGTCATACGTGATCCTCTCCTGGGTATGCTGCAGACCCTCAACAACTTTAGTATGTTAATGGGTGTGTTGATATCCAGCCGAAGAGCAATCAACCATAACTTCAGGCGAGCAGGCTCAGAAGTTGGGAATACGTGGAAGTCACCACTCCCAAATGAGTTCATGCGAGAGAACGTAATCTTTTAGTTTTAAGTCTGTTTGAACAATTCGGATAAGCGCAAGTAAGTACCATTTCGATTAGCCGTCGTACCTATAATGTTTGTGCACTGTGTAAGCAATGAATGATGTATACGCGTGAGAGATCACTTCCGGAGCTTGCGTAAACTACGCCAGAGTGCGTACACACCTCACGCACCGGATGCCGTGTCCACGCTCAAGGCAGTTGGACATAGTGTTGTATTAGAGGTAAGAAATTATAGAAATACTGTTCGGTTTCTCGCACAAACCGATCATTTTGTGTCTTAGGACATCAATGTGTCGTCACGAGCCTGCAGGGTTTAATTTGGATTTGTCTGTGCATGTTTTTTGTACTCTCATAGATTTTGTTACCATTGACAAAGTCACCTACATCTTGTATGCCCTGGGGGTAAGCAGATAAACATCAAATTTTCATTTTTGGGTGAACTATCCCTTTAATGACTTCGCATGAGAAGTGGTGTGAAGAGCCTCTTTCACGTTCTCTTGATCGGACAAAAGCACACAAAAGTATGCCAAAATGCTTGCGTTGTCGAGCATCCTCGTAAGCACAGTCTTAAATGGCAGTAAAGAGTTGTGAGGACATTGGATCTGTCATATCCTTTAGATCTTAAAATGACAACAACCTAATAAACCTGCTGCTGTTTTGTCTGTCATTAATGTTAATCAAAGAACAAAAGAGAAAATCACTCACTGCTCTTGACTGAATAACTTTTGTAGCTTTAATAAGGATTAGTCTATATTTAATTTACAATTTATGCAGTGAAGACTTTATTCAACTTTATTCAATTTCTGTATATTTCCTACCAAATATTTAAAATATACTGTCTTTATGTTGAACTACATTAATTTGGAGATTAAATTATTACAATATACAAATATATTAAAAACCTTAAGCTTAGGTGAGATTAATCGCAATTAATTACAGAAAAAGGTGCGATTAATTATTTTTTTTAATTGATTGACAGCACTAATGTTTTTATGTTGTAATACTTTCACATTGCATCTCCAAAATAATGTAGAAGCAACATAAAGACAGTATATTTTAAATAATTGTTTAACGCCATCTTTTTACTGAGCACTTTGAATGAAGGCCAGTAACACTGATACCAGTACAGATACTGAGGATTTTTTCCCCTCAAAGTTAAACATTAATTATAGCCATTGAACATTACAGCATAATTGAAAGCTATAATTTTCAACATTTAATAGGTTTTTATTTTTTAAATATAACACTTTTAATTTAAATGAACTTAAAACTGCAGTCCGTAAGTTTTGCCTCTTTGTTGCCATCTCTGTTTGAAACCTGCATTTGCAGTTATTTGCGGAATTATCATCTTTTTACGTGGGTTGTGCATCGGCACGGCTCCTCAGCGCGGATTAAACTAATGTTGGCTGTCAGTCGCCACACCGGTGTGGATACTGTACTTCAGAATCACACATTCTACATATTGGACCAAAATAAGAATTTTCCACAGAAAATGTCATCTGAACAAGCAAGCCACTTTTGTTCTGACCAACCGAGAAATAAAGCATTACAATAAATCACACTGCCAATTGTTAAATTTGTTCTCAAATTGTTAACGTTAACAACATCAACATTGCATGACTATGTGTATTTAGTGTGTATTAGCATGCCATTACCTGTAGATTTCAATTTCTGTAGCCAGAACCTTTCTGGATTACAATCCACCATCAAAATGATAAGTTTAGTTATTGCAGCTGCTGTGAGAAAAGGCTATAAATGATCCGCTGCTTGCAGCATCCTCACATGCCATATAGCCTACTATATGGGACTCCTTCTTTATGTAAACAGACGTGATGTAAGACGTGATGTGACGAAAGGCTGCATGCTCAAATTTCCTGCAGAAACCCACCAGTACCACCCGAATTAGAAAACATTATTACAAGCTTTGGGAATCGGGCTAAGGTAAGGAGATATTTTTGAACACTGGCTGGTTATGTACTTGCTCAAAAATTGATTTTGGATCATTTTTAACCAAACAATGTTACGAACTGCAGCTTTAAAACAAAATCCATTAAATCCATGAATCCATTGCAATAAATGTTACATTTAGCTCTGCCTTTAATATATCAGGGCTCAACACTACTGATCCAGTCAGGCCGGTTCAGGTTTTTACCTGTCCCTCTAAAATGCAAAGTTATTGTTTTTGTTGTTTTTGACCCATGTAACCTTGTAAACAGTGCTTTAAGATTTTTAGGTAGGTCTAACAGGTAAATTTAAATAATTTCTGTATCTATGCAGTTAAACACTGCACAGTCTGCACTGTATAAATTATAAATTGAATATAGATTAATCCTTAGTAAAGCTACAAAAGAGATTCAGTCAAGAGCAGTGAGTGGATTTCTCTTCGTCTTTTGTTCTTTGATTAACATTAACAACAGACAGCAGCATGTTTATTAAGCTGCTGTCACTTTAAGACATGACGCATGTCTGACAAACATCCTATTTTCTCACAACTCTTTATGTTCATTTAACAACTCATTTAAGACTATGCTTATGAGGATACTCGAGAACAGGAATTTGACACTATTTTGTGTGTTTTTGTCCATGTGTGTGCGTTCGGGTGTTTGTTCACAGAGAGCCGCTTCACAGACAGCACGCCAGTACAGATTTAAGTTCTTTTTTTGCGTATTTTTGCGCTCGAATGGAACAGGAATGCAAGCAAAGGCAACAACTAACAAAGATTGACTAATGGGCTGCTTACACGACACTGTTTTCAATTAAAAATGGAAAACATTTTATGTGTTTTGGCCATTCATTTACACGACAACAGCGTTTTAGTGGCCTGAAAACTCAAACTTTTGAAAACAGGTTTCAAAGTGCAAGTTTTTGAAAATGATACTAATACACAGAACTGTGATCATGACAGTCAGGCATTTTCAGGTATCAATTTTGGCATTGATACCATGGGGAAAAACTGCCACATAGATATTTTGGTAACACATATTTTACAACATATTTTAGAATACTGATCCTTCATTAATGAATAACTACACAGGAACAAATGAGTAATGCATTATTAACAGACTAGTAACTAGTATTAACTAACAAGAAACTCTGATTAATGAATTAGTAAGTAATAGTGCTCAGTTGAAGTTGGTAGTTCACTATTAGATAATCAGTAACTACTATTTCATACCTCCCAGAGAACTACTAAGAACTACTATATACAGATTCATAATTAATGTGAATAATGCATAATGTATAATTAATTCTAAAGTGAAGATCATGGTAACCCATTAGTAATGAAGTATTACCAAATCCTTCAGAAGGAATTACTAATTATTTGGATCAGTACTCTAAAGTTAGAAACTCTAGTAAATACTGAAGTCATTGTAAACTTTTGAGGTTTTTGTAAAGTTTTGGATAGTAATAAATCAAGAGTAACTACATCCTTCTAAAGGAACTACTACTTATTTGAATCAGTATTCTAAAGTGAAGATCATGGTAACCCACTAGTAATTACTTTAGTGTTACCAAATACATCAGCAGGAATTACTGTACAAAACTGTACAAAATTTTACAAAAACCTCAAAAGTTTACAATGACTCCAGTAGTTACTAGAGAGTTATCATGTTTTTCACTTTAGAATACTGATCCAAATAATTAGTAATTCCTTCTGAAGGATTTGGTAATACTTCAGTCATTACTAGTGGGTTACCATGATCTTCACTTTAGAATTAATTATACATTATGTATCATTCATGTTAATTATGAACCTGTTCTTAGTAGTTCTCTGGGAGGTATGAAAAACAGTAGTTACTGATTAGCTAATAGTGAACTACCAACTTCAACTGAGCACTATTACTTACTAGTTCATTAATCAGTTTCTTGTTAGTTAATAGTAGTTACTAGAGTGTTAATAATGCATTACTCATTTGTTTCTGTGTAGTTATTCATTAATGAAGGATCAGTATTCTAAAGTGTTACCAATATTTTTAATGGTATCTCATAATTTGGCAGCAGGTATATTAAACTGCTGTCACTTTAAGACCTGTTTTGATTTTTTCCTCAACTTAAAGCATAACTGATTGTGTGTACATGAATACTCGCCAAGACCGGCACTTTGACATTATTTTGTGTATTTGACTGTTTAAGCACAATAATCAGCGAAAAATAATTATATAGTACTGAGATAAAATAATAAAAATAATACTGAGAGGAATGAATAAAATAATGCGCAATGTTTGCAATCCCACACCGAAATTCAAGCTCTGTAGCAGCCACAATATTCATCTAAAGCAAATGAAACGAGTGAGTGAGGGGAGGTGGGTTTGTGTGTCAAGGTGCTGTCAGAGAAGTGAGAGTGAGAAAGCGCAGCTGGTATCGTATATCTATTCTGCAGAAAAGAGTACTGGGAGTATTTCAGATATTTCAGTATCGATATGTATCGACATTTTCAACATTTTGTCAATACTACATTGCACTTAGTTTATTATTTCAGATGCCTTTTTAAAAGACTACAAATTAAAAATGTATATATATAAATATAGCAACTGCATTACACGCCACTGCTGAAATCCACCCACATTTGGCGTGTTGGCGTGCACACAATATCATCCTAAATATACTAAATATCAAACATGTGGACTATTTTAACTATGACTTTGCTACCTTTCTGGGCCTTGAAAAGTGCAATGACGTTGCTGCCTATGTGCGGTTCAGGCCATTTGCATTCCGCGATGGTCTGCACACAGTCCATGTGATGTCATTTTTGCCATCAGGAGGGTCCCTTGATGTCCACAGTGCACATACAACTGCGCATGTGTATGTGACACTATCCACTAGATAGACAAACTAATATTTCACGTGAAGGCTGCAGAATTTATGCCTACACAGACAAAAGTAAGTTCTATCTAGGCTCTGTCCCGGTTTGGTTTGCAATTCATTAATCTGGTTGTTTGAGATGAAATATAGTTGCAATAAATGCGTTAAGATATTAGGAATATTATTCTGTTGTGCATAACTGAGGAACAACTGATGATGGCACAGTTTAATTTTTTGTTGACCAATCAGCGGAAAGGGGTGTTTCATTCCACATATAGACATAGAATATTTAAGCTGTATATCCATTTTCTACCCCTGATGCTGAATTCTCAATTTTCTGCTTTCAGTATTAAGTCAAAAAACATTGATCGGAAGATACCCTGACGGTATAGCGCTTTTCCAAATAAATATTGTTTCAAAGTACCTTTACAGAAAATGTTTGTTTAACTGTTACAATTTATGAAGTATTCTGTTATCAGTCAGAGATGAGCGATCTCTGTCAGAGAGCAGCCCCAGACATCATTGAGCTCCTCGTATCGCCAGCAACAAAAAGAGAGTGTTGCTAAGCAAGCCCCGCCTCAAAGATCTTGGGGCCCCTAAGCAGCACTCTTGCCCGAAGCCTCCGTCACAGAAAACGGATCTGAGGACCGTTCTTCTGGTGAAGAAAGCTTTGGGAAAGAGGTCCTAACACCAGCCTTAGGCCTCTGAGGGCTGTCCTCCCTGGAGGGGAGCGACAGAGTTTTACTCCACCGCGGAGCCCTCAGGAAATCGATGTTTGTATCCAGCCGTCCAGTACGCTTCGGGACACATCAATTTCCACGCTGCAGTGTCTGCCCGAAAAGCTTGTGGCCATGTAGTGCTCGTGTCCGCACATCGAAAGTCAATTTCAGTTATTTATTTTCGGTTAGGATACTGAAGTCAACATAAACAAAACACCTGAATTTGGCCTCGAGTGGCTGATTCCCCTAGTAGATTTTCTCAAAGCATGGAAAGGTCTTCTGAATGTATTTCAGTGGGTCCTGCATACTGTCGAAAAAGGGTACAGACTACAGTTTCGGGTCTCTCCTCCTGAAATTCAACAAGGTGGTATGGACTTCCATAGACCCAGAGCAGGATCGGGTGCTTTCATCCTCCACCACATGTGTCGGCAGAAGAAGAGAGACTTAAGTGGGCATTTTGTTCCCCAAAGTGTCGTCAAGACGACGCAGCGCAAGTTCCCTCGAAAGGAAACGTCTCAGGTTATGACGTCTCAGGTTATGACGTCTCAGGTTATAACCCTTGTTCCCTGAGAAGGGAATGACATATGCTGCATCCCTTTGCCATACCTTTGTATGCCTGAGAGCAACTTCCTTCGACCTTTTAGAAGCTGACGCTATTGTCCGGCATCTCTTTAGCTTCCGTGTACGTGTCACATGCCACGTCACTGAGTACGTCATGATGCAGCACCCATCAGGATTGGTCTAATTTCACATGTGCTTCAGACGCTTGCACGCCGAAGGCGTTCCCCAAAGTGTAGTCAAGACGACATAGTGTTTTGTTCCTTTCTCAGTGAACAAGGGTTACAGTCATAATCTTTGACGTTTTTTCTGTATGGACCAAACAATTAAAGCTGGTGTTCCGTGGAAGAATACGTGAGAAATGGAAAGATGGCTCATTTTGCATTTTGTTTAACAAGTGGAAAACGAGATTTTGGCTCAGTATCTTTTTTTTTTTTTTTTTTTTTTGTATGTATGTAGTCCGATTATACTGTAGAATGGATGACTCTTATGAGATTATATACACATTATGTCAAATATTTGCAAAAAAATGTATCTAAATGTATCAGTATATCACTATATAAAGTACTCATACATACATAATTAATAATAAATTCAATTAAATAGATGAATTTATAAATAGTGTGGGGTAAGGCAGGGTAAGGGGGATTTATACATCATCCTTATAATTGCAAATGAGCTATACAAACATGCTCCTCCCACTATTTTATGGATTGTATGAGTTCATAGACCTAGAGTAAGGATACAGATGTATAAAAGGTGGCATATTTTGAGAAGAGGCTCAACTGAGATTTGTTTTGAGAGCTCATAGACCTGCAGGCATTCTCCCTCACCATCTGAAGTGATTTAATGCGGTGCCCCTATCTCAACTATCTTTAGTAGAATGCTGTAGCGTGAGGAGACTCTCTGCTCCCACTACTCTGACTTTAGGTGCACATCACTCAGCTGCCAGCAGATAAGACAGCCATCCGCTCCTGGAGCCTCCTACTGGAGCTGCCTCATTTCCACAGCAACCTTCTCTGATGTGCTCACTCATCTAAAGATTTTTCTGCCTCCTTCTTTCTTCAGTGTACTTGACTCTTTTCTTCCCTCCATTCCCATCTCTTTTACCATCCTGTCCAGACACAATGCTGCACATTTCCTTTGGAGTGTTTGACAGTGCAGTCTGGAGGCAAAAAGGCATTGGCTGCATAGCCACACATTCTGGTAGGCAGAAAATGTGTTGGCTGAAGCACAAATAACAGCACTTGGGGTTAATGATGACTTGTGCAGTCTTCCTGTCCGAATGAGGTGGAAACCTGCAGTGAGCGAAGTTAATAGCTGGAAGAAGGCACTGTCCTTTCTCCTCCTCCTTTACATGTCCAAACAGAGAGAAAGAGAGAGAGGAAATGAAACATGAGTGAGAAAGGGATAATATGTAAAAGAAAAGAAAAAAGGGGGGTTTTAAAACTTTTTTTGAAAAATACATCTTGATAGTACCCTCAAAGTTAATGGCAGTCTGGACTAAAAACAGTGGTGGCAACATTTTGGCTCTGGCAACGGACAACAGTAATTATTCATAGTGAGAGTGATGGCTTCCAGGGGTTGAAGATTGATTATGTTTGATATGCGATTTTGTGTAATCTGTCTCTGGCTGGGACCCATCCAAATTGGCCGAATCTGGAAAAAGAAGTGTCTTCCCAAAGGGGAGAGAGAAAATGAGAGCGGAAGTGTAGCTGGTATTCCTGCACAATGTCTATCTTTAATCAATTTCAGTCAATGAGTTTTAGCTTGTAAAGAACTGATAGCCTTACACAATCATTACACTTTTAATAAATTGAAACATGCAGTGAAGATATGAGTAAGATATACAATAATTGTTCTGTATGGTGCAAATTACGTTCAAACATCATTTCACATGAAAAATAAAAAAAATAAAGGGAAGGAAAAAATAAAATAATAGCAGAAGTACATACAGAATAGCAACCATAAACCAAAAAGCAACAACCACAAAAATATATAGAAGTAAATAAATAAATAAATACATATATACATACACCATAATGATAGTAAAATAAATAAATAAAGGACCATAAAAAGCTTGGTCATCCGAAAACATATCACAGGTGTAGAAAGAAGATTCTTTACTGCCAGATGATATAGAGACTCAGGTGTTTAAAAGCATTTCACTTTCCTACACAATCTAGGAAAGGACCCCAAATTTTCATTGTGTCTGATTTTTTTCTAGTTTAATGAAATGAAAAATATCTTTAATCCATAAGGAATGAGTAGAGGGTGTAGGCGATTTCCAGTTTAGTAAAATTAGACGCCTTGCCAGCAGTGTGACAAAAGCTACAAAGTCTTATATTTAGGCATGTCTAGCAAAAAAGAGAGAGAACCAATTAAGCTGTGACAGCCAAAGGTTTAACATGAATTTCAAGAACTTCGGATAATGTTTTAAAGATCAGATTTTAAAAATATAATAAGAACTAGGTCCTGGAGGCTGTGTTGATGTCATGGTAAATACCACAGGTCTGTAATACTGTGGTTGGGGATCTTATTATAGTAGAAACTTTCTGTCTGACTTTCATGTAGGCTTTCATGTCTGACTTGATCAAGATTTGTTAAGAGGGTATGGGTAATTAGACAGATCATGCAAACACATACAGTATGCATATGCACACAAGGGTTGTGCAGCATTCAAAATTGAATTGAGAATGCCCTTTAAATTCCAATTCAATTCCTGAATTTCACTTGAACAAAAATTGAGGTAAACAAGTGATTTAAATGTGCATGTAAGGAAGCATAATTACATATTAAAATTCAAGTCAATTCATATAACTGCCATTTTTTAATAAAAAGCAATTTTTTTTAAGATTAATTGAATTGACTTGACACTTTAAAAAAAGAAGCTAATACATTTTTTTTTCTTATATAATCTGTTTCTTATGTAATATCTTCCTCGACTCAAAACAGATATCATATTAGTGGTCATCTGCACATGGAATACCATTCAGCCAAAGTGGTGACATGTCTGTGGGAAACAGAAGTGACCCCAAGACAGAACCTTGAGGAACACTATGTCTAATGCATGATTAGTGGGTGTGGCAATTTATGCAATGGACAGATTTAAAATAGATGCAGAATTCCAATTTGAATATAAATGCTAGGAAGTAGAATAATAATTAAAAAAAAAAAAAAAAAAAAAGACATCCAATTCAATTTACGCATATAACTGTTATTTTTGTGTTATTTATGAAATTTCCACATGCTCTACACTTAACCACAATGGTAATGCCCTGAAAACACCAACATAACAAAAACTATTTTAACAAATACCATAATAATAGAATATTAAACATTAACATGTCTCCCCTTTTTCTTGTCTTGCCAATGCATAAAGTAACACTTTATTTTAGCATTTACTTTCCCTATCCAGTTCCATCCAAAACATGATGGGAAGTGGAAATCATGTTCCCAGTTTCTACAATACTACACAATAAACACAACAAAAATCATGTAGCCCCACAAGGTAATTCAAATGGATCAAGTAAATTTGTTCAAAGTTGTGACAACATCTTGTAAGAACTTTGTTGGATTAACTTGTTCTATTTAAGTAACTGAATAAGCAGCATTTTTATTTAAATAAAAATTCAGTAAATTCCTCTTCCTGTCATTCTATTTTAAATTCCAGTTCATCTTTCTGTTAGGTGCGTTTAATTCATGAATTAAATGTTGAGCTTCTTGTAAAACATACTCTAATAATCTTTATTTAGAACTTTTTCTGTGTACAAAGTTGCATTAACAAAGAGATGGATTTAATAAATGACTGAAACATTATCTAAAGCAAAAGGAAAGATAACCTCGATCAGTGGAGGAAAAACAGAAAACAAGAAAATAAAGAGCAAGAGTGCACAGGGTTTTCTCAAGAGGCAGAAAAACTGGCAGAAAGTGGTTGTAAAATAGCTCATCACCCTTTCTGGGGCGCCCTCTGAATTAACACCAAAAAACTGTGGTGTGACCAGCCCTGGACTGAGCCTAATCAAAATCTAGAGGTTCTGTAAGTGAGAGCGAGTCTGGTCACGGCACGCCTGAGAAAGAGAGCGAGAAAGAGAGGAGTGAAAGACATGGAGTGGACAGTACCCTAGAGATACACTTCTCTCTCGTCTTGTCATGATGCAGCATGGTGGCTCTCTCTCAGTTGTCAGCTCTGTGGCCAGCCCTATTTACACATTTATACACACCTGCTTATTTATTTATTTACTGCCATGACAGAGAGCCACTCAACCGGCTACTCTACACACATACACACTCATCACAGCTTTTTAAAATGCCGGAGCAAAGCAAGAAGGTCTTACAGCGCTGTGGGATGAAAAACAGGGTGGCGGGTGCATTCAAGAGGCTAACAGTTTTAATGGGTGGCAGGCAGGAGAAGAGTAAAGAGTGGTTGAATTATTCAGTCATGTCTCTGGTGAAAGGGACTGTGGTCTCTTCTGCAGCTCTGCAAGTCCTGTTTCCAGAACAAGAGAGAATAAGGAGACAAAGGGAGGGAGGGAAGGTACAAATGGGCCAAAACTGTGTGCGCAAGACACTTTATAGTAACAACAAAGAAAAGAAAGAATCAGGCACACGCACACACACACAAATGTTGGGTTTTCATGGGGGACATAGACATAATGATTTTTTTACTGTACAAACTGCATGTTCTAACTCTAAAGCTACCCATCACAGAAAACTTTTTGCATTTTTAGATTTGATTTGGATTCTGATTTATAAGCTGTTTTCCTCATGGGGACCAAAAAATGTCCCCAAAAGGACGCACACACACATGCACACACACACTTTGGCACATCATTTATTAAGGATCAATGTTTACTTTAATTTCATTCAACACTTAAACAAGAGAGAGCAAAACTTAGATTCACAAATGTTCTTTTTCCTCAAGAAAACATAGCACCTCTGCCTTATTTTCAGAAGTGATTCCTGGCAGACTTTTGCTCATCAGTACTGTATTGCACGCAGGCCCTTGTTTCTTGATTGTTAACATTCATGTTCTACGACAGCTTGCGGCATCAATAAATGTCCCCTGGCTAATGGGACACACATGTTTTTGCTTCCTCTCAGAGCTCGGGCAGTCGAATCAGATGACAGACAGCTTTATGGATCTTCCTTCACGAGGTCATTACATTATCAAAAGCATGTAGGGAGAATAATGTTGGATGTACTATGGACATTATGGCATGATAGTCAGTGCATATTATTTAATTTGAGTTGGTCTTTGAATTTTTCTTTCTTTCCATTTGTCTTTGTGGCCCATACCATTTTTTTTAGGAAAACCCCTATGTGCACCATGAAGTGGACTGGTCCATGTGTCAAAGAGGAGTAATTGATGACAGGCGTGTGAGAGAGTAAACCTAATCAGGAGCTCCAGGGACATGCACCAGTGATTCTTATATGCAGAATAGGAAAGCTTCACAATTTGTGACTATCTCTTTCTGACTATCTGTCTGTGGTTGCTTCCTTTTCTAAGTTTCAAGACTGGAGGCTTCTATTTGGATGTTGTGTTGAAAGAAAGAAAGAAAGAAAGAAAGGAAAAGAAAGAAAGAAAGAAAGCCTATTTCTTTTTAGAACTAAGGCTTTATTGAGGATGTGACTTTGCTAGCTAAATTTTAATAATTATCTTTGAAATAAAAAAAAGTTTTAAATCAAATGTGCATACTAAAAATGTTTGAATAAAAATGGTTTCTTTTGTAATCTTTTACAATTGTTTTTTTCAACATTTTCCAAAATGGTAGCATGTCTTTGGAAAACAGTAGACCTGCAGACCTGCAGCTTAGCGAACGAGTCAGTGCACGAGAATAAAAACGAAACTGTTGAAAGTGAGCAGAAGTCAAGATGGTACAGACCTAAGACTGATATAATTTTACGTCATCTTACCTGAGCATTCGAATGCACAAATATTTTCATAATAACATGAGCCGACTGGAATTAAGAGAGTGTTCAGGTAAGCAAGCGCTGCTTTGTTTATGGTATGTATATCTGCAGTCCTAGTTTCGGTTCTCCTTTTTGAATGTCGCAAATAGACTATTGATACCTGCTGAAATAGACAGATATTTACTTACACGCAGGCGCAGAACGCACATGCTGGTTGACAGTCGCCTTTAGTCCTTTTGGTGTGTTCAAGTGCAGCTTTTTGGCTGAGACGCAGCCAACAAGAGGCAACAAAACGGTCGGCTTTCGTCGCCACTAGTTTAATAACTTTGACATCGGCTTGGTGTGTCCTGAGCTTAAGGCAGAAACTTAAGGGGGGAAAATTGTCTAATGACTGATGTATGATTGGTTGTGGGTGGGTGAATTTATACAATGGCCATGGCAAATGATATTAGGGAAGGTAGGGGTTACCTTCTCTTATTGATAGTAGTAGGGTCTTCTCATCTTAATTATTGAATACTCTGTATTTTATGGCATTTAACACCTTTTTTTTCACGTTTCGTCAAAGACAGTTTTTTTTTTTTGAGAATTGATTTCATTTGTTTACTTGTATAGAACAAACTCTCTGGTAATATATATATATATATATATAAATTATTTTTTTTTTTGTCTGCTCTTTGGGCAGGTCTGGTAAACATGCCACTGTGCTTGTGCAGTGCCAAGCAAATTCTGTGCCAAATTATTCTGTGCCTCCACAATAGAAATTTTGATTTTTTTCCCCAAAAGCTTTTATCTATTAAAGATAAATAAGAGTTTGTGTTTTGTGTGTGTGTGTGTGTGTGTGTGCTTGTAATTAGATAAAATACTGGAACTGCATGGAAAACATACACAATTTATAATGTACTTGGCCAAAGAGTGCCATGATCTGTAAACAGGTGAGTTTGACCTCTGGTGTTTAGGTGGAATACTTGAAGATATGAGTATTATCTTCACTCTGCCAGTGACAACTTTAACAAAAGAAAATACATGTTTTTTAATATTATTTAATATAGGGTGAGTTTGGAATATAATACTATTCTTACTATTTCTACCATATATTTTATGACATAAATAGTAAAAGTGGAATGCTAGTGTGCTATTTCAAATTCAGACAATTTTTGTTTATTGGCTTTTAGCTTTCCAAAAAAAAAAAAAAAAATTGGATCATTGGATATTTGATTTATGAAGCTGCAATTGACCTGTTACTTCCTGGTTGTCGTTAAGCCAGCTTGGGTATTTCCGGTGAACTGTTAGCTGATCATTCTGTACTTGCTGTACATGGACATAAAACCATCAATGGTAGACTTTTTAATGTTGTATTTATATTTTAATGCAGTTATCACACTTGCCTAATTTGCCAATAAATCAGTTTTATTGATTGCAACAAAAATATGCAATAATAAATGCAGTGTCTGTAATTAGACACACACACGCACACATTTTTTTTTTAGCACTTCATTACTTTTAATGTGATGACCACAAACATTATTTATTCATTCTGAGATTGTACCCATTTGTAAAACCGAATGTTTCAGAGTAGCATTTGTGCATATATATCCATTTCCTGTAGTAGCTTTTCACTCTGTTTCGCTTTTGAATAAATATTAAACATAAAATCACTAGGTTTAAAAATACATTTTGTTAAGGTGAAGTATGAAGTACTAACAAAATCTCATGAAAAACAATAACTTTTCTTCTGAATGAATTACACAGAAAGTGAGCACCGTGCCTTCCCTTTGTATGAAGCTGTCAGTGCAGCGCAAGCTCAATAATTTTGGCACACTTGTGAAAACTCACATTTTATTCAATGAGTCTTACTAAAGTGCACAATAAATCTTTAATTGGTGACGTTTTTTTCACACAAAAGTGTGAAAGCTGATGGTCGAATTGAATTTAGCCCGAGGAGGAACACTGAGGTATGTCTTTATTTATTTATTTATTTATTTATTTTTAAGTCGTCTTACGTTTGAATAACTAAAATAATGCTGGGTCTGACTATTTACAGGACTATATTCTGATTATAAAATAAGTATTACACTATTGATGCTCAACACACCAGCAAGTGATATTTCACTGGACGTTTTCCATCTGGCTTATATAATTGCGGAAGTTCTAAAGAACGCTCTGTGCATAAAGTCTGTGCATATACTCTGTGGATAGATTTTTCATGGTGGAATACGGTAAGGGATGGGCACGCAACCTATCTATATCTAAATATCTATAGATATAGATATTTCACATCCAATTTTCACAGAGCTGTTTATGTTCATGAGCAATAACCGACTGTATTTACATGAGATACTTCACATGATAGGCATTTTGACAACTGTGTCTGTATTTGACCAATCAGGCGCAAAGAGAACTGAATTCGGGATTGCGTGCTGTCTGAAGAGCGCTAGCTGTGTGTGTCATTCAGAGTGTATAATAACTGTATAATAACTGTACAACTTACTGTATGATACCATGATAAACTCTTTTTGAAGATCCTCGTTAAATGTACACACAGGCTTCTTTGACATCTTCCCATTTGACTTGATCTCCTCCGTGGTCACTATCCTATTATTAACTTCAACGAATTGTGATTGGATGGTAATTTTGTTCTTCATACAGTACTATGACTTCCACTCTCTTTTATGATCACCTTGAAATAAAGACAATTTAGGAAAGAAGAAATACGGGACAAAACATGATTTTTTAATAATAAGTTGGGACACTAAAAATAGAGCTGAAATATGGGAATGTACCGGGAAAAACAGGACGTCTGGTCACACTAGATCTGAACCGCGCGCAAGCATATTTGATCCCTAAAGTCTGGTTTATTTGACTAGTGTGATCGCTCTGAACCGTGCCCTGGCCCGCTTGAAGAAGTGGCCTCAGGGGCGGTTTGATCGGGCGTGGTACACAGTGTGATCGCTAACCATGTCGGAGCATGGAACAGCTTCTACTTTTTTGTGCGCTACTGTCATCATTACGACAGCAAACATCTTTTATTACTACTTGGATAGTATACTTCTCTATTAATTTCATTAATTTGAGTATATTTAGATTTATAACAGGTCTGGTTCTCATCTTATTGATGAACAGGAATTGTATTGAATTGTATTGAATTCTATTAAAACCGGAATTGAATTCCTCTATTAATGCCAGCTGCCTCCATAATAATCTTCTGATACATGCAGCACAATCACGTGAAAATCGTTGTACAGCATAAATGATAAATCTATTAGGCCAAATCTATTAGCGAAAATACTTTTCTTCCTGTTTTCTTCAAAACAAAATGTAGCATTATAAATGAAGTAAGCATGCTCTGGCATGGAACGTTAAGTTCAGTGTGAGTGCAGGGCAGCGGGGAGTGAGGAGGGGGGACAATCGTGCCAGGGCATGGTACAAGGCAACCGTGCCTAGTGTGAGTACGCCCTAAGGCTACTTTCACACTGTCAGGCAATGACGTTGCGTTGGTAGGTGTACGCCAAAAACAACAACAACCGCAACATGGAGGGGTTTGCAATACGACAATGTGTAGCTGCCGCATGCTGGACTACTGCGTCTTATAAGGCATTGGCCGAAATGTAGGAATCTAGTATGCATGGCTTTATTCTGTGCTGTCGTCTTTGAAGGTTTCAAAACATGTCTCCGTTATATTGAAAAAAACAAATACCTTTAATGCATTCTTGCTGTTCATTTACGTGTTTAGTCTATAGGTTTGCGCGTTTGAGTGTGTATGTGCGCAGATACTTGGTCTTTTTTTTTTTTAAAAAAGTGATATTTGGCAAATTACTTGTCTGGTCCACATAATACAGAAAAATTAGTTTTTTCCGCGGATCTACGTGAACTGGAATAAGAAAGAAAGTCACAGCCTAAACCATGCAAAATCCGATCAGAGCAGTCAGACTGAAACAGGTTTCCAGAAATGCAATTTGAATAGGATTTCAAACCACATATGAATGTAACTTGAAACAGATTTGTAAAAATTGCATTTCTTGTGATTTTTGGCCATTCACACTTGCTAAATCTGATATGATTTCAATCGGGGAAGCACAAAAATCTGATTTGGACTGACAGTATGAACGTAGGTATGGATGTTGTCAAGAAGACACATGATCAGTGATGTGGTGAGTTACCAGAAGGAATTACAGTGCAAAAATCCCACATCTCCTTGGTTTGCAATTCAAAAGATTAAAAATTAAAGACAATATATTATAAATTACAGTATGCTTTTTTTTTCAGTCTCTCTATACATACACAATCCAAAGGAATGTTAGATCAGAGAAAACTAAACATGCTGCATTAAATTACTCAAAGAATGAAACTCAAAAGGCCACTTACTAATTAAAGCAGTCCTTATCAATTCTATTCTATTTTGAGATAGTGACATTGGGAATCAGCAGTATAGACAGGTTTACAAACTAGATGACGCTTCGCAAGTTGGTTGAGTCTGGAGAGGCTAAGCTGAGAGGAGGTCAGGGGCCAAGAAACAGATAAAAAAAAAAGTGACAGGAAAAGAGTGGACACAAGAAAACCCCTTCTTTTTAACACTGATGGAGTTCAAGCATCTCTCTTCACCTCAGTCAGCAGAGGTGATGTGAGACAAATGGGGTACACTTCCCAAAAGCATTGTTAGCCAACTATGGTCATAAATTTCCATTGTTACTTTCATAGTTCAACGATTTGGAGATCGAAACCATAGTTCCTATAAACATTTGCAAACAGCATCGCAAACTTGCATGGTTGGAACTACAGCTCTTGAGCTGTGGTTATAAGCATGGTTTCTTATTTAATGACGTGGACTTAAAGGGTTAGTTCACCCAAAAATGAAAATTCAGTCATTAATTACTCACCCTCATGTTGTTCAACACCCGTAAGACCTTAGTTCATATTCGGAAAACAAATTAAGATATTTTTTTTTTTATAAAATCCGATGGCTCAGTGAGAGCAAGATAATTAACACTTTCACATGCCAGCTCGTGTGACTACAGTGGTTCAACCTTAATGTTATGAAGCGACGAGAATACTTTTTGTGCGTCAAAAAACAAAAAAACAAAACAAAAAAACGACTTCATTAAAGCTTTATGAATCTTTTGTTTCGAATCAGTGGTTGGGTGCATGTATCGAACTGCCAAATTCACGCCCCCCAGTGGTGAACCATTGAAATTTCAAAAAACTTATGACATAACAAAGCCCCGTTTACTGAAATCACGTGACTTTGGCAGTTTGATACACGCTCCGAACCACTGATTCGAAACAACAACAACAAAAAAAGCTTTGTAAAGGTTCAAAGCTTTATACAGCAGTGCTTCGAAATCGCCCATCACTAGATATTGTTGAATAAAGTCATTATTTATTTATTTATTTGTTTATTTATTTTTGGCACACAAAAAGTATTCTCGTCACTTCATAACATTAAGGTTGAACCACTGTAGTCACAACTGTTTTAAATATGATCTGAAAGTGTTAATTATCTTGCTGGCAATGCAGGCCTCACTGAGCTATCGGATTTTATAAAAAAAATCTTAATTTGTGGTCTGAAGATGAACAAAGGTCTTACGGGTGAGAAACGACATGAGGGTGAGTAATTAATGACAGAATTTTCATTTTTGGGTGAACTAACCCTTTAAATAGATGATGCTCTTGGGCACAATAAGCAACCTAACATTCAGTACATTCTATATATTTCATTCTATTTGAATATATATCCATTTGAATCAGTGCCGGTTTTAAAGAGTGCGCAAGGGAACTCTGGAGTATGATGTATGAGGGAACCCGCAAAAATGACATGGAACAAAAACAGTGAAGTATAGTCATTAAGTGCCATGTTCGTTACAGCAGCATCTCGGAGATCTCAAATAGATTAATTAGCAGAAGTTATTACTCCACCTGCGTGTAATGACAGTCTTATATTGTTGAACCAATGTGGTGTGGTGTGACCATGTTACTAGGTTTTGGGTAACAGTCATGACTAGTTAGTTAGTTTCTCCAAAGATGTATAGTACTATGGTAGGATAATCAGCAAGTTACATTGTTGTAGGGGAAACACATTCCAGGGCTGTGTTTCTTGAAAGCATTGTGAGATAAGTTGGTGGTAATGTTTCTACCATCTACTTAGGCTTACAATGCTTTTGGGAAACGCAGCCTAGGGCAACTGTAATGCTGCTAATTGTGTGATGGGTGGCAATGGGTAATACAGTCACTGCAATTGACAGTTCACCATGAGTAGAAGTGAGGCAGGTTGAAGGTTATTTTCTATTTAACCACTTTAAAATGTTACATCCACATGCTCTATGAGTGATTAGAAAGAGAAATGTTAATCATGCTTTTAAGTAGGTCAACATGAGAATGTTTTTTTGCTCTTGCTGGTCACAATGGTACGTGGAATACTGAGTGATTGCACTATTGATGGCATTTGGATCACGTGTGGCTCTTGAGTTCAGGGGACATTCACTTTCTCTCTCGTTCTCTACACAAGTGAAAGGTTGTTTATTCATGGTGTCTTATGATGTCTTGTGGCCCTTTTGCGTCTTCCAGCAGAACAGAACAGTGACAGTTCTATCTGGCTGCTATCTGATCGACACACTGTCTTCAAGTCACATGAAGAGTGCACTAATATCCCACTCGTTCATTCACTTGAGTGTACTGTATGTGTGTGTAAGACAGGATGGCCACTAAGTAAGGTATTTTCTCCATCCTCCTCATCTCTTCACAGACATTGTTTATTTAACAGGTTTACCTCTCTATCTTAAGTGAGCTGGACACTTTTCCACTGTGGATTAAAAGTGAGATGAGAAAATGGCACTATGGCAATTGTTTTTAAAGTGAACCCTAATTTTAATAGGGGCTCAGAGAAGCGAAGACTTTCCAAAGCGTAGAGAAAACCTTATCTCAGCCATTAGATGGGCATCATTGTGCAGGGGAGAGATTAGAATCACTCAGTTTAGACTCACACTCACTTCCTGTGAACAGAAAACTGCTGTCCTCATTCTCTAAAAAAGCATGTCTTGATCTTTTTATTTTTTTCATTCTTTATTCTTAATTTTTCTTTTCATCTTGGCCAAAACAGGCCAAAAACTGGAACACAATACAAAATTCAAGACTGTATTTTGTCAGAAAAAAACAAACAAACAAACAAACAAAAATCCATATCTTTTTGATGTCTGAGCTGAACATCAAATCAGATTATTATTAGGTAACTAACATAGATTACATCGATATCAATTTGAATTAAATTATACATTGCACACCTAAAGACAGAGAATGTAAGAAAAAATCTAAAATCAAATTAAATAAAACTAAATAATTTAAATCATTTTAAATAATAATTTAAAAAATAAAATACAGCACCATAAAAATCATTACATTTACATGTATGCAGTTGACAGGTGCGTTTTCACTGAAGTGACTTACATTGCATTCAAGGTTTACATTTTATCAGTTCATTCCCTAGGTATCAAACCCATGACCTTGAGTTTGCTTGTACCATCCTCTACAGGAACAAAATCATCATGTCACCTCATGAATAATTAATTAGGGTTTACTTTGCCATTCACTTGTCAGATAACGATTTTTTCTCTCTCTGTTGTTTACCAGCTTTCCCTCAGCGCAGGCAAAGTTTATTATCACTGTCAAGTCATTTGCAAACAAACATTACGTCCACTTTTCACCACTTCTTACTTCCTTAAAAACTATATGGAGGACCCTTGAGAAATAAAGACACCTTTTAAGACATCTGTAAAACTGTCACAGACCGCAAAGCAAAAACCGCCATGGGTCACTAAGAAAAAGTCAATGCCCTCTGTGCTGCCGCAGTGCCACAGCCCCAGGACTCCCAGCATGCTCTCTTCTCTTTTACTCTAATGAGTTGCAACACAGATAATGTGGCTGATGATCTTTCATTGATTTGGCTATCACTTGCTTGTCTGGTAATTGATCCGTAGCTGAGCCTCTAGTTAATTATATCAGCTTCGACATGGCCCTAGTCTTGGGGGAATTTGAAGTCTTGCAGAATAATAGTTTTAATAAAGGAGTCCATTACTGTGGCTCTCTGCTTTCCTTGACTACCGCTACTGCTGCTGCCACTGACAGGATCTGGGCTCACCCCGAGAGAGAGAATGAGGACAGGACAAACTGAAAGAAAAGGATGGGGACGGCAAGCAAAAAGGCAAGGGATATTGGCAGAGTCCTCTCAAACCTCTCACAAATAACAACGGTTAATAGGGAGGTCAGAAGCTGAGCTGCCAGCTTGACTTGAAACACTTGGTAGCACTTGAAAAATCAAGAGACTAGCACATTCAAGAGAGAAAGAAGACTGAAGAGGGGAAGAGAATCTGAGATGAGAGATGTGATCATAGAGGCTAAATAAAGAACAACTGGTAACACTTTATTTGAGGGTCTTTTAACTAGTTGCTTATTAGCATGCACATTAATAAAATATTGGCTATTTATTAGTACTTATTAAGCACATATTAACGTCTTATTCTGCATGACCTTATTCTACATTCTTAATCCTACCAAATACCTAAACTTAACAACTACATAACTAACTATTAATAAGCAGTAAATTAGGATTTTATTGAGGGAAAAGTCATAGTTAATGGTTTATATGTGTTCCCTATACTAAAGTGTTACCGAAAAATTTCCTTGGGATTTTGAGTTATTGATAATGCAAATGGGAGAATTTATTTACTTATTTATTTATTTTATGTTTTTTAAAAGACATGCCTTTGCTGTTTTCAGAAAGAACAGTTCATGGCAATTTAGAACTGAGCAAGAAAAAGTCTGAGAGAACAGATGAAATGGAGGGGACAAGTGTGTGACAATGGGCTCTAAGCATCTCTCATTAGTGTCAATTTGCTTGTAAAGATGTACGGTCTTTACATCTTTGGTTACTGCGGAGGCACTCAATGCTTGAGAGAGAGAGAGAGAGAGAGAGAGAGAGAGAGAGAGGGAAAGGGGGTGAGGAAAAGAAACAATACGGCATATTAAGTTCTCATTGCGGCTGCCACCATTCCTCTTGCCTTTTTCATTCAATCTAAAAGAAGAAGAAGACGACACTAGATTTGATCAGACAAAATGCTGTGCAGATTACTCAGGTAAAGGTTAGCCAGAGCTGTCATTAGTGCTGTACAGAGGCTTTTAACGGACAGTAACAGCTGTCTCCTTCAAATTGCCACAAAATTTCAAGTGGCTTTCTACATATACCAGAAGCCATTTAATGTAGCGAAAAGGGAGAAAAGTTAATTCCCTTTCTTTCTGTCTCATAGAAGGGAGATCACGGTGACATCTTCTTCAGACATACTTGCATTGTCAAAGACTATAATTTTAACAGCTGACGTGAGGAGAAGTGCTGGAAGAAAAAAAAGTATGAGGAAAAACACGCAATAATAACAAAAAATAGCTTCATTACACAACACATTTCTCATGTAAAATGTTTTGGCATGTACAATGAGAGAGAGATGCCGCCACTTATTGTAAGTGCATATGTTAGGGCTTTCTTTCTCTTCCCCACCTTTGTGAGACTGTCTGCTGCGGGGACCAATTTGGCAAAAATGGAGCCTCTTCCTCATTTTTTTCTTAATTAAAATCTGAAAGCATCCACTCGAGGTTTCCCTGTGTGTGTGTGTGTGTGTGTGTGTTTGTGAGTGGGAGAGTATGTATGATTATGTGCTCTGCCGCACTACTCCACAAGACGGTGTGTGTGTGCACGCATTCACAGGGGGAGTTGGGGGGTGGGGGGGAATGATTGCATAGAACCATTAGCTAGAGCTGTTTAATACAAGGGGAGAGAAAAACAGACAAAGGAATCAGACTTTGTAATAAAATCAAATGGTTGTGTGCCCACCTTAAAATACCTGGCTCTAGTGTCGTTTTAGTGACACATTCTGCTTTAATTCCAGCTAGTGTGAAAGTAAACCTGAAGACACAATGCATATTAGAAATAATTATTTATTTATTATTTATTATTATTTTTTAAAATAATTTTTACACATTGTCTCTGTGTTTACTGGCTGTCAAAAATAAAAACGAAATAAAGAAAAATAAATAAAGTGCAATTGGAAGGCTCAGAAACGTCTTTTCGTTTAGCATTAAGGTTATTATAGAAGTTGGAGCTTGTCCAATTGTATTGACAAATGCATTATTTGCTTGGAATAGTTGTGTGGATGGGCCAGTTCTGTGTGTGTGTGTATGTGTGTGTGTGAGTGAGTGCATGTATTAGAGAGTGGCTCAATCCCACTGAGGTCTGGAGTGAAGAAGCATCAGGCATGGAGAGCTGGTAATAAGACAGGGACAACCCTTTCCCCTCCTGCTCTCTCTCTCTCTCTCTCCTCTCAGTGGGAAAGCAGATCAGTGGAGGAGAGAGAGAGCCGTGTCATTGAGTGCCAGCAAGAAGAGAGGAGCAGTTAACTCAGACGTGCTGCGGCCCGACACACACATGCTCTACCTCACAACAACACACATGTACTCACGGCTGCACGCACATGCACACTGACACAGCGCTAGCTGGAGTTAGTCTGGAAACAGAGGACAGGCATCTCTGAAGGCGAGAAGGGGCCTGAAGAAAGAAAGAGAGGGAAGGAGAAAGAGAAAGAGAGAGAGTAAGGAGGGGCTGCTTTGGAACTGACACACTCCAACACCTGATCTCCACACAGCTGGGAGGAAAACCACGCTGGACACGCTGGTGAGAAAGGGCACCTTTTGGGGAGAAGGGAGGGACGATTTGTCTTCTGCTCTTGGAAAAATAGTTTTAAAGTCATTTTGGTTGTTTTCTTTTTGAGCGAAACTTTTTAAGAGAACTATTACAGTGATAAAATAGTTGATTACAAGAGCGTGGAGTGTATTAGTGCAAAAAAATAAGTGGTGTTTTTGTGCATGTAGAGGTGTACGAGGAGGGGTTCAAAGGGCAGGTTACGGGTGATTGAGTTTGCTTGACGATTGATTTCTGTTTGGAATGTATGTATGTGTATATGTCCGTGTATGTTTGGAGGACAGCCCATACACAGCTTGACTGACATTTCGTAAAAAAAAAAAAAAAAAAAAAAAAAAAAAGTGTGTGTGTGTGGGGGGGGATGCAGACTAAAAAAAAAAAACTACTCCTCTCCTTCACCATCTCCTCCTCCATTTTTCTGCCATCCCCCCTTTTTTCTCTCCTTCCTTCACTTCACTTCAATTCACACCCCCATCCCTCTCTTCCTCCCTCCTTACCTCCGACACTCCGCTCATCCTGCCCTCTACCACCACATGCCCCAGAGGAAATATGCATTGTGCAGCCCTGCTCCTGAATTAACTCAACACACTCTTCCTGCTACTGGCAGGCAAGACCCTCCACTTTCACCCCTCTCTCAAGAGAAGATAGCAAAGAGAGAGAGAAAACGAAAAGAAAGAAAGAAAGTAAGAAAGACAGAAAAAAAAGAGAGCAAGAATAGGACAGAAGAGAAAAAAAGAACAGAGCAGTCACCCTTTGCCTCTTTGAACCTCCACCTTCTCGTACTTTTCTCTCCGGCTCCCCGTCCACCCCCCTTCCCCCTCTTCTCTGCCGGCAGTCTGAGGAGACAGAGTTGGATGTGAGAGGCGGTGTGGTGTGGAGAGAACAAGATCGAGAGAGGGCACGCGAGTCCACGGCCAGAGCCAGCAGCAGGAGCAGCAGCAGCGGTGCAGGGGGAGGAGGAGGAGAAGGAGAAAGCTCCATGCAGTTCAGCACCAGACCGGCCAGCGCCGAGCCGGGCTTCATGGGGACATGGACACAGCAGAGCACTGACAGCAACCTCCTTTTCAGAATGTCCCAGCAGGTCAGTGGGATGCTGTCCCTCTCGCTCAGTGTGTCACTGTGTCTGCTTCATCTCTGTGCAGCTGTTAAAGTGTGTGTTTGAGCGTAAGCATGATTTTCATTTTTTTTTATTTTTTATTTTGCGTATGAATGTGAATGTGTAAAAAAAAAATGTTTTCAGTTGGTGTCAGTGATTTTAACGTTTGCTACTGTGTAAACTATGTTTTGCTTCACTTCTTGGTTTAGTGGTTTAGTGGCTAATGTTGTCACAAATTGCAGCCTTCGTTTTAAAGTTTCTGAGTGTTGAAGAGAAACGAGGATTATTAATTGCATTAGTGAATATGTGTCCGGTCAGTCTGGACTGGGAGGTTTTGTTTTTGTGACCCTTTTTAGATCAGTCTGTGGCACACATCTAATTGACTTCATCTGTTTGTTTCTGGAGTTCTTAACATCATCAACTTGTAAAAGTACATCAGATTCCCTAATATCTACAGCTCTATAGCATTGTGTGTAGTTGTTGTAAAGTTCCTGTGCTGAATGCTTTTATCAGGACAGAATGTTTATGGGAGGGGGTTCGGGGTCTGTGAAGGGAGAGATGGTGAGCAGAACATTAATCATCAGGGCTGGTTTCTCTGTGCCATGCACACGCTGATACGAGTGCAGGCCCCTGGACTCCCTTTGGCCAACAATGAGGGTCCATCCACATATCTTTCCAGATTCCTCACGAACTTTTTTTTTTTTCTTACTCGATCAGCTCTCTTTATTTGCAACACTATCGGTTAAAAAATGAACACCGTAAATAAAATATGAATAACCAGTTTGTATTTATTTTACATTACATTTTTTTTTCGTTTAGTTTAAACTATATATTTCTCTAAATAATTATATGTGATTTAATATTGAAAGGTTTTACTCTGCGCGGTTCTAATTGACTTAGAAATGTAAAATCTGAGTGAGAATAAAGACTGGAATGGTGCTGATCAGACGCGCGCTGCGCTGTTCCGCGCATCGGGGCTCCGGCGCAGGTGGAATCAATCCTGCGCTTCAATCCTTCACGAAATCACTATGAGCATGAAAGGGTTCTTGACCAGTTAAAGGACATTCTGAATGGACCTTTCGCTTTTAGCAACTATGTAAAATTCTCCAAATTAAGTGTTTTGCATTCTTGTAATGACGCGCCTTTGAACGTTTGTTAAAAACGTGTGTCTGAGTGTTTAAACAGTTTATCCTTGACATACAATATGAGTGACATAAGTCAAATGCAGTTTGTTAGAATGCGACTTTAAATCATTCAATAATCGTTGGTTATAATTATTTTATTAAGAGAGTGTCGTGTGTAATGAACATTAATGACAGTGTAATCTGGCTGCTATCAGTTATTTTGTCAGAACAACATTGTCTCAGCTTCAGATGCAGTTGTTCTGCTTAAACAAATATCATAATGTAAACGATTCAATTCTTTCTGAGTTATGATTCTCAGAGAAAGATTATAGAGAAATGTCAAAAAATAATATCCTACTCCTGTTCATAATCAGTAATAAAATAGGCGTCTCTCACAGATGGCAAGAAACTAGTTAGCCACTGATATTTTTATGTTCTTTCTTTTAAAATGCAGTGCGCATGAAATAAGTTTTTCCTCTCCCAAATATGTATTTTTCCAAATGTGTGTATATATGTATGTGTGTATATGTGTGTGTGTGTATATATATATATATATATATATATATATATATATATATATATATATATATATATATAATTTTTTTTTTTTTTTCCAATATATTTTCCAAAGAGCGGCTGCAAGCTTTTTCGAGCGTGTAATTTAACCTAAATTTCTGCGTCCTAAATTAATTTAAGCTTTATCTGTAGGCTACTGTTAACAAAAAGATCACGACATCTTAATCATCAATTAATATCCGATCCGATTTTTTATTTTATTTTATTTTTTTTATTAAAGGTAGCCTACACCTGTGCATTTCCACACATGATACTGACACTGCTGACCACGTGCAGTGGTCAATATTAATATCAAACCCACATGAACAAATATTCTGGATGCCCGTGCTAGGGTTTATTTTATGCAGTTGCCTATTTGTTAATGTGGGATTGGTTATTAATGGGTTCTAATTGCTCAATCTCGACTAATCGGCTGCACTTTGAACGAGCACTTAAACGCTTTTGATTTGATGTGATTCTTTTGACACGCGGTGCTGAAACAAGGCTGTGATCAGTTCACATCGTCAACCCTTTTCAGGTGCTGAATCTGATCAGATCTCCGGTGAAAGCTCTGAGGTGCTGTGGTGCAGGCGAACTTCATCACTCTCTCTGATGCTTCTCAGCATCCTCTCTGCTTGAACCACTTGTTATTTTCCCCGATGTACATTCCATGAATGCCATTTATTTTTTTTTATAAATATAAATGTAAAATTATTTTATATTGTAGATGATTTTGCTTAAAAACCTTTGAGACATTTTCGATTAAATACAACTGCAACGATAAATACCATATTTTTGTTATTGATGTTCTGTTGTTTAATAATAATAATAATAATAATAATTTGAAAACGAATGACGCTGAAAATGACAGATTTTCCGCAAAACGATTTGCTGAAAACGACAGTCTTATTTGCAAATTAATTGAATCGCCACACCAAAACGTAACATAGGCCTAACTGTAATTGTATAATTTCTTTAACCTTAAATAGTGAATATTGAAATTTTTAGACCTTTACTGCAAGATGTAAAAACTAAAAATCGCACCGGTTGCGGGTGCGACATGACTGTTAAACAGATACTTATATTGAAAATAATTAAAAACATATTAAAGGAAAAACTGCCTTTAAAAAAAGAAGCCCGATTGTGTTTGATTCGTCCGATTATACAGCTGCTTTCATTTAATATATTAGCTATTGTAAATGTTAGAGAACATTTATATGGTACGTTCTCATGCATTTTGAGATCTGAAAACTGAACATAGGAAAGCAACAATAATTAGTTTTATGCGGTTTATGGTGGCTCTTATTCATTTATTAATTATCTTCTGTAATGTAATAAATAAACGAACAAAAAGATACCCCTTTCAAACTTTGGAACGACATTTATGAAATTTTTCTTTTAGTTCTTTTTTTTTTCAGTTAATTTTGCGGTCTTCTGTACTGATCATGTAGCCTAGCTATATTTGTGGCATATCCGTGCATCTTTCTTTCTTTCTTTCTTTCTTTCTTTCTTTCTTTCTTTCTTTCTTTCTTTCTTTCTTTCTTTCTTTCTTTTTCTTTCTTTCTTTCTTTCTTTCTTTCTTTTTTTTTTGAATCAGGTGTATGCGTGCGTGTGTGTACAGGAGCGTGTGTACATGTGATTATGGTGAAGTGTCTGTTTTCCTTTTTTCCCTCTCTGTGCTGCATGTGTGTGTGGGTGCGAGATGAAACGACTCTTGGCTGGCCTTGGTTGAGAGAAAGAGAAGGGTGGAGTGGAGGAGAGGAGAGGAGAGTGAAAAAGGATATGTGGTTAGGGAGACACCCACCATCTTTTCTCGGCAGATAGAGCAGAGCCCAGGGCAGTGCCAACACGATCGGTGCAGCTAGTGCTGACTAAGATGGAGCAGTCACAGGAAGCGTGACTATTTCAACCTTTGGTGACAGGAAGGTGCCTGTCGCAGGGTCATTGTCAAAACCAAGGCAAGTTGAACATATACAACATGTTGGAAAATAAATTAATACAGGGTTGTATTGTGTAAAACAGCAACTAAAGGGGGGAGTTTAATTTGAAAGACCATCTGTGGAGTCAGCTCACCGAGAGCGCCACTGTACTGAAGAGAGGCTGCTGGTTCAGGGGTCTTTGTGCTGAACGGATCTGGCTCCTCTAACTACTGACCCTGTTAAGTAATGGACTCAGTTGAAGGGAGTAATCTCACCTGGCTCAGGGATGCTTTCTTTCCTAATTCCTCTCGCTTTCCCCGACAGACAGCCTCTTAATATTTTCAAGGAGAAACTGGAATGTGGAGGAAGCAGAGAGGGTGGGGAGAGGATCAGAGACAGAGTGGTAAACTTTTTCTCTGTTTTTGTTGTAAAGCGAGAGTGCTTGCTGGCTTGTTTTATTGTGGAAGTCAAGAGTTACAAAAAGGTGCATGTAGAGGTGATGAGTAGATGAGAGAGAAAAGGCCGAGAGATGTTTGGCGACTGGATATGAGAGTTCTGTACTTTTGGAGTGTGTGTGAATGTGTGTTTGTCATATCCGTACATAAGCGATACTTGCCAGTTATTGTGCTGCCTACACCTCTGCCTACATCCCCACTGCCAATGCGATTTGTTGGAACTATTATGTTTTTTTTTTTTTTTTTTTTTTTTTACCCGGAAAAAAGCTATTCAGTATTTCTCATTCCATCTAAGTGATTACGTAATTAGTGTATTAATCAATATGCTACAGTTATGGCTTTTAATAAACATGTTGTTCGTAGCGGTTTCTGTGTTAAATTAGTTTTAATATTCATGATTTAATTCCCTACATTTCACTGTTTACAAAGCATTGTTAGAATATTAAACTAAAATGCTCATGAGAAATATCACTACACCCTGTTATTGTTTTCAACATTCTTCGCAATAAAGATATTTTTTAGATATTTTACCTACATTTTTGTTCTTTTAAAAAGTATTTATCCTCAAATTTATTTATTTTTTTTATTTATTATTATTATTTTTTGTTAATCTTTAATATTTAAAAGCAAAGAGAGGAAGTGCAAGATGAAGAGAGGGAGCGAGTGCAAGTGTGGTTCATAAGCGGGTTGTTTTTGGGGAAGGGGAAATGGTCCCTGGTGAGTAGAGAAATTCACTCTTCTGTGATACTGGCTTGCAGCCAGTTTGGAGGCAGATTCATCAGCACTTCACAACAGGGACAAGCACCCCCCCACCCCCCCACCCCCAAGGTCCCACACTGAAAAGCACACAAATCGATCCAGTTAAGATTTTCATTCAGCCTCACTAAAGATTTGGTTGCTATCTTTCCTTTATTCTCTGGAGCGATGAGTGGATATGAGTAGGTGTTTGAGATCTGCGTGTTCCTTGGGCTATGATCAATAGCTGACACTGGGCACATCACTCACATGCTCGTGCAGTGCCTCTTCTCTGCTCTCTGTCTGTCCTCAGGGGCGACACAGCCACTCACATGTTCACTCTGGAATATATTTCTGGAGTGTCAGAAAACGGAGCAATACTGTCTCCAGCGTTGCGCAGGAGAAAAGAGGAGATTTTGCGCTCTCCGTGGCGACACCCCAACGGGGTCAATGCCATGGACGTAGACACGATAAAAATGTGAGACCATCTGCTCTGCTCTTATCAGGGCGATGAGCGTTGAAAGGTAGCCATGCTTTCCCGTGGGTAAATGTAGATTAAATTGTTGACTTAACAATAAGACACTTGAAACTATTAGGTCAAAAACTAGATAATGCGTGAATCACAACAATTCATAATTATTTAAAATAGGGACAACATTTTGCACTGATTTCCTCTTTTACGTAAGCATAATTCATATGTAAAGTAGTGAATGTAAAACAACTTGTTAACCTCAACTGAGGGATTGTAATGAAGCAGATTTGCTTCATTTTATAAAGTTAATTTATAAGTTTATAATAGTTTCATTCATGTTATAGTACACTATAAAAACAGTTAACCTGCAATTGTTACCTTAAAGAGCTATTTCTAACTGTTCTAAATGTTCAGCGGTATTAAATAATATTTTTGACCAGTTGTATGACTAAAAATAATTAACCAGTTAAATTAGATGCTTCTATTTTGTTCAGTGTACGCTTTAAAAAAAGAATTGTTGGTTTAACTTAACAAGTAACTTATCTGGTTGCCTTAAAATTTTTGAGTTAATACAATAAAGGCGATTGATTTAATCAACAGAAACTCGAAATATTATGTTATCTGAACCACATTAATTATCTAAGTTGATTTGACAAAAGAAAAAATGTGATAAATCATGAACATATTTTTTTTTTTACAGTGTATGTTTGGTCCTTGTCAAGCTAGTCAATGCTCTGAAAAGTTTTTCTATTTTTTAGACCTGGAATTTTCCCCCGCCCCCTTTTTTTCTGAACAGAAGGGAAGTCCTGGTTAAAAGGGAAACTGCTGTTTCAATAGTCTTAGAGTCAGGATGTCACCACCCCCGGCGTGGCGGTAATGAGGGGACATTACCATCATTCTGCGTCTTGTTAGTTCCCCGAGCGCCTGACACAATCAGAATGCACCAGCTGCCCTTCAGACCTCAGAGATCTGAGAGAAAGAGAGAGAGAGAGAGGCCTCTCAGACCTCAGCTAGAGACAGAGAGATCTGATAGGCGAGACCTGAGGGACAGTGTTCCCAGATATGAGACACGTACTACCTCCATGTAAATATAAAGTGAGCCTCTCAGAAATTTGCATAAACATTTTATTTATTCATGCTTTTAAATACTCTACAGAAAGAGAAAATAGCTTATGTTACACAAAACTTGCAGTTACATTTGTATATGTAAATAAAATGTAGCTGTAGATTTTTTTTTTCACATACCTATTTAACAGAACACATGAAGACCTGTGGCAAATTTCTAAGAATTTAAGAATCTTTTTCTTGGTACAATAAAGAATATGCATAAATGTTCATAAGTGTTAAGACTTGATCTCAGATCCTAAATTATTTAAGAAAGTGGAGAGGTATCATAACCTAGTTTAGGAGTTGAAAGATGGCTGCGTTTTGAACATAGAGGCGGAGACCACACGCTTCAAAACAAAGAAAGAATATGTTGAGAGTGAAAATTATTCTTTTCTTTTTTTGGATTGGGGGGGGGGGGGGGGGGGTACTGTACAGCAGTTTTTTTTAATACATTTTATGAATACATTTGAATGCAATTTATTACATAAATCAAAAATTTGAATCCATATACAGAGATTAAGCTTGATCTTGATTTTACTGCACATACTGTAATTCTCAGTACTGCATAAAAAAACAACAGATCAACATAGACAATTTTCAGATTTCCTTCTAACCTTAGTACTGCCGCCGTTGCAGTCTGTGCCTGAAAGCCTTAGTCCCGGAATGCCGGTAAGAGGTTCCATTATGATTTGCTCTAACAAGAGTCAGTTAGAATCACTGGAGTCAGTTATCAAGTCCTCTGAGACCTTCACTGGTGCGGAGTTATGCCACGTCCATTTCAGAAAACACCTGCCCTTCCGTAAAGGTCATTCAAATCAGTCAGACCCCAAAGCCTGCTGAGCGTTTTCACTTTAACGCTGGGCTTCAACTTTAACTCTGGGATGCTGCAGTCAGTCTCACATTTCAACTTTCAACACCTGAGATCCTGAAAAATTATGCTCTTCAGGCTCTCACATGATTTTATTATCACTTTTAACACATTTAACAGGTGTGAGAGCCTTGTGGTGATGTAAAACCAATCAAATATCAGCACTCTCAGTGATTGATTGTCGCAAATACTCATGCAAATACTCATTTCCTGTCTGTACAGAAATTGTTAAGATGGTGTGTTTAAAGATATGAACATTTTGGCAAATTTATGCAGAAATCCAGATAAATTCAAAGGGTTCACATATTTTTTTTTTTTTTTTTTTCCTGCACCTAAAATAACCTCCGATATTATTCAGGCAAAATTTTAGGAAACTTAACTGCAACTTCCAAAGACACAAACCATACACAAAGAATGTAACACAACTGTTTTTGGACAATGAGCAATAATAGGTAAGGATACAATATTTGGAAAAACTCTGCATATTGATGACAATGCAATGGGAACATGGGCCATGAAATGAGGGCATGACTTCTGTTTCTTTGCTTCCTGTTTTCTTTTTCTTCTTCTTCTTCTTCTTCTTTGCTGGATTGTTGCCAGTGCCACTGGCACATTCAGAGGCCGCTATTTTTAAGCTGTTAGTCTACCTCATCTTAAACAGCTAAGAGGGCAATTTCTCCCATCAACAAAACACAGACAAGAAAATCACACTCCCCTTTTACAGGAAAGAGTCTCTCATTTTCAATTTTACTGTGTGGTTTGACTGTGTCACCATAATTTTATCTAATGTTGTGGCTGATTTACCATTATTATTATTATTATTACTACCTTCCACCATTATTACTGTTATAGTTACATATGTCCGCAGATAATGACAGTAATTTCAGTTGCTCACAGTGGTTTTCCTCATTAGTGACACTACATTGGTGTTGTTGAGCATGGGGAAGTAAAGCACTCAGTCCAAGTCATATAAAAATGGCAATACTGGTGCAAAGAAGAAATGCTTTTCTAGCTGCTGGATTGAAAATATTTTGTGTATTCTTGGATTTGAGTTCCTAAAGACTATGCCATGTGTAAAATCAATTTATAAATATATATATAAAATATGAATAGAATTTAGTTTGAAATAATTTCCATGGAGTGACAATTATAACGTTGTTCGTATAAATATTTTCAATTAATCCATTTATGCAATAAATTATTTTCATTTAATAATTCATTTTAATTTTACTTTATATAGAATAGTTTGATTGATCTTGTGCAGCTTAAAAATATTTGAAAATGACACTTAAAAATTCCACCCATTTGATTATCAAGAAGTATAATCTTTTTTTTTTTTTTTTTTTTTTTTTTTTTTTACAACGCAAACAGTCTGAGGTCTATGATTTATAGAAATAAGACAAAAAGCATGAATACATTTCTTTGATCTTTTCCTGCATGCATAAAATATTTCAAAAGTTAGATTTAACTGTGCAATGCCTTTGTTTTATGTGTGTTTTCTGCATTTAACCCAATAAATTATAACCAGCATTTGTACAAAAGGTTGACATGCAAGTATGTGTGTGTGATTGTTTATATGCTGGCTCGTGCTGTCATCAACCACAACTGCAATCAACCGGAGGCGTATTTTATATCAAAATCTTATGTGTGAGTGTGTGTTGTAGCTCTAGGCTTGAGGGAAAAGGTTTTTATTTTTTATTTATTTTTTTATTTTTTTGTGCTTTGCTTGGAACTGATGCTGCTCAGATTGTGGAAACACACAAGCTGGACATTCATGAGGCATATTTCAGCACCACTCCTCCCCGCACACATACCGTACGTTAGAAAGTTTACGAATGCGTGTATTCCACATAATTCTGCCTAATAAGTTTATTTCGTTTATTTGGTGATTTAGTAGTAGAACACATGTGTAGCAATTGCATGATTTTTATGAGCATTTTAGAAATCATCCAAACCAGTGATGAAAAATATTTGTCATTGAGAATTATAAGGGTTACATTTTATGATAAATTCACAAGCTGCAAAAAATTATTCTTTCTTTTTTTTTCTATGCATATAAAAGTGTGCATGTAATATAATCAAATGCCATAAAATGCACAAAATGTCACAGAGCATGTTCCCAGATGCACAGCAGATGTGATTTACTGTGGGTTTATTGTCATATATTGAGCGGTACTGCTCTTCCTTCTCTCCAATCCATGGTGTCAATTAAAGCTCAAACAAACTCATTTGCTCTTGTGATAGACTCCAAATGAAGTGGCCAGTGTATCTAGGCAACCAAAGGGGTCAGAGTTCCCTGTCCTTATCATGAGCTTCTGACTGTAGCAGAGTGGAGACGCTCATAATGCTTCCGTTTTCAAGCGCAAAAGAGGATTCGGGCTGTTTTTGCAAGTGACCAGTGAAATCAAAAAGAATATTTAAATATGTGATATATTAGGATAGTCTAGCATGTGAATCCCAAATTGCTTAGGGAGTGGGATGCGCTTCGCATCGCATCGACCCGTGCTGATAAATCCGTCTCACATTGCGTGAGATGTACATCGGCAGTTAGCAGTAGGCAAGCCTTCTGTTATTTCAGCACTATTGATTTTCACCCATTCAACAAATATTACACGATTCAAGGAGTGGGGATTATAATCATGTGAAGTGAAACTCTATTTCCAGGAGCATATGTGTAGGAGAAGAACATTATCTGGTCTTAAAGTCAATTGATAATACCCATGGCAAAGAGGGGATTACAGATAGAGGATGCATTTAAAAGTTTAAAATGCTGTCTGATCAGCTAAAGGAAGGGTAATTCCTTTCAGGTTGAAAGCATTAATAGCATCACCGGTAACGGTATCCTCTGTGAAGTGAGGGCTGAAAAGACACTATGCACGTCTGTCTGTGTTCGTGCGGGTGTGTGCATGTGTGTGTTGTTTAGAGAAGAGTGAGCACATAAAATAAAGTGCCCAGAGGTTGCTTCTGGCATTTTGTGGTCACTAGACAATTGTCATAACTCACAAAGAATAAAAAAGCAAGCATGGGAGCTGTGTGTGTGTGTGTGTGTGTGTGTGAGTTTGTCAGAGGGGGTGGGAGCGCCCGACCCAGTTCAACTTAGATCGCGTACCAATATTTGATCTTCTCTCATTAGAGTGAGGAAGGGACCATCAGGCCACCAAACACGCTGTGTCCATTGTGCCATGAATACGTGTGCACACAGACGCATACATACTCCCCCTCAACCTCATTTCATGCACGACACTCCTGAGGTAGTTTGGGGAATAGAAAATTGCTTTCTAAGGAAGGCTCTGGCCAATTAAGGCCCTGACCGTATTGAATGTCAAGTGTTAATTTAGGTTGTCTCTCCTGTGACCCCTCCCCCCACCCTCCCCCTTTTACTAGCAGTTGAGCTGGCAGGGGTCTTCAGATGAGCAAATACATGCGAGGTAAAAGTTGATTGCCTGAAGGACCTCGGGTATTATGTGTCATAGACAAGTGGCAAATGTGTTCTCCTTCCAGCATTTCCCCTCCCCACCTCTCTGACACCCCTGAGGGACAGAGAGGCAGGATTAACTGTACTGCAGCGATAAGAATGGGCGGTTTACTTTGGGGAAAAGACGAGTGTAATCACCTCATGGGCAGTAGGGAGGATTGAGGATGGACTCTTTCTATCTTTCTCTCTGTCTGGGGTACAACTTTGCTGACTTGTCCCTAAGTCTAGACAAATGACTTGAGAAGTAAAGGAATTCTGTGACACAAAGGGTGTGTTTTCATTTGTGTTGTGTACCATTTCTTTTGATTTCTCAAAAAATGCACACACACACACGGCTGGATTTACCTCATAACTTATTATTAACATTTTACCAAAATCAAATGAAGTTCTTGGCCAGCCTATGTCTTTTTTTTTCTCAGTCTGTCATTAGAACGTCTCCATTTGACTGAGGCAGTAAGTTCATCACATTACGTTTTCAACAACTTACAGGTTATGAAGTTTATTGTAGCTGTAGCTATGTCGACGCTCAGTTTTTTCTGTCATTTGGCCAAAATCTTATGTTATAATGAAGTGCTACGCACAGGCTATTTACGACAGTATTGGCTATAATTTGATGGCAAATGCTAAACTAAGACACTCTTCTCCACTCCTCAAACACATAAAACATTAGCCTTTATATATGTATATATAGTGTTTCTTGAGTAAAGAAAATGTTGTACTTATTCAAACAACCAGTACTTTATTTACGCTTGCATTGCAAACAAGCAAATGTGTTAAAAATGTGTGCAGCACTTCATTCATAATTGAGGCGGGTGGAGTTTTGAGGTTTTTTGAGGAGTTTGAGGAGCCAGTGGAGTTGAGGTTTTAGTTACAAGCTCTTTTTAATACTTTTCATTGGTTAAATATTTGCAAAACCCACAGACAGATGTAAAGGGTGACCAGCAGTAATTATGAAAAAAATAAAAATGACGAAATATGGAGATGCAAGCTTTATGCACCACAAGACAAAATTCATAGCTGAGGAGACTTAATTGAAATTAATTTAAATAGGAGAATAAAACAAGTACATTATACAACTGTTGGCATACAGTAAGAGTATAGAGCTATGAAATTTATTTTAAAATTAAATTTCTTTGAAAATTGTAATTCTAGAGGAGACACATGTAAGTACCTAGTTCTTATTAAATTTTAAGCTATTGTTCCATTACACTGACTTATTCCTATAGGCAAGAGTACTTGTATAGAGAGTGAAAGGATGCATTTTAATGCACCTTGAATATTCTTTTAAGATGGACAATTTGTCTTAATGGTTTTATTATCATCATTGTGAAGCAGAGGCCTTTTTTTTTTTTTTTTTTTTTAGGATTAGTTCACTTTAAAATGAAAATTTCCCCAAGATTTACTCACCCTCAAGCCATCCTAGATGTATATGACTTTCTTCTTTCTGATGAACACAATTGGAGTTGTATTAATAAATATCCTGACGCGTCCAAGCTTTATAATGGCAGTGAATGGGATCAGCGTGTATGAAGCTCAAGAAAGTGCATCCATCCATCATAAACATACTCCATACGTCTCCAGGGGGTTAATAAAGGCCTTCTTTCAACTTACAAAAAAAGCGTAACTGATGTCGCATTGAATACGGAAGGCGTAGGATGTGGTATAAGAGTTTTGAACTGCGAGAGGCGTTACACTTTCTTTGTAAGTTGAATACGGAAAGCGGTCTGGTGGAAGCTAGATATTTTACTTTATAACTTGTTAAATATAGATATTTTTCTTACACAAATGCGTCACTTCAGAAGGCCTTTATTAACCCCCCGGAGCCATGTGGAGTACTTTTATGATGGATGCACTTTCATCAGCTTCATACTCGTTGGTCCCGTTCACTGCCAGTATAAAGCTTGGATGTGTCAGGATATTTATTAATATAACTCCAATTGTGTTCATCAGAAAAGTCATATACACCTAGGATAGCTTGAGGGTGAGTAAATCTCGGGGTAATTTTCATTTTAAAGTAAACTAATCCTTTAAAGTTGCATTATATGGTCTTTGTCTGGCTGTGTAGAATAAATGTTAATGCATTTTTGAATTTCAGCGCACAGCTAATTCATACAGCCCAACGTGTCTTAGACCTGAAAAAGGCCTCTGGCTACATTTGTTACTAGAAGGAAACAGCATGAGCTATGTTCTCTGATCACACATACAAGAGTGAACATGTTCTTGTTTTGAAATTGAATACATAAGAGTATTGATAAAGGTCTTGTGTGTGTTATTAGTGCCTACAGCTGCTGACAGGAGTGGAGGTACACACTCAGGGGGTAGGCTCCCATTCACATTAACATAAATAAATGAATGAATGAATGAATGAATGAAAGAAAGGATTATGCTTTTAAGTTGTAAACCAACATGAATGAATGAAAAGAATGGAAAACCAGATGGGACACAAAAATGATGCAAACAAACAACTACATGCATAAAAATAATAATAAAGGACAAAAACGCACAATAGGCAGACAGTCACAACCTCATGCCTCCTTCGGAGTGACCCCATTTAACTTCTTTTGTCCTTGATTACAGTCAAAAGAGCTGTAGACTAGAAAGAAGGAGAAAAGAAAAAGAGAGAAGAAGGGAACATTTTCACTTCATATTTACTGTAGTAAATGAAAATAGGTGAGAGAGCAAAAAACTCTCAGGTCAGGTGTTACTGAGCAAAGACAATTATTTATTAATTGCAGCCAAATTAATTTTTGTTTTGTGTAAACACAATCATGCTAATAAAGTACTTTATTTAAAAATAGTTGTCTTTTCTTTGATAGACTTAAAATATTGCACCCAGGACTACATTTATCCTACTTTTATGTTGACTTTTTTTATTTTTTTTATGCCATAGTAGGGAAAAAAGTACATTCTTTAAAATTCCTCTTTGTGTATAGAAAATTACAGCACACAGGTTTGGACTGACTTGAGGGTGAGGAAATAACTACAGAATTAGCTACTGCTAAAACACTAAAACTCTTATAGAAAGATTTGTGTGTACATCCAAACATGCACACAGAGAGGCTTTCTGAATGTGATGTTGGGAAAGTACTTGTCAAGTGGCATTGATTTGTTAAAGTGCTGAATTAGCACAGTACGCCAGCTGCCACCGCCCGCTCACTGTTGTGCTGCCGTGGGCTCATTTTCTCCTTAACAACTCTTTCCCATTTCCCCTCAGCCCCTCTTTTGCTCTCTCTCTCTCTCTCTCTCTGTCGGGCCACACACGCTCTTTCTTTAACTCTTGTTAATTCTCTCTCTTACACACACACATATTGCAGACACACCTCAGCTGTGACCCATAGCAAACTTAGCTTCTCCCTGTCTTGATGACACACAACCACACCCACACAAACACTTACGCAATCTCTTGGGGAGAAAAAAAAATCACTCGTGTATTGTAGTACATGACCATGTTGAGTCCATCAAATTTAGATGGAGTTCTTCCCTTTAAACTCCCTCTACAGTAATGGGATGAAACTGGGGGAATAATTAAGACTAACTCAGCGTAAACCCTGCCAGTATCTGTTATGCCAGGATCTAGTGGAATCTGCGTCTCCCAGCTGTGTCTGACATTGACTGCGAGCTGTAGTCAGTCAGAATAGGATTTTGGCTGCACTGAGAGTCCACATTTTTATTAGGTAGCCAAAGTGTTCCATAAGCAATTCTCAAGGTTCCCTTGGAGAGAGTGGCTGAGTCATATCCAGACTGTGTCAGGCCACACACAGTGGCAATAGATTTACCATGAGCTCAGTTCAGCTCAGTTCACAACTGCGTTCAAATATTATTAGTGTATACACACAGGCCACAGCATATATATTTGCTGATGAGCTACTGGCAGGGCATAATCTGAAAATTTGGTGTCGGGGGTGGGGTTTGCTTACTGTCAGCCCCTCAGCTTGTGGCAAAGTCCAAGCGTGGATCGGACTCTGAATATGACTTGTGTCATGTGGCATTCAGCATAACCATTTTCCTAAAAGTAGTGGTATATTCAGTGCCGGTCCTACACTTCTGGGGGCCCTAAGCAAAATTATGTGAAGGGGTCCCCATCAAAAGCAGCAGATTTGCGCGTTAAAGGATGCACACCAAAATCACCTGAATCCACTGTTAAAAATAAATCATCCACCCACCACCACCAACCCGAACCTATTATTTTCTCTGATTTAGATCTCCGCGCCGAATCGCCACATTACAGTTATTCTAATTCTCAGTGCTATGCTTGATGATCGACTTGCTCGCTACTCTCGTGCCTGTAAAGCGGCGTCACAGTAATCAGCTTTAGCGACAACGCCCCTGCTGTTTAAATGTGTATCGCGATTCCAGACTGTCCTCCAAAAAAAAAAAAAAAAAATGTTTTTCAAGCACCTTACTATGACCTATATTTACGTTTTAAAGTAATGCGACCTCTAGCTGCTGTAAAAGTAATGACAGTGTCGTGTTACGTCTGTCATCATGAAATGATGCATGACTGCCGTTAGCAATCAAAATGCGTGTTCATTTAAATGCAATGTGTGGACTTTCTACACCATTTGTCCTATTTCCATTTAGCAAAACTCATTTTTTATTAACGACTACAACCACCCCACCCCTAAACCTACCCTTAGTGATTGCATATACACTTTATGAGCACATGCGTTCCTTGGGATAGAACCCTCGTTCGCATGATCACATATTGTTATATATTGCAATGCTCTGCCAATTGAGCTATGTGAAACCCGAAATATGGCGCGGAAAAAAGGGAACAATGCATTAAAATTAAAGTGTCCTGTTGTCGATAGTGGCGCAACTTTAGCAAACGCTCCTATGGGTCGTATTTCATGAATTAAAATGAAAGTGTCCTGTTGTCGATAGGGGCGGAACTTTAGTAAACGCTCCTATGGGTCGTATTTTAGGGAAGTGACAAACGACCTATAGCTATAGGCGTATTGGTTGGAGAACATGCTGCGCGATTCATTTACCATCTCAACCGACTTGAATCGTCAGGTTTTCATTGATTTTCAGCCGACTCGCGGTGCATCGTTACATCCATATAATTAACACGAGGAGCGTGTTCAGTTAATTAACGATAAGAGGTATGTATACAGCAGACTGTTCGCTGACAGTTTATCAACATACCTCCACCACCCCATCTCCTCACTTCTAGTTCTAACTATTCCTATCACAACTGTGGGAGTATTCTGGGTTTGGGCCAAATTCTGAGCTCTGAGCCCTCCCCCCGGACAGCATGCCAAATACGCATAACCTTTACTCTGTCTAATTATATGTAAGTGTGAACTCGTGAAAGTGATAGTTCACCGATCGGTCTGCACAGCTCCACTTCAAGTGGAACATACCTTAAATCTGCAGTGGTCAGGTGGTACAGCGGCCATGTGGTTACCAGTTGTATGTCTTGGAAAATTACGAGTTTACATGTTTTAATTACAAAGTCTATAAGCACATGAAGGCTTTTTACAGTTCAGAATCGTTAAGTAAGTACGACATGGATTTTTTTTTTTTTTTTTTTTTTTTTTTTTTACAAATGTATGAATGTCATTATCTGCAGCACTGCATGATGTCCAAGTCCAAAACAGTTATTTAAAAAATATAAATCATTAGGTATTAGAAAAAATAAATTTTCAAATGACTCATTGAATCAGTCTAAATATGGGTTAAATCAGGTATAAATTGTTCTTTAAGGTAACAACTTTTTACAGTGCACAGCAGATGTCTCTGTGCTAATAAAGTGTGATATGACATATCAGGTATATTTCCTATTCTGTCAAAGGCTACACTGTTTTGACCATATTCACACCTTTTCCAAGAGGTGCAGATGTTCTGGTAACCCACCACTCACTGTAGATATAGTGACTGTGTGTGTGGGAGACAGTTTGTTTTTGGAAGTGAACTTGCGAGCCTAAATACCCTCCATCTGCTGACCTCTGCACACATACACACATATATATAGTACATGCGTACACAGTAACTAGTGCTTGCTGGCATTAGTTGTTTTGTCTTCTATCTCTCTCTCTTTCTTTTTGTTTCGCGGTCTTCTCTTTCTTCAGTGGGAGAGTGACCCTCCTCCCCCTCAGCATTCCCCCAGTGTATTGTGTGATTAGACTCTGAAAGGTTGATGCCCGCTTGCTCTGTCCACAGCTCTTATAAAACACTCAATAAAGCACCAATCTAGAGCCTGATAGCACTAAAAGAGAAACACCATTCAGGAAAGAGGTACTCTCCAAAAGCAGCCCCGAAAAATGTGTAACTTTGCAAAATAAAAACACTTTTCTTTCAGTTGTACAATTTCTTAATTATATTATTATTATTATTATTATCGTTATTAAAAAGTAACCAAGAGAGACCACAGCTAATGAAATGACAAAGAAAGTGTTTTTTTTTTTTTTTTTACTTTAGAATGTATGTATTTGAGTGTGTGCAGTGTCTGTGCATGTAGGTGGGAAATAGATGGGGTGGTGACTGTTGAAAAGATACATGCATTACAGGATTGTGAGGTGTTGAGGTCAGCCAAAGGGTCACTTGGACTTGGAAATCCCTAGATCAGTGTACAGGAGTGAATAGTGAGCATCTCTCTGTAAATGTTGCGTATGTGTGTGTGAATGTGTGTTATGTGTGTGACAGTAGGTGGAGACAGTCACCGGAGGAAGTCAGAAATGGCCCCTGTGCAAACTCAGCATGTATGGGGCTTTGTGTGTCTCTTTCTCTGTTTCACCATTTTTTTTTCTCTGTGCTTTTCCCGTCAAAGGCAGCCAAGCAGAGCCAGAAAAGCAGTTCCTTGGCAGGGCCTAATGGCAGTATGATGTAGTCTGTTGTGACTAGTGCATTCCTTTCAGGTTAAACCAGGGAAATTGCATTGTGTTCAGATACCAAGTCGCATGAATGTTTTATTGCCACAAAAGTGTCAAAGGTCCTTGTCTGGGCCTCAGGAGAGTGGCCGAGGAAGCCTTTGACTGAGCTCTTCAAATGAGAGAGAGAGAGAGACATGAAAACACTTGGTTGAACAAATGGTGGTTGAACAAAAAGTAGGAGTTGAGGCTAATAGATTGTGGCAGTCACTAAGAGGGATTTCACTCTCTTTAAACTGTGACTTTTAAGAAAAAACACATACCCTGCGACAATAGCTGAAGAAAATTTGACAAGACACATGTAGGGAGGAGGAGAGAAACAGAGGAACAGACGATTCTGGTCTGCCTTCTCTTTCCCTCCCCTTCTGAGAGTCTCTCTCTCTTTCTCTCTCTGTGTGTGTGTTTACTATGCGTGAGAGTGTTCAAGTGTGTTTGAGACAGTGAGTAGGTGTTTGCTTTTGGCAAGTTCCTGAGGAGGGCTGGAGCATTTTGAAAGGGGGTTGTGGTGGGGGTATGGACCTGTTATCTGCACAGCACTGACAGGAGGGCCATCGCTCCCAATGGTACCTCGTGTTACCACTTGCACTCCCTCATTCCTGCTGTTGTAACCTAACCTGAGAGGACCAAGGGAGGCATAGGTTGAGGATGAAGAGAAAACATGGCCCAGAGAAGGGAGTTCAGATGGGGAGGAATTACTGCTTTGAGAGATTTCCCTTCACAATGTATCACAAGAACAACCAGTCTTAAGTTTTGTCACAGTACAAAATTGTCGAAAAAATTGTCATGGGTTCTATCAATCAAGTAAAAATATTGGTAACACTTTATTTTAAGGTGATGTAGTTACACATTACTACATGTACTTGCTATAGTAATAACAGTAAATTATGCATAATTACAAGTAACTAACCCTAAACCAAACTCTAACCCTAGCCATAACTCTATAGTAAGAACATGTAGTTAATTAATATTACTCAGTAATTACAATGTAACTACGTCACCTTAAAATAAAGTGTGACCAAAACATTTTCCTTACACATTGAAAAAAAATTAAGAGTGCACACTTCTTAATAATAATAATAATAATTATTATTATTATTATTTTTTTTACAGGCTAAAAAGTATCTTGAATTATTATACTATTATACTACTATAACTATCATTAATTAATAAATACTGTATCTTTTTTTGTGGAGATTATATTTCCAATATCACCATGATATTTCACAATCTAAACTAGTAATGCCTTGTTATAAAAAGGTCAGATTATCTGATATTTTAAGAGTTAGGCTTATTGATCATTTAAGAATTATTGACTTTGAAAGTAAGTAAGTGTCTGCGGGGGTCTTTTCTATGATATCATTTTTATTATTTTTCTTTTATGTTGTCTACAAAACCTTGTTTTTTATATATTAAGCAGTAAAGCATTTACCCCTTATAAATATTAATAAAAAATTATGTGGAAGTAATTTATACAGTTTTCTTTGCAATAATTTCTTTCTTTAAATGAGGCTTCTTTTTTCTTCATTATGATATCAGGACAGTTATGTCACCCTAACATTTTTAACATTATGTCTTAAATAATAATAATAATAATAATAATAATAATAATAATAATAATAATGAAATTCCCATTATAGGCATAACATTTCCCCATATGTTATATCTCACCAGATAATGAAAAATTTTGTTTAGACAAAGATTCCATCAGACATACTGTACTCACAAAGGATCTCTATCACACTGTATATTTCTTTTTCTCTGACTTTTGATCGCACTGTTCTGAACGATGGCCCTCGATGAATAACCACAAGCAACGTACTCCACAATATCTGTTTTCCTCTTCTTCTCTTCTTCTATGCGGTACAATAATTATCAGGTATTTTAAACATGATCAACAGTTTTTGGTCTAGTCTGATTGAATGACCTCTTCAAGACGGGTGATGAAGGTTTTATTTTTTTTATAGCCAGTATAGGAAGAGACGGAGGGCCTTAGACTTTTCCGCTCATGTTTGTTCCCTGGTGACTGTAATGCAGAGAGTATGTGTGGACAGCAGAGGAAACTGCATATCACCACACACTTTTTTTTTTTACTGAAGCCATAAATTTGGTAGAGGTCAAAAAGGGTCATAAACTGTGCACCTGATTTCCCATAAACTCAGTAAAAGACTTGAGTCTACAAACCTTGTTATAGTCATGAAAAAAGACTGGGGAAGGGGCAGTCATTGTCAGTACATAAAAATATTAAAGATTCTGATTAGTTTGAGTGACCAAGCTGGTGTGTTTTGATGTGATCAGTGTGTATGTGAATTATTTATTTATGATGTTTCTCTTCTGCTCTGACCATGGTGTTGTTTCGCTTTGAAGAATTGTTTGTGTCTGTTAATAAGTTAAGTTGGATTATCCCACCTAACCCACCACTCAGTGAACACACATACGGTACACACACACACACATACACACACACACACACACACAGACACTAAAGTTTGTCCGTGTCCAAATGCCCACATGGTTAATCCGGCCCTGCTTACACACTGACCCGTATCAACATCATTCGCTCTGTGTTTGCAGCATGCGTTTCCTCATGCTGCTGCATGAAGCGGTGCATGGCTAATTAAATTAATCACATGCCTTTAATGACTTATTGCCATCTATTTTTAATGGGTGATACATATCAAAGAGCATTAAGTATTTCACATCTCAACAGCGTGGCGTAGAGAGCATTTGGACTCATGCAATCTCATTGCGGATTTCACGGCCAAGCTGAGTGTTAACACATGTCCACAGCAATATCATTATTATAATTGTTACACTGTTGTACTCTCTGAGTCTGTGTTGGTAATTGTGCTTATTGAGCTATTTATATTAAATGGGATTTTGTGTCTAGCCTAGAAAATGATGGAAAGCGAGATAAAGAAAGTGGCAAAATTGATCAACTGTTTTTTTTTTTTTTTTATTTCCCCCGTGATGATTGCAGTGAAGTGTTATGCTAATGGGTTAGTGGGAAGGTTATGATAAAACGTCTTGTCTTCTTGGGTCTGCTTGGTTTAGCATTATCCTCCTCTTTGGGCCCACCAAGCCAGGCCTTTGAAACATTTTTATGCATCTGATACATCCCTCATATTTAATACTGTATGTTTCAGTCTGCCTATCCATTCTGATAAAATGAAATATAAATATTTGAGAGGGTGGCTCTCTGTTGATGATGTCAGTGATGTTTAACACATTAGTGGAACAAAGCAAATCCAAACCTGATGTAAAAAAAAAAAATAATAATATTCCCTGCATTTGCATTTGATTTATGGGACGGAGCTCCTCTCCTCTCCTCAATGTCAGACTCATTGGGGTTCCTTGCTCAAGTCCATTTCTATAAAATATTAAAGACTGGGTTTCCTGTAATTAAAGGAGTGTGTGCATCTGTTCGGACTCTGCAGTGCTGTAATTAGCCCTGATCAGAGTTGTTTTGTGATGACAGCACAGTGCAAACACACTGGCACCACGCAGCAAGGGGCAACAGGCCATGGAACAACACACATATGCGCACCAATACACACAGCTACACGCCCTTAAGAGAAGAACGGGGGGCTTCTCTTTGTCTTTCCCGGTTGTAGAATTATCTTCATTGCTATCCATTTATTGATCTGTCTCTTACTCATATGTAATTCTCTCCATCTGTCTTCTCCTCTCATCTAATCTGTGCCAGCTCTTAATGGCTACTATTCCCGCCATGAACAAGATAGTAATGTGCCCCGGTAGCTGTTATGATGTGAAATGACCCTATTGATTGCTTACCCTGCTGACAAAGAAGGTGGCAGATACCACTTATTACTGTTAATGAGGTGCAGAATGCCTTAAGTGAGTCCTCAGTCTGAACACTAACAATAGCACTGCAGCAGCTCGTTAGTGATGGGGACAGTAATCAGCTGTGCATATAAAAGAGAAGGTGTTGCAGATGGTGCAGAATGACTCTGAGGTGTGTTGGTTTGTTTTTGTTCTGGAGGTTAATGTACCCGCTCAAAAAGTAACACCAAAATTTGGCATCACTGGATATTACAGTCAGTCTTTTAACATTTATGTCATACAAATATTAAATGTTTAGCTACTTTCACTGTAAAAACTGAAGCATCACGCTGGAATTCATGTGAAAAGTAAAGCCCGCTTCTTTGAAATATTAAACGTTTGGCTACTTACAACTTACCTCACATACTTTCACTGTTAAAAATGAAGTGTTGCACTGGAATTCATGCTCGGCTTGTGTGAACAGTAAAACCCGTCATCTTTGATTTTATTGGCCCTCTCAATCATTTTGACACTGAAGACTGTTAAAGCAGACTGATTTAGAACATTTAAAATGTTTTGTCATCCTAATAACAAACATAGCAGTGAGTAATGAAATGCATCAAAGGAACAAGAATATCAAACATTGGAGAAGACAATTTGGCCATATCTGATTACGATGGAGGACTTGTCCCTTTCAATGGTTATGGCCCTGCTCGAATATACATCGACTGTAGCCTTTATCATCAGTCGGAAATGTATTTGTACCCCCCAAAGGGTACATATTAGTACCATGAGGTGAAATGAATGTACAGGAGGCCAAGCTGGTGTACAATTTTTGAAAACATTTTACTGACACGTCACTTACTTTTTTAAGTTTCTGGACAAAAAGTTTTGGAGAGGTGCTCATTTTCTTTCCCTTACTTTCGTCTGTGAAGTTCTTGTCAGTGAGAGCACAGTTTTGGGGCTGTTGATGAACTCAAATGGAGAATCCTGTTACACAGAACAGTCCCTTAACACACCGCAACAACAACGCTTCCTTGCCAAATGACTTACTCAACCATTAATGGAATGCAGAATGTCATTGTTCATATTTCATAATTAATCACATCCAGCCTTACAGCTTATGATTTCTTCTGTGAAAGAGGGCCTTTCCTGTATTGGAAGCATTGCTATCCAGAGGAGCAGTTCACTGTGTCCTTAACCATTAAAGGAACTGTGCACATATGTCATTTATCTCAGACTTAATACAAGCCAGTACAAACCACTTGTAAATAATAGATCATGTCCGTGTCGCTCTCACCACAAATATGTTTATCAATATCATCTGCTTGCAATAACATAATGGCTTAATATATTGCTTGTTTATCTGTTTTGCAAATGAATAAATCCATGGATTATTGAATGCTGTAAGGTTTCTGAAATATTTTAGCCCGGGCAGGGTTAGAGAAGCAAGCTACAGCCTGTGGGAACAGTCAATACTTTCATATGTTAGGTGGTGAAATGAATGACCCAATCATCTCCATAAGAAAGCTTGTTTTAAAGAGTTCCCCATCCACTGATCAATGCATTTCTCATAATCTTTATCCATGTCTTTTAAAATGGAGACCTAAACAACCTCTTCATGTTATTTTTAAAATGTACCCCTGTATTTCACAAATGCATTTACTTACACTTTATAAACCTGTATTGTATTAAAAAAGCATGATCTAGACCAGTCAAGTGTACACAATGGAAGGACAGAACGTTGGATCCAATTTAAGAGATTCCTTCTGCATCATTGCAAATTAAAACTACATGATTGACCTGGCGCTGCACTTCTCTAAACTGTTTCATTAGCAAAATGAAAGGAAGTAGAAAATAATCAATAGCATTTGAAAATTAAATTAGCCATTTTGGGTGCATCAGAAAACACAGATTTGCACATTCAGTGGTTTTATGCTAAGAGAGATGTTGTAGTTTAAAAGTCCTGGTATCATACTAGCGCTTATTACATTTTTTTGCCTTAAGCTCAGGTCAAAACAAAATGTTCCAAACAGGTAGAGGAAAATTACCCATCAACCTCACTTAATGTATACAGTGTGTGGTACACTTAAATTGATATTTGATAGAATATTGTATTTTAAGATTCTCCCTGTCAATGGTTAGCACTTTCAGAAGAAACTTTAAACAGGTCATAACAAATTGTACATGTACATATAAATTATATTATTTTATTTAAAATAATTTATTTAAAAATAATACCAAAATTCATAATTAAGTAATAATTTAGCATGACATTTCAGCCCTGTCTCTGGCTATCTATAAAATACCTTTTTACTCGAAAGTTTTGAATTCTGAAACTTATGGTATGTTTTTTAGTGTTATAATCAACCTATAATTAACTATGAGTTATATGTTGAAATTTGATTCATCATGTAATACGTGACATTTGTACACTATGAGCAGATACCACCATAATAGACCAATTTTTCATGTCAAATTCTTTATTGAAGTGTTATCAATTTAAAGCCTGACAACACAAATTACCCTTTTATCACAAGAGTGACTCCTCAAGAGAAATATGTATGTATGTATGTATGCATGCATGTATGTATGTGTATCCTTACAAAAGCTCTTAATGTCATCACTGGATATATTGAAACTTTTTCTTTGAACTTTATTGTTGTTACCCATATTGCCTGTTTAGTCTCTATAATTAGATAATAAAAGCAATTTGTTGCCTTTCTGAAGAAATATAATTTGGCCCAAAAATGAAAACATTTTCTTTTAATTCTTCACCAAGTTTTTCAATCTTTCTAACATCTGAAATAAACTTCTCAATCTAAAACAATATTAAAAAACATAGTGATCAATTGATTCCTTTAGAGGGGACAATTCTTGTCAATGTGCGCCTCTTGTCTGTTTGTGCTACTGCCCAATATATAATTCTCCACTGTATATCTACAGTATGTTTTTTAATTAGAAATTTATACAGTGACCTCTAGCACTTTTAGGGGAAGAGTTTGGCCCTAACAAATCTGACCACTTTGTTTTTCTGCAGTCCTTCAAAACTAATTGGTGAGCAACTTTTACACATGCCAAATACAATGCTTTTTTGAAGTTCCATTAAAACAACAACAACAAAAACTCCTCTATCTCAGTCTCTTCTTTATTTAATTCCTCTTCTATTGACTTGTCAATAAACAGGAGGAAGAAAAGAGAATATCTTCTCCATTACATGTTTCGTGAATCTGATGGGTGTAATTCCTGCCAGATTACACATTTCCTCTGGACTTTTCCACTCCTCATTTTTATTAAATCAGTTATCTTTGTGCATTCAGCTTTTGTCATTAATTTATAAATGCTTTTTTGTATAAAGAACTTTTGTTTGATGTAGAGGATTTTTAAAAATAGGTTCATTGTTTTACCGGAGTAAGAAAAGTCTTTCTTTACTTGAAAGTCCATGTTCCCAACATCTCTTAATTCAATTTGTGCTAAATTTATTAAAAACAAATACAAATCATTTTAAAACATCAATTTTGTGTAACAAGGCTTTAGCAGTATCAGTCCAACACATTCCAGTTGAATATAGCATCTTCTGTGCTACCTGCAACCTAAAAGTCCTAATTTAATCCAAATGCTTTGAATGTATTTTAGGCCTTGTCCACCTTCATTTACTTGTAAAAAATGAAAAAAAAAAAAGAATGGCAGCTTTTGTCCAGTGTTGTCCTGTAGGTGAGTGTAATAAACCCACATGCAGCTTTAATAAAAAATGTGAACAAGATCAAAAATAAACAAAACCTTGACATGAACTAAGGCAGACTTGAACATAACTTGACATAAACAGACCAGACTAAAACTCACCAACAGGTTTCAACAAAGCTAATCAAGAGATTATGGAAACCCGAGGGCTATAAATACACAAAGACTAATGACTAACAAGACACACCTGAAAGCAATGAACACAATGAACCAATCAATACATGACACATGAGACAAAGGTACCACATGACAAGATCACACGGGGAGCAAGGGAATTGCTTGACATGACAGGAAACATGACAATAAGTGCGCAAACAACCTATTCTCACACCTTCAGTTCCACTAATGTGTACAAATCTGTATTTTTAAAACAGTTAAAGCTCTTTTCATGTAGTTGCGATGCTATATTGTATCATGGTTATCAAAATAAAAATGATAAAAAACGTAGACCCCACTACATTGGTATTTAAATAGTATAGGCTTATGTTGAACTTTATTCTTGTAAAACAGACGCTGTAAGCAGTACATAAAATATTGAATGGAAATATCTTTGAAACATCAGTGTATTAGTCAAATATTGCATTTATTTCACTTCAGCTGTGATAAAGTATGCAAACGCAGCACGAGCGTTACTACGGGAAGCAAAAAGTGTCCGACTTCATGTCACCGTTTTCAGCTCCTCCCTGACTTCAAGCGGCTACTCTCGTTGATCGGTTGCATCTTGCATCCAGCCGCAGCCGATGTCGAACATACCTAATGACAAAATGTCAAAATATAAGACATGAAAACATGAAGATAACCAAAACCCCAAACAAACAGCCGAAGCTGCTATATTATTTGTACCCATTTGGAAATGTGATATATGTACATATGAAATATCCATATAAATATCCTCATATAAAGTAAAAATATATATGTACTTCATGAAATATCCATATATGAAATGTATCCTCATCTAATGTAAAAGCGTCATTTGTTAACATTAGTTAATGTATTAGCTAACATGAACTAACAATGAGCAATACATAAACAAGACACAAACAAAAATTAACCCAAGGGGGAAAAACACAGTCCAAGAAGGCAGTGGCAGTGCTGGAGCTAACACGGTACAGCAGGACACAGCAGAACAAGACAATGTTCTTATTTTGAATATATTCATATAAATTTGCTCTTTTCCCTTAATCAACTGACAATAATGGATCCTATTTTAAGGCTCTCCATGAAAAAGGACTGAAAAAAAGGGAGGGAAAAAAGAACAGACAGCACACCCCTTGTGATTTCTTCATGAGTGAACTATAGAGATTTTCAAGACCTTTTTCTCATCTCAGTTTTTCTCATCTCATGTTACATTTTTTTTTCAATCTGAATCTTTTCCTTCTGCTTAACTCTTTGTAACTAAAAGTCTGCTGTATCTTGACTGCTAAAATCAAAAACCTTTTCACATCAGGAAAAAGAAAAAGAAAAAAATCTACTTTTCTTCTGAAAGTTGCATCATTAATAATCTCCTTCACAGTATATAACTGATTCTCATCATAATTGGAAGGGAAGTCAGGCATTTAAAATAATAATAATAATAATAATAATAATAATAAAAACATCATCAGCCATCTCTTCTGTTAAATCAGTGCTCTCAGTAAGCAGAGATATGTTTTCAGCTGGATTCTCAACAGTGTCTATATCAGTAAAATCAGAAGTCTGAGGCTGAGGGTTTTTTTTTTTATAGTCACAGTACTGCTCCCTGCCACTTCTTCACATTCTCCCATTCTTGTATTTTCCTCAACACACTTTCCCCCCATATTCTTTCCAGATTCATTTTCTCTGAAAAACCTTTGTCCTATATTTTCAGTGGAGTCACTTTATTCATGAGTAGTCTGGTTATTAGTCTGGCACTCGCTCATCTTTTTCTGTTTTATTCACTGTTGCCTGATCTTTGCTTTTATCTTAATCTTCCGCTTCGTCAGCATCCTCCGATTCAACTTCATTTGCTTCATTAGCATTGCTTTCTGCTTGCATTATATGCGGGCATGCCATTTTTTATGCCCAATATCACCACATTCAAAACACAAATAGTTGGTACTAGCATAGATGTCTCAGAATGTTGGTGATTCTAGAAGCATAAAGACTTCTTGTAAAAAAAGACAACATGTTCCAACACTGTTTGACAATAGCCGGTGCTCCACACTGAGATCTGATCTCACTATCATCGAATCTGTCAAACGAAATCCAGAAGAACTGTGGCCGTGTCTCCAAGACGCTTGAAGAAACCGACCTGCAAAGATACAGTACTGTGAAGAGTTTTAGGCATTTGTGTAAAAATGCTGTAAAGTGAGGACGCTTTCAAAAATACTGTCATAAATAGATTTTATTTATCAATTAATTTCTATTAATTAAATTAAATCAATAGTTGGTGTGAGCACCCTTTGTGTTTAAACAGCTTTAGTCCAGGTACACTTGCGCATTGTTTTTCAGGTAGCTTTGTATGAAGGTTTCTTCAAGCGTCTTGGAGACACGGCCACAGTTCTTTTGGATTTAGTTTGTCTCAGTTTCATCTGTTTCTTCATGTAATCAAAGACGGATTCGATGATGGTGAGATCAGATCTTCGTGTGGAGCACCGGCTGTTGTCAGACTTATTGTACATTCAAAAATCTCACTGGATTATTACAATTAATGGCAAAATGAATGTTTAGAAATATGAACTGATATTTCCTACTGATACACTACAGCAAAAGATATAAATAACTGGCTTAAAACCCTTTTTTGGGGGTGAAAATACTGACATGCCTAAGACTTTTGCACAGTACTGTGTGTTTATATATATATATATATATATATATATATATATATATATATATATATATATACAGTATACAGTATATACAGTGGATATTCTATGGTATATGTGGTGAATTTTGTAACTTTAGTTGACTGTGAAACTGTTACAAATGCTCCACTTAGCCAAACGCTACTCAAAATCAGCTGACTCACAAAACTTTAGCAAAACCACCATGGCCTTGTTCATTCTGGATGTGGATACAATGTTTCCAAAACGTATCTGTTGTCAAATTGCCACAAGCACATCCTCAACTGCTGCACCGACTCCATGGTTCATATCAGTAATTTCAGTGAGAGAGATGTACCTTCCATCCTAGCCCTCTGCCATGAGACATTTAGGGACAACAACAACAACAAAAAAAAATAAAATAAATAAATAAATATATATATATATATATATATATATATATATATATATATATATATATATATATATATATATATATATATATCCCCAAATGCTCCTCTCACCCGTGAGATGCTCACACACCCCAAGCTCCCAGCATGTTAAACAAGAGAGATAGAGAGAGAGAGAGAGAGAGAGAGAGAGAGAGAGATACTCTGCAGTCCCTGAACATCTGGCAGCATGTCATAGGGATGTTCAGTGGCTGTCATTGATTGTGATGATATAATTTCAAAGCATCATGATTTAATAAGCCTGTTAAGAGACAATTACCAATTGCAATTGCTGGGTGACAAGGAGGTTTGGTTTTTTTGACAGCTGTAAAACAATGAAAATACAGTGCAAGTATGAGCATGACACATTTGCATTCTCACATCTTAAACAGAGTGTGATTCAAATATGAGATTCTGCAGTGTGGTTAATACATCAGTGTGTTTCTTAGAAGAATACAGCCAAACTGTGGGGGAGACTAGTGGGGTGCAGTCTAGTCAGAGACGAAGTATACTTTAATAAGTAAACCAATAGTAACCAATGAAACCGAAACTAAACAGAGCGGGGAAACAGGAACTAAAGGAACCGAACAAAATGTCAAAATTAGTGTCCACATAACAGAACATAAACCTGACAATAAGATTGTTGGGCAATAGTTATATGTATAACGATTGAGACTAGAACAAAAGAACTTTACATATAACATGAGCAATCTGATTTATACAGTAAATAATTGCATATACATACTCAAAGTGACTTGCAATTTACAATATTATATACAAAAAATACCAATATTTAACTGTCTCTCATATGCATTCATTAGTGCTGTATACAGAGGATGCAATACACAATGCGTGTGGCATACATGCGTAATTATAGCAACTAACACTGATACAGTAAACTCTTCAAAGGTAATGAATAACATAAACAAAGTCATTCACTTGTATTTGAATGCACTCCGTCACAACAATAGCGAGACCATGCACTCTGAACTGCTCCATGTAAATTCTGAACCTTTAAAGGCAAATGCTTAGTCATCAGTGTACTGCATACTAAAGTCAGAAGGGGTCACTATTGTCTATATTCTATTACTGAATAACAGGCCTTTTCTACAGCTGCCCCCACATTTGCTTTGTAAATACAGTATGTTACTCAGAAAAGGCTCTATCAAGTGAGGAATAGTACTCACTTGGTGAGACGGGTGATGGGACAAAGAGAGATTTTGTTCTTGACTTCCAGTTCGGCAGTCCGGAATCCCCCATCTGCTCCGGAGAAGACTCTCATTACTTGTCCAACTGGCCATAAAGCTCTGGGTAATTTTTGATCAACAATCATGACAACTGTGCCAGGCTGCAGGTTCTCTGCCTCTCTGTGCCACTTCTGGCAAACTTGTAGTTCTGGGAGATTGTTACAGATGAAGCGGTAGTGGTGAAGTGGTGTGCTAATAGCTGACTACTAATACTACTTTCGGCACACATCAGCGAACACCCTCTCTGCTCCTGGATGCTCAGGGGATGCTGAAGATTGAGAACTATGGGGTGAATGACAGATTCTTCTAGCTGCTGTGTCTGTCTGAGATGACCACCAAGTCTGATGAGGTGTGTAGTACTGCCATACTCTGGAGCAAGGCACGGGAGACGACTGCTCATTGGTAAAGCTTTACCTGACTTAAGATGAGCCATCTCGACTGGGTAACTTTAGGGGTTGCTGCTTCGTGTAAGACTCTGACTTAAGCGCTAGTAGTTGTTTATCAGATTTGAACTGGTTGTAATCAGCAGGGTTGGGTTGGTAATGAGAACTGCATGTCCACAAAATGTGACTTGTTTCAGTAGGTAGCTGTAGGAGACGACTCTGAGGCCACTGTTCTAGGGGCAGGAGGAGGAACAATGGGCCTTGATTCCATCAACTTGGATAACTCAGCTAACATCTTGCCCCTTGTGATGTCTTTGGAGGAATTAGACTTGAAATTGACATAATGCCAGGCCTCTGGGTCTGTCAGTTCCTGTATCTCTGCTACTCCTATGCCAGCAAAGACTTTAAGTCAGCGTGGATCTATGTTATCACGGTAACATTATCTGACCAGAGCGTGACTTATGTATGTATGGGAACACTGAGTTCTGACTTCAGTAACCTGGCTAGTTGCACTCCTGTCAGATCAGTGCACAACTCAATATGAGGTATGGATTGTTGCTTCATTGGGGAAACTCTGGAATGGGCAGTCAAGAAAGCTATCTCTATACCTCTTCAAGGACTGTGCTTTTGGAGGTAGGCTACTGAGAAAACATGCCTCTAATGTCACTACTCAGTGCGAAAGTATGTTCGCAAAACTTCAGGAGGACAGACATCAGGGAAGGGCCTAGTGTGGGACCAGGGAGGAGAAATTGGTTGACATTATTCCCTGCATGTTGGAACAAACAGTTGAAGTTGACTCTGTTCTGTTCTTATGCTGTGTCATCTGGTAGGAGATGTACCACAACTCTTCAGCTTGATCCACTTGGTCAGGAGGTATGATTTGTGCATATCCTGCCTCCTCTAGCTTGTTTATCTCCAGCTGGTAGGCTGCTGCTTGTGCTGGATCTCTGCAGAGTGGTATCTGGGGAGGCACATGGGAGAGGCATACGTTTCACTTGTAACAGGGGTGTGGCATATCTGACTACTCCATCCACTCTAGTAGTCTTGTACTTAAGCAGTGGAATGGCCTCTTGATCTCACTTTGAGCGGGTAATGAGTTTCTCACTACAGTAAGGGAGCACATATAGTTTCCATAATCTCTCTACTTGTCAGTACAGGTCAGTATACAAGCCTAAAGTATCTGGGAAAAGACACTGCTGTCTGGGAAGGTGATGCTTAATCTCTTGATTAGGATCTTGCAGGGTCCAACCCAGGCGGGTCTTGATGGCAGCTGGACAGTTAGGTGGGCCTAGATGGACTGGCTCTACTGGGGTAATGAGGGGAGGGTAATCTGACCCTATCAGGAGGAGTGTTTGGATAGATTCAATTGGTGGCAACTGTAGACTATATATATGATGGGACGCTGGTGAAACTGTGAAGGTCACTGAAGCCCCTCGCAGGATGTGGAGGTCTTGTCTGACTGTAAGAGACAAGCTCTTCTGATCGAGCAATCAATCAGAGCTTCTGGGCAGCCGAATGAAGGAGGATGATGCGTTTGGACCCGTCACCCAATAGGGCTTAAGTCTCTAAGCAGTGGTTGCCAATTCTCAAGAGTACTTTACAGATCTTCAACAAGACTTTTGGGTTGTCGGTTGGCCGATCTAGGTACACCTTCTCAGCGGTCATGTTCACTAAGCAGAAGGTCCAACCTTAGGCGTCCCAGGCATCTTTACGAAGACTCAATCATTAACCTTGTGGATGATGCAAAAGTATCGACAATTACAACTCTTGCAGAGAGTCCTGAGGTTACAGTGTGTGGCCTGATTGATTTTTCCACAACACCAACATATCTTTTGTGATTGTATCCACTGCACTTTCTGATCTCTGTTCAGTCTCTGGAAACAGGCACACCTGTTCAAGAAGTGGTCTTGACCATTGCAAAATGGGCAGATTGTCTTCCTGTCTCTGGGCTTGGGGTGAGGAGCTTTAACTGGCATGTCACTGCAGCTTGCGTCTAGGCAGAGGAATGGGCTTAGCATCTTTAGTGATCAGTGGAGTATGGACGCAGAGTTGAGAAACGGGAGGATGTACTCTGTGGATGGTGACTGGACCAATCATTCACTGCAAGTACGCTCATCTGTGCTTCCAGAGTCTAATTCCTCTCCTCCACTTTCCTTATCTGCTCATAGGAATGACATAGAAGTTCTTCGGTCTCCTTCCGCAACTGCTGGAACTAGGACATATGATGACTACTCAGGGAGGGGGACGTATGTGCTTGCTGTTGTTCATCCTCTTTTCTTGGACTCCACTCTATCAGAGGCTGCCATGGCTGCATACTTGCTCAATACTTATGGGAGGTCTCAGCGAGGTTGGGTGCAGCCGCTCCTCACAATTTGGAATCGTCACTCGTCTCCGGTGAAGTATCTACTCTTTGTCGTGACTGTGGCCTCTGGTAACGATCAGTGATATCAAAGTCTGACAGGTAACTAGGGAGCCACACTGTTTACCTGGGTCTAGCTGTGGGCTGAATCTGGATCACTCAGATGCATCATTCTTATGACAGCTCCTCAAATCCGGCTCAAAGGACCATTTGTAGGGAGACTAGTGGGGGTAAGTTGTCCAGTCACAAAGTATACCTTAATGGCTTGAGGCTTGTAGAGACATTTACAGTCCCAATACATAGTTAAGTGAACAAGCAAAGTATAAGTAGCAGAGGGTTTGGCAGAGTAGTACAGAGTAGTTTGGAGTGCAGTGTTGAATGAGTGATTCTAAACAAACAGATATAACAATACTCAATTAGTAAATGAACAAGAATAACAGAAATGAACTCATTCTGTCACTTATAGACATATAGCGATCAATGTAGACATGTAGGGCCTAGAACAATAAAACATTGATGGGAAAATCAATACATATGGCATATATAAGATGAACAATCTTATACAGTAAATAATTGCAAATACATACTCAATATTATATACAAATATCACTATTTAACCATCTCTCATATGCATTCACTATTGCTGGATACAGATGATGCAATAGCCAATGCGCATGGCGCACATTCATAATTATAGAAACTAATGCTGATACATCAAACATATACAGTACATTTAGAATACAGCTCTTCAAAGGTAATGAATAACATAAACAAAGTCACTCACTACAGATATATGAACACGCTCCATAACAACAACAGCAAGACAGTGGCAAAGTCTCTATCCGTGCACTCTGAACTGCGTCCTGTAAATACTGAACCATCAAAGGTCACACTGCGTCTTAAAGTCACAAGGAGCTTGTCTCTATTCTATTACTGCATAGGGGGCCTTTTCTACACCAACATATCTGGTGTTCTGTTTTTATTGTCAAATTATCTAGGTATTCAGCTCTAGAGAACTGTCAGTAGAAGGATCAAGAAAACAGCAAAGTAAATTGAACTGGCAAATTGTAAAGGTTTAGCTCAGTAATATTTTTCTCTTTCCCCACAGTCCTGTCAGATGATTCCTTTTTGATGCAGTGCTGCGCAGGGCACATGAGGCATTAGGAAATGTCATGTTAAACATTAATTCTGTCTGTTTCCTCCATCGCTTTCTTTTTAAGCATGTGACTACTTGTATGACGCACAAGTAACATTACATGTTACAAGAGAATTCAATAGGTAATGTAATTCCAATATAAAAAAAAAATATATATATATATATATAAAAAGAAATGGAATGGAGGGCTTGAAATTTTCAACTTTTTAACTTAAAAAGATTTTTATTTTTAAAAACAATTTAAAGTCATTTTAAAAATTAAGCATCACTTTAAATACAATGTATGTGATCCTCAGTAATATCTGAATAAACAGCTCCAATTCTTGTTTTATATATATTTCTTGGGGTGACTTATTCCTTCCTTGATTAAACTTACATAATTACATTTACATCTAACAAAAACAAACCATGTTTGTTTGCACCATTGTAAGATGTAATGTAAAACCTAGCAGCTTTCAGCTTGCTGTGTCACTAACTAAATTTATCTTTCTCACTTTATATTAATAACGCTTCTAGTGGACCATACTGTGTGGCCTGTACAGGGCAGGAAATAAGGAGGTGTTTCTCTGAAAAGGGCAAAAATGCAAGCAAGGCCACCTCTGAGTGCTGAGTGTGTGTTTAAGTGTGTGTGTGTGTATGTGTGTGTGTGTGTGTGTGTGTTTGTTTTAGTGAGTGTGTTTGGGGGGGAGGGGGGTAAAAGTCCCTTTGAGCTGAAGATTATTGGTACGCCACAATTTACAAGAGATATGCCGTCATTAGAGCTATAGTTGGTGAAGGACCAAACCACTGGGTAAATCTGCCATGAAATACTAAACTGAGGCAATAAAACCTGAGCATTTGCAAGAAAATGGAAACAGATGAGGGGCCGTAAAGGATACTTGATGAATGTATGTGTATGTGTATGAGAAAAAAAAAAAGAGAAAGGAATGTGAACTGTTAGAAAGAGAATATGCATTTGAATATAGTTGTGTGAGTGTGTTAACTTATGTTAGTGTGTGCATGTGGTTCAGGTATACCCTACGTTGTGGGGACAAAATGTTCCCACAAAGATTGCAATGGTCCCACATTCCCACATTTTTTTGGTCCCCATGAGGAAAACAGCTTATAAATTATACTCAGTGATATTTTTTTGAAAATCTAAAAAATGCAGAAAGTTTTCTGTGATGGGTAGTTTAGGGTAGGGTTAGGGAATAGAACATACAGTTTGTACAGTATAAAATTTATGTCTTTGGAATGTCCCCAAAACATGGAAACCCAATGTGTGTATGTGTGCGTGTGCGTGTGTGAGCGCGCGCGTGTGTGTGTGCGTGCACATTTTTTTGTGACATATCGGGACACAAATTTGTATAATGACATGGGTATGACATAGGTATTACAAGGAGAGGGTGACTTATGAGGACATTACCCCATGTCCCCATTTTTCAAAAGGCTTATAAATCATACAGAATGAGTTTTTTTGAGAAAGTAAAAATGTGCACAGTTTTCTGTGATGGGTAGGTTTAGGGGTAGGGGTAGGGGTAGAGTAGGGGGATAGAAAATACGGTTTGTACAGTATAAAAACCATTACGCCTATGGAATGTCCCCACAATTCACAAAAACAAATGTGTGTGTGTGTGTGTGTGTGTGTGGGTGGGTGTATGTGTAAACTATGGTATAACAATCTTTGTGAGTGCCACAAAGCCACATGGAAATGTTTGCCAAAACCAGCAAAATCTTTGGCACAAAGACACTAGTAAAGGGAGGGCATGGGATAGTGGAGGACATCCTCTTACACTTCAATAAATGCAAAATATTAGCCTCATTAATTTATACATTAAGACTAAGTATTAATGTATATTTTACACACTAATGTATTTAAAAAGAGACAGAAAACAGTCTCAAATGAGAACATTATGTTGTCAGTTCTCAGACATACACAATTGTGCTTTAGTGTATTTATTGCAACGTTTTCTTGAGGTTATGGTGTCTTGTTTCCACTCCACTGAAATGGATAAGTGTTTTTTTTTCCTCTTTTTTTTTCTTCTCAGTGAGACCACTTATTTCCAGTTGGTGGTTCTTGTGTAACATGTCATTTAATCATTTCTGAGTAGGTTTAGTTCCTGTATGGTGTCCTCAGCACACTCACACTGATACAAGTTTCTGCAAAAAAATCTAATTGTAATTCCAACATATGCAATATTATATTAACACTATAATAAATCTGACCTTTTTTCAGGTCCCATTATTATCAAAATTTAGAAAACTTATTGATCTGGTGAATGAAATGAATGAATAGTGTCCTCTCATAACTCATAATTTATAAAGGATCTTCTTTAAATAGAATGTTGGTAAACAAACAGTTGATGGGTCCGCATTACATTATTTAATATAGATATTTTTTTTATTCTAAAGTGTCTCAAACTTTCATAAAATAAGCTTGTTATCTATTCTTTTTCTCTTTTAAGTGTATAAATACCTTCTGTTTATTTAAGCAACGCATGTGCAGCTCAATTGAGTCTTTGTTTGAGAAGCTTATAGTTAAGGGAAGGTGGGTTACAAATACAAGTTCAATTAAGGCTGTGCTTCACCAATGGTGGAGTCTTTGGAAAACTTCTGTTTCCAAAGTGAAGGCTTCTGTCTTCATTATTGAAACCGTACTTGAGGAAATGTTTTGCTGCTTAGTATAGCAAAGACTAACCATGGTTAATAGACAGGCAGTTTAAGGGTTAACCTCACATAGTGATTTTTAATGTCCCTGTTGGATTTAAGAGCCTATAGGCTAGAAAAGCCCAGGTTACGGTCTCATTGTGTCCTATGCTGACTTAAGTGAATTTGAATTTTTTAATGAATGGTTCAATATCCAATTCATTAAAGTGGCTGTTTTATTTGATGCATTTTCTGTAGGCAACTGGAGAGAAATGAATTGCAAGCTTAATGTTTATTGGAAGGGATGAGAGTCTGACCCTTTCTTGATAGGATCATAGTCACAGAAGCTCTACTCAGTGTGTCCCTAAGCAACAGACATTTTGGTCGATTCTTGGCATACCCCTTTGCAGGGGAAAGAAAGTGATAGAAAAAGAGAATACCATTGCAGTATTTCATTTTTAGAGGAAGGTGACAAGTTGGGTTGTCTTCTTTTTCTTGTTCACTTTCTTTTATTATTATTTATTTATTTATTTTACTATGGCATTTAAGATTAATATACCAACTGAATGGATAGCAGCTATTTCACTCACACTCACACACAATGTACACAATAGGTATATGCATTCTTATTCTAAACTCCACAGTTTTGTATTCCGCACAAAACTTCAGCACATGTGTAGTGAATTTGGAGAAAACCTATGCGGAGCTACCATGGATATAATTGTCTCTTTTTTTCTTTAATGACATATCTTAAAAGAAAGCAAAAGTGATATTTTTTAGTACATTTTCAACCTCATCCACTGTCCAGTTCGTAAGATGTAGGCTGACACGTTTGTAATAAACATGTTTGTAAGATGGCACTGTGCATGTACACAAGATATATATTTTTTTTTTATTTGGAATATAAACGTTTACACCACCTTACACCACCTACACCACCTCATCCAATCCGTTTGAAATTTCATTCAGAACAAGCTCCATCGGAAGTGTAACACATTTTTTTTTTGTGTTCCCCATATGTGAATCACAAATTTAACAAAAATTGAGGGATATGAGACTTGAGTCAGAGATAATAGGCAAAAGAGGAGGGGAGGGTCAGATTTATGAACTGAATGTGTGTCAGATAGAGTTTTGATTGTCTGACATTGGCTGGAGACATGCCAGATGTCAAGGAATGGTGTTGTTGTACACTGAGGGCACAGCCACAGTCCGAAAGTATTGATTTCCCTGCTTGTAGGAAGCCAGTAACTGTCATGTGGAGAGGCCTGACCTTGGAACAGCCAAGACAACTATTCCCCAATTCCCAGCAGCCTGACTGAAGCTCAGAGCAATGTAGTCAAGACAACAACACAGCTCTGCTTTATGGCAAAGAGCATGGGCTCATCTCACAGTAGAGAAAGAATGAAGAGAGAGAGAGAGAGAGAGAGAGAGAGAGAGAGAGGGAGAGAGGGAGAAAGAGAGAGAGAGAGAACAGTCCATGCTATCCAGTTCCCCTGAGCTCTTCATGGGCAGCCTTGAGTCTAGTTATCACAGTGTTTGAAATGACAGTAGCTTGACTTAGATTTCCCTCTAGAGACTCAAAGCTGGTCTATAACTCTGAGACAGACAGGAAGAGAGAGTGAGATGGAGGAGGGAGAGGTGTATGAGAGAGAGAGAGAGAGAGAGAGAGAGAGAGCTAGGTTAGGAGGTAGAGGATGTACGACAGAAATGATTCATGTGGGAATGTGAAGCTAAATAAGACACAGCCCTGACACCTGCAGCCCTTCTCATCAAGAGGACACAAACTTTGCCTTCAGAACTTCAGAATACTGTTCATTTCACTGCAATGACACTAAGTATACTTACTCAAATTATTACAGTACTTTCAGCACATCATCACCAGCCCATTGTGGCATTTGCAATGAACCTGTCCTCCACTTCAAATGCCACTTCCTGTGTGCTTCCATTTACCCATTATGTGACTTAAATTGTACAATGGTCTTAAATTGTACAAAAATCACTGCACCTGGAATGTTTCCTTCCCACTACTGCCCTTCTCTATTTTTTTATTTTTTTATTTGTTATAACTTTATAAAAGCTTTTCTGGTGATGGAGAACGGCTGGTAAGTATATTCTTTTCTATTTATTGTGGGCAGTTGCATTTTCCCACTGCCTCACAAGTCGCAGAAGTGATCAAATTAGCTCTTGTTCTTTGTGATGGCCACTGCTTCCATTCTTTTTCAGTATTACTGCTTACTTATACCGGTGGTGATTCTTTGTCTTCTCTTCCCCCTACTTGTCTTTCCTTGGCGACCAGACTACCTATTGTGCTTACATTCTGTTTTTGTTTTAAGGACAGAATGGAAAAGAGAGCTATTCTTGTGTATTCTTCATTACGCAGCCAAATTAAACTGTTTTTTTTTTTTTTTATTCACTTTGGAGGAATGTCTGAGGTCTGTTCATGCCCATTATGTTTATAAAGGAGAAATTAAATCTTACTGTTAATTGTTTCATATATACAGTACATATGTGTTCAAGTCATTTGATTCCTGTTGCTTCAAGAAGCCCTCATGTCTAGGTTACCTTCTGCATGAACCATACTATGGTAGCCGGAGTCATACAGTAGCTAGAGTTTTATTCAACCAGAACTTTCATTTGAGATTTACAGATTTTTTTTTTTTTTTTTTTCTTTGAAGGAGCAATTTTTCTAATTAAGAAAGTTGTTGTCAGTTTTTTAGAAAAAAGCTTTATTCTACATTATGTAGAATACTTTATTCTATAGTATGGCATCATGAGCATTGCCATGTATACATAATAATTTTCTTAAAAGGGGGGTATCACACACAGTTTCTGCCAATCTAATGTTAATCTTGAGTACATATAGAGTAACAATGCATCCTTCTTATCTCCAAAAAGTCTTTAGTATTATCATATTTATAAAAGATAGATAAGCTAAACCGAGTCTTTCCAAAAAAAGGCAGGCTCCTGGAGCCGTCAGTGCCGTGGGCGGAGCTAAAGAGTCACGAGCGCGCACAGCTTTTGTGTAGAGATCATCTGCTATCTGCAACATCCTTATAAATAAAAAGGGAACAAAAACGTTTGTGTTGTTTACATTATATGCACTTGTGTGCCGATTGCCAACAAAACACAGACATCTGATGCAGCTTTACTCACCACCCGCCATCTGAAAATCCACTTGTTTACAAAGTATTCGTCACCGAAATCCAGGGAACAAACAAACATACATGCACAACTCTGTTGCTGCCCCGGAAAAACAAACTTCATCCACTGTTCCCTTGACAATGGGTTCTTTGGGACGCTGAAAAAGGCAATCTTTCCCTCACAACCAAAAACACACTCCTTTGTTGACAGGAGCTGCATCTCATTTCAGAGGCTGTGTCCTCCGGAGGTCGCATTTGAAGGCTGAATACTTCATCAAGGATGTCATATTTAAGAAAAGTAACAGTAATAAAATGGACTGATATTCACTGTGAGGTGTAAAATACTGTAATTTCTTTCTTACGTTGCAATCTAATGCTTATTTTTCTTAAATGAGACTGCCTCGATGATGTATGCAGCCTTCAAAGGGTGCAGCCCCTGAATTGGGACGCAGCCATTGTTGAGAAATCTCTCGGCTTCCGTATCCCGAATGAAGCGCGTTGATGGGTGTGCTCTTGCTCTGTGTGATGTGTGTGTGTGCGCTTATCAGGGAGAAGTGCCTATACAAGGAATTCCGCTCTGTTTTGACGTCATACAGACCCAGATACATACTCGAAAAAAAAAAAAAAACTCTCTGAAACCGGAAGTAGTGTATTTGGCACAGAAATACTCCGTCATACGTCCAACTTGTGTTTTGAAACTTTGGCCATGTTTATGTTTAGCATGAGAATGCAACTATTTAACAGTGTAAATAAGTCAGAATGCATTAAATAGCATTACACCCCCCCTTTAATAAAGTGACAGTGGCAAAACACATAATATACAGACACAACATAACAATGGAGTCAACAGCATAGTCAAAATGTCCAGCAGTCCCTGCTTGAGTGTTGAAACAAAATTTGACGACCCGTAGCTCCCACACCACAGAACAAGGATAAATCAAACGGTGGGACGTCAGCACTGAACGCGACTCTTCGACACACAGATGTTCAGGGGAGAGAGCTTGCAGCAGACCAGTGCAATGCAGCAGCCAGCTGCCTACCAGCATGAACCAGCAATGAATGAAAATATGGTAATAATAATCTAGAAGAAACATAGACAAAAGAAAACAAAACAAAAGATAAACAAACAGCTTCTGTGTGAAACAGCAGCAGTTATTAAGCAAACTTCATACATCCACACCGATAACTGCCTGTATAAAATCAAAGAATACTGGTATTTCTTTTAACTATTGTAAAATCCAGCTAAATGTAAGCAAAAACTTGCTGAATGCAACTTTAAACTCACGGAATCAGTCTTTTCATTCAGTTTCCTCTCTTCATTCTTTTCAGAGACATTGGAATACTTGGTTGATGAGCAAATTAAGGGCTCTAAGGGTTACGTGGAAAGAGAGAAAGAGATGGTGGCTTATTTTGTAGGTCCTAGTGGAGCTTAGCTCAGCATCGTGACCAAGACAAAAGACGAGAATTAAAAAAAAAAAAAAAAAAAAATTCACTCAGAAATTGCTAGTAGATTTCACAAATAATTTCAAAGAAATGGCAAGTAACACATTGAATTAAACATGAAATTCTGACGTAGAAAAACTGAAATAGTTTTTAAATGATCCTCAATAATCTTTATTTACAACTTCAAAAATATTTTTTGCAGTGTATATGCATGATAAAATGTGAGAATAATCAGAATAACAAACATATTATTGCCATCATTTAATATACACACAGTTTAAAAATTTTCCTTAAAAATGTATACAGAATCCATTCTGTTTGTAATTTAGTGTGGCATCAAAGTATTTCAGGAGAGCTATAGAATGGTGAGACATGAAAAATTTATCCCAAAAACAGCGAATGTGTGAAAGCATTGCTTTCATCCCTACCTTGTCATTGACCTTGTTTACCAACACTGACATAGATCTGCTATCTCAATTTGCACTCAGTGCTAGAGTGTGGTCCTGTTGGTCTGAATTATGCATGATGTGCTACAGCAAATGTGTGTCACCAGCTGCCTAAACTATTTCACACATTGATAAATTTGTTAAGTAGAAGAAATACTGGTGTCTGTGACACTGCTGCTTCCCCTGGGGAAGGCAAGCCGTCACATGTTGGCAGAGTACACTCCAGCGGGCTGGCAGACATAGGTTGCCTGGCAAACAGAAATGGGTCATTTGCATGGTTCCTGCCCCACCATTTGTCTTTAAATGAGTGCACTTCACACACTAATGATTCCACAACAGAGCTACCCATGTCTCGGTGGACCAGAACTCTAAGTTCCACTTAGAACAGATTATTAGGCTGTGGCACAGGCTTAAAAGCCTCGGGGAAAAAAAAAAAAAAAAAAAAAATCAAGGAATACTGAAGTCAGTGGACCACTGCTCTACACACAAACACTCTTTCCATCTCAGCTGAATCTTCCTTTTCCCTGACTCCAGCAGTGACTTTTTTTTCTCTCTAGACAGATAAAAGTGTGACTCTGAATTGTACTATATTGATTTAGTTTCTCTGGTTCTACACATGATTCTTTTTTGTCTGTCACATAAAAAGAAAAGAAAAAGAAATTGCTTAGACATGGACAGGGAACAGTCCAGCTCTTCACTCATCTATATACCATTGTAACTTCCATGTTATTCCCAGCTCCTGCGGCAGTTGGCAATTTCACTACCAGGAAATTGCATTGTTAGTCTCTTCATTGGGCTGGAGAAGTACTGTCTGTATGTATCTATTTATCTTAAGGAGTTCTTAGCTTAAAACAATGTCTGGGTGGTTTTCTGACTTGCATTCATATGCATAAACATTATACTTTGTATAAACAGTATGACAGTTTTATGGGGACCAAAAGAAAATACATCATCAATATCAATGCTGGGGGCTCTGGAGTTCAATTTAACATGATCAGATATAATGTTCAACCTCAGTTACAACCACTTAGGAGCTTTTACCAAACCCAAAACAATTCACCACTTTAAAACCCATTCTTTCAAATGTACAAGCATCACTACCCCTACCCAGATGAATAACAAAAAGAAGCTTTTTATTTCACCCTAAAGATGAGAACATTTAGGAGTTTTTGAACCAAAAAACACGATGAGCTTTTTATTATTATCCTCAGTAGGGATTAGAAATGCTAACAAAAAATCCATGATCGATTAATTGTTGATAATAGTTTAATCTATAAAACCTATTGATGATCGATTAAGCAAGGTCATTATTAGAGTGTTTTGAGGTCTCTACACATCGTCCCTACCAACTATACCCAGCCACCATACCCAAGATCCATCTCCATTGGTTGAAAACACTGGCATGATCGTGACGTGATCAGATCCCGGAAGCTTTAGCTAAGCAGCATGTCATGACACTCCGAATCTATACATTTTGCTTGTGTATTGGGCTTGTTCGGGACCATCTACTATGGTTTACTAATCTTTCGCAAAGTTACGAACCAAAACATGGCACATAAAGCTTGTTAACCAGTCATTAACCATTAACCAACAAGATTAGAATTAAATTAAATTAGAATGGATAAGTGTCTGTGACCCATTAAAAATAACACAAATTTTGTTCTTCCAGGGGTTTATTTTTACATGTGTAAATAGCAACATAAACGACAGCATGAGGATTCACGTATCGTCACATCATGGAACTCCCGTGCTTCTGTGAACGGAGAAAAACACAATACAATCATTTATATAAAAGGAATAAATACGCAAAATATATTTCACTTAAATAATGAACATTAACAAAACAACAGAAAAAAACTGTGACATGTAGTATATGCTGAGTTTCAGTTCGCGCTACAAAAACAAGGAAACCAAGATGGTGGAAAGTGTTTTTATTTATTTATTTTATTTATTAAAAAGCCCAATGTTTTGGTTTTATTCTAAGTGTACACAAATAAAATGAAACACGTTACAGTTAATTGACAAACCTCTGCCAGCTGTCTCAATATAGAAATGTTAAAACATTGACAGACATGCACTTTTTTCAGTAGTTGGCAGTTAAATCAATAATAATGTAAATAAAAGGTTTGAAGTACAATAAAATGTTTTTCCATTTAATAGTCAGTATAGAATTTTATTATGCTGATTTGTATTTGATGATTTGCAGTTCCTCAAATTGATGTTTGAGTCTAGAATGAAAAACTCCTCAGAGTCTAAAGGGAGAGGATTTTCAGTTGGGACATAATTTAATATGTGAAATGCAGGCTGTTTTCAGTGGAAATCAAAATGTACAGGATTACCGTCAGGTGTATTATATGTAATGATTATCTTTTTTTTTTTTTTTTCTCCTTTTTTTTTGGAATACAGTTTCTTGATTAAAAATTTCAGCTTCACTGCCTGTCTAATTAATTACTGGGGCCATTCTGAGCAGAGCTGCTGCTCTAATTAGTCTGAAACTGGCGCTGATGCTGATAATTCTGTATGTTACAGCTGTCACTGGCCTCTCCCTCAGGTGCCCCGTGTTCAGCACACGCGCATACCGGCCCTGCATGGCACGGTATTACCGTGAGGCAGAGCTGCTCCAATTGTCCACTGACCTCTTGCTGAATTGCTAATCAAGCATTGTGCGACATGAAACAATTCTGTTACCAAACAGAAGAAATAAAAGAAACCAATAAGAGAAAGCAGTGGGTTCATCCTCTCATTCAGACACTTTCACACATATCATCTTATAGATAACACTCTCTGTTTTATGTGCCTTCTATGTACTACATGTGCAGACCTGACCCTTGTGAAAAAAATACACATTACATATACTCTTGAAAAAAAGAAAATTATTACAGAAATAACTTGATTAACTTAATGTAATTTCTAATTCATCTTGTGTATTTAAATATATTTATAATTACACATTCATAAAGTTGCAATTTAGTACCATACATTTAAAATATATTCCTTTTAAATGTGATATCGAATAACACACCACAGTTTAAATTATAATCAAGTACTTTACATGTGCTTTAAAATGTAAGTCAACAGATCAAATAAATATACTTCTTTAAAACACGACAAATGATTATTTAAAACAAAATTATTTAAAGAAGTGCTTTAAAAGTGAAATTTTGACATTATTAGAAAGTGCCCTTTTTAAAAGTGTACTCGTGTGTTAAAAAACAATTTCATGAAAGTGTCCTCCGTTAAAGTTCACTTAAATAGCATTTTACTTAATTCATATTATATTATGTGAAAGTAGTTTATTAAAAATACACTTTTAAGACTACAAGTCTACACTACAAGTGGGCATTCAATACATTTAGGCACACTTCATTTTCAGCACACTCCTTTTTTTCGCACAAAAGCTATCTACTCACAAGCAATTTCCAATGGCTTTCCCACAAGCACTCTCTGATTGTCCTTGTAGGGTTAATAATGCACTTTAAAAAAGGACCCTTGGAACAGGGAACACTGATGTAGATTTGTGAATTAAGCTTGACAAAAAAAAAAAAAAAAAAAAAAAAAAAAAAAATGTTAACACTTTATTTTAGGGTCTTTTACCTAATTGCTTATTAACATACATATTACTAAAATATTGGCTATTTATTAGTACTTATTAAGCACATATTAATGTCTTATTCTGCATGCCCTTATTCTACAGTCTTAATCCTACCCAATACGTAAACTTAACTTCCTTACTAACTATTAATAAGCAGTAAATTAGGAGTTTATTGAGGGAAAAGTCGTAGTTAATAGTTTATATGTGTTTCCTATACTAAAGTGTACCAAAAAAACAATGTTAATTAAAAAGGCATAAGCTAGGGTTGAAGTTATAGCTCTAATTCATCTGTTCCTTTCATTTTGCCTCTCTACACAATGAATATCATAAGGGACATGACTAAGGCTCACAGCTAATTGTGATGTCCCTGCTGAAAAATCTAGTATTGCTGGTCACCAGGAAAAGGTATGTTTTGCATGCTTGGACCATGGGGTGGTGGTTGCTGGTTTGCTGTTCCCCAGCATGGGAAGCGAAAGCACTGGTGGACCAGCTACACCAGCTTAGTTTTACTTGAAAACAGCATGACTATGCTGGTATACTAGCTTTATGCTGGATTTTTCTGCAGGGGTCATGCATGCTAAGTAAACATGTCAAAATAAAATCACACACGGATACTAGTTATAATCTTTAATATGTTAAGGAAAACTTTAGAGGCAACATTTGCAGTGGAAGTGTGCTACAGAAATGCTGTCTAGATTACTAGATTAGTTGTTTGTTTGTTTGTTTTATACATGATGAGCACTACAAACTAATAGGTGTAAAAATGATCCAATAAATGTTATTTATGACAGTAATGAATTTTATTAGTAAAAGACAAAAACAAGGCCTTTGTTTGTCTAAGTCATGTTGTATTTCAACCATTTCAAAGTGCTTTATTCAGTCAATGTTGTTCAAGTCCTCTCACATATAAAACTTCCAAAAATATAAACGTTAAAAACTCAAATGAGACCTTGGGTTATTATTTTCCAAAGCGTGTTTCTGACATTTTGTCGACATGAGTAATTAATTTAGTCCCTTTTTTGGGTAAGTCCAAAGAGCCCAATTAACATGCCTAATGTTGCTGCATCGTGTAAAAAACATTGGTTTTTAATACCTGGAGAATAGTTAAATGACTTCCCTTCATTATTCAAATGTCTATGCAAAGTCGCCACATGGGGATGGCACAAACACGATAATCATGCAAAAAACATGAATGGAGAAAACTGGGGGTGGGGGGAGAGAGACTAGACTTCTAGACACCACAGACATTCACACTTTCAAGTAATTTCTTCTCTTTGGTCCCCCATACAATAAAAACCTTATGATCCTATAATCATTAGCCAATAGGCAACACATTTTTTTTTCTCTATTACTTTCTATTTTATTGCAGTTTTATCTCTGTTCTTGGCTGGGTGTTTTAAATTGTGTTATGGTGAATATTGTACACCTTATAATGTCAGCTAGACCTGACACAGTTATGTTGCAGATAAATGTATTTGCTAGTTTGAATATTTGCTTGCAGCTTATAAACTACACATGTGCTTAGAGTAAAATTATGATAAATTAGTTAATTAGATAAAACAAGTTGCAATTAGCAGGAAAGCATGCAGATGTTTTAGAAATAAATGTTACAAGTAAACAATCTTGATGCCGGAAGCCAAGAGTTGGTGTTGAGGGACAATTTATTGTTTATTTTAATATGATTTGACGAAACACTTTTGTGTTCTGTTTTTAAGTTTCACAGTTAATATTTGTTTTTAATGAGGGCGATAGGCCCCCATTAAAAGCAGTGAAAGCAGCATTTGGCTGTGCTATCCACTTCATATTGCCCTACAAAGTAAATATTACAAAGAGGTAACACATGTTGAGGTATGCTCAAAATTCAGCACATGCTGAGGTCTTGGATTTGAGGCAGACCCACAGCGTCAAAAGAATGTGTCCTTCCCAAATAACTGTGGCTCAGTGAAACCTTTTCACCAAGGGAAATTTGCTCCTCCAAGATTTTTAAGAGCTATAAGTAAACACATAAATAAGGAGAGAGTGGAGTCTAATGACTGCTTGTGTTAATTCACTTGTGTGTGTACACAAGAACGAAGGATTTTGAATGTGCTAGGCCATATATGTGCGCACACAAGAAAAAAAAAAAAAAAAAAAACAGTTTGTTTTGTTTTTCCCTTACCTCAGCACATCTGAGAGAGGTTTTTGGAACTGCAGAGCCATGTCAAAACAAAGATGGCCAAAAGAGGCTGGAGAGGGACAGGGGCCTGAGAAAGAAGGAGCCACTGAGAAGGCAGCTGGAAACATAGAGCGTGTGGTTTCCCCCTGAGTACAGCTGCATTCACATGTGTCTGACTTTCTTACTTTCTCTCTTGGTCTCAGTCTTTCTTGCTCTCTTTTTCTCCTGTTCTCTTGTTCGCTCTCAGAGGAGACAGTCACAGCTGGTTGTACTTACAGCCTTCTGCGGTAACGTGTGTGTTTCATTATCCTTGGACGTGTGTTTTGCACCAGTTCTAGTCATGTTATTGTTAGGATGTGGTAAAATTATAAATATGGGATGCAGATTGGGGGAGGGTGGAAGTTGGAGTCGATGCTGGGTTGGGGGGTAGGGGGAGGGATATGTGACTCGTTAACTCTGGGCCACTGCTTGTTCTCATGACTGTGTGGCAATAAAAGGTCTGCCACAATTTGTAGTGCTAATGACTTAATACTGCACAGCCTAGAAGACGTACAAACATCCGTCAATAGCTTTATAATTGCATTGGGCCATCTTAGTCAAATGAAGTGGACCATTGTAGGATCTAGGGAGTAGGGTGGTAATTTTGTTGGGTCGATTGCAGGATGGCAATCAAATCCTTGGCAAACATTCCTCTTGCATATGTGCAAAAAAAAAAAAAAAAAGAAAGAAAAAAAATCCACTGGATTGGACAATGGCAAAATTAGACAAATATCATTAATTCTTAATCCATAAATCCTTAAAGCAGACAAAAGTCATTTATCTACTGCAAATTCCATTGTTAAAGACATTTTCTGTAATATTGGTACTCCAAAAAATGAAAAGATCAATGAATAGTGAATAAAAGCACAGTCTTCTTGCAGAGAATGACCTGTGACAGGCAGATGGTCTCTTCTCCTCTTCATCCCCTATCTATCTCTGAACTTTGTTTGGCCTGATAAAAAGTGTGATGGACTTTCATTGAATCTTCCTCCCTCTGTATTCATGCACACACATACACACATTTCAGTATATATACAGACCGCCAGAGCATGGTGGAGTGGGAGGGACAGTCTCACAGTTGTCACTGTGGTCATGTAGGAGTGCAAGTGAGATCAGGATGAGTCTCTATCTATATATTCTCTTTCTCTCTCTCCATTACTCTTGTCATTCATTTCCTGTAACAATCTGCTGCACTTTATGCTAATGAAGAAACACAGTCTTAAAGGAGCAAGGGGCAGCTGTCAGAAGTTGACATTGCAACATGCAGAACCAGGTAATGCACACACATAGGCACTTTTATTACTGCAAATATTACAGCAATGTTAGGTTAATCAAATTACATTAAATTTTCTCAAAGCAAGACAAAACTATGCAGTGTAAGTTTTTTTTTCTTTTTTTTTTTCTTCAATGAGTCACATTAACATTGTTGGGTAGATAAATTATTATCAATAATAGTAATTCATAATTATAAAATGCTCAGTGCACCGACACTGCACTGAAAAAAAAAATGGATTTCAAATGTTTAAATTAACAGGACACACTGCATATTTATACATTGTATGGCATAAATGTAATTAAACCAGATCCAGTACAAGTTACTTTAGCATTTCAAAATACACAAGAGAAGAACCATTTATTAAGAGGTGAATTTAAATAGATTAAACAATTGTTCTTTTGCATGAAGTGTGTTTTGAGATTGTTTTGAGAGCGTATAGAAGAAAGATCAGAATATATCCTAGAAGACCCAGAGGTCTTGTCTGTATGTCTACACATCCTTGCTAGTCCTGTGTAGTCAATATGTAGTTGTCCCCTCCTTCTGGGGTCAACCTGGGTGCAAAATGCTTGTGCTCTGACTAATGCTACTACTGTGGTGGTATGAGGAGATCCACAATTACACTGAAAACAACATTCAACTGTTGCTTTGCTCTTTGTCAGTCGTGTGGAGACTTTGTTTTATATAATTATAGAATGTCTGTGTTTGCAATACTGAGTGTGTGTGTGGGTGTGTGTGTGTGTGTGTGTGTGTGTGTGTGTGTGTTTGTTTTATTAGACTTGTGTTCTTTGTCCAGTTTACTCTAGTCTTGGTTGCTATCCCACACAATCTTTTGTGGGGTAATCAGAGCAGGTGGCAAAGCCTGCTGGGAGCCTTTATCAGCGGAAGACTGATAAGAGTCAAGGAAAAGGCTTGAAACATGCAGAGTTTGATTTGTGACAATATGTATGTAATACATGGAGTAGGCTATGTCATAATGCATACATGTAAATACATGTTTAGCTTGCACATAGGATTGTAACTGTAAATAGGTTACAAAGAGTTTAAATGAACAGGGAGTAAAAGTTTCTTGATGTATTTTTTACCCAGTATTTTTTTCTTTAGAAATACTTCTCATTTTGTGTGAGGGTAATAAATCAAGAGAGAAATGCCTGGAACTTTGAAAAGTGATCAGCTTGAAACTTTGTAAGTGAAATTTTGTAACTGAACAGTTAGTATAACTTGAACAAGAATCAACTTCCTGGTATTTAGAGGAAAATTTGTTCTACAGACTTATAGGCATTGAATTACTAATGGTTTGCATATATAAAATCTCATGCAACATAGTCAACTAACATAGTCTGCTGAGGGTTGTCTTTGAAACAGCATAGGAACATGCAGCATCTTTACAGTATTTGTTTAATACAATGAATTTGCAATTTTAGACTTGCAGTACACATACAAAATACATTTAAACAGATATGTATGTGTTATGGACAGACCACTTGCATTGAACTCTGATTCATCATGTGGCTTTTTATTGTGCCACTTGTATCATTACTTACATTGCTTACAAGTGGTACATTGAACATTTAAGAAAACAATTCACATAAACATTTCCTAGTCAAGTAAATAACAAATAGCCTATTTATTATGTAAAAAAAAAAAAAAAAATATATATATATATATATATATATATATATATATATATATATATATATATATATATATATATATATATGTTGAGTCTTGTTGGCACATAGCTCAAGTCTCCATTGACCCCTAGATGCACTTCGACCCACAGATAAAATTGTGAAAAAAGAACAAAGTGAACAAATTAGTGATTAAACTAACAGCTTGTCCTGTACACTGTCACAAAATATTATAGTTAATCGTACATTAATTACAATTTATGTGTGATAAATATACAGAATAAATATAATTAGATTGAATATTTGATAAAATAACTTATTTACTATTTATATGTGATATCACTAATATCAGTATTATGCTACTGCTAAATTTGCCAAACAATTAAATTGAAACGCAATTAACCTATCTCAACAATTCTAAAAGCGGTTTTGTTAATATTACAGTTCTCAAACAGCATCCACCATGTTTTTTTTTAAAGAGAATAGTCATGCTTCTTTTTATCTTTATCAATTTGAATGTTAACATTGACCTACACTGTCTGAAAGGTAGTGCACACACGCACAGCAGCTCTCCTGAGTGCTGGGGAGAGGTATGTGGATTGGCGTTGTCCAAAGAAGGCCTGTCCACCATCTGGCCCAGGAATGTGCAGCCCCAATCAAAAGAACTGACAGAGGTCTCTCTTTGTCTGAATGCTCTGTGCCTCCAGATAGCTATAAAACACCTGGATCAATCAGCGGGTGACAGCACAGAGACAACGAGAGAGAGAAAGAAGATCAGTCGCTGGCAGAAGCGGCTCACCTCCCTCCCTTGTCCTCCTGAGGCGGCCGCATGCCCCCCTCCCTGTGCCCCTCTATCCAGCACTTTGAACACAGTTATGTCTCTGGATACTGCAGCAGGCTGTCACTGGTTTGATCTCTGTCAGCTGAGTCTTTGAGAGGAGTTCACAGGGTCCTCAGTGGTCCAAGCAACAATCGCCCTGGACTTCTCTTTGTCTCTCTCTTCCGTTCAATGTCCACTCTGCACTGCCTTCACTCTGATTGATGCTCACTGTGCTTCATTTTTAGCTGGACATGTCTGCACTGATGTGAATAGCAAAGCAGAATTATTACTGAGCTGAAAGAATAAACTCGCTGACTAGAACATGCTGGGTCATACCTATAGCCAAAAAGGATGTTGCTCTACAGTCCATAAATGTTCAAAGAAAGTTTTTTTTTTTTTTTCTCTCTCTCTCACAGACATGTTTCCTTTAACCATCAGATGATCCCCATAATGGTAAAAAAAAAGTGATGCTCATAATTAACTGGTTAACTGTAAACTGACATTAAGAACTTTGAATGATTAATACTATTGGTTAAATGGTTTAAAAAGTATTTATTTCAAGATTTTTGCTACATGGTTAAAAATACAAAACTGGGTTTTTGAGGAAAAAAAAACTAAACTAAACAAAAAACCAAGAACAACAGATAATTTGTGCAAGTCGCATTTTATTATTATTTTATTTTATTACTACATCAATGTAAAATACATTTACATATGTAAATAAAGCAAAATGAAACAAACACTATATAAACATAGCTATAGGCTATTTTAGTTCCCCTCCACAATAAATTCTTTCAATTTAACGGTATTCAGAACAGAACAAGAATTAAAAATAAAAGTAGCAACAGGCTAAATGTCAAGCCAAAACTAATTAATTTAAAGCGAAACTGACAACCTCGCTCATTCAACACAAATCCAAATGTTTCCATATTTGTGATCTGTCGTGATATACCGGTATTGACAATAACCGTGATATTCAAAACATAAAATATATATATTGTGTTAATTAAGGGTGTGACAATATATTGTAATGTATCTTACAGCTATTAAGACACATGAACTCAAAAAGAAAACGTATCCATTTAACGTAATACAAGCAGCCAATCAAAATAAGAGTTTCAGAGAAGGCCAGCAGCCAATAGCATTTGTTAACAGACCTTGTGCTTGTGGTCGGTTCTACGCATGTGAGACCTGTCAGGACTCACAGTTTTGTTATTTTTCCTTTGTAATGTGCTGATATGTGTGCACAATCATATTTTGTGTACTTGAGTTTGGGATTTGTTATTTCTGCAAGTTTATATTTTAAATGGCTGTTTATGCGCTTGTGCCGTTTTGTCCATTATTTAATGCCATAAAAGGCAATGCTTTTGAATCTTCGCTTGAATTAGTAAGAATGAGAAAGGAGTAAAAAAAAAAAAAAAAAAAAAAAAAAATTAAAACTATTTTAGTTTGGGTATGCCATTTTTTTGGATTTGGGTTCCAAATGGGATGCAAGTTATTTATAATACTGTTGAACTTGACGGTATTGTCTCTCTCCTGATTATTTCTAGGCAGTGTCAAAGAAGCCAGAGAAAGCCAGAGTCTCAATTGTTGTAATTGTTGTATGCAATGGTGTGATTTATTGGCTAAAAAGAAAGCAAAGCAATGTTATCATTTAAATTCAAAGTAAAGAATCTGACTGATAACATTTTTTTTTTTTAAGCTTTGGGAAATCATCTCAGGTTACGCATGTAACCATAGTTCTCTGAGAATAGGGAACGAGACGCTGCGTCCCCCTAGGGGTCACTATGGGGAATGCCTCCAGCATGCCAGGTGTCTGAAGCATGAGTCTAAACACGACAGTGAACTTGACATTGGCAGGCAGCAGCCTATGACGTCACCACAGGTGCGACCGTGAGAATAAAAGGGCACCTGGAAATAACGTCATTGTCTGAAGGAGACCGAGCAGGAATGCCTGAAGCATGGCAAAGGGATGCAACGTCTCATTCCCTATTTTCAGTGAACCATGGTTACATGCGTAACCTGAGAAGGGAACTCGCGCTTCATCCCCTAGGGGTCGCTATGGGGAACAGAATACCCACGCTGCCATGCTGAAGGGATGAATGCCTTATTGGCTGAGCTAAGTCAAAGACTCAAAGAGTCTTCATACCTAGGCGCACCAGTGACAACCATAGGCCGGAGCTTCTCAAGAACGGAGTCCTCAAGGAAGACTCTAAGAGAGGAAGCCTAGCTACGTTCATGCTCATGCCAGCTTCCAAAAAAGGCTCACAGAGTGTCTAGAATACTCAAAACTTCCAAAAGGAGCCCTGGAGAGAGGAGGCCTCAACAAGAGGCCTTACAAGACTCTAACCCAAGGGCAGTGCCGGGTTGAGTCCAGCTGGCTCACAAAGCTCCCTAGAGTAGAGGCCTAAATCATACCTCCAAGATTGAGAGGGGACCTAACACACTTGAACTGATGTAAGCAGCCAAAGAAGCTCAAAGTGAGCCTAACTACCTAGCACACTACCGTACTGCCTAGCCGAGCTCTAGGAGCGGAGGCCTCAGCATAAAGACTCTCTTATTGAGAGGAGGCCTAAAAACGTTCCACACTCATGACATTTCACGAGGAGGCTCAAAGAGAGCCTGCAACCCGTAACTAATATCCAGCAGAGCTCTAGAGAGCGGAGGCCTCAGAGTAGGCAACTCGATGGCCTGACGACGCTCAAATTTAGCCAAGGAGGCTCACAGAGAGCCTGACAACTTAGCTAATAAAAGCCAAGCTCTTGGAGCGGAGGCCTCAGCATAATGACTCTCTAATCGAGAGGAGGCCTAACAGCGCCCCACACTCAGGATGTCTAGCAAGGAGGCTCACAGAGAGCCTTCAACTCAAACTGTTACCCTAGTGGAGCCCTGAAGAGTGGAGACCTGAATATAACTCTCGCTAGCAAGAAGAGGCCAGATGACACCCTCAGTAGGGAGGCTCAGAGAGAGCCTAACAACTTAGCAAACATAGCTGAGCTCTAGGAGCAGAGGCTCAAATGAAAACTCTCTAAATCGAGATGAGACAAGTGATTTCACAGGGGGATTGTTTAGGGCTCCTAATCGCCATTAAAAAGTTTGAAAACCCCCGATATAGACAATCTTGCAAATTCATAAGCAATAAACAAACATTAATTTTAATGATGCTGTCTGTTGCCAATAATGGACCTTATAAAAACACATTATGGCTGTCCCAAACCATCACATTGTAACGGCTTAATTTATATATATATATATATATATATATATATATATATATATAATACAATATTATATTATATTATATTATATTATATTATATTTATTATATTATATTATATTATATTATATTATATTATATTATATTATATTATATTATATTATATAAAGAATTGAACTATTCTGTATAGGATTTTTTTAATGATTTTTTTATAGAATTTCTTGGTAAATGTGCTTCATTTCGTGACTTCTGAATTAACTGCTTGTTTTCAAAGATATGATTTAATATCACTAAGTTACATCAAGGGTCAAATCCAAAATAGCACATTCACTTTAAAGTTAAAACTTACAATGCATGATGTAATCAGTTTTTGTGTGTGCGTAGTACGTACGCTGTAAGTGTTTTTGCTCAGGTGGCCAAATATATAGCCTACAATTATAATGGAAAACAGAATAGACACAGGTAATAGTTAATTTCCAGTCAGACTGGACAGTGGGAAAATTTCTAGACTATTTAAAATCATTTTTATATTTAAAGTTACCCCCCCCCCCCCCAACAAAAAAAAGGAAAAGAAAAAAAAAAAAAAGTTGTCTGAGAAGACCAGTAGGATATCTCCCAGCGATTCAGTTGAAATGTTACATTAAATATTACAGCTACTTAAGGCTGGTAGCCTGTGCCATGATAACAAGATTCAGGCCTCAGGTCACTGGAAGACTTTTTCACTACAATAATATCACAGTTGGCAATGCAATCCCATTGAGTAAAGCATAGAAGGCCCAAAAAGCCTGGAGAAAATTCAGCTATATTCATTATTTATTTAACCGTCCTTATGCCTCTTATATGTAAAATGACACAACAATGATCATAATCAACACAATGATTTCTATATATATATATAAATTTTTTCAGTTTAATGCGTTAAAAATGTCATATGTCTGTCAAATGTCTGTCATAATTTGGCTAGCGTTATATTATATACTCATGCTCCTATAGACCGATTTGGAGCAGATATCACAGTTACGTCACTTGCGTGCATAGTGGTGGCAGAAAAATAGAGGTAATAAAATGTGCAAAATCCACAGAATAAGAGAAAAAATGTTTTGTTGTGCCTCTGGATGTCAGAATCGGAATGCAAAAAAAAAAAAAAAAAAAAAAGTCTTCATTTTCATAGAATACTGTCGTTGAAGAAGCCTGTTGAAGCTAAACACAGACGTTCATGTTGCAAGTCACAGTCTGGACTGATGAAACCTGCAATGATTAGTGAATTTGATGTAATTTGAAGAATTTGATTTGTTTAAATAGAAATAATAACCATATTAACAAATAAACTAATTTCATCTGGAATGAGGGGGAGGTTAAATGATCAGAAAGAGGACAAATAATAATAATAGTAGCCCCCTCTTAAAGTCACAGCAGCCTAATAAACCAGTTGCTGTGATGTCTGTCATTAATGTTAATCAAATAACAAAGGTAACAGAGGAAATTGTAGCTTAATCTATATATAATTTATAATTTCTCTAGTGAAGACTGTAAAGTGTTTGATAACTTTATTCAATTTCTGTATATTTTCTACCTGTTAGTTAGCCACATTAATTGAAGACTAATTACTTACTTTGACATAAAAAAAAAAAAAAATCTTTAGAGTGTTAAAGGATTTGTACCTCTCTAAAGTTAAAAATACTTCTTTTTATACAGTTTAAAAAGTTGCTGTCTAATAAAGCCTATCAAGGTGCACTGCCTGTTTTTATTTGTAACATGTTTTCCTGCATACCTTGCCTGCACATTTATGGCAGGATATCGACAGCATTTTTAAAGCTAAGCCTTGAATAAGATCAAGTCTTGTGGGTGGCAGAGAGTACAAGATGCTTTTAGTGCTTGCCAGCAACCTGGCGTCAGCAAAGTTGGTCTGTGAGGCGTGTGTGTGTGTGTGTGTGTGTGTGTATGTGTGTGTGTGTGTGTGTGTGCGATGGTGTAAATGTTACAAAGGAATCAATAGAGGTGGTTGAATAATGCTTTAGAATCTGAGCTACAGGTTTGGCCTATAATCATACATTAGTTGGGATCTTCTCATAGAATAATGGCATGAGGAACGCTTTAAGAGTTCTTCTATACTGCACTGGCACCACACACACTGCTGAGCTGTTAATTGAGCTCTTAATTAATTAATTAATTAATTAACTATAACGTAAATTGTCAGACCCCACATTTGATGTTTCCATTTTTTTTTTGTTCATCTATTGTTTCTCTCCCCCCCTCTCTCTCTCTCTCTCTCTCTCTCTCTCTCTCTCTCTCTCGCTCTCTTTCTCTCACTCTCACTTATAATGACTTATGTGATAAATGACTGTGATACAATAAGCCTCATTCTTCAATGAATCATACATGTTTAGATCAAATGCCCATAAGTCAGCCTGGCTTGTAAACTGATGTCATAGCAGCATTTTGTTGAATGATTGATTCAGAGTATTTTCTCAGCTTTTCCATTTTTTTTTTTTTTGTTTGTTTGTTTTGTTTTTCATTTATTTCTGTTTAAAGAAGAACTGCAAATAAACGATTTTAAATGGCCTAACTGAACAGTAAATAAACAAATCAGGCAGCTACTGAACTGAATTCAGCAATGCTATTCCTAACTACATGTGACATACATATACATATTAATTAAAAATTTCCCATTATATAATTATTAAAAAAACTAGTTATTTTTTATTATTTTATTTTTATTATTATTTCCTGAGCATTTTAATATTTGCATGTGCTGTATCTACAGATAACACAGCATTTTTTTTCCCCCCTGATGAACCACAAAAGGCTTAATGTAATCTTTAGGATTTATCACTTATAAATAATCGGTACAGTAACATGGACTATACATACACAGGGCACAACAGAATCACATAAAAATGCAGTTACACAATTTCAAAAAAGATAACAATGAGGAAGACGAAAAGCTTTTTTTTTTTTCACTTTTAAATTCATCTTCTGAAAGACATTGACAGCAGAGGTGTGAGAGAACATGAACAATGTGGCCTCTCCACCTTTCCTCTCTTCCTGCTGGAGTCTTTTCAGTGGCAGAGTGATTAAGGAGATGTCTTATCACACAATGCCATTGTGTTGTCCTGCCAGGCTGGCTGTCTCGTTGGGACACTTAACCCCTCATCGCTAAAAGCTTTTGGGGTCAGCTCCGGTTCAGTCTCCACATCAAGTAATGGGGGCTTTTGTCAAAACAAAGGAAATTCAAATGGGGCAAAAGCAGGCCATGTTTCAGGTGAGAGGAAGGAAGAGCTCATCTAAATGCCCCTACATGAATATGGCACAAGACACAGAATGGATGCTTGTTAGCACAATGTCAGTCAGCATGACAGTGCGACATGAGCGTGACTGCATCTAAGACATAATTCACATTAATGAATTACAACATTCTTTGAATGAAAAACATATTTTGGAATATTTATTGCAAGAAACATTGTCTTTAAAGGGCACTTATTATGCAAAATTCACTTTCTACACTGTGTTTGAAAATAAATGTGTGTTGGCAGTGTGTGTACACAACCACTCTATAATGATCCACCCACTCTTTTTTTTTTAATACCCATAAATCATAAGCTGTGTTTTAGAACAGGCCATTTGCAGATTCTAGGCAAAGTGGCATCACTTTGTACAGGCCCCGCCAACGGCTGCTGATGAATACGGTAGATTAGCATAGACCCCGTCCTGAGCAAGTTGTACACTGTCCACCATTTTCTCTGTAGCAATAAGAATGTCTCGTAAGCAACTCAGGTGTTTTGTTGTTGGATGTAAGAGTGTACATAACAGTCTCCATGTACTCCTAACATCAAAGCCGCTAAAGATGCAGTAGATTAGTTTTATTTTTGAAGGGAATGCACCCCCATATACCTAAATTTGTTTATTTGTGCGTGAATCACTTTACACCAGACTGCTTTGCGAACGAATGTCAATGCAAAGGGACAATATAAAACACAGGTTTTGCTAAAAAGTTGTAACTCAAGTATGGATCACTACCAACTGTTCGTGATCCAGCTTACAGTCTCCAGAGCGTTAACAGTTACAGATACAGCAGTAATGAAAGGGTGAGCGCACACTTTATTACAGTTCATCACAGTTGTTTTATGGATATAAAGTTTACAAGTTTATTAAGCACTCCTTGAAAAGGCATAAGGTCTGTATATTTGTTTACTGTTAATTGTAAGGAGTGTTTCTGTGTACTTCACTGTTAATGTTGATGATAATGCAAGGGAGAGAAAGAGAGTTTATGGATAATATTATGGATAATATTTTAATGCGCATTTTTTTTTTTTTTTTCCTGGCTCAAAGCGAGACAGAGGTGGTAAAATCCTTGTTCCGTCTCTGGGGTCCGGGGGCATGTTTAAGTTTGTATACAAATCAGTTCATTTTAACCTTCAATATTAATGTAGTACCAACTGATTCCCATGTAGGCTATATTTTACAGCAATAGTTTGTTTGTTTTTTCTCTAGAGAAAATGTGCCATGTACTGTACCTGATATACAGTGATATCCAAAATAACTGATATCGAATCGAATTGCAAGCTTGTGAATCAAAACACATAAGTATGATGACAGACTGGCAGGAAATGGTGCAAAACAGAAAACAAAGTCCGAACAGGGTGATATTGTGACAGACTGATAATCTTTCCATTATTGTTAATAATAGTTGCAACTTGCACTCTTAAATGTGCTTTGAAAATTGCCAGCTGATAAAACCTATGCTCCAGGGACCATATTCATATAACATCTAAGGCTAAATGTAGATCTTAACTGGCTGAGTTAGATGGTGATTGACACTAAACAGTAGAAAATCAGTCCAGTCTCTCCATCTGTAAATGTCATTGGCTGTTAAAGTCTTGTGTTGCTTATAATAAATTGACATGTTGATAACACACACATAAGCAGTTTTTCAGAATGCTCTCAATGACATGTAGCCTAGATCAGATGCACACTATGCATTAGTGAGTGTGGTGGTGCTTATGGGGTGTCCCTCTGGGATGAGGCTGGGAGGGAAAAAGCACAGTATACTCACTACAAAAAACTAGAATACATCACTGGAAAAGGGGTATGTGAGCATGTGACTGCCTGTTTGAGTTTTTTATTATTATTAAACAGTTAAACAGTTAATTTGTTATATTCACTAATGATTCAGAAAGGGCTGCACTGGCTAATAATCACATCTATTGATATCATTTAAAATATAAAGTTTAAACATCTTTAAATGATGATTATTTGCTTGTGCATTTTTCAGGCCATTCGCTGTACTCTGGTAAACTGCACATGTGAGTGTTTCCAGCCTGGAAAAATCCACCTGCGGACATGTGACCAGTGCAAGCATGGATGGGTTGCTCATGGTGAGTATCAGTGAGTGTATAAACCGTTTAGTTTCTAGGTCATGGTTCATTGTCATCATCAAGTCATTACCAGAGTTCTCATTCATTTGTGCACACCTGTTCCTTGTTTCTTTGATTGCCTGTCTCTGTGCATTCAACCCTCGGTTCTTCTGTTCAGTGTTCCATGTTAAAGTTTATGGTAGATGTGTATTGTTCTGTCACTCTCTGTGTTAATTTAATCTCGTGTTTCATTGGTCATTCTGCATCGTGCATCTCTTTACTGTATTTACTACACACAACCCATGACAAAATGCAGAACCTAGATTAGATTAAAGCAGCAGAAGAAAAGGATAAATGGATACGCCTGCTGTACACCTGTTACTGCTTGAGCAGTGGGTCTCTTGAGGACCACACGAGGGAATTTTTAGAGCTGGCGTGCCTCACCCACTATCCTGACTGCTCACTATGCGTCTTCTACAACATCAGCCTCAACGAGCGCTCGAGGGCATGCCTACCCGTGGAAGGTCCTCAAGGGAGTTTCGCACAGTATGTGGAGTGGGTGCTGGTCAATTATGGATCTCTATTTACCGTCTGCCCGGTTGAGGAGGACACCACCAGCCCCAACTCTGCCATGGACCCAGAGCCAGGTGACCAGGTGCATAAACTGGCACCAGAGTCCGTCATCAAGGGTATTTTAGTGGAGTTCGATGGGATGGATTGGAGCTCCCCACACACTCACATTGCTGAGGTGTGAGCAATTAGCTGGGTTCCCACAGAATTATTATTTGATGATCTAGATTATATCATGTTCCAAGATCTCCAGTCTCTGCTGGTCACATCCAGTCCCAAGTTGTCTTTGTCTCTGCTGGTTCAGCCTAGTTCCAAGTCGCCTTCGTCGCCAGTGAATCAGCCCACCTCCAAGTCTTTCTCGACTTGTATAGTCCCGCCCAGCCTTCCTCTCCCTGCTCCTCTGCTAAAGCCGTCCAGTTTCTTGGCCTCACCTCCGCTGTCTCCTTTTAGCCCATCGGCTCCTTCTTCTGTGGTTCTCCCCATCTGCTTGGATTCACCTTAGGTGGAAAGAAAAAAAAATCACAATAAATTAAAAAAAAAAAAAAAATTTTAAGAATTTTTAATATTCTTAAAAAATACCACTGAAAATAATATAACAAGACACTTGAGGAACAGATGTGAATATGCCTACCCCAGCCTTACTTCACAACAGGTGTCACATTTATGTCTTTGTTTTTGGAAAATACTTCCAATATTTTTGATATTATATTATATTGAATGTAAAAGTTTTTGGTTTAGTCTATTTGTTAATGAGGGATTTGTGGTGATGTGTTTAGATTTGTGGAGTAAAAAAAATATGTTTTTTTTTTCAGTAATTCCTTGAGTTAGATGTACATTTCAGACATCTTCCCTGTTCATTAAAACTACAGTATAAGCTAATTGAGTGAAATAATTCAATTTAAATTCAACTGTTGCTATTATTACATAAAGGCATATGAATATAAATATTTAAGATATAAGTCAGCCTTTCAGATGAAACACTTTTACTAGGATTCTGCTTTGTCTGTCACTGGTTATCCAGTTATTCGACTAAATTGTAAAAACACAATTTTAAATAGAATAGTTTAGATTAGATTAAATAGAATAGTCTCTGCACAATACATTTCTTATTAGTAGCACATTTTGTAATCAAGTAAACTCTTTTTACATTCACTGGTGCTGGTTAGTGTGTGTGTGTGTGTGTGTGTGTGTGTGTGTGTGTGTGTGTGTGTGTGTGTGTGTGTGAAAACGCATGTGTAACAGCTAAGGATGCACCGAAATTTTGGCTACTAAAATTTTTATATTGATTATATTTTTACTCAACCTGTTATTAATGACTTCATTATTTAATGTATGTTTGAATAAATATTTCATGAAAACAAGTTACTACTGTTTATTGTTATTTAAATGTTTATATAATTCTTTTATTAAATATTCGATATAAAAACTGCCTTATGTGCAATTTAAATGTTTGTACAACTCCATTTTAGCTATTTGAGCGTTGAATATTAAATAAGTTTGAATAATTCATTGATTATTAATTCATTACTTATTTTCTGTTTTCGGCAATCTGTATCCTGAATTTTGGGTTTTGGCCCAGAATTTTAATTTCTGTGCATCCCTAGTAACAGTATATTGGATGCTGCATGAGGTCTTAAAGTGACAGCACCTAATAAACCTGCTGCAGTCTGTGTTATGTTAATCCAAAAAAAAAAAGTTTTTTTTTGTAGGCTGTTGATTTTTGTTCATGGAAATCAGCTGCAAGAAGATGTTTTGCCAAAAGACCCAGAATAAATATGTTTTGATATAAATATTTGACTAAATATTTTTACCTTATTGGAATCAAAACTGTGAATCGAAAGAATCAGAATCTATAAGCGGAATCGGAATCGATAATAATAAAACCATACCCAACCCTAGTAGGAAGGGAGTAGGGGCATGGGTTTAACCTGATCTGTCTTTATCTGTCCTTTTATCTGGTCCCCTTCTTTCTCCCTTGAGCCCAGTGAAGTTATGGCTCCTCATAAAACTGCCTCTTTAGCCAAACAACATGCTCTGACTCGCATATCCATCCCTATTCCCTCATTCTACTCTGTATGCTTCTGTGTCTTCATTCCCACAGTTTTTAATTCAATAATAACGGTGTGTTCACTTATATACTTATTTCATTATACATTAAAGAAAAGCATAGAAAGGTCAAAAGGTAGCCAAAACATCAAATGAAAGAGATGACAGTCAAAAGGGATAAGGAAAGACAGGGGGAGAAACAGACAGTTGGTTTCATAGAGAGACAAAAGAAAACACCTGTTGGGTTGGGATAAAAGGAAGAGAGACAGGCCTTAAGGGACCATCACAGGGGCCCTTCACCTAGTTTTAATTTCACTGTGATCTGTCAGATGCTATCCTTCCTATCCTCCTCTTCTTTTCACTCCTCTCTGCCATAGACTTCTCATTTTGTCTGTAGTGTTGGCAGCCATTCTGACAAGTAGTTCTTCATTTTTTATTATGTTCGTGTCTAGCAGGGTCTGTTGTCAGGCAAAGACCTAGTCAGCACAAAAATCAGTCCTGGACTGAGCGAAAAAAAAAAAACAGGTGTCACACAGACAGCATCGGAGAGAGAAAGTTAGGGAGAAAGAGCAGATTATATTGATGCCACTGTCATTTCTTCACACAATTGTCATTAGCTGAGTGTGCATTTCATTCACACAGAAGATGTTAGACAAGATCAGTAAATGGAAGAATGTGTGTGTTGACACATATCATATTTCAAATAATATGTTTCAAATAAAAGACAATGCACATTTATCTTATTTTGTGGGTGCCTTGTTACAACAGCTTTGTGTAGGAGATTTAAAACCTGTTAAAAGACGAGATTTATATCACTGCCCTTTGATCATGACCGCAAACATGATTTCTCTGCAATGTGTTAGTGTTTTCACACGCACAAAAAAAAAAAAAAAAAGGTTAATAATATTCCACATTTTAAATGTACATTTCAGTATGGGTCTATGCTTGACTTTACATGCTAATGTAATTTATTACAATAGTTTGTAATGTAAACTAATACAAACCCCATTTCCAGAAAAGTTGGGACATTTTGTAAAATCTATAAAAATCACAATCTGTGATTTTTTCATTCTTTTGAACTTTTTTTTTTTTTTTTTTAACTGACAAAAGTACAAAGAAAAGATTTCCAACATTTTCACTGACCAACATAATTGTATTTTCTGAATATAAACAAATTTTAATTTTGATGGCTGCAACACACTCCAAAAAAAAAAAAAAAAAGAAAAGAAAAGTGAAAAGATTATATAATATCCAAGTTACACCGTTTTAAAACAGTCCACAATTAGCAGGTGAATTGGTAATAGGTGAGGGTATCGTGTTTGGGTGTAAAAGAGCTTCTCAGTCTTTGCAAGAAAAGATGGGTCATGGCTCACCATTTTGTGCCAAATGTCATGAGAGAATTGTCAAACAATTCAAAAATCACATTTCTCAATGCAAGATTGCAATGAATTTGTCTTTCTACATCTACCATATTGTAAAAAGATAAATCAAGATATTTTTTTATTTTTAATTTTTTCTTGGGGGGACGGACATCGAGTTCTCAGTCCTAAAGACAAAAAGGACCATCCAGACTTTCATTAGCGACAGATGCAAAAGCAAACATCTGTCATGGTATGGGGGTGCATCAGTGCAAACGGCATGGGTGACTTGCATTTGTGTTGAGATGACATGATGGAGGCATATATTTGGATTGTACAGAGACATAAACTGCCATCAAGATGACATCTTTCTTGGGTAGCAAGACAATGCCAGGCCTCGTTCTGCGCAAGCTACATCAGAGTGGTTTCTAGACACTTTACACCGTAGAGTGGATGTGTCTGACTGCCTGCCTGCAGTCCAGATCTGACTCTTATTGAAAATCATGGAAAGGAGAATCAGACAACAACGAAGACCACAAACAAGCAGATGTCTTGTATCAGGCGAGATTGGGTAAAAATTTCACGTGCAAAATTGTAAAAAATAAGTATCCTCAATCCCAAATGATTTAAAAATTGTAATTAAAAGGAAAGGTGATGTGACACAGTGATAAACGTGCCTCTCTCCAAAATTTTTTGGAGTGTGTTGCAGCCATCAAAATCAAAATTTGTTTATACTTACAAAATGCACTACAGTTGTTCAGTGAAAACACTGGAAATCTTTTCTTTGTACTTTTGTCAGTTAAATAGAGGTTTGAGAGAATTAAAAAATCACAGATTCTTGATTTTACTGCATTTTACAAAATGTCCCAACTTTTCTGGAAATAGGGTTTATAATTTAAAAGGAGTGCTGTAAAAGTACACACAAACCACATACAGCTAATTAGTATTACACACTATGTAAATACACTTTCAATGTAATGCATGACCATATATTTAAATATAAGCCTTCTGATGAAACAGCTCTGAATAGTTTGGTTACAAAACCTTGTTTATACAAAACCTGTTTATGCTTTTGGCATTAAAACAAAAAGTTGATCATTGTTTGCTCATGTGATAACAGATGTTTTGGTGTATTTCTGCTTAATTGGGTCCCAATTTATATTAATTTCTATGTACTAAAATTTAAATTATTAATTTGATACAATGCAATTATTGTGTATATACATGCACGTTAAAACCTCCCATACCACAAAATATGTCCCTAACCTTACCCACCTCAATAGCAGGACAATTGTTTTGCAATACGTACATTGTACAGTTTTTTACATAGTGGTTAAAGTGTATATATAGTGTGAATCTTTATTGCCATAACCAGGCTCAGGGGGATTTTTCTTATTAAATAAAGCTGTATTGTAATTGTGTGTTTTGTTGTTTTTGTGATTATAGCTCTAGACAAGCTGAGCACACAGCATCTGTACCACCCAACGCAGGTGGAGATCGTGCAGTCCAATGTGGTGTTTGACATTAGCAGTCTGATGTTGTATGGGACTCAGGCAGTACCTGTGAGGTTGAAGATCCTGCTGGACCGTCTGTTCAGCGTCCTCAAACAGGAAGAAGTTCTGCACATCCTCCATGGCCTGGGCTGGACCCTGAGAGATTATGTTAGAGGCTACATACTACAGGTAAATGAAAGCGTAAAAGACAAATCAACATACAAAAATGTATGTAGCTTTAAGTAGATAACATGCCTGAGGTCATTTCAACAATGAAAACACAATCACTCAGAAACACATATACCCTTAACAACAAACAAACAAACAAACAAGAATACTAAAAGCCATGTATAAAATAACCCCTGAACTATGGATTTTCAGTTCTGTGAATTCAGTTCTGTTATGTTTATCCATTTTCAATAGCTCTCCCTCCTATTCTCCCAGGGGAAAAAAAGGATAGAAAGAATAAATAACTAAATAAATTCAGGGGAGAAAAAGAGAGAGATAAGAAAACTGTCAAGACTGCAGCCAATAACAGACTAGAACCACCATGATGCTCACCCTCCCTCTTGCTCCTTTAATTGGAATCAGACACATTTCTTAATCAAAGGTACAGGGCTTTTGGGTTCAAAACAAAACCAAAGTGTTCCTGTATGAATTAGTTAAGAGCAACTGAACATGTGCTTGTGGTTAGCCTTGTGTGTCCGATGCCAATAGCAGAGCGAGGTGGATGGCTTTGGTTTGGAGACCATGCCTAAGTGGAACAGCATGCTGAGCTTGAAGGCGGTTTTGAGGCCTTGTACGAGGAAATGGCTTCTGTGAGTAAATCTCTCCCTCTCGCACACTTTTTCTCTCATCATTTGACTGGAAGGTGATGTAGAAGGCTTTTTAGAAGTTAGAAGGTTTATATATATATATATATATGTATATATATATATATATATATATATATAATTTTTTTTTTTTTTTTTTTTACAGTTCTACAGTCATTTGTTGTGTCTTTACTCATTGCTGTACCCGATGGCTTATCGGAAAATCTTTTAGACATTAAAAATGACATAGCAAAATACTGACCACTGTATCTGATGTAGTCTGAAATTTGAGAATTAAATAATGTCTCTCTGCAGAGTCCAGACTTTTTTGTGGGTTTGCAGTGAAGTAAAGGCACATCTTAGGTAGTAGGTATAAAACTTCAGGCATTCAGGCTCTTAGCATTGATATTAGTATCAGTTTGGAAAATAATTCAATTTGTATGTGATACTGCTCTTAAATAATTATAGTTCAGTAAGTATTGTCTGTAGTCTGTAAAAAATAACTGAATTGATTGCTATAAAATCATGATATCCACCACATCTACCTTAATGAATTCCTGAAAATGCTTAGAAAGGTAAACTGAGTAATATATTTAGCTTCTTAAAAACAAAACATCTGGTATTGACCAGATCAATTTTGCACTTCTCCTTGTTCCATCCAGCATCTATTCTTCTTTACAAAATACAGGTAAGAGTTCTGATTCAGGACTGACAAAGAAAAAAGACCACAGCACTTCAGCACTGGCAACCGCACTAATGACAGTTCACTTCTCTCTCTCTCTTTCTCTCTCTCTCTCTCTAGACTCTCTGTTTTGGGTCTGTTCTTCTTTTTGGAATTGTTTTCTTGTTATTTACCTGCTAGCTCTCTTCTCGACCTCATCTGTCTGTCAGTCTGGAGACAGAGTGTTGAGCACTGTTAATCAGACCCTTGACACATGATGTCACAACCCACGGAAGGTGCCAGCAGGAGCATGTGCGCAGGAATCTTAATTCTAAACTCATAAATATTTCATGCAAAAAAGACAAGAAAGAGGTGTGGAATAGAAAAAAAAATGAGAACGAGAAAAGACTCAAAGTGATTGTTTATGTATGCATGCACACACTAGTGCGTTTGTGTGTACTTTCAGGACACATTAATTATAGATCAGATTTCTTTTAATGTTATCAAGTTTTATTAAATTTCATTCATATATATATATCTTAAAAACACTGTTTTCTGATTTTTATTCACATAAACATACATACATAAGCAGATCATTTGGAAGGTTTTCTTTTGTTTTTGTATGTGTGTATTTTTCCTTTGCGTGGGTGACAATTAGCTGGAGATCATCATTTTTAAGTATTTATGTCTGGAATTAAGTCACATATGTGGCAGAGCAGTGTAATGTGCTGCTATTTATTGAGTGAGAGAGTTCGTGGGTCATTGTTAAAATCTGTGGTTTATGAATAATCCCATTCTGCTCTTTGCACTCTCCATTTCCTTCCATCTACTGTCGAGCTGTCTCCTAGATAGCATACCTGTCACCACTAATAAGTCAACAACGCTTTCTCTCAGAAGTCAAACCCGCTGCCTGTCACACTTTTCTCTGGTGTATCATCTGCTAGATCTCACACACACACGCACACACACAATGGTGATTTCCTCTTGGTGAGGATATGCACTGTCTATCAGATACACCATACTGTACCTCTCCTCTCTCCTTTGACTTTCTTTATTTCTTTTCCTCTTATCTGTTCTGACCTAAATGTTTCCTCTCTTAACACTTTATTAAACATCTGGAGGCATCTGTGAAGAAGGAAAATATGGCATTTGTCTGTTCCCATTCCTATCAATCAATTAATTATTGCTATATCAATCAGTTAATGCAAAATCAATAATGCATTTTTTTCTAATTGTAAAAGTTAAAATGAACATTATTTAATGTGAGGCACACACTATATCAGAGTAGTAAATATTATTTTTAATTATGACAGAATAGTCATATGCTTTGTCCATACCTACTCTACAACTTTACCAGATAAATAAATACTGAAAAAAGAAAAACTATTATTTCAAAACAAACAAAAAACACACTTATAATATAACAGATCTATTAGAAACTGATTGTAAATTGTAAATTGTTACCAATAAATTAAATCTAATAAAAATACAATTGCCACAATTAATTTTTTTTAGAAAACACAAATGTCAAAAAAAATAAATAAAAAAAATAACTGTCTTTAAGCATAGAAGTTTTAATCTACTTTTATATTCACAGCAATTATTTAAAATATAGCATTAACTATTTAGTTGTGATACTAATACAGCCAGTGCCATCATTAGTTTGCTGTTTTGAAACCATTCAAAACAGCAAACTAATGAAAAATTATTAAAAAACAAGCAAGCAAACAAACAAACAAAAAACTTAATTTAAAATTAAGTTAAAATGTAGTAAGTAATACTGTGTTTAATATCTTCACCCTAGAGGTATGCATGGGCTTTAAACTGAAGCCAGAACCCGGCTCATAGCCGAGATCGTTTAACCCCACCCGACACGACCGTTGCAGTTACATTTTAAGCCCGAACCCGACCAAAAACCAGAAGTCCGTTTCTCACAGCAAATAGCGTTTTGCAATATTCTGTATTTTAGGATTGCATGCAATGATCAGTAAACAAATAAATGTAAACAAACACAGTTTCATCAAGATACAGTGGCCTCCTCAGCAGTCAGCGCTGCGGCACAAAAGAGAAAAAGCATGTGTTTCGCTCTTGTGCTCTCACTTTCACGCTCTTTCAGTCACAACACAGCAGATGGCAAGCAAATTTATACTGTGTATATATATATATATATATATATATAATATATATATTTGTTATTTAAAGGGCACATAAGTAATATGCACCCATAGACTCTGCTTGTTACACACACAGAGACGCGTAGCAGCACACAAACATTTTTAAATATTAAAAATCCGCCATTGCACGTTACACCCAAAACACACTCATTACTCATTAAGAGAATAGGGACAACCCTTTTAGACCATGTGCCGGGCACGCCGACCATTTTTCCCGTTGTTAAAATAACAAAAGTGGATTCGTACAAATAAAGTTTCAAGACTCAAGCGACATGTCAGTAAATATGTTAATGGACTTGTACTTAGTATGAAATTGTATTTTAAATACATGTTAGTAATAGATTTTTTCACTAGGGAATTGATGTGCATTTTTGAATATTGTGTATATTGAATGCATTTACCCTCTATAATACAAATAAAGGCACAAACCATATTTGTATTTTTCAGCTGTATTTCTTTTCTTATCTAAATCAACAATTCTGCCCCACCCCCCAAAATATCCTATAAGTTTGTACCATTTATACAGGTTTTGTTTTTTTCAGAGAATGTGAATAGCAAGGATTAAAGTTTTTTTTTTTGTTTTTTGTTTTTTAAGATTTATGCAAGATATGAAATCTGAGTGATCCATAGAGTGAATATGATGATCAATAGAGAATAGTTTGGAGTATACTCTCAAATGGGAGTAGAAGAGCATGCACATGTGCATGTTTGAGCATGTGCTGACTGCCAAAGTCTTGCCTGCTGGCTTCACGTGCTCCTTTGTTCTTTTGCTTTTGTTCTGATCTGTTGTCCGAGTCTTGACTGCTGATAACTATGAGCTCTTCTTGGGCCCTTCAGAAAAGAGCTTGTGCATGTGTGAGGGGGTGCATCATTCTAGACATCTCCTCTTAGGATGTGGGGTGATGTGTGAAAAATGGACGAGAGGCCTAAGAGTGCCAGCACACTCTAGTCCCTTGCCAGCACCCTCTCCTCTCCCTCATCCTCTCCCAGCTGTAAGATGTAAGCTGGAACACCAGCCTGACAGAAATGGAGACCAGATGCCTGTATTTCTCCACTGTCACTTGGCTGCTCCCCAACAGATGGAATTCCGATCAGTCTGGGCTGTCTCTTGTTCTTTTGGAAAGAGGGAGTGAGGAGGAGGAGTAGGGAAAGTGGAGGAAGGGGCCATGGCAGCCAACTTGTGGATTCGCCCCAGGCTAAGCGACATTCCCAGTAATGTTCTTGTCCTTGTAGAACATTCAGCTTCCGCTGGCTTCCTGTAGCTCTTTTATGAGAAGCAGTTTCTCTGACTCTGACATAGATTCCAGGAGAGCCAGATGGAACTGCTAAGCTAAGCGAACTCTTTCCTTGCCCCGTCCTCTTCTCTCCACTTTTCTTCAGCGCTGAAACCCCCTACAGCATTCATTTACCCAGCCTCCCCCTTTTCTCCCTCAGGGACAGACCAGGGTGTCCACACAATGAGCCTATTTTATTCAAATAAACCTGACATCTGGGTGCAGTATGCTTGGTCCATCTTGCATAGCGCAAAGGAATTTGTAGGGGGCACAACCCATCGTGCTTCAGTGAGGCACAATATGCTCCCTTCCTGATACATTTAATGAAGGATGTCCTCTAGCCAAAAGACATGATTTGATTAAGAGAGGAGGTAACAAACCCCAGAAAGCAGCAACCACAGGCTGCCTGACAGTCATTACACAGACAAAAACACATCACACAGTAGCCCTTCAGTGCCATAAGTGCATTTTGCTCAGGCAAAAAGAAAACATTCATATACTGCGAAAAAAAATATTACTGAATAAATGTGCAATTAAATTTGGGGGGTCTTAGCAAAAAGTTTTTTTTTTTTTTTTTTTTCTGCAAGTATATATGTGTTTTACAGAGTTTTCAAATGTTTCAATAATGATAAAAGTTAATTTACAAGTGAATCAGAGTGCAGATTTTCTCTCCTCAAATACAGAATTCTCACCAGTCTTGCATTGCGATCAGTTTCAGGCAGAGCAGCAATTAATTTAGACTAGTCATTATAAATACTTTGGTACTGATTTATATAGCACAATAATATACCAAAAATCTTAGTATTTAATTTAAAAAAGTATTAGTGATTACTGGCATTTTGTTCAAGATGCATGAGACGAACCCCAGTGTCTGTGTTCTGAAAAGTACGGTCAGTACAAGTATTTCCAGGCAGTTCAATTCAACCCTTTCAGTCTCACTCATTTTTTCTTGCTCTACACTTTACCTCGCTCTACCTCTAATCACTTCTGAGAAACTTCCATTTTAGGTAGTCTAGCACTGTTCAGAAATTTTGGAATTGATCCTTAACCAAACCTTTTATGCACCGCATACCTCCTGACACCCCCCTCCCCAGTTCGTGCTATGACCCATCCCTTTACCTCCATCTCCTCCTCAAACTCCCACCGTCATCTAACCTGGTCTTTGTTATCGCTGGCTAATGCCTCGTCCACGGGCTGTGTGGAGCCACAGTGTTTCTGAAGGTGGAATTCTTGCATATGGTTATGATTTCAGTACGTCAAGCTGGATTTAAGTTTTTAAGGCATATGCTTTGCTCAGGGCTAGCCAAGTCAGCTTCAGGCACATCAAAGGTTCGCTGCACTGAATCAAGGTGATTTCACCAACCCGATCTCCCCTTCAACCCCTGCCTGAAGCATCTTCCCACCCAGCCAAACATGTGGCCAGCTGTAGCAGAACTCACACATCAGTTATCCCAATCGTCTTTACTTTTCATTAGTCTAATGACACCTTTACTAACACACTGCATTTCTTTCATTTTTGTTTCTCCTTTCTATCAAACCAGTATGTCTTCTGAGAACTATTTTCTTATGCTGTGAGTGGAAGTGTTTAGAAAGCTAATGTAATTGTAGTTTTCAGGTTACTCATAATTTAAAGTAGTTAAATTATAGTCAAGCTACACTTTCTAAAAATAATTTTATTAGATACACTATATATATATAATTATTATTTTAATATGTATTTATCCAGTTATTATATTTATTTAGTTATTTGCAGTTTGAACAGTATTTATCATTTATCATCATCACTTGTCATCACAAAACAATACTAGATAAAGGATAATGATTATGACAGCATTAAATATAAACAGAGGTTTTTACACTAAATACACTAAAAACTAATAAAAACTAGAAAACCTTAATGATGACACCAAGTGAAGATACTAATATGCTATGTAAACAACAACAACAACAACAACAAAAAAACAACAAAACAAAACATGAAAACATTTAAATGAGTCTGTGAATCTGCGTGTGAATCACTTTGCTTTAAAGATGCTTGACTGAACATTGACCGAAAACATTTAGTGTTTCATCACCCTAAGTTTTTTGATGGAAAACGAAGTATGTTGCAAGAAAAGCTACAGTGTTTTAAAAGCTGCTGATCTACTGTAACACTGCTACAAAATGTAACTTAGTTAGCATTGCTGCTTTTAGTTGCTCTCTAACACTTTTAAGAGAGCTAAATGTTTATGTTTTTATCGCAATAATGTTGATTCCAGATTTCTGTCATTTTAGCCACCTTTAGTCGCTATCCACTATGGTTCCAGGTTGTTTATGTAATTGAACACATTTCTCTTAGTGCCAAAAACAGATGAGGGGATATTTTTGAAGTTTGGAGGGTTACATGCAGGTTACAATGCACAAGGGAATTTGGAAGTAATGCTTCTTATATTGAGTATGCACACAGCTCCATTCTGCCTTATCCATGATAGTTTGCATAAGTCCATGGTGATTCAGGGAGAATATTGGAAACAGGAAGCAGAAAGAACTATTAGAAGATCAGAGGAGAAACAGCGCCTTACATTTGCTCCACTTTGGGAAAGAGAAAACTGTAGGGATCAGATCTCTAAATGTATTAACAGTGTTCAATTTAATTTAATTTAATTTAATTAGAACAATAGATACACTTGCATCAAAGCAGAAATAGAGTAAGATGCCCTGCATCTTTTTGTTTTTTTTCCTTTTGACCACAGATGACAAAATTTGACCTCACATTTGATCAATGGCTATGCTCTTCTTAATTTTGTCATTTTATCTGAATATCAAATTTTTAAAGTTTTAGTCAGTCGAGCAGTTTTGAGGTTAATTGATCTAATAAAACTTCATACATTCTGTAAAAGTTCTTGCCCCATGTAGGGGGTCATCTTATCCCAGTAGCCATTATTACCATGCCTGTGTGTAAATATATCTCTAAATAGTTTTTCTTTTTTTAGTTACCTTTGATGAGGTTTAACTGCAAGACCATGTGTGGTCAGTCCAGGCATGTCCCTGCAGAGCACTGGTCCCTAGCAGCGTTACATAGTCAAGCTTTGGATCTGGCCTTCATTAGTAAGCCCTAAGTCTGAGCAGTGCCTGCTGGACCCCTGTCATTGATTCTCTATGGCAGTGAGAGCAGTGAGCTCATTCAGGTCACGTCATGGTCCCCTCTGCTCCGAGGAGCAGCATTTCATATCATGCCACTGACAGCTGCATCTGTCTCTCCCTTCACCTAACACACCGTCTCTTTTTACTTCAGAATGTTTTCTTTTCCTTTTCTCTTTTCTTTTTTATTTTCTTTTTTTTCCCCCTCTTCTTTTCGTTTCTTTATACATCACAGCCCAGTTTGTTCACTAGTTATTTGTTACCACTTACATTGCAGTATCACATACAAACATACAGTATATACCAATCATATGCACAGGCAAAGGTTGTCTGTCTATGTGCCCCTGTATTTGCTCCAATAAAGTGCAGTTCTGTGTCTTTTGTTGTTTTCGGGTTCTCCACAATGCACACAGAGCCCTCTTATCGGTGATGACAACACAATATTTATAAGTCAAAGTGCATAGGGCCCTTCTTCATAAATTCTAGCTGATAAAGAGAAATGATTTTCAGAGTATGCTGACAGTAAATCCACTCAGTGGAAGTAATGTCAAAGGCCCAACTCCATGGTTTGTGCATCTCCAACCTTGGGGGACCCTCTCTGCAACCATCAACCATGTATCATCAATACAGAGCTCAAGCTATCACAATAAAGTGTTTTTATCTATAGCTCCACCACTCTCACTGAAAGGCTTTGTATTTGAAATGAGACACTCTAGGCTGAACAAGTGCATTAATGTGTTTGTGGCCTACTTCTGGTTACAGTAAAGTACGGTTGACTTCCCTGCAGGGAAGCATTTTATGATGTCACTTGCTGTTAGATGCTAAAACATGAAGTCAATATCAATGGCAGAGGGCCGTAAATGACCACATAAGTTTGGTGGCAGCAAGACATTAGCAGCAAGACAGTAGAACATTTCCAGGTATTTTTGCTTAACAGTTTCAAAGCCTTGAAGCCAATATAACAGCTTTATCATATAGTCACTGGTTTGTTAAGCTGCATAGAGTAACCCTTACTTTATGTTCTCTTTATTTCTTCAAAGATAAATGGAAATTGTGCCACCTACCTGTAATATATGAACATTTGCTCTGTTCACTAATTCTGTCATCATTTATTCACCCTCATGTTGTATAACAGAATATTCCTTTTTGGGTGAACTTTATTGTTAAAGACTTTACCTAATTTAACTGTTTAATTTAATTTGATGAAAAACCATAAGAGCAGCTGCTGTTGTGCTTTCTTTTATCCATAAATAATGAAGAACTTTTTTAGGATAAATTATCTATTAAATGAAACCAAGTCGAGAATGAATGCAAAGTTATTTTTGTGTGAACCACACATACAACTTTGCTTTGTAGATTTTCTTTTATTTTTGTAGGATTAAATCCTGGGAAAATTTGTTGTGTTTATTTTTTGTGGACTAGCACTGACTTCAGGTTTGCTTTGCATTTTGGTGCATTTTAAAGATTTTAAAGATCCTCATCATCTCCTAGCTTATGTCAATAGGATCTGAGTCTGGAGGTGATATTCACTACTGTTTAAAAAGGAGTAAAACATGATTAATTAGCATTTCAGATTTTGTTTAATCCTCATATTTCTTTTTTTCTTTTTTTTCCTTTTGTGGATGCAATTTTGTGCTTGTATTCAGCAAGGAAGAAAATGGCTGGCAGGGCAGAAATGACTGTCATTGTTGATGGGAAGGAAAATTGAATTTTCTTCAGGGTCAGCAACATTAAGGATAGTGGGAATTCAGAGATCTTTTCTTAAAGTTGCTGGGTAGGACTAGTTATTGATTGGTCAGCAGCATGGTTGGGGTCTGTCACAGGCTCATCAGCCCGAGGGAGACAAAGGACCTCTTCACTGTTCACTGCATAGGGTTAATTAAAGCATTTTTTGTGTGTGTAATGTACAGTGGGCTCCACAAATATTGGCACCCTTGGTAAATATGAGCAAAACTTACTGTGAAAATTTGTTTTTGCAATTTCTCCTCTTAGTCTTTCATTCAAAATATTCACAAAAATCTAACCTTTAATTGAAGTAAAATAGTTAAAAGAAAAAAAATGTCAGAATTTTTTATTTATTTTTTTATTTTTTTCTGAAATATATGTATTCCAGTTTATTTAAGTTGTGCAGTTTGTTTGTTTGGCGACTCAAACCATCCTCCTCGGTGCATGTGGGACCAAGACACACATTCTATTCCAGGGATGCGTTTCCCATACAACGACTTAACTCGCTGCTTCACTACCATAGTATGATGCATCGTTGAACAAATCAACTAACTGTATTGTCACAAACCTGTCGTTCAGCCACGTTGGTGAATGATGTCATGCAGGTGGTGGAGTAATAACTTCTTTAAATGAATCCGTTTGAGATCGAATTAATGCTAGATTTTTTTGCTATATAAATTACGGACATGGAATCTTAGGACTAATTACCATTTTTCTCAGTTATTTTGCTTTATTTTCAGATTCAATCATTCTTACGTACTAGAGCATGTATGCACATGCGCACTCTACAAAAACGGTGCTTAAAATCTCTTGACAAGCTAAAATATGTAAATGACATTTTTGTATATATAATTGAAATAAAAGATATACAATTTACTTAATGCCAGCTTGCTTATTTTGCTCAAGATAATGATTTATTAAGTCCACATGTCATAAAAACAAGAAACTATGCTTCTAACCACAGCTTGAGAGCTGCCATTCCAACCACACAAGTTTGCGATGCAGTTTGCGAATGTTCGTTTGAACTATAGTTTCTGGAAACACCAAATAGTTCAACAATGTTTGTAATAATGGAACTTGCAAAGTTAGTTGGCTAACGATGCTTTTGGGAAACGCACCCCAGGTAGATTGAAGTAGAACCTCTTAAAGGGATAGTTTAAACTTTTGTAATCATTTACTCACCATCATGTTGTTCTAAATTGTATAAGGTGAGTAAGTGATGAAAATAAAAATTCATGACAAAACAAAATTGACAAAATTGAACTATCCCTTTAAGAGGTTCTACCTCAATCTACCTGAAAGAGGATGTGTGTCTATATTGACCCCACATGCACTGAGGAGGATGGTTTGAGTTGCCAAACAAACTCTAAGGATCAAAGTTGGAGAACTGCAGATGCTAAATGGGTCTTGGGGTCAGAAAGCCTCCTAAACTATGTTTGGACATCACCTATATAACCTAGCCTTCAGTTAGCTAGTCCAGTAATGATGTCTCTTTTAGTTACGTGGCATATATGGGGTGATTTCCTCAGTTCTGAGCAAAGATGGTAGATTTTAGTGGTAATAAAACACTAGTTCTAGAGTCATAATCACTTACATGACTCGAACTTCAATACTGCTGCAGTCATGCTTGCCTTATATGGGAATTAACTATGTATTTCTGCTTATTTCAGTGGTCATTTAAACAATAAAATCTCTATAAAGAAGCCTCTGGGGTATAAAAGCTGACTGTTAAGGTTAATTTATGTAATATTGCTCTATTGAGCTTTATTGAGCTCAGTCCCCTGGTGATAAAACTGTAAGAGTTAACTTAAGAGGCTTAGATACGCCAACAGTTAATCTGTTACTATTAAGTGAGGAGGCAAATTGGAATCAATTCATTCAGATTTGCATGATGAATTTGCAAAATGAGCTATGAAGCACAATACTCAATGATTATTTCTCTCTCTCCTACTTTTTTCTTCTGTTTCTCTGCCTCACTGTTTGTAGTAGATAATTATGCCTCCATTATGGGCCACCTCAGCATGGTGCATGGTTGATTGTTAGAGTATCATTTGGAAGGCTACAGGCAGTGTAATGCTCTGCTGCTCATGAAGGCTATAGGCCTGTGCAAACAGTGGACTGATGCAAAAAACTGCAAAGTGCCTCATTGCTCAAGAATGAAAGGTTACTTTGGTATTAAGCCTGGTAAATGCTGACCAAGAAAGGAAATATTTATGATACTTATACAAAATGTAGTTTTACACAAAGGATTGGGAGGAGCATGTTTGTAATCTTGTTGATCAAAACCTGATGGCATAAATGGATGCTTACCTCACACCTGTAAAAATTCCTTCTTTTTCTTCTTCTTCTTCTTTGACATTTTATGGCGGTTGGCAAATCAGCTTTTGTTGCATATTTCGCCACCAACTGAGATGGAGCATGGAGCATTGATCTCGAAGGGAAACTAAATAATAGTAATGATAATAAAAACTCTGCATGTACATATTCAGTCTTAAATACCTTTATTATTAGATATTTTAGATACTTAATTATTATGTTGAACACTGTTGCATCTTTGTTTAACAAATTCTTCAGTGAAAGCTGACTAACTTATATTATTCTAAGTTGTAGTCTACCATTATCATATCCTTTACACTTTACTAAAACATGCCTGACATCCAAATTCATGTTTTCCAATTAAGGCTGGGCAATAAAACAATAACAATAATTATTGCAATATAATTTTCCTCGATACAATTATAACAAAAGTTTGATAAATGTTCAATTCTCATTTGAAACGCACCACATTTATTCTCTCGGCTCAAGCGTGTACTAGCTGATTGGTCTCAATCACGAGACCACTAAACAGCGCTGTGAGATCCAGTGAGAAGAGCTTGAATTCAGGCAAGAACAAAAATGTCTCTGTGATTTAAACTAGTTTAAACCAGATGAAACAGCGCTGACTTTCTTAACAGCACAGACAAACACGAGAAACATTGTGCCATGAATGATCCAATTAGAATGCTTTTAAATCTACAAATCACCATAATTTACCATGGATTTACTGTAGTAACACTTACTGGCTGGTCCACATTTTACCACGGCCCACCGGAGAAACAACTCTGACTCTGAAACAACTAGTTCCCTGAGAAGAGAATGATATGCTGCATCGATGGCACTTTGGAAACACCTCTGCGTGACTGCATCTGAAGCACTTGTGTCAACTAGTCCGATGGCGAGACGGAACGTCACAGGAGGGTGATGTCACAACTAGGCAAGCATAAAAGCACATCTGGAATGACCAGCATTAGCTTCAGTTAGTCGAAACAAGTCGATCACAGGGTTGAAGGAAGTATAGCAGGGCGATGCAGCCTCTCGTTCCCTTCTCAGGGAACTATAGTTACAGTCATATCCTGAGACGTTCCTTTTTGAGGGAACTCGCACTGCGTCGATGGCGCTTTGGGAATGATAATGCCCAAACGTCATGTTTACAAGTGCCTGTCCGTGTGAATACTGAGAGCACAACTAAGACATGAGCACCTGTGGACCTGGGGCAGCACCCAGGTCCAGGTTATAAAACTTTACGAAGGTGAAAGTCTATGAATTGGGTCCCCTCAGAGGCAACAGGTAACAGGTTCCATATCTCTGGGCAGGGGTGAAGGGTCACGCCTCCCACTTGAGACAGAAGGACCCACCAGTGGAGAGCCGTCGAGGAGGGACACCAGGTCCGAGAATTATAGTCAACTCAGACAGTATGGCGCTACTAGTAGTAGACTTATTCTGCCTGGCGGACCTTCACCAGAACTCCTGGAAGCAGAGCAATCTGAGGAGAAGTGTACAGATGTAGCCTCAGCCATGTCTGTACCACAACACCCAGCCCCAGTGGAGCTGGGTGTGTGAGGGAGAACCAAAGTGGACAGTGCTTCGTATCCTGAGACACAGACAGATCCACTTCCGCTTGGCCAAAAAACCTCCCAGATATGCTTCATCACCTCGGGGTGAAGTTTCTATTCCCCGGGATGATGACTCCTCCACAGATCCTGAGCTGAGCAACCTTCCATAACCACTCCCCAGTCTGTGAGGGAAGCATCTGTTGTGAGCATGAAGCGAAGACAATGGGCTCCTAACACGGGACTTTGGGACAAGAACCAAGGCTTCCCCCATATTATCAAGGTGCAAAGACCTTGATCATGCGGAGTGGGTTCCCCCTCTTGAGCCACCACTGCAAGGGTCTCATGTACAGCAGGCCAAAAGATATCACATTGGACGAAGCCTCCATCAGACCCAACAGTTTCAGAAACTGTTCGACAGTGAGTGACTGGCCTAGCTTTATCTTGTTTATGACTGTGAGAATCAAATCGATACGAGCAGGAGACAGGTGTGCCTGCATCGTCGTTGAGTCCCACACCATGCCTAGAAAAGTGGTTTTCTGTGCTAGAAAAAGCACAATCTTCTTGGCATTCAGCCTTAACCCCAACTCATATTCATATTGGCGAGGACGACATCTTGATGCTGAACCACCATTTGTTCAGATTGTGCTAAGATTAGCCAATCATCGACATGCGGATGCCCCGGAGTAGCAATGGAGCCAGTGCTGCATCTGCGCATTTCGTGAAAATGCAGGGTGATAGAGCTAGATCGAAGGGAAGAACCCGATATTGGTACGCTTCGTGCCCGAAAGTGAACCTCAGGAACTTCCCTGTGGAAGGATGGATACATGGAAGTATGTGTCCTGAGATCTACAGTGACAAACCAATCCTCAGATCTGATTTGTGTCACAATCTTCCTGAGCGATTTAGATGGTGCAGATCTAAAATGGGATGCTGCCCCCTATTTTTTGGAACAATGAAGTACCAGCTGTTAGAAACCGGACTCCACCTCAGGTGGAGGAACACATTATATGGCCTCCTAGCCCAAGAGAGTTTTTACTTCCTGTTCATTACTAGAGCCTGCTCGGGCCCACCTCAGTGGTAAAACCCCGTTATAATAAGTCAGATGACACCCAAATGGGATTTTTTAGCCTCTTTCTACAGTCTGCAGGACCCATTGTGACACATTTGGCAGAAGTCTCATGCTGCTGGAAGGTCTACTAAGGGAACCAGCCTCTCGAGACTGGCCTCTGGTGTTCTTTGAGTAGTCAGGTTGGTGCCCTAAAGCAAACTGGCAAGGAACAACCCAGCTGATTCCTCTATTTCCCTCCTCAGAGGATGCGATCATCCCAATGAAGCAACGTTGAGCGACTGACTCAGACACAATGTCTTGTGCCTGAGGCATGAGCTCACTGGAAACCGCTGCGCCCCAAAGCACCAAGGGTGGCGGGGTTGGCAGAACGGCCTCCTGAGGACACAGAGGAGGAGTGGGCACTTTTGGCATCAGGAATTCTCTTTGGCCAAAGCCTTTTTTGCAAGAACAACGGTCCTCAGATCCATCTTCTGCTTCAGAGGCTTCGGCTGAGAACGCCAATCTTTCTGAGGGAGAACACAGGAAGAAATACTCTTCCCTGTACACAGAACTTGTTAACGGCTGGGACTGCTCCGCTCAGCAGACCCAGAGACCTGGGTCTGGAGAGGAAGTTTTTCCAGGTCTCTTAACAGGTCTGCCTGCTGCTGTATATGCCTTACCCCAGTGCCAAAGTAGCTCTAACCGGCCTGGAAGGTAATGTCTGGGCTTTAAAAGACGACTGCTTGACAGTACAGATAGCTCGCAAGCGTCTGTTCCACCATCGGCATCGCCCCATACCCATGCACTTTCAGCCCCCTATATTAAGATATATTTTTGATTAACTGAAAAAAATGAGCTGAAAAGGATTTAATCCACAACCTCAAATTCTCATGGTGGAGATCGGGAAAGAATGGAAGGCATTGACATTTATCATTTAATTCCTAAAAATTAAATGCAGCCAATATACTGTATCATTTAATTCCTCAAAATTAAATGCAACCAAAGATCAACCAGATAAGATAACATGGTCTGGATAAAAGGATGAACTATATTAGAATAGTTTCAATATACAGTAAAAGAATCATAAATTCTTAGAGATCTGAGCCACTCGATTCTTTATTGCATAGTCTTTTCTTCCCTCGAGAAAAAGTCAACAACAGCGGGGCTGAAACTGTCAATAGTGCATTCTTGTACACGACGGGAAATTTTATGAATGAACGCAGCCCACACCCCTTTTATATATATATATATATAGAGAGAGAGAGAGAGAGAGAGAGCTAATGCATGCTAAGCCGTGCATGCTCCTCATACGCAGGAGATGAGGGTGGCGAGTCTTCACTTTCATCATGGCTATATCCAGTAAGAAGATCCCAATCACAGAAACTAATAGCAGAGCTAGGTAAGACTTAAACTAATCTTTAACTAGATTGACATTTTTATAAGACAAACATTAAGTTGGCTTGGTAAGGTCTTTTTTTTTTTATTTAAAATAATTTGAAGGTCAGGATAGATAGAGATAGATAGTTGGGTGTTAGGAGAGATAGATAGTTGGGTGTTCTTGGTTGTTGCTCAAGTGTTGCTTTGCGGTTGCTAGGGGTTGCTATATGATTGCAAGGGTATTCTGGATGACCTTCTGTAATGCCCACATAGACATTCCCACCTCTGTTAAGAAGTCTCAGAAGTCTTAAATCTCAGTGCTTTGATATTTTGGCCGTTCTTTTAAATGTGAAAGGTTTTGTTGCTGTTAAACATGATGCACTAAAACTTGTGATTTATATAGGCTATAATCCAAGTAGCCTACATAATATCAATAAACTCTTCTCTATGTAGTAATGATAGACCTACTCTAATGAGCTCAGAGACATTTAGAATGTGTCCAGGTGTTTAATAGACAGTGTCTGTTAAATTTATGAATTTATGATGCTAACTGCAAATTCTAAACTATCAGGCATTTCAACTTTAAGATGAAGTCTGTGATATTAATGTTGCCCACTAGAGGGAGCCACAGGATAAGGAATCTTTTAAGCGTAATGTTTTTCTAGCAGTTTCCATCACTTTGAATGGAAATAATTGCATTTATCTAGTTCAGGGGCTCCCAAACACATTCCTGGAGCCTCCCCAACACTGCATGTTTTCCATGTCTCTTTAATCAAACACACCTGATTCAGATCATCAGGTCATTAGTCCAGACTCCAAGACCTGAAATGGGTGTGTCAGACAAACATGCAAAATGTGCAGTGCTGGGGAGGCTCCAGGAATGTGTTTGGGAACCCCTGATCTAGTTCATTTGTATAATGGTGTACTGAGATAATTTTATTTGTCGTTTTCAAGATAATATACATTTTATAAAGCATGCATAATACATAAAACATAATTTACATAATATAACATTTATATAAACACACTTTTACTACAAAAATAATACTACAAAATAGTACTAAAATTTACTATTTTGGTATGAATAGTACACTTTATAGAAATTAATAAAAAATGAAGAGGGCCTTAAGATAAATGCTTCAGATAATGTTTTAAACTGCAAATGATATCTTCACATTTATTTGAAATTGTCCTGACATCTTATTACATGCGATTCAGCTCAATTTAAATGTTAAATTTGAGTATATTATAAACACATACTTTACAACAGAAAACATTTTTAGAGGGGTATTTTTGACTTCTTATTTAATATAACACTAACAGTAAGTGATTTACTTTTGATTGTCAGTTGCCCTTTTTGACAAACCCTAACTTTGAATGGAGTTGGACTTTTCTGTAAAAAAATACATAAGATTAATTTCAGTTAGATCGCTAATCATCTACATAGGCTATTGGTTCTTGGATCATGATGATTGCCGCTTACGGCTATATTTTGTATTTCATTTTTTATAGATGTAGCATAGATGATATAGAGATGATTGAATGCTTGTTTGCTTTGGTTTTGCCATCCCTCACAGCCCTCATGCCACCCCCTTGCCAACCCATAAATAATTTTCTAGATCCGTCCCTGAACGAGATAATATGCTGTCTTCCTTTCTATTCCCAAAACTTCTCTCACTCCCAACTAGTCTCTGAATATTATATAAATATTGTCCTTTATTCTCACTATCCCATTTTCTTTTACAGCTCCTTTAATTAGACCTTTTCTTTCCATTTTCTTTGACACATTAGAACATTTAACTCTGTCTTAGTGTTTTAATGCTTGTTTAGCCATTTGATCCACCACCTCATTTTCTTCTACCCCTACATGAGCTGGTACCAATACAAAGGAGGTAAATGATTTAGTTTGATATAACCTGAATAAACTTTGTAATATACACTCTAAAAAAAAAAAAAAAAAAAAAAATCCATAAAAATAGGACACAATGTACTGTATTAATTTAATGGAATGTATTTATTTTTTACAGGTGTTTTACCTATATTTAATTACAGGTGTTTACCTATATTTTACAGGTGTTTTACCTAATTGATGATTTTTCACTTTTTAAACATGATAATGCTGAATACCCTTACGGAACAAAAATAATATACTGCAAAATATAATGCGATATATTACATAATACATTTCCATATATGGGAAACTAGTGCTTATATTTTTAAATATACTGCAATATAGGCATTCACCATGTATGGCTATATATTGATACATATAAAATATTTAGAAATTAAGACAAAAATAGCATTACATTCATAAAGTTTTATCCTTTGTTGTGTACATATATTGCACATACATGTTCCCACATAAATGTGAATGTATTGTACACACATATATACACACATTCATGGAATGAGTTACAATTAGTGGTTACAACAGACTTCTAGTTCCCAGCATGCTTTGCTTCTGACTGTTAAAGGAGAGTAAATGTTAAAATTAAGTGTTATTTCATGTGTTTTGCTCAATATTGATAAAGGGGGAGATCTGTTAGTGTTTAAAGTTGTATTATTTTGGAATTTAAAAGATTTTCTGGTATGTGTGAGTTTTTGGGGTTACCACTGTGCTGAAGAGTAGAGCCTGTGGTTGGGTTTATGATTGTCTGAACACCATTAAGACTATAATAACTTTATTTAAAAAGTAACGGCGGTGCGCGCTATAGCACAGTGATAGTCTCTTTGGTAGAAACTTTAGTACATGCAGGTGTGCTTTTGTTAACTAACTTGAAAACATGAAACATTTAAAATGTAAATAATTATAAAATATAAGAAAAATGTTAAATAATATATTTTACCATATATGTGTTTATACTGCATGAGTAAATATATCTGCAATATATTATGCATGCACTACCATATCTGATGACATATAAATCTATATATTATGAAGTATATTACTGAATATAAAATTACATACATTATGATATATTAGTAAATATATTATCACATATTTTTCAATATATGAAAAGTGTCAATTCCTTATGTATTACTCAATATATTGTAATATATTTACACAATATATTTTTCTGCATATTTTCAAATATACTGTTAAATCATGTAATATATTGATCATTCATATATAGGGACATATATTTTCTTTCCATAAGGGTAAGAATCCAGACATATGACCACTTCATGTAGATTGATCTCTTCCACCCACTGAAGAGCCAATAATATTGCAAGCATTTCTGTTGTATATAATGATATATGTTTAGATGTTCTTTTTGCTATTATGTACCTAAACCTTGGTATATATACTGATAATGTTGTATGTCCAGTATCAGGATCTTTAGATCCAGCTGTATGTAACTAAATTACTGATAAATATTTCTGATCCAAGTAATTATGTACTATTGTATCTTTAGGTTCTTGTCTATTTTTGTAAAAATTCATCTGGCATCTCTCCATCACCCATACTCAATAATATTATGTATTAAATAGTCTATACCTTTATTAAAGGTGCAGTAGGTGTTCTAGGAAAATGCTAACTTTAGCCTGCTAGCATTGAAAGTGTATGCCCCACCCTCCCTGCAAATTCTCAGTTCTGTTTTGTTATTGGTTTATCGTCTTGATTACTCTCAGGTGGATCTTGTTAGTCATTAGACATTAGGCTTGTTCGACTTGATGCAGCGTCACACACACCGATCAGCATCTGACTTGAAGCAGTGCATGCCGGTTAGAAATTTTGTCTGACTTGAGACAGTGCAAACGCCATGTGACTGTGACGTATGGCTTCAAAGTACCGCGAGAGCGATTCGATATCAGTCGCCTGAGTCAGCCAGTGCAGTTTCTCAAGATTGTATATATGTATATATATATATACTTCAAATATGTGATTTATATATAAACATAGTGCCTATTTGAAAATTTGTTTAGACGTTTTCGGAGATGTGAGCTCCAGGCCATCAGTGGCTGTTCAGAACTCATGTACCCACCGAGAACAGCTTGATCTCGGCCAGTCCTTCAGGAGTTTGCCGCTGTTTCTAGATAGTGGTTAATCATGACATATAATTTGTTTTGGGTATATCAAATGGGCAATATTTGGTCTTATTAATCTGTTACTTATACCAGAGCAAATCAATTTGGCTGAGGACAAAGTAACTTTTCATAACTTTATATTTTTATTTAACTTAAATCCTGTACCAACTGGAATGCTGCTTTTGTACTTTTGATTAAATTGTTTGCTTGTGTTTATTTCCTATGGTACAAACTTCATACTTTCATAATATTATTACTATTTTATTTACATATTATTGTTCATTAAATAATATTTTATTTAATATAAATAATATGCTGTATTTAGTTTTGAGAAAGGGTCTGTTAGTCATTGTGATTTTGATTTCAGTGAAAGTTACATTATTACGGCATTAGGCGACAAAAAACGTCTTCATGAGTGAGTCAGTAGCAAAGACTTTTATGTTAAAAGGGACTAAAACAATGTAGTAAACAAGGACATTATTTTTTACTTTAAGCAACACCTTATAAGACTCAACCGACAAATGCAATGACTAGCATTGTCATGGGAAATCCTCTTAACTGTTAAAATGATACTAAGTCAAAGATATTGCTTTCCTTAGCAGACATTCAACCTGATTTTTATTATAAATATAAGATTGGCCAAAAGATATCAGATGTGTCTTACCTGCTATATCAGATGCAGGTAAGACACTCACTTAGTCTACCTCTCTCTCTCATAATACTCTACATAATACAACAAGCTTCAATGAAGCAACTCAGCATTCCTTAGTTACTAGTTCTAAAGTGATGTTTCAGAATTAGTAATGGAGGCTTGGGCTCATCTGTTAATCTGTCAACTTGTGATTTGCTTCTGTGTATCTTGTCCAGACGTCTATCGTTATCAAGTTGATACTACACGAGAGATGTGGTAAAAGCATAAAGCGCAGTCTGGATGCTTACAGTTACTTTCTTAGAGGAAAGACTGGGAACATTTGTTTGTACAATGTGGATGACATTTGTCTTATGTTTAGTGAAGCTGAAGCAAGTCAAACGGTCTCAAAAACATTGCTAAGATGCCCAGGGAGGTTATTAGTTGCACTTGCATGGCTGGGTCAGTCTGTATATCTTTGCAAATGATAAATTACATTGTTAACTGTATGGCAGAATATTAATTGTTATGTGCCTAGGTTAGGTGACGTTTGTAGCCGTGTATGTGAGAGGGTTTGAATGCTCCATCTGTGACGTCTAAACCCCTACGTGTGGTCACAAATAAAAATGTGTCAGGCTGTGGCTGTATTAAAGTGCACGTCGATGGAGAATTTAACAAAAACAGAATTTAATAAAAAAATCCAACAGAAGAACACACAGGTGATCGCAGGAGAAAGCTTAGCATAGTAACCAAGTTTAACTTAGACAACACCGAACAAAGAACTGAATGAACTGAGAGCTTAAATATACATGGGAAGCTAATTAACAGAAACTGAAACAGGTGTGCAATTCAAATCAGTAACCATAGAAACAACTAGTAATGGGAAAATGAGATCAAAGGAAACAGGAACTAGAATTACACCAAAAGAGAACATATGACATTTCCTACCTGGACTTACAGGGCCTGTTTACACCTGGATTTAAAGACAGATTTAAATCTGATTGCTCAAACCACTTCAGGAGTGGCCTGTTGCATGAAGCTAGTTGAACAAACTCTGAGTTTCAGAGTAGGTTTGGAGTTTACAAATACAGATAAATCCAACCTGGTTTAGATCAGGATCAACTGTTGCACAACGCTCAGTATAAACTTTCTGTGTCAACTCCAGAGTTTGCAAAGTGCGTGCACCTGAAAGTTTGGCATGTGCGGCAAACAGCCAATCACACGGAACAAGGAGAACGTCAGTTTGATTCACTTCTCACGAGAGAGCCACGCAATTCATGTATCTTCCGAAGATTGAGAGATCGTTATGAAGTATATGAAATTAAACGCATTTTCAAAGCAGGAATAAACACTGATGCAGTGAAAGTTTGAGAAGGCAGCTGAAAGAAAATATCTGACTATATCAATGCATGTGAATCAAACAAATAGACCAAATAATTAATATAATTTCACAAAGAGCTCAAAAGAATACATGTAAGCTTATTCTGTTTAAAAGCTTTATATATTATGCATGTATTATATTTATTTTAATTTAAAAGCAAAGTTTAATATTGTCAATTAATATAATAGGCCTAATTATATGAATATGTCATGAATTATTCATAATTTAAATTGATTTAATATAAATATAATGAATAATTAACAGCAAATGTTAAGCAATTTTGTCTTTAAAATGTTTTCACTATAAAGTGATTTAATTTGGAGCAAGAGATACAGGAGGCAGGGGCGCCGCTAAGGGGGGGAAGTTAGGACGATTCTAAGGGCCTACGCACTTTTGGGGGCCCCCAGAGATCGGTTTTATTAGTAGTAACAGTCAGTGCTCGAAGTGGGCCATTACGCAGCACTTGTCACATGTTGCCGGTACTCTGACCGCCCACACCGAAATGTAGAATCATCAGACTATTAATTAATTGTACATCGCGCGTTCAGAGCTTTTGTAAGCTTTACGAACTGAACGGATCAATTGTCTGTGCAATATGACTGTGACTGAAACCCAGTTGTTTAATTTTGCATTAGTGGGGCACGAATCACCGTAAGCGCGTTCACCAGCTCACTCCAAAAGTGTTAATATTTGCACGAGCCGTTCCTATTTGACACTGATGATAAAATGTGCAACTCATTTGGATTCTATTGAGGATAGTAAAACGCTACGGAGAAAGTCGAACATGATCTAAAACAGCCACTAAAATGACTGATGAAAAGAGGGGAAAACATCATCCTGCAAGCTTTTTAAACTCATGAAGACCACATTTACTGGAATTTATCACGTTCTATTGTATTTATTGTGGCAAATTTTGACTAGTTGTAGAATTTATAATAGATAATCTGTTAAGGGAATAGATTTTTCACTAAATGTTGAAGCTATAGTTTCTAAACTGTGTTGCTATTTTTCATAACAAATGCTATAAAAAAAGAAAGAAAAAATGGTCTTACCTGTAATTGTATCCTTATTGTAACAAATGCTATAGTTACAAGAACTATGTTATTTTAAGGCCGAGTACAAGTTAGAGCTTTAGAAAATGGACCTTCTTGAATTTTTTGACTAAACAATTGGTTTTGTTTAAGAATGTATGAATATGAATATTTGATTACTGTACTGTATTTTTCTATTACATTTACATTTGCATAATAAATCATCTGCTAGTGCTAGCTACAGCCATGGGAGGTCTCTGACTAAATACTGCTAGTGGTTAAAAGCAATAGCAAAAGTAATAGGTCATTATTATTAAATTGCAGACAAAGATTTTGGATAGCTAGGTTGACTTGTTTGGTGCGGTAGGGGCCCCAACCTCAAATTCTTTCATAGGGCCCAAAATTGCTAGCGGAGCCCCTGACAGGGGGAGTGGCTTTATTGCATCAGATACATGTCACTTTACTCACAGCTGATTGGTCGAGTTTGGGTGTGTGATCTCTAACTCAGAATAAAACCTGCTCCGGAGCAGGTTAGTTGTGTAGCGTAAATTACCATAGCAATGAAACCCGCTAAAAACCAATCCACCTTCATAAGCCTGAAAAAACAGAGTTTGCTCAAACTTATCTTGAACTTACCTGGGTAGCAACTGAAAGGCCACTGGTGTTCTGAGATGCATTTCAATCAAAACTGAACAAGACTAAATGCATCTTGTTGTTAAAAACACATATTTTACTTCTCCCAAAAAATTCGACGCGCAAACTGCCGTAAATGAAACTAAAAATAAGTCCCTGATGCTCAACACACAATCATCTTCATTAAAAATAAGGAGACTAAATGATCTTACCAGTGCTTTTGCCGTGCTCTCTCCTATTGCGGTTTTTGATTTTGAAATTAGCTGATGATCAATAAAATGCTAATTTGTTGCTTTCGGTGACGTGAACTTCATTAAATCGGCATATAGCATGGGAATTGAAGATCGGATTTATATCCATTTTGTGGAGACACATTTATGTGACCAAGTGTAAATGGAATTGTTTTGATAAATCAGATAGCTATCTGATCAGTAAAAGTGCATTAAGTGACCGGGTGTAAACAGGCCCACAGGGTTGTCTGATGGTTTTCCTAAAGACAAAATTAGAACAACAATTATTATTTAACTGATTAATGGACAATCTTTAAAAATACTACTGTTATTGTTTAATGCACCAGTGCATGTTGGAATTAACATTATCCAAGCTAAATAAGTGATGAAAAAATGTTGTTTACCGTTATCTGTTGTAAACTAATACAATTACAGTAGCTAATGTTACACAATACAGCATTATTGTAACGTGTTACTCATTCTATTTGTCAACTGAATAGATAGCAAGACAGGGAAGGAAGGAAGGAAGGAAGGAAAGAAGCAAGGAAAGAATTCATTAATGATATAGTGCTTTACTATGTACTCCTGTATACCCAAAGGCCTTTATAATCATATCAGGTCTCTCCTCAACCACCACCAGTGTGCAGAATCCACTTTTGGATGATGTGACGGCAGCCACAGAACAACGACACTGTTATAAATGTTATTCACTTGCCAGAATCAAAATGCGTGCTGCATATCCTAGAGTTGTTAGTTGGTATCCAGCCTTCTCGCGCCACTGCAATCCGGGCAAATTACTATTGGTTTAGTTACATAAGAGTTTACATATTTCATCAGTGTAACATATCTGCCAGTTGCCAAGTGTAAAGCCCTAATGAATGGTTGTGAAACAAACCCGTTATCACAAATAAACCAGAGCAGAAGTGAATGTTACTTGTCATTATATCATATCAACAACTACCAATTGATTTTGCATGTTGATTTTGCACTCCTGACTGAAATTAATTAATTACTGTCACTGTAACCATTTTTTAATCACAAATAATATATAAACATATAGTGGTCAAGTGTCAAAAATAGAGTCCTAAATCTTTCTAATAAAAGACAGTTTGTCAAGATTAAGTAAGAATGTCATGGTAAAATAGTGTGCAGTGAATATAAATAACAACAGTCTTTTTCTGACGGTCATATTTAAGTCCAAAAGTGCACATTTATATAACTCATATTTCTTTAGACATTTTTATTACAGTTTTTCTTGATTGCCAACACACAATCCATGAAACAATTCACCATTTTCTCACAATTGTAAACACAATCACAGAACTACACACCAACTTACAAAATCAAATATTTTAGTTAAAAATATATTCTCTTTCATCAGAATCAAAATCTAACAAATACACAGACTACTTTCCTTACTAGAGAACATTAATGATATCAGTTCATAACAGTGTAACAAAAACATTTTATTGAGATTCAGGAATAATTTTGCAGCTCAATGTCTGTTACAGATATACAGCATAAATGAAAGAGTACAGATATCATAAAATATAACAATGAGATTTAGGAAAAATGTATTGTCATTACACTACTGTAAAGTGATCTTACAGTTAGACGAAAAACACGAGAAAAGAAAACAACAAACAATTGAATGTGAACTCGGTATGCAACATAATACAGTATACTGTCAATTACAGTATAGAAATAAATAAACTCTGGTAACACCTTACAATAAGATCTCATTTGTTAACATTAGTTAATGTATTAACTAACATGAACTAACAATGAGCAATACATTTGGTACAGTATTAATCTTTTATTATTATTATTATTATTATTAATGTTGGTTGATAAAAATACAGCTGTTCATTGTTTGTTCATGTTAGTTCACAGTGCATTAACAAATGTTAACAAATACAACATTTGATTTCCATTAGTAAATGTTGAAATTAACATTAAGATTAATAAATGCTGTATAAATATATAAATAAAATCCTAACTTCATTAACAAATTTCATTACAGTATACAGTACTATAGCAGTTTCTTGGTCTTGTGACAAAAGACTTTCTCTACCTCCCTTAGGCAGTAATTTCTTAGTTCTGCAAGAATACAGTACATGTAAAAAAATAAAATAAAATAAAACATGGCTACAAATAAATTTGACAATCATGAGTGTGAGGGGGTACAGCGTGCAACAGTTTACTGTACATAGAATAATGAAATTTATCTCATTTAAAGTACTGTTACTGTGTATTATAATTATACTGCAAGTACAATATAAGTAGTATAAAAACCCTGTAGATGTTGTATTTATTTATTTATTTATTTTTTTTTTTTTGTCAGTTCTCTCTCCAGAGTTAGGATGCCTTTTCTAAAGCACATAATCCCCTGTGCTCCTATTTGAGATTCTGATTGGTGTGTCATCAGTTTTGCTACTTACTGTTTACTCATGGATAAATGTGTGCTATTTGAGTCTACATTGTGATGCTTGAGTTATGTCATGTGTTTGTGTCTTATGAATGAGAACATGGTTAAACCTGTGTAAGCTGTAATTTTCTACAAAATTATGCAATCTGATGAGTATGGAGCAGCTTCAAAGGCTATTAGAGCTGCCTGTCTTCCATGATTTATGATTATGACGCAGAGGCAGATGATTCGCTGCACATACATTTGCTGCACATTTGATCATACCTAACTTTCCGGATGACGAAATATCCTGCGAGCTTCTACGTTCAGTCTCTGACTCTCTGTACATAACCAACAGAACGTTTCTACAGATGAAACCTAGAGCAAATAAATATATGATTACGATAGAATATAGTTTGATTGTGTTTTTCATGAGATTTTGAGTATTTATTATGACTTTTAAAGAATATTTATATGAGAAGTGCTAAGCAGGTGTAGTGTTTAGCTCATGATAAAAAGCTACTAATAATACACTATATTGCCAAAAGTTTTGGGACGCCTGCCTTTACGTGCACATGAACTTTAATGACATCCCATTCTTAATCCGTAGGATTTAATATGGAGTTGGCCCACCCTTTGCAGCTATAACAGCTTCAACTCTTCTGGGAAGGCTTTCCACAAGGTTTAGGAGTGTGTTTATGGGAATTTTTGACTATTCTTCTAGAAGCGCATTTGTGAGATCAGGCAGTGATGTTGGCGAGAAGGCCTGGCTCGCAGTCTCCGCTCTAATTCATCCCAAAGGTGTTCTGTCGGGTAGAGGTCAGGACTCTGTGCAGGCCAGTCAAGTTCCTCCACACCAAACTCACTCATCCATGTCTTTATGGACCTTGCTTTGTGCACTGGTGCGCAGTCATGTTGGAACAGGAAGGGGCCATCCCCAAACTGTTCCCACAAAGTTGGGAACATGAAATTGTCCAAAATGTCTTGGTATGCTGAAGCATTAAGAGTTCCTTTCACTGGATTTAAGGGGCCAAGCCCAACCCCTAAAAAACAACCCCACACCATAACCTTTCCTCAACCAAACTTTACACTTGGCACAATGCAGTCAGGTAAGTACCGTTCTCCTGACAACTGCCAAACCCAGACTCGTCCATCGGATTGCCAGACAGAGAAGCGTGATTCGTCACTCCAGAGAACACGTCTCCATTGCTCTAGAGTCCAGTGGTGGTGTGCTTTAAACCACTGCATCCGACGCTTTGCATTGCACTTGATGATGTAAGGCTTGGATGCAGCTGCTCGGCCATGGAAACCCATTCCATGAAGCTCTCTACACACTTTTCTTGAGCTAATCTGAAGGCCACATGAAGTTTGGAAATCTGTAGCTATTGACTCTGCATAAAGTTGGCGACTTCTGCGCACAGTGTGCCTCAGCATGTGCTGAACCCGCTCTGTGATTTTACGTGGCCTACCACTTCGTGGCTGAGTTGCTGTTGTTCCCAATTGCTTCCACTTTGTTATGATACCACTAACAGTTGACTGTGGAATATTTAGTAGTGAGGAAATTTCATGAAATTTCATGAATGAACACAGGTGGCAACCTATCACGGTACCACGCTTGAATTCACTGAGCTCCTGAGAGCGACCCATTCTTTCACAAATGTTTGTAGAAGCAGTCTGCATGCCTAGGTGCTTGATTTTATACACCTGTGGCCATGGAAGTGATTGGAACACCTTAATTCAATGATTTGGAGTTGTGTCCCAATACTTTTGGCAATGTATTACCAAAATCAACATTTGATTGAAATCTTAAGTTGTTGCAAACACTCATTGTGGTTTATAATGAGTTTTAAGTAAAAGCACATTAATCTAATTCTAGATGATAACTGTAGCTGTTACCTTGGTGCGATTATATCTCATGATGTATTTTGTCAAAAGAATTCATGTGAGGTCCAAAGAAAATGTTTTGTTTTGTTTTCTAGAAAGTCTTTTGATAATAGTTGATAAAATGTATATTGGGATCAAAGCAATGTGGGTAGGCAAGCCATGCAATGCCAGAATAAAAACAAATAGCGCAGAGGTACGGAAGATTTACAAAGTGAGAACAGAAGACATCCTCAGGTTTGAAATGAAGCATGGCCAGACTTGTGGCTTCAGATTCAATGTTCTTCAAAGCTCCTTCACAACAGCCACATACATTTTTTATACATTTTAAAACTACATTATTTATATTTTTGTTTTTATGTTTGAGCTTACATATCTCCGTATTAAATTAATAATAGTCCAAGTAATTTAACAGTAGGCTATAGCACTTGCCTTTTAAATATGTTGGTTAAGTTTCAAAAAGACTCACAAGCAGCAAACTTTTTATTTTGGGTGTGTCATTTGCAAGAGGATGCAAGAGAAGGGGTTAATCATTAAACATTTTTATATTACAAGGGAAAGGATGGTTAATTTGTCAACTGTCACAAACAAACTGAATGCGACTACACAATCTAAATATGTGTTACAGTTCAAGTAGCACATGTATTTAAGGGTGATCTTTTGTGCCGTGTGTACAGTGATTATTTAAAAAGAATTTTAATTTTTTTTTTTGTAGATATCCATGTGACATTCTCAACATGGTCATTAAGGACAGGAAAGGATATGAGAAGCAGCATTCTAGTTAATTAAAATGTCAAAAAAAAAAAAGTTTGCATGTTACATAGTTGACTGGACTCATTGTAAACTATTGCACACATTGTTAGCAAATGCTCTCTCTCTCTCGCTCTCTCTGCAGGGGTTTGGTTATTTACATAGCTGACAGAAATTTTGCGGACATAAGGAAATTAAAATGTTTATGAAAAAATAATGATATAAACATTTTATATAGAAAATGTTGATTTTAACATTTTGTAACACACTGAAGACTCACTCACTTAAAAAGTGGACATTGCAAAAACTGCAATTTCAAGGGACATTAAGGCAATTTCAAGCAAACCAAAAAATAGGGTGATGAAAATTTTTGAATGATATTATAAAATGAGTTCTCTTAATGGATAAATTAGGAATTAAAAGCAAGCCAAATATGTTTACTCAGTATAACCCAATGAATGATGTGACAGTGTAAACCCAGGAAATATGTTTCATGAAGGACACACCTCATATGAAAAAAAAAAAAAAAAAAAAATCACAAATCATTACTTTCTCTATTGATTCACCTAGACAGAAGTGAAATAAAATTGAGGCAAATGTTGTTGTTTTTTTTTTTTTTTCTGAAGTCTTGCTGCTCAGCTGCTTAGATTTCTCAGAAAATCGATTGATTATTCCCATTACTTTCCATCATGCTTTTTTACAAAGTCCTCAGTAAAGGATGTTAAATGGACTTAGAAGTGAAAAGGGGACAAACAGCTCTAAAGCACTCTCTAAGATAAGAAAAACAAGATTGCAAGTGTAATCCAGTAAAATAATTAGCTAAATAATCGGATATCATTGATTAAACTAAATGTGCAAATTGCAAGAGTGCAGTGCGAGCGGAATGAAAAGAAAAAGTCACTAAATATATTAGCACATTTGATTGTTTCTTTTAGAAACTGCATGTGCTGCTCTTATCAAAAAAATCTTCAAGACATTATGCCAGGCTGCGCTCCATCTCCTCTGAGGAACGCACTTCCCCTCACATGATTTAGAGATTAAAGCAAAAATGTCCACTGCCTGGCCCCTAGTGGCACTCTGCTCATTAGTGGTAAACCATAGTCGCGTGTCAGGACAGGGGCCATGGGTCAGGCAGCACATGTAGGGACTGTGAGGTGAGAACATGACGTGTGCCTTAACAAAGTGTTAATGTGTGAAAACGCTAATGTTTTCTGTTAACAGAGCGTCAATAAGAGGACTTAGATGTGAAAGCTGTATTAAGGATTTTAACTTACTGCCAACATTCCAAGAAAAACTTACAAATTAAATCATGAAAAAGGAATGAATGAATTTAAATAAGAACAAACTGCTAATATTATAGGATGCAAGTGGCTAAACTATGCTTTCATAAGTTTTTCTTTTAAATTTAGCTAATAATATTACTAATATTACTGCTTTACTCTAAGCAGGTGTTGTATCATTATTGTTTTCCATGTGTATTGTCAGCAGTGCTGCATGTCAGTACTGTTACAGTCAAGAGCAGACAGCATAAGACAACTTTTGTCTTCAGTTTACTCTGCATTAGGTATAGATTATCATTAAAACAGCTAGTTGAGTAACAATGCAAAAACATTCAGAGGGGGGTGATTTACAGTGAAAGAAAGTGTGTGAATGCTGTGTTTAGCCTGTAGAGGGCCTCTTGTGTCTGTGTCAGTGTGACTGAATGTAATTTTTAGAAGTGAGTTTCTGAGATTTTGTGTGAGAACATTCTGCTCAGCTATATTAGTGATATAAGGAGGGATTTACTGTCTTCCCCAGCTCAATGTTTCCATATCTGACAACCTGGAGATTAAAGCACTGGCTGTCTATTAACCTAGAAATGTTGCAGTCTCTCTTTTCCTAGATCTTTAGTTTAATCACTCTGTTTTTCCTCCTCTCCAGAAGCACTCCTCTTTAAGCCAAGACCTCAGATGCAGTCATTTGAACTCATACGTATACATTATGAAACCATAAAAATCTTCTATCATCAGGATAGCGGAACTGCACATATCCTATCACAAAGAAGCCCTCTTTATAGATATGAGATATAGAGATGTGTTCATCTCCATTGACTTAGTGTAAATAGACAAAGACTAAATAAATACACAAATCTGGTCTAATATAAGGGCTCAATGCCTCATCTAGACCCAGTGTACACAGTCAGTTTAGCTCCTGTAAGAAAGCTCATCTTTCAGATATTAAATGAAGTGTCAATCAAAGTGTGTGACTCCACTAATTTGCTCATCTTTTGCTTTAACATTTGTAACGCATTGTGCTATAAAATATATAATTATTTAAAAGAAGGAGAAGAAACGTAGCAGACATAATGTTTACAAGAGTGTAATTATCATAAGGTCTATACACTATGCCATTTTGTGCAATTTTTGTGAAACTGGTAGAATTAAATTAGAAATCAGTCCTGGTCAACCATGATATTTTTGGTGAAGTTTTGAATAGATGTTATTTATAAAACTAAACAAGATAATCAGCTGATTCAGATGATACACAAAGTGTTTTGTACCCCTGTAAATCCCTAGTATTTTTACACAGACTTAGTACTTCAGTTGTCAGTTCAGGAGGGTCATGTATAATAGTGATTTTGCCTCTATAGCTAATTACTAATTGGTTTAAAAATAAAAATAAAATAAAAACCCTCAAATGGTTACACTTCATTTTAATAGTCCACTTTAGACATTCTACTAATTATAAGTAACTTTGCAACAAACTAACTCTCATTAATTTGCAACTACATGTCAACTGACTCTCATTAGAGTAATAGTAGAGTGTTAAATTAGGATTAAGGTTAGAGTTAGTAGAATAATTTCTTACTTTGGGTAAAAATACTTGGGATTTGCATGGGTACAAAATACTTTTTTAGTAGAATGTCTGTTGTAAAACAGTTAAGCACTTTAACAAGCCCACTGATTGGGGCTGATAGCAGCTGAGAAAAAAAAATCTAATGGCAAGGTTTTAATTATTATTTTAACTCCAGCAGCATGTGACAGTAAAATTAGCTACCTGTCTAGATTCATCTCTTAGGTCAGAGAAACACACATGAGTGTGTGTCATGGGAAATAGATCCCTGTGGTACTCTCTGACAGGCACAAATGTAAACATCAGTGACGTGAGATGATGCAAGTGCACACTGTGTGAGTTCCAATCGAAGCATTCTTAATATTTTAAACAGATGTTTCAGGCCGGAGAATGTCATTCTTCACATTTCTGAGTTGTCCTAGACTCATTTCTTTTTTATATTTATTAATAAGAATAAACAAACTATATATGGTTCATTTTCAGATTCTAGCCCAGATTTTTGACAAATACATATTCAAATTTTCTGTATAATTTAGTGATCTATGACTACATTTTAGAGAGTACAAAAGTCTATAAAACAGTGTGTAACTGTGATCATACACTGTTTGTATTAAAAGGTTAAAATGAAAATTCTGTCATTTGTTCCAAACCCATAAGACTTTCGTTCATCTTCAGAACACAAATGAACTTTCTGAAATGAAATGATCTTTTTGATGACAGAATTCAGTTACACTTTATTTTACAGTGCCGAAGTTACATTCTAATTACTCAAATAAGTACTGAGTAATATTAATTAACTACATGCACTTACTATAGAGTTACAGTTAGGGTTTGGTTTAGGGTTAGTTACTTGTAATTATGCATAATTTACTGTTATGACTATAGTAAGTAAATGAAGTAGTGTGTAACTATGGCACTGTAAAATAAAGTGTTACCCAGAATTCTGTCAGATTTCCTGTCCGATTTCTTTCCATAGACTGCCTTCGCAACTGAAACTTTGATGCTTCAAAAAATTCATAAAGAGATCAGAAAACTAATTCATATGAATCGAGCTGTTTAGTCCAAATTTTCTTAAGAGACTTGATCGCCTGTTAAGATGAACATATGTAATGTAGGCTTTTACTTGCATATAAACATTGATCAGCGAACATAAGCAGAAGCTCAGCCTAACCTGAATGACGCACAAGAACAAACCTCTTCTGGTAACTCAAACGTGCTGTGTAACCAGTGAGGTTTGTTTTACGCAGCACGTTTGAGCTTATGTTTGCCGATCAATTATGAATTTACTAATGCAACACTTTCTTTCTTTCTTTCTTTCTTTCTTTCTTTCTTTCTTCATATTATATATATATATATATATATATATTATCACAATTAACAGCAGCAACAACAAAAAGACAAATTAATGATAAAGGGAAAAGAGGGTTCCGTCTTTGCATATGATGGCAGGAGGACACATACTGCACTGCCAGGTGGATACATTTTTCTTTCTCTCCCAAAAAATAAAAGAGTTTGTCTACAGTATGTGGCAATTATTTCTTAGTGGGAGAGGGCAAATGACAGAGTTTCTAAGCCCAGAAAAAAAAGAAGAAAAAAGAAAAAGCTGAGCTGTTTTTAGCATGTCAGACTTGGGCAGCATTTCTACAGGGGGGAGAGCATGCTATCACATTCACATATTGCATACATGTGACAGGATGAGAAGCTGGAAATGAGAGAGGGAGGGACGATGAGGAAGATAAAGAGAGAGCTGTGCTGTTGTACGTTGCAGTGACTGTTTCTCTCTGATCTTTTATTATGAGAGATAAGGGAAGGGCTTTGGTGCGTGTGCAGTGCTCAGGGGAGCTCCCTTTGGGTGACAGTCTATGATGAGAGACAGCGCTACACTGCTTCTCGCCAGGGTGTTTCCGGCTGGCTCCAATTAACCTTGCGCTGATTGCCCCAAGGAGCTTTGCACACTAATTAGAGGCGAGAAATATGTCTCTGATTCAAAATGCCACAGAGACGTAGAGGCACTGTTATCCTAACAGACAAGCCAAGGTGTGAGAGAGACCTCTTCTATTGTGACTGGGAGCATTCAGTCTTCAACCCAGCTGGTGACAGTTAGCAGCCCTGACATCCTGATGATCACACTGTCTTTCTCTCTTCCAACAACATGCATGACATGCTTATCAAATTATTGCAAGGCTAACAGTACTTTATGGTAAAATAATTTTGTCATGACCAGAATAAATCTAAGTTCCAAGATGCTGCAAGTTTGCTTGTTCCTGAAGTCCTTGTAATTCTCTCTGAAATGTCATATGTTTTAAAAAGACTTCCAGCATGCCTATTCTACCCTTGCTGATTGACTATTCCCTTTGAATTCATTCTTTAAAAAATGATGAGCCTGTGAGAGAGGAAGATATGGAGAAAGAAAGTGTGTTTTTGTGGTTTCAAAGAGTGCACAATCTGAACAAAATACTGTTTTCTTGCATTAATGTATTACAGTTTTGTAATTAGTTATATACTTTTGTCAAGCAGTACATTTATTTTTTTTTTTTCCCAAATTCCTCACAAAGTATTTTTCAACATGCAGCTTGACACAGCAGATAACGCAGCTTGGTGCAGCTTGACACCAAAATGCACTAAAATCCCCAAGACACTACATGTCTCCCTTTTTATAGCCAATACAATTATTATTATTATTATAATTTATGTCCAAATTACTATCTTTCTATTTTTCTGTTTGCCCATTACTGTTGGCTGTCTCCCTTATTCAGAATCAGAAAGAGCTTTATTGCCAAGTGTGCATGCATTCACAAGGATTTTTTCTTGGTAAACGAAGCTTCATTGCACCACGTCTCAAAAGTGCATCTTGACACTCTTGTGTTCTGAGCTGTGATTTTTTTTTTTAACCATTCTTAAGGGCTGCATTTCACATTTCTAGATGCAAAGACATGTTCTGTGTGAATCGCCCCAACACCTTCTTTTTTTTATTTTTTTTTTAAGTAGTGCAGTTTTTATACATGATTAAAGCGTTAAATCTGACAGCATTCTGTTCCTCCATAGACTGCCTTCACAACCGGAACTTTGATGCTTCAAAAAGTTCATTAAGAGATCGTAAAACTAATCCATATGAATTGAGCTGGTTCATCGAACATATGCTGAACAGATTTAATTTAGGCCTTTATTCACATATAAACACTGAGCAGTGAACATACACAGAAGGTCAACCGAACCTGGATGACGCACTAGAAAAAAACTCTTCCGGAAACTCAAATGTGCTGCGTAACCAGCAAGGTTCATTCTTGTGTGTTACACAGCATGTTTGAGCTTCCGGAAGAGGTTTGTTCTCACGTGTCATTCAGGTTCGGTTGAGCTTCTGTGTATGTTCACTGCTCAGTGTTTATATGTGAGTAAAGGTCTAAATTAAATCTGTTCATCATATAAAGTGATCGTGCCTCTTCAGAAAATTTGAACTAACCCGCTCAATTCATATGGATTAGTTTTACGCTCTCTTTATGACCTTTTTAAAGAGTTAGTCTATGGAGGGACAGAATGCTGTCAGATTTCATCAAAAAGATCTTCATTTGTGTTCCAAAGATGAACAAAAGTCTTAGGGGTTTGGAAGGACATAAGGATGAGTAATTAATGACAGAATTTTAATTTTTGGGTGGACTAACCCTTTAACATCAATATACTTTTTTCAATATACTTTTTTTTTATTTTTTTTATTAGAGGTTCAACATGCAAAAAATGAAGCATATTTTCATACAATATGTCAACTGTAAAAATAGAGATGAACATATATATATATATATATATATATATATATATATATATATATATATTTGATTTTGTCCATCAGGAATTGATTGGATCGTTAGATCATTGTGGTTTGCTATTGCTGTGATCTCATGTTAGTGACAGGTTGTCCTTTCCTCACACCTGTAAACATATAATCAAGAAAAGAGATGTCGCTGTGAGGGGAAATTATTTTGATTAAAGATTATGAGGGCATATGAACAATAAAAAAGAGATATACAGATTAATCATTAAAAATAAACACTGCAATATTCTTTTTTTTTTTTTTTTTAAATGGACAATTTTGATTTTATACTGACTTTAAATATATCACACCATTTGTCAGTCTCTTACAATCTTTAGCAGATATGCCCAGACATTCAGCATCAGATGCATCAGTATTTGTACTGTGGCCATACACTACACCTTCATGAGGGTAATAATTTATCTTTAGCTTTATTTTTATTTTATTTTTTTCCAATGAGGAATGACTATACAAACAAATTACATGTATCTAATTCTTTCTTTTCTTTTCTTTTCTTTTCTTTTCTTTTCTTTTCTTTTCTTTTCTTTTCTTTTCTTTTCTTTTCTTTTTTTTGGACATAAATTGAATTATTGAATTTAGAAAAAGTATTGAATGCATTATGCAATCGAAAAGTAATGAGAATGATACACAGCTTAGTTCACAGACTCTGCTTTTGTGTCTGAAGAGTTTTGAAAATGTGTAGTCCTACTAGATATTGAAAAAAGCACAAACAGTTGTGAAAAAGTGTAAGGGACACATATTGAGGAAGTAGGCACTTCTAATGGCACTTCTATGTCTTTATTTTGCAACCTTCCATCTCAGTTGGAACATTTGTGAATAAGAGTGGCCTGTCTCTTTTTTGTTTTACATGCTGTTAGTGAAGGCAGCAGCTGATACAAACATGTTGTGGGAGTTGCACAGCAAACAGCCATTTGTATCTGCCTTTGACCAGAGGGACTCTTGAAAGGGAAACAAGAGAGGGGTGTAGAGAGAATGACTCGTGCTTAATAGCTCTTGAGTACAGTGGCTGCAGCTCAGTGATGTAGTGTGTCAACTCCCTCCGGATATGGGCACTCCCCTTTATGCACCTTGGCATGACTTTTCACTTTGATTGTCAGGCAAGACTGTGTGCTTCAGTGACTCCATATCCCAGAAACCCCTGGGACAGCAGAAACTGAATATGTGGCAGCTGAGTGCTGTGCAAATTATTATAGAGGGTGCTTCAGTAGCTAATACATAACTACTGTATATAAAAGACATATACAGAAGATATATACAGAAAAAAAAAAAAAGAATTAATTAAATAAACTTTATTAAATCTGATCTGATCCACACATAGGCAGCAACATCATTGCACCTTTTGACATCCAGAGTAGTTAAAAACATGGTTAAAATATTCAACATGGCTACAGTGGTTCAACCTTAATGTTATGAAGCGAAGAAAATAATTACTTTATTCAACAATTTGAACCGTTGCCATATGTAGTATACTCAGCGCAGGCTTCCTTGTTTACGTCCGAATGCTGGCTCATTATTGGCCGGATCCTGTGTCAGCATCACATGCATAAGCTGTGCCGCTCACATGTTCAGCTTCGGCTAATACTGAGTTGGCGTTCAGACGTAAACAAGGAAGCCTGCAGTGAGTTCACTAAGTATGACAACGGTTCAAATAGTGATATTTTTAATGATAAAGCATAGCAGTTCAAACCTCATGACAACTACAACCCCAAAAGTCTGGACTTAAGACCCGTTGGTGTGTACACTAATGTAGCCTCTTATTGTATCTGTTGGTTTTCTTAATTTTTATTATTACTCCCCAAAGAGAGTCTATGGCAGCCCTATGAACTGTACCTTTTAAAATTATGAAATTTGGCACACTTATATTGGTGGTCTTGAATAATAATCTGACCAGCTTTGGGGTCTCTGGGACCAACTTTATAATGTCATCATCGGTTAGAATATTCACTTTTCAAATGGTTTTACCCTTTGTCCTAGAAACAAACTCTTAGTACAATTGGTTACACACTGCTAATCACATTCAGTATCTTACATTAACACTGTGTCTACACCAGATGAGACCGTTGACGCGTCGCATCGTGCTGCAACAGCTAGAAGCTGTCTACACTGGATGCAAAAAAGTAACAGTTGCAAATCCATTTGTCCTTCCTATGAGAAGTATCGTGAGTGCTTGGAGTATGTCATAAATAGAACAAAACATCAGTTAACTGTTGGAAATTCGTCACGTTGTGTCGCTCCGCATCCTGTGTAGACAACATCACTGATTATAATGGGTTCTGTTGTCTTTTGTCACGTCGCATCGCGCTGCTCGCATCCAGTTAGAACACGGTGAAATATTCCACCTATTACAGTAGTCACCATTTTGAAATGTACTATATTCTATTTTTTCACTACTCCTCCTTCAAATTTTGTCCAATTCTTACCAAAATTGGTATAGATTATCAATGGTCTGAGCTGCACAGAAATGATTGAACATAATTTTTATACAATTTTTATGATAATGTGAAGTTAACAATGTTGACCCAAAATTAGATCATTGTGTGTTCATTCTCACAATGAAAGCTGTCCTCGGGATGACTGCAGATGTGTGTCCTCTATATTGCACACTTTGATAAGTGGAAGGTTGCAGTTTGGCTCAACCTCAGACCGCAAGAGGTTCTGGGCACTCAGTATTCAGAGTATAAAATAGCAGGCCTGTATTGCGTTTCTGTACAAAACCTTATGCATTTTTTTTGTGCTTTAGAGATGTACGTTACAGTCCCTCTTATTCTTCCCTTTGACATTTGACATGCTTGCTATATTTACTGTGCTTGCTGTGTCTTCACTGCTTGGCCCCGAATTGCTGCTTACAGCTATATTATATCTTACAGCTATAGTTATCGTTGTTGGTGTACACAAAACATGTGCTGGTATACAGTAATATGATATATCACGATAATGAACATGCACAATATTGTTATCATGGGAACTTCAAAATACCGTGAATAATTATTACAAAGTATTTAGATTTTTAGAATGCATTTTAATAATACTTTACCCATCAACCGTTCAAAATGTGAAACGCCGCTGTATGCTGCGTCAAAGAGGCACGCGCACTGATGTAAACAAACCCAATGTGCATGAGCAGCATGGCGGAATGAGTAAAGAAGACACGCTGAATGAAAATGCATATTCACTCTTTGACAGCAGATGGCGCTGATGGAACAGCAGAAATGCAGTGGTTACCCCAGAAACCCCTGTAAACAAGCTGCGCTTCTACAGTATTTAAATGTTTCAAACAGCCATGCAGATTTTTGTATTCGCAATGGTGTTCACTGCACCAAATACTTAAAGACTTAAGGATATTTATTTTAAAAAATCAAACAGTTTTATATTTTAATTTGGACTACAACATGCCCTAGATATTGATTGAATATGTTGTGATTCTTTACTGTTCAGTCACACTTTACAATAAGGCTCTGTTATTTAACATTAGTTAATTCATTAGTTAACATAAACTGACAATGAAAAATACTTCTAAAGAATTTATTCACCTTAATGTTAATTTCAACATTTAATAACACTTTATTAAAACCAAAAGTTGTAACTATATTATTTAATGGACCTGAGCTAACATGAACAGTATTTTTTTTTAACTAACTTTAACAAAGAATAATAACTTCTGTAACAAATGTAGTTATTGCTCATTATTAATGTTAGTTAATGCATTTACTAACATTAACTAATGAGACCTTATTGTAAAGTGAAAATGTTCTTTATAATTCTTTTGCACTTTAATCTGTTTGAAACATTTGTTTACTTTATACATTTTTGTGTTGCTTTATTGTATTTATATATTCAGAGTTCTTTTTGTTACAAGAAAAAGCTATTAAACCTGTTATAATGACAACACTTTTTTTTGCAACTTATTTCAATATCATGATAATACTGTATACAGTGATAAAATCTTCAGTAATTATCGCAACATGAAAATTTGTTACCGTCAGTTGCCTAGTGTGAACAAGCCTTTAGTGTTTGGTGGTTCAGATATTGGACTGAGTTTGAACAACTGGGTTTCTGTGCTGGCTGGCATGTACTGTAGACAGACAGTTAGATGAAGCAATGCATGATGTTAATGATGTTTATTTTCACTGGAAGTAATTGCAGTATAATAATGTCTTCAACAATAGATTGGCCTGTTTCTAGACCCATGTCTTCCCAAAACCCTAATACAACTTCTTGTTATTCTTTTGATGCCTACCCACACAGCACTGGTAGTAATATCCATCCTTCCAGAGATCTACTTAGGTAAATTACTGACATATATCTAGATGGGATGTTTAATGGGTCTGTTTAGCTGAACCCCTGGTCCATCCACATTACTTCCATTCATTCTTAAATGCATTTGAGTTGTATGTGTGTCAGCAGTAAATAATGCTGGTGGTGACAGTCACAGCTGTGTTTGCTGGGTCTGTGAACTCTACCTCCAGAGGCCTGAGGACAGGAATAGCTCAAGAGATGCTGCTGAAGCAGACAAGGGAAGGAAAAAGCCACCTCTGAGCTAATGGCCTTGCATCTTCCTGGCAGCATGTCAATAATGGCTCTTATCACATTAGGCAAAGAGTCCATTAGCTTATTCTCTTCGCCTGCATGTGCTGTGGCAGCGCCAGTTTGTACATAACCTCTCTAATAGTCTGTGTGTGTGTTTGTGTGTGTGTGTGTGTGAGAGAGAGAGAGAAAGAGAGAGAGAGAAAGAGAGAGAGAGAGAGCTATAGAATATTAATCCACCAAATGTAAAACACGTGGCTTACTTCACAGTCAAATTAGGATCAGAGAAGAGATATGAAAATGTTTTGTTTGACTTGCAACCAAAGAGGTGTAGATTTTGTTTAAAGCAAGAAGTAAGGTGAATGCATATATATCTTCTCTCCATGTTTTCATCTGATCTCCTTCCAGCTGAGCTAATCTTTTGAAGGTTACTCTTTGACTTCTTTTTAATAACAACAATATAATAGCTTTTGAGCAAGAGGTGTAAGCATTACTCTAAATGATAACAGTAATGTAAAACACCCCTCAGTATCACACTGATACAAGACACGACAGCCAAGAAGCAAATTGTGAGCATATGTCACACCTTTTTCAAGCATTAGTAAGCAATCACTGCAGTGATAGAAAGAAGATGTGATATAATAAAGAATAATAAAAAAAGACACAGTTGCACCAAAGTCCCTCAGAATGGACATTTCTCACGCACTCCCACTGTTCCCCCTACAGAACTCCATGTCCACCTAACATCTGCTTCCCAGATCAGCAAATACATTATGTTGCCCCACATCAAAGTGATTTGTGTTAGTCAAAATTACAATGATGCAGATCACTTGAATTTTAACACAAGTTCATTCCAATGACAAAACAACAATTAGCAATTTATACCAATATTACGCTCACATTCCACAGATAGGCATCCATTCTTTTTTTGTTGTTGTTGTTTTTTTTGTTTGGTTTTTATTTTTTTTTATTTTTTTTTTTTGCTACACAGGGAATGTAGTACTAAAGAAAATAATTATGAGGTAGACTTTTAACCCCTTAGCATTCCTAAGGTCTCTTTTGAAAGGTACATATGTGTACCACAAGCGGTACAGTGAGACATAAATAACATTTATCAAAATGTCTGAACATACAGAGTCATCATGATTTTGGTCTACATTGGATGTATTTTAGTCTGTGTTCTGCATTGAGAAAATGCTAGGCAATGCAATTAGAGTAGTTCTGTTCCAAATTATAGAAAAAAATGAATGTTCACAGTGGGCCATGTGTGCGCGTGTATAATAGGCAACACCTTATTTGGACATTAAGGTTTTCTCCAGCTTGGTCAGTGTATACCAATTTCCCCCAGAGATTACGAGCAGTCATTTATGATTATCGTTTAGCCAGGAAATCTGGATGTGTTCTTCTACTACATTTATTTCATATGTGCCATCCAGCACAATGTCAGATAAACAATATGTATTATTGGATGGCTGAGCCACACACCTCCCTAACACCATGCATTTTTAAACATATTAGCACATTTAAACACTGTGGTTTGCTATTAAAAAAAAAAAAAACATAACATTGCATGTCCACATTTGACCATCTAAGAATAGAGAGCTCTATGATAATCATTAGGCACTATTTGACCAATGAGACTTACACAAGACTCTTATGAGCTCTCCCTCTGATGTCATGGCTCCAGGCACTGGGCTTTGACTGAGCCTTTCCCCCCTTTTTGCCACTTCCCTACTCAATTATTCATTGCTTAAAATAAAAAGGTCAGAAAGTAGAATACTGAGCAATTCATGGGTTCAAGACCTTCTAAGATCACAGGGAAACCTCTGCTTAACCTCCCTTGAAGTAGTGAACACAGGGGATGGAAGGTTTTTTTTTTCTTTTCTTTTTTTTTTCTGGGATATGATAGCTACCCCTTGATCAATAGTGAATTCCTGTTGTGTCCATTGGGAGTCGCTGGATCAATGTGGTTCCCAGACCAATTGTCCATGGTGAATTAGATGTTTTAGAAATGTCAGTTCTATATTAGGTAGGAAGAAGCAAATGTTTGAAATGTGATACTGGGATATTTTGATCAAAATAAAAAATAAATTAAATATTATTGAAGTTTTTTTTATTATTATTATTCATATTATATTTAATAAAATATTCAAATCATTCTAATGTCAAAGAAAAGCTAGTGTGCTACGCATGGGCCCAGTCTATGCATTTACCTTTTCTTACTCTGTGCCCACTGTAGTATATATTTCTTAGAGCTTAATGATCCCATTACTATGATAAGTGATGATTGCTAAAAGGACTGTATTCAGCGGCTTAATTTCCAGCCTTTAACACAAGACTGGGGTATGTTAATATGACAACTGCATAACTGAGGGGTTTTTTTTTATGCTGGTAACATTGGCATGGATATTTGGCCATATTTTGCCTGTCCTCAGAGACCATTTACAAAGCTTAAGCCTCCAGCATCATTATTGGGTTGCAGTAAGTGACACCAGCAGCAGTGAGATAAATACAGCCGTCACAGTTGACACATTTGCAGCATTTGCCGACTGCACTATGGATAGATGAGACCTGTGACTTAACGCTATAATTATTAACTAATTGTCTTTAACCTCACAAACAGTGTTCAGCCACATTATGTAAAGGAGTCAGGGATGTGTAATGACAGTGTAATCCATCACAGCATAGGGGGGCGTGGGGTTCTAATGAGATTTCATTTGAGAATGGCAAATCTGCAGAATGCATAGATAGAAGCCACATTAAGCTAATTGGGAGATGAGTGCCTTGGTGTAAAAGTGCTTCTAATGGCAGGTTTGTTACCTGACTAATGCAGGGGAGTTGGCTAAGGACCTGAGGCTGATTTGTGGGCAGACATACTAATATTTTATCATACCAGTCAATCTAAATGTAGCCTCCTCTTCACCGCATTTAGTTTTAGTTTCAATCCAGAATAATATTTCATGAATCAAGAAATGAGTACTCAAAAGGATATAGGTATGGGAAAAAGCTCTCTTAATAATGAAAGGTTCCTAAATCTAACCAAAAGCACGTTTTTCTCCAAGCAGAATTCTAATCAACAGCCCCCTTTTTCACCTGATCTTGAGTTTTCTGTGTGTTTGAGTGTGGCTTTAGCTTTGGCTAACTTGGATCTAGACGTCTCTGGAAATGTAGGTGGGTGTGTTTGCATGGTCTGTCTTACTTTGGTCCCTCCAAAGAGTGCAGCCTGGATATGACCTGTATCATGACAGCTGATTGGCCCCAGCATTTCTAAACAATTCCATTTGGTAAACATAACAGTCCAATGTCTTGCCTTATACTCTATATGAAAAAAAAAAAAAAAGATAAACTCAGTGATACTTTGCCACGTCACATTTGTGTTGAATAGTGGCAGCTGTGCAAACAGTCATGCTCAACTTACAAATGCAAATTGCACTATTTGAAAATAACTTTATCCTGGCTGCTCTGATCATTTATTGTGAGATAGTTAGTAAAGAAAGTTAATTTTTAGTAAAAGACCCATTGTAGGTTCATTGCTGTTGAACATATACCTTACAATTGGATATTTTAACAAAGAAAATTTCAAAATACCACCCCCACCTTATTGAACCATACATTATTGTTATATTATTTTTATGAACTGGGACAGTATTTCAAAGATGTAACATGTAATTGTAGGACATTTTATCTCCCTGATCCAAGTCTAACACACACTGCACTGAAAATAGGGTGCCTGTGTGCACATACAGAACACGTTATAAATGAGCCTATGATCAGTGATTAAGATCAGCCAGTTTTTTTAGCCACACTCCAGCATACATTCAGCTGGGGAACAGACAAAATATACACTATATAACTTCATATAACTTAAATTTTCAGACATTTTTTTATACATTAATTTAAAAGTTAAAACAAAGAATATTTGGAGTTTGTAAGTTTTACAAGAAATTCTATTTTAGCCTATCTGCTTAAAAAAAATAGAATCATGTTTAATTTAATGTATACTCGCAGGTTCTTTGCAATTAATAGTGAAATTTACTAGCAATTTCTGAGTGGAAATTGTTTCTGCACCATTGTGTGCATGTGTGTGGGTGGGTGTGTAAAGACCTAAGAAAGGTAATACATTTCCAGAAATAAGAAAATAAATAGAAAGAACAGAATGAGAGAATTTCTCAAACATTCCACAGTATTTATTTTTTAAAAGCATTTTTCAGTACATCTTTTAGTTACTATTTAAAAATTCACTTTGTAATTTACTTTTTTCCCCTTCACTTACATCAAATTGAAATACAGGAGTTCAAACCACTGTGCTATATAAAATAGTATTATTGAGGCTGAAATTTAAAGTCTTACCTCCAGGCTAAACTCATACTCAAACACGGAATGAAAGTGTAAAATATTTTTAATGTATATTTAACAACAAATACCCCAGTGACTATTGATGTGCTGTCTCTAAAGAATTTATCTTGCTTAAATTTCTGAGGCCATGCTGTTGTGAAACCATTCTGTATTCCCACCTCTCGTTTTCTCTTACTATCTTCTTTTTTCTTCACTTTCTCTCATTCTCTAACTCTCTTACTCTCTTTAAACATTTATTCTCTGTCTGTGCCTTAAAGGCCCTTTGTGCTTTGTGCTGTTGATTTTTACAGCTCTTAAAATCCAGAGTAACCATTTATCATTCATAGATCCTAGCAGGCTGGGGCAGACAAAGCCTTGCCTTGTGTCATCTCTAATTGTCATCAGAACAGCCATTGCTCCCTTGATGTTGCCTTATTCTGTGTCAATGGTAAACTGGATAATGTATGAGAAGAGCAAACAAATTTTCTCTCCCCTTAAACTGGAAGTGCCATTCATAAACTTGCATGGTAGCAAGGGCAAAGTGACACACTTTTGGCATCACAGCCTGTGGCAAATGCCAATGAACATTTATAGACAGTTTATAGATAGTTCATGAAAGGTTGTGGCTGTTAATTTGCATGACTTAAGAAGCCTGCTTAGTCACATGCAGACGATACCAGTGATAAAGCAATATCAGTTGATGTTTTTGAACTTCAGTGGGGTTTAGAAAGCACAGTAATATAATGTAAGGAGACACACTTCAGAGTCAAATAATACATGTACGAGAAAGAGGGAACAGAAAACTAAGTCACATATTTAATGTATCAAAGTTACAAGCCTGACCACAACTCTAAAAGAAGCTGCCAAGATTCCATTCCCAGAATCTCTTGCCATGGCTCAGCGTCTGGCAGTGGGCAAGTGTGCAAAGCTCAAACTGTTTTATTTTTCAGTGGTTAATAATACCATTACTTAGAATGCTGGCTGAAGAACAAGCTCCTTGGAAGTGGTGCTTATTTCTCCTCCTGGAGCAATACTGCTCTCTCAAGATGGAAAGTTCCCACATCCAAAGGTTCCGGCTCTGCAAAATAATAAAAAAAAAAAAAATAAAATAAAAAAAAAAAAAAAAATAAAATAAAATAAAATAAAATAAAATAAAATAAAATAATAAAATAAAATAGGCCAGTTTTGGGATTTGTTGAGATTAAAAATAATAATAATAAAATAATAATAAAATAAAATAAAATAAAATAAAATAAAATAAAATAATAAAATAAAATAAAATAAAATAAAATAAAATAAAATAAAATAAAATAAAATAAAATAAAATAAATAAAATAAAATAAAATAAAATAAAATAAAATAAAATAAAATAAATAGGCCAGTTTTGGGATTTGTTGAGATTAAAAATAATAATAATAAAATAATAATAATAATAATAAAATAAAATAAAATAATAAAAATAAAATAATAAAATAAAATAAAATAAAATAGGCCAGTTTTGGGATTTGTTGAGATTAAAAACAATAATAATAATAAAAATAATAATAAAAAAAATAAAATAAAAAATAAAATAAAATAAAATAATAAAATAAAAAAATATATATATAAAATAAAATAAAATAAAATAAAATAGGCCAGTTTTGGGATTTGTTGAGATTTAAAATAAAATAAAAGGTCAGTTTGGGATATGTTGATATTTACATAATTTCATACTTGCGTGCCTGAAGGCAAACCGTATGTAAGTTAAAATATTTAATTGACACAATCTTCTTGAGAAAGTATGACTTCATTAATATTTAATCTAGTTTGATATGTGTCCTCTAAACTCCAATTTACATGAAGCTCAGTTAATACTGATCTGCATCCTGCTTAATAATTGTAATGCAAGATTGCTGTCACCTCCAAGGCTTCTTCAAAGACATGGTAAAATAAACATGAGCTGTTTATTTTTTGTCCAACATTACAGCAACAGAAATTAAAATTGACTTATTTGTTTTTGTGAAGTTGTAAACCTTCCTTTTGACAATCTGACATATTTTAAAACTATATTTGACACAATATTCAAAGCAGAGATATACCAAATAAATAAATAATCTATTATTATTCCCTTAATTGAATATCTTATGTTCTTTACTGTCTGTAAACAGCAATAATCAGTGGATAATTGTTGGAGAGGCAGCAAGGGTCACATCTTTTTGAGAAGTTTTGTTCATTGTCTTATATTACAACAAATAGATTGATGTCTTGTCTGCAGTTTCACAGAGGCTCCCTAATAAATGAATACTGGTGGCTTCAATTTGTTGGCTGAAGACTCTGTTAAAGTTATAGTTGACCCAAAAATGAAAATTATCCCATGATTTACTCACCCTCAATCTATCCTAGGTGTATATGACTATCTTTTTTCAAACGAACACAATCAGAGATATATTTAAAAATATTCTTAATCCTCCTAGGTTTATAATGGTTGTGAATGGGGGGCCGCATTTTGAAGTAAAAAAATAATGCATCCATCCATTAAAAAAAAAAAAAAGTAATCCATACGGCTCCAGGGGGTTAATAAAGGCATTTTGAAGCGATGCGTTTTTGTAAGAAGAAAAATCCATATTTAAAACTTTATAAATTCAAAAAACTAGCTTTTGGGTGGACAACCATATACAGAATGTGTAGAACTATTTCTTTAAGCTTTGCATGGGTTGCCTTCACTGTGCACCTAATGACTACATTTGCATGGTTGATATAAGAAAGAAAAGACAAAGTGTAGAGAGGCCTAGATATTGTCAGTTGAGAACCGTATTATCAGTCTTTATATAATGCTTCATGTTCTCTTTTTGGTGATATTCCCTTATCCTTACCCTCCCCATCACCTCTATCTTCTCAGATAATATGCAGAAAAAAATAAGTATTTGCTTTGTTTTTTAATCTTTTCTCTGATATGGCCTCTAGGATGCTGCAGGCAAGGTTCTGGACAGATGGACTATAATGTCCCGGGAAGAGGAGATCATCACTCTGCAACAGTTTCTGCGCTTTGGTGAAACCAAGTCTATTGTGGAATTGATGGCCATCCAGGAAAAGGAGGGTCAGGCAATTACAGTGCCCTCATCAAAGACTGACTCTGGCATCAGAACTTTCATTGAAAGCAACAATCGCACACGTAGTCCTGGCCTTCTGTCGCACCTAGAGAACAACAGCCCCTCTAGCATTCACCATTTTGAGAACATCCCAAACAGTCTGGCCTTCTTGCTGCCCTTCCAGTACATCAACCCAGTGTCAGCCCCCATGCTAGGGCTGCCACCAAATGGACTGACCATTGATCAATCAGGTCTCAGAATGCGAGAGCCAAATCTGCCCAATCAGAGTGAGCAGGTGGAGACCAGTGAATCTGAAGTGTCCCTTTCACCGTTTCGTAGTGGTCAGAGCCCAAGTCGAGGAGCAATGGGGACCTTACCCAACGCCATTGAACCTAAGACAGAACCCAACAGAGCTTCACCCATCTCTCCAACACCATCTACACAGCATTCCCAGCAACCGCAGACACCAACACAGCAACCACAGGGGCAGCAACAGCAGCAGTCAAGCACTCTGAACAATCACCAGATCCATCATCATTTTGAAAAGAATGAACAATCGAAAACCATTACACACTCATCTTTCTCTTCCAAAATGCATCGCATGCGTCGTATGGGTGCAACCTCACGTAAGGGACGCGTTTGCTGCAACTCCTGTGGCAAGACTTTCTATGATAAGGGTACTCTAAAGATCCACTACAATGCTGTGCATCTGAAGATTAAGCACCGTTGTACTATTGAAGGCTGCAATATGGTCTTCAGCTCATTGCGAAGTCGTAACCGCCATAGTGCTAATCCCAATCCTCGCCTACATATGCCTATGCTGAGGAACAACCGGGATAAGGACCTCATTCGCTCCAGTTCTGGGACTGCCACACCTGTCATATCAAGTGCCAAAAGTGGCTTCAGTATAACTAGCCCAGGGCGGCCACCACTAAGCTTTGCCACCCCTCCTCTTGACCCCATGATACAGTCACCTCTGCAGAGCCCTCTTGTCTTCCCTTCCCTGAAGTCTGTGCAGCCAGTGCAACCTGTGCCACCTTTTTATCGCACACTGCTTTCTCCTGCTGACCTAGTTAGTCCCCCAGTCTCTCTGCCCACCAGTCCAATTTTGCCTACCACAATCAACAGCACATCTTTGACTGACCAGCAACAGATGTTAGCTGCTAGCTCCCACAACATGGATGTATCTGAAACATTTTCTCATCACCTACCCACAACTCCCAGTACCCAAGATTCCATGACTCTTGACCCTATGCCTAAAAAGAAGCCTCGCAAATCTAGTATGCCAGTAAAGATAGAGAAAGAAGTGATAGATGTGGCAGATGACTATGATGACAAAGATGATGATGATGAAGATAGTTGTCATCATCACCACCATCAGCCATCCAACATCCATAACAATGTCAATGGCAACTGCAACAACAACAATAACAGCAGCAGCAGCAGCCATCATTGTGGGGGTAGCGGACATCAGTCTCCATCACACGATGAAATGAGTCCCAGTCTAGCCCTTAGAGGCATGCTCCATCCTGACCAAGAAGAGTGCATTGGGAGTCATGGTAGTAGAAGCCATGGTGACCTGCGCTGTATTGACAGTTTTACCTCTGAGGACCAAGATCATGAGCGTGACTTTGAAAATGAGTCAGAGACATCTGAATCCAAGATGCTCTACCGTGATGAGCTGATGGACACTGACGAGCATCAGCCTGCCCTAGAGAGAAACCTGGATAAGGAACAACAGGGGGTAGAAGATGAGGGACGCCTCCAGAAAGTTTTGGAGGAACAAAGGCATTCCCCACCTTCCCAACACCAGCCTGTTATCAAAATCAAGGAAGAAATCAATGATCCTACTTATGACATGTTTTGCATGGGTCAATATAGCCTTTACAATGGGGGTATGGCAGCTGCTGCTGCCGCTGCTGCCAGCATGGCTGCCTTACATGAAAGTTTCATCTCTTCTATGAGCTATGGAACAAGCCCACCGAAGTTCCCCTCCCAGTCCCCTGAGGGTGATCTCTGCTCGAGCCCTGATCCCAAGATCTGCTACGTCTGCAAAAAGAGCTTCAAAAGTTCATACAGTGTTAAACTGCACTACAAGAATGTGCACCTAAAAGAGATGCACGTGTGTACTGTGGCTGGATGCAACGCTGCTTTCCCCTCCCGACGGAGCAGAGATAGGTGAGACAAATCACTTTTATTTTCCACTGAAATCAAATTGATATATGCTGATATAAATGATATCTGGTAAAGTTAAAACAGACAGTTTTGAGTATATTTTTAAACAATAATGTTACAAAATATTTATAATTCACTATTCTATACTATTTTTAAGTGTATTATTTAAAAATGTGTCCATTTAAAGGTAGTTCTATCATGACCTCAATCTTAAATTTTTACATTTAATAAAGTTAGTACATATACATGTGTGGGGAATCTGTTTAACCTTCATTCTTGCAAGTTTGAGGGGGACAAATTGTTGAAAAAAGATGTTAACAAATTATGCTTTAACATGAAGAATGTGTTGATTGTACATTTTTGCAGACAGTTATTTATTGCATTAATGTGCTGTTTACCTGTACTTGCTCACCTGTCACACACAGGTAGACATGCATACATTAGCAGAGGCTGCAGCTTGTCAAACCGCTGCATTCATTATCGCATCAGGAGGTGCAGGTTTCTCCAACTGCTAGTTAACACATTTACCATAAACAGTCCCAGAATACATTTATGCTAGAGGGCAAGCAACAAATGGATCTTCAGTCAAATGTAGACTTTCCACAGCTAATTGTTTTGGCTCTACAAGTAAAATGCATTCTGCAATATTATACTGCCCGGCCAAAAAAAAAAAAAAAAAAATGCTGTTTGAATTTAAATAGGCAAATGCTTAAGAGTCTATGATTTGATCATTATTGCAGTGATTATTATGTTTCTAGCGTGTTATATGTTTGACAACAGTTCTTCTAACCCTAATCGATGGAGTGTGTAGCTTTCTTGGTCCTCTTCAATCAAAAATTAATTTTTTTTTTTTGCTTCATCGGAATGGGATGACACTTGGTGACTTTTGTTACATTGGCTATGTGAACACACAAAAAATCATGGACATTATTCGGTTATGTTAAAGGGTCGAAAAAATCACACTTGGCTCCTTCGCAGTCAAAAATGAATGGAAACGAATAGGAAATACGAAAAAAAGAAAACTCAGAGAATCTTTTGGTGGTACAAACTACAATTCAGCCACTGTGCAGAAAAAAAGTGCACAGCAATGAAGGGGTGACACTCTAAAATGTCAAGAGTGTAAAATAGACACAATCAAACCCCCCCCCCCACCCCCTCCTCCCACACACATAAATATGAACTAGCATGACTATAACACAGAGCAAGTTTTTGCAAATGTGTGAAATAAAATCAACAATTCAGCCTCAAAACAGTAAAAAACGAACAGCAAGGAAGAGGTTACACTGTAAAACACTGAGAGTACAAAACAGACATACACACTCAAACACACACACTCACACACACACAGGTTTGTTTTGCTATCAAAGTGAGGACATTCCATAGGCGTAATAGTTTTTATACTGTACAAACTGTACATTCTATCCCCCTACACTACCCCTACCCCTAAACCTACCCATCACAGAAAACATTCTACATTTTTACATTTTTAATAAAACATTGTTTAGTATTTTTTTTAAAGCTATTTTAAATATGAGGACTCATGAAATGTCCTCATATGTTTACATCGTATTACCAGTGTGATACCCATGTCATTATACAATTTATTTTTCACTATTATACACCCAAATGAACTGGTGTGGCTGTAACAATATGGTAAAATTTAGCCAAAAGTTAGCTAAAAGAGGTTGAAATCAGATCAAACCTTGACCAAAAGTAGTCTTTGAGAATGTCTAAGTATAAATCCAAATCCACAACTTCATAAAAATAAGTATTTATGTCTAAAAACCACTAGATAATTTATAAGCACCTTGATATAGAACTATATAGGAATCTAGCGGTTTCACCATGGCATTACATATTTTTTTCTTTTTTTACTCCCACCAGATAGCACTAATCTACCTTCAAAAATTGTATTTTAAATACCTTGTCTCTATTTTAACATGGAATACTGCTTTAATTGAAAAATAATTAATAAGAACTATTACAAAAAAAAATGTGTAATAATTTCAATGGGGAAAAATAGCTAATAAAAGTTGTATAAATATTGCATGGTACCACAAAATACCCTCATATTTTTAAATAATAATCAAAAAATATTACTGAACAAAAATATATTACATTGGTTTTCCTGAAAGAAAAAAAAAAAGTTACATTTCAAGGCTTCGGTCACATTTGACCGCGAAGGAGCCAAGTGTGACCCGTAAACGAAGAGGACCAGGGGGTTAAACAACCATGTAGGAAGACACATCACTGTCATATTCCAGGATGACAATGGGAAGTAAATAAAAGTCAGCCATACCATTAGTGACATAAAAGTCACTACTAATATAATTTAACAGAAAGTTAAACAAATTGGTTTCATTTAGTGACCGTCTTACATACTCACAATGTAGGTCAATGCATGTAATCTTTAAAAATTGCTCCACCCAAGGAAGTCCATAGTAAGAATATACTGTACATCTGTATCGAAAATACAGAAATATAAAAAAAAGTTTGATAGACATGCACGTTCAATTATTAATCCATCTCATGTCCAACATTCACCATTGTGCAGTGAGACAAAAGCATCTATCATTATTTTGTTGCCAGAGGAGCAGTACATGTCAGAAGGAGCCATCTAGACACAGTCAATCACTCTAAAGGGAAAAAAAAGAGACCTCATCCATCTCATTCACTCCAGAGGAAGGAGAGATAAGAGCCTGTCTCTTCTCACCCTCTCTGGTCACAAGTTACCGTTTTATTTAGATAACAAATGATTGAAGGCATGTTAATTTGCGGGTGTGTGTGTGTGTGTGTACCTTGCCTACTCAACTGTATTTTAAAGACAAAACCTCCTTTTGAGTGTGTTGTCCTTTCTAAAAACAAATGGCATAAAAATTAAAGGATTAGTTCACTTTCAAATGAAAATTAGCCCAAGCATTACTTACCCTCAAGCTATCCTAGATGTATATTTGTGTGACTTTCTTCTTTCTGACGAACACAATCATAGAAATATTAATAAATATCCTGATGCATCTGAGCTTTATAATGGCAGTAAGCGTTACCAAACGAATATGAGCTAAAGAAAGTGTCTCCATCCACATCCATCCATCATACATATTCCACATGGCTCCAGAGGGTTAATAAAGACCTTCTGAAGCAAAGCGATGTGTTTGTGTAAAAAAAAAAAAAAAAAAAAAAAATCCATATTTAACAAGTTATGAAGTAAAATATCCAGCTTCCGCCAGACCACCTTCCATATTTTTCAAAAAGCTTACGCTTTTTTTTTTACACAAACGCATCGCTTCGCTTCAAAAAGCCTTTATTAACCCTCCGGAGCCATGTGGAACATGTTTATGATGAATGGATGTGGATGGAGACACTTTCTTCAGCTCATACTCGTTTGGTAACGCATACTGCCATTATAAAGCTCGAATGCGTCAGGATATTTATTAATATTTCTATGATTGTGTTCGTCAGAAAGAAAAAAGTCATATACACCTAGGATGGCTTGAGGGTGAGTAAAGCTTGGGGTAATTTTCATTTGAAAGTGAACTAAACCTTTAAGTAAATGCAGGTTGTTGTTCCTTGTTTTTTTTTTTTTTAAATTGTAAAAATGCAGAAAGTTTCTGGTGATTTTAGGGTTAGGTTATAGTATTTATAACTAGCTGAATATAAAAACTATATAAGTCTATGCATTGTCCCCATTTAGATAGCTAAGTGTGTGTGTGTGTGTGTGTGTGTGTGGTTCAGGTATTCCCTACATTATAGGGACAAAATGTCCCAACAAGAATGGCAATACCAGAAATCTTTTACCTTGTGGGGACATTTTTGATCCCCATGAGGAAAACAGCTTATAAGTCATTAGTGGTGTTTTTTGAAAATGTAAACATGCAGAAAGTTTTCTGTGATGGGTAGGTTTAGGGGATAGAATATACAATTTGTATAGTATAAAAATCCATTATGTCTATCGATTGCCCCCATAAAACATGAAAACCCAACAAGTGTGTGTGTGTGTGTGTTTGTGACATATCAGGACACAGATTTGTATAATGACATGGGTATGACATAGGTATTACAAGGAGAGGGTGACATATGAGGACATTACCCCATGTCCCCATTTTTCAAAAGGCTTATAAGTCATACAGAATGAGTTTTTTTGAGAAAGTAAAAATGTGCACAGTTTTCTGTGATGGGTAGGTTTAGGGGTAGGGGTAGTAAAGGGGCGACAGAAAATACGGTTTGTACAGTATAAAAACCATTACGCCTATGGAATGTCCCCACAATTCACAAAAACAAACGTGTGTGTGTGTGTGTGTGTGTGTGTGTGTGAGCGTTCATTCCACTTTACTGGAAACATAACTAATGAAAATGAAGTTGTACCCACCCCCGAATATCTTCCCTGCATCTGCATTTGTTGAGTTCCTGTGAAGAGTGGCATCTGTTCCCAGCCCAGTTTATTCATTAGTACAGTGGTAGTACAGTAGTATCACTGGTGACTGTAGGACAGAGAAGAGTAGAGAGTAGGCCTGTCACGATAATTAAATAACCGTCTGATCGCGGTTATTTGATCTAACCATGGTTGTTTCAGACAACCGTGATAATTGCGCTCTTTTATAGGCTTTAGGCACAAGGGGGAGTCAAGGACCAAAAGAAATAGATAAGCACCAATTAAGTTTTCATGCAAATTCAAAGTCATTTGAAGCCATTTCATAGCTTAATGTGAAGGACAGAAGAATATTTACATCATTAAGTTCATGGAAACTCGTCTTCCCTCCGCTGCGGCTGTCAATCATTCTGCCTTCAGCATTCAAACAGCACACCTCGCCCGGTTACAACAGTCAGCACGGTAAAATTCTCTCCAATATGATATATTCCCATTATAATGTTTGATCTGTACATAAAGGGCTGTGGATGTGCATAAAATGACTTTATTTTGCTGGAGTTTATTGCTGTTTCTAAACGATGTCGTACTCGCTACCGGGTCTGTTAGATCACACAGCACAAGGATTATGAATTGGCATCAAACGCACAATAACTGGAATTTAAAACTGTGAAGAAACAAATGATCAATAAACTGTTGGACAGATATACACTAGGATTTGTGCGCTCTACATTTCTTTGCTTTGTGACGTGAACTTTACGATGCGCACTCAGCGCTGCTCACTGTGACTCTATGTTGCTTTAAGCACAGAATTCTGCACCCGGGATGCGCATAAGCCGAGCAGTTTATGCCGCTCTGTTTTGAAGCGCCTCATATAATCATGGTTTTGCACACTGAAAGTTTATTAAAAGCCTATCTTGTTCTGTTGTATCTATCATATGTTGTCCCATTAAAAAGCTGCACAATACATTTAAAACAAACATCTTTTAATTTTATATTTGTGTGTATATATAGGCTAATTATTTACATTCATATATAAACATAAAAATTGTTGAATTTAGAATACAAATAGTAGTTTGTCATTTGTTTTTAATAACATGTTTAGATTTTATAAAATTACTCTGCAGTATTATATTAATTTGTTGTTTTTTCTCTATAATGAAGTAGTGTGTATTTAGTGGATTCTGGATTGTGTTTACAAATAAAAAAGTGATAATTAGTTCATACTCTATATAATTACTTTATCTGTGATTGGCCAGTTTGTTGTGATTTGTTTCAATTATTTACTGAATTGAATAAATGTCAAGGATTAAATTAATCACAATTATTTAATGAAAGAAGCACACAAAAAGTATGACAAAGCCCTAAAACAGGCAATTAATCATATGTATCATTGTTTTATATTACCAATTTTGTTCATTAAAAATTAATTCAATAATTTAATGTTTTAAAATAATTTACAACTTAGAGTTTAAGTAATTTAATCATTTAAATACTACTTTATAAACTCACATTAAACCTCTTATCTACCAACATTCTATTTAAAATATATAGGCCTAAATCACAACCTGAAATTACTTTTTTTAAAAAATGTAGAATATCAGTTTGAACATAGATGGCTTTAAAATTCAAATAACAAATGCTAATGTGGCATCTAAATTCAGTGTTAAAAGACTTCTCCACACTGATTTTCAAATGAGCTGTTGACATCCCTGAGTAGGAAGTCAATTTAATAAATTACATCCTGTTCAGTTCTCAAACAAGTATCCTTCTCCTCTTTAAAATGAATAAACATTGACTTGAGGATTCAATTATGATAAAAAAAAAAGAAGTGTGTATCAGGGATGCGGCCGAATATTACTACACTAGGTACACAATTGTTGTTTGTAGCCAAGAGGCAGAATGTTGTTACATAGTGATTTTTTTTCTTTAGTATGAGTTGCATGGATGTAAATGATTTGCAAATTTATTGTAAAGGGTGAGCATATATATATATATATATATATATATATATATATATATATATATTTTTTTTTTTTCTTTCCCCTTATTGCTTATGATTTCTTTGCTTGCTGATTGATGATGACCCTGAGAGTTTGCCTGCCTCCAGATTCCCATGGTGTGCTAATATTCAGTCTACAGTCTCACCTCACACAAGCCAACTGTGGTTAGGGAGAGTGAAGGTTAATTCTATCTTCCCATTCCTCCCCTCTCTTCCTGTGGCGTTGAAACATATGATGTTAGAGAATTCAGCACTCCAAACTATGACTCCAAACTTTGTAATTTGTGTTAGTTGAACATTCTTAGCTACTGCAATGATGGCCTTGACATAGAGAAAGTGATCTGATATTCAGCTGCCCACTGCACATTAGAGGAAAAGATAAATACAAAACAAAGCACCTCATCATCTAATGTGACTCTCTTTCCCTTTGCAATTGAGTATTACAACTCATTTCACAAATGTGCACACTTGGCAGGAACCGAAAGGGCCATCAAATCCTAAAGATGATTAACATTCTTAGGACAAGACACATTAAGAGCCACACCTCTCTACTCCTCTGCAGAGTAAAAAAAAAAAAAAAAAAAAGGATTCTCAGGAGAGGCTGCCTCAAGCTTTGGGCAAATTGGTTTGGCTGCTACATTAGAGGTCGGAAAGGAGGGAGAGAGAGCAGAGGAGGTGTTGGGGGATGGAGGAGGGGACTGAGGGGCATAACTTAGTTGTGGCCTGAAATGAGGTTGCAGGGGAGAAGGAAATGAGGCAGAAAGGCTTAACCTGATAAATGAAAGGGTAGACTCTTTACCATGGAGTGTTAGGGCTTGGGCTTTGTGTTTAACTATTTTTAGTCAAAATAAACTAAGTGAAATGTGCTGCGTGCTTGGTTCCATTAAATCTGTGTGTGTGTTCTGTTTGACTTACTGTACATTGTGTGCATCCAAAGTCACACCAATTGTGGTTTGTATTCAGGTTTTAGGCCATACCCCCTACATTATGAGGACATGCCGACGCCCTCATAATTCAAATCGGTAAATAAACATACTGAACGATGTTTTAATAATGAAATGTAAAAAATGCAGAAAGTTTTCTTTGAGGGTTATGTTTAGGAGTAGAGTTAGGGCAGTGGTTCTCAACCTTTTTGGGCCACCGCCCCCTTACCCATTATCTAGGTTCCATACCGCTCCCCATCAAATAAAATTTTGTCTAATTGTCATACCTGCATATTAATGTTGATTATTATTCTGTGTTTATTATAATTAGGCCTATTATTTTGTCTACACTACCATTCAAATGTTTGGGGTCAGTAGAATTTGATAAAAAAAAAGAAACCAATAATTTAATTTAGCAAGGATCCATTAAATTGATTCAACAATAAGTGTAATAAATTTATTTACATTTAGTTTAAGCATAGTATTGTTGATTGTAGCCTTTGGCAATGTTTCTGACATACCCTGTTGCCCCAAGGGTTAAAGAGACTTGTTACAAAATCCTGTTTAGAAAAAATCCATAGCAGAATTTTTACAGAACAGTTTGTTCTTCCTTTCCAGAAACTCTTGAAACTTTTTACTGTGATTTTACCTCTAAATTTTGGGTAAATGTTTTTAATTGGATTCCAGTGAAAATTAATCATATTTATCCCTTAGTTTTAGAAGATATCCTGTTTTTGAAGAATATGTTGAATCCACAGTTTAGTGCTGTCCTGGTCTACATCTTTTAAGTCATGAGTCCATTCCATTTCAGATCTTGCTTTTTTGGATGTTATTAAGTTTGGTGTGCCTTATGATATAGGTATGCTCTCTGTCCTGCTTTGTAAATGTGCAAAATGTGCAATAACAAATTAAATGGAGAGTAAAGACATTCATAATGTTAATAAATATTAATTAAAAAAAATACAAATTTCAATTTTCCATTTCATATTTCAATCTTTGTTCATCTAAAAATCCTGATAAAAAACAACAACAACAACAAAAACACTTCCTTATATTCCACATTCCAATAAACAGCACAAGCATTTTCAGTTTGTAATAATATAAGAAATGTTTCTTGAGCACCATATTTGCAGGAGTTCTTAAGGATCTTGTGACACTGAAGGTTAGAGTAACGTAAAAATAAAGGAGAAAAAAAAATTGTGAAATTGTAGTTATATTTCACAATATTACTGTTTTTACTGTATTTTTGATTAAGTAAATCTAGTGGTGAGCATCTGAGTCTTCTTTCAAAACAAAATTTCAATTATGAATTTCGCTAGACACATGTAACAGCCTACAAAAAAGTCCCTGGGTACAAAATCTGTAAAACCAACGGGAAGATATTTAGAATTTCCTCTGCAAAATTTTAGCAGTTTTTGCCATTTCCAGACATTGTACTTTAACGAACTCCTCCTAGAGCTTTAATCAAATCAACATCATATTTGGTCAGTCTAATCTACAGGCCCTTGCAACGTTAAATTGTGAAGATCTAGAGTTTTCGCTGAAGGATGTGTCTGTGGCGGCCTGACAAAATGTGATGTTTCGCTATGAAAGAGGAAGTTGTTGTAATTCGGGCATGCAGTGTCCGATCTGCCCATAACTTCACATATTTGATAAGAGTCCTGGTGCATCAAAATGACTTTGCCATATTTCTCCTCTATTTATCCATTTAAATGACTATCGCCCACTGTTCACAGTATTCCTAAGGCCACCGGGTGGCGGTGAGCCCGGGTGCGAGGGCCCTTTTCATCGCTGCTTGCAGCTTTAATTTATTATCGTTATTATTATTATTATTCACCTATATATCATTTAAAAAGCATGTCACTGAAAGCAACATAACATATTTCATTTGACTGGATAGATGAAATAGTATAATCTTTAGTTTCTAAGGAGCAAAAAAGCCATGTGAATAGACATAATATTTATGAGTGTTGCTTTAGACATTTGGCATTGGAACTTTGATTACATTATCAAAAAATTATTTTTTGATGATTATCACAAAATTCAGCCAATCAGCAAACAAGAAGCATTCCTATTAATTTTTCCAATGGAAAACAAAAACAAGAAAAAGCATATTTCGTTTATACTGTTTCACCATGCTAGATGCTCTAAGGCCACGTTCACACAGCAGCAGAATACGGTTGTCAGTCCTGTATTTGAGTCCTTAATATGGTTAGGTTCACACACAGTACGCTTATTTACGGGAGTGACAACTGCATTCTATAACCGAACTCACACCCATAAATATTCAGGACTCACAACCGCATTCTCTGAATTTTCACACTGTGTGAACGGAACTGTACTGCACAACTAGTTGTCTGTCACGTCATACAGTGCAAGAGAGCCGGTGTTTTGTGTGTAGTTTCGCTTTCGGTAACTTACAGCGACAGAGATATGAGCTGTGCGTCATCATAAGGTGTTAGATCCAGTCACTGTTCTCCACCGGAGCGGCTCCCGTCAGTTTTGTGTTTCCTTTCCAAATTCAAATGCCTTGTCATGCGCGAGACGTTGCAAAGGACGTGACACGCGAGTCCAGTGGTTAAAGACTCCGGCTATCGCATGTTTACATGCTGCTGTTGGTTAATGAAGTTTGAATGGATACACTTGCGGTTCAATTGGTCTCTTGTCATGTCAAGAGTGATGATACTTTTCAGTTTTATGGACGTCACCATCTTTAATATTACGCTGGTCACTGTCCTTATGGTTACTAGTAAGAGAATAAGGGCTTGACACTCGTTGCACGTTCATACAGACAGTGTTCCAGACGCTACTGTAAGTTGCTGTGTGAACAGGACATTTCGAGACTCACACCTGTAAGTAAATGCGGTTGTCAATCCCAAAAATTGACAGGGTGAACGTGGCCTAAGTTAGGGATAGGCCTGTGGCCTGTTGCACAAAGCCGGTTTCAGTTTCTACCCAGGTAAGTTCAAGATTAGTTTGAGCAGACTCTGGTTTTTCAGGCTTATGAAGGTGGATTGGTTTTTAGCGGGTTTCGTTGCTATGGTAACTTACACTACACGGCTAACCTGCTCCTGAGCAGGTTTTATTCAGGTTTTATTCAGGTTTAAGTTGGATTTATTTGGATTTGTCAACTCCAAACCTACTCTGAAACTCAGTTTGTCCAACTAGCTTCATGCAACAAGCCTCTGTAGAGTTTAGCTCCAATCCTAATCAAACACACCCGAACAAGCTAAACAATGTCTTCAGGATTGTTTTTGGCATTTCTTGATACCAAGTTGGGCTGCCCTCGACCAAAGATTTTTCTGGTCAACTAGTAGTGGTTCATTGTAAGCAATAGTCGACTAATTGCACGTTTAATAAAACATATAAATCATAATAATGAGCCTTTAATGCCTACATAGCCTAATCAGCATTTAAGCACATGCATAAAGGTTGCTACAGCGCACCAGCAGAAGTAATGATTATTAATGCGTTGGGGAAAAACAGCAAGGAGACTACTTTAACATTTTAATAATTAATTGATAAACTAGTGTTTTCTGTATTTTCGGCTGCAGTGATAAAGTTGACGATGCTGACTCATCATCTCCACAGTAGTGGACGCACCTATATGTGCGTTGAAAACAGATTGCATAACCAAAAAATATTTTCATTTCAGTTGGTTCATTGAAAAGTAGACATTTCGCTTATTTGCCGCTCTCAAGTTCACAGAGAGATATGGCAGAAATCGCACCCTGTTTGCTTTCATTATTTTACAAAAGCACAACATTTTGTTGTTATTGTGAGTGCATGCAAACAAAATAGACTCTTTACAGATTCAAAAGATGTATTACTCTTATCTGTATGACCAAAAATGAGTATTTTAAGTGCAGGTGATCGCACCTGTGCCTCCATCTTAGCTGTCCATGCAGTAAGCTATAAAAACACGGGTGTTGACGTCATGATTGACAGCTGAGATTGACAGCTTCTCTGAGCAAAGTAGTCACTGAAGCACCAATAAACTTTTTTCTGGATCTTCAGGAGGAGATTGGAGCTTTAACTTTAATTTCTACATTTCCAGAACTGTGTATTTTACACTGACATAATGAGTTGTTCTGTAATATTAACCGATTATACGGGAGTGTGGGCGGGACCTTGATATCGCAGCTCCACTTCGCACTCATACTGCACAGACTCGGGTTCCAAGTTCACAATACGCAAACTCGAGACTCAAGATGTCAGTGCCGTATTGGCACACTGGCGGCTTCACTTACCACAATGGAAAATAGTGAAGGTGCGTCGTCCATCTTTTTTTTATAGTCCGCACAAACATTCGAATAGCCCACATTTTTTCTAGGTTAATGTTAAAGTGAGCAGCCATGTAAAGTTGCTACTACTTACGTTTCAGATGATAAGCCATATTTGAGGTCAATGAATGATAGGCGAGAGTTTGGATGTCCTGCCCGATGTACTGTAATTACCACATAGACCAGCTGTTAATGATCTGTCCATCACAGACTGCGTGACTTCACCACTTCCTGTGGAGTTTTTCTTCTTGCGTCTAAGCAACTAATAAAAATTTTGGTCGACTAAGCCTCTTCTCGTTGACTAACGATTAGTCGACTATTAGGGGGCAGCCCTAATACCAAGTACACTAAGTTCGAACTTGCGTCCTTGGAAGTTCGTCTCAGTACAAACTCCTGAGGACGGGAGGACGCAAGTCCGGTAATTCTGCAAATGGTACAGCAGCATTCTTGATAAGGTCAGTCAGCTCGCCCTGGCGCTCTAGTTATCTGTAATTATATTTACAATAAACTGAAGTATGTTCTATTAAACACCACCCTGCCTCTTTTCGTTTTCATTTTTAAAAATCTTAAACATAATTAATAGCCACACAATGTGGTTCAGGCAACACGATCATTGATTAATGATAATCTTTACTTTCACATCATTTATATTTATAACGAAACAAAATATAAGACACAACCCTGCCTCTTTCGTTATCATTTTAAAAATATGAAACATTAATATGTAGTTCAGGCAATATGTGCATATACGTATGATTATCTTCACTGTATGTATCTTATAATAAAATGAAATATGACATGACATTTTTGTTAAAAGTCAGTTTTAATGATCAATAAGAAATAAAGACAAGCAAACAATTCAAACAAATGTAGAAAGTCAGCGCTCTAGTACAATGGTAAAGTTAAATAAATATATAAAGTAATTAAACTTTACTTTGCCCTCAGTCAAAACGATTTGCCCGGGAACAAATTATAGATTCATGAGACCAAAGATTGCCAGTTAGATATACACAAGACCGTTTCTACACCAGATGCGACTGTTGTCACGTTGCATCGCACCTCGCCCCAACAGCTAAAAGCTGTCTACACTGAACACGACAAACTGACTGTTGCAAAGCACTTGGACTACGTCAGAGATAAAACGTTTACCGTCGGGAATTTGTTGTGTCGTGCCACACCGCACCACATCCAGTGTAGACAATATCACTGATTATAATGGGTTCTATTGCCTTTTGACGCGTTGCGTTGCACCGTTCGCGTCCAGTGTAGACACAGTGTAGCCTAATTATATTTCATGTTTAACCACTACAGAGACATCTGAGCCAGCGGCAAACACCAGAAGGACTAGCCGAGGTATGGCTGTTTTTCAGAGTACATGAGCGCTGAGCGCCTAGTGATTGCTTGGATCTCACAACTCCGAGAACTTCAGATCAAATTTTTAAATAGGCGCTATCTTTATAAATAAACCACAGATTTGAGCTTTAAACAACTACATTCTCGCCTGAATATCTCTTAAAAATACATTTTGTGACACAATAACAGTAGTATTTTTAAATGACTCTGGTTTTCTCCTCTGCTATCGATGCTTGCTGGGAGGTGTGAGAAGCATTCTGGGATACCTGGCTGTCTCAAGATACCTCTCAATGCATCCTCGATAAAAGAGGCAGAGCAGGAACACATCCAGGGATTTGAACTATACTTGGCAAGATGTGAACTTTGAATAGGAACAGTACTTGTCCACAAGAACACAAGTACAGCCAAAAACGCATATTTAGAAATGGCTTAAGGCTACAGGGTTTTTTTTTTTCCCTCAGGGTTGGAGCTAAACTCTACAGGACAGCAACACTCCAAGACCGACGTTGCCTATCCCTGCTCTAAGTTGTTTCATTGGAAGTTCGGTAGCTGCGCTACAGAAAGCTGACAGAAATACTTAAGCAAATAGTTGTTGCTATGGAAAGTCTTAATACCATCGATTCTAGTCACATTGGTGTAAACTAGTAGGTTACACTCTACATCAGACATGAATGGTGCGACATGTCAAAATCACATAGAACCCATTCAAATCAGTGATTCTATGGACATGTGTCAAGTCACCAACAGTACACAGATGCTATGTTCTATTTCTGATGTACTCAATTTGCGCGCTTGTGCTACTGACAAATGGACAAATGCATTTGGAACGTTCGCTGTGATGTGTAGAAGGCCGTGGTGGTGTAGACACTGTTATAATGTTGCAGATCATTTTCTTTAGCAAGTAGTTACAATTTTCATCATAAATCTTTGTCATTTATTTGCCCTAAACGCCCCCTTTCGAAGATATTGCTTCCAGCGCCCCCTGATGTTCTACGAACACCTTGGTTGATAAACGCTAGGTTAGGGGATCATTAGATCAGTATAAAAAACTATTACGCCTATGGAATGTCCTAATAATGATTGGTGTACCAACATATGTGTGGGTGTATGTAATGTCATTACCTTTATTTTTATAGCGCTTTATACAAAAGAAATTGTTTCAAAGCACCTTCACAGTAATAAACAGTAAAGTAGCAGAATGAATGATGCAAACTTCATCAAATATGTGTAACGTTGTGGCAGTAACACAACTACTCATAAAGCACAACCACATACACCAAAATGAGACCAAACTATATTTATGAACATTGAGAAAATATGCTTAGAAATTATACACATTTAAAATTTACAGCCTCTCTCTTTTGGGGACAGGGATCCCGAAAAATGTCAAGTCAAGTCATCTTCATTTATATAGCGCTTTTCACAATAAATATGTTTCAAAGCAGCTTCACAGTGACAATAGGAAAATTATTATCGAGCTAACATTGGTTTTTGATTCACTTCCGTAAAAATTGTTAATTATTACTTTAGAGGCCGCTTAAATGACACCTTTCCTACTGAAAAAAATGAATACCTTTAATGTATTCTTGCCGTTCATTTACGTGTTTAGTCTATAAGTTTGCGTGTTTGAGTGTGTATGTGCGCAGAAGCTTGGTCTTTTTTTTAAAAAAAAGTGATATTTGCCAAATTACTTGTCTGGTCCACATAATACAGAAAAATTAGTTGTGCCTGCGGATCTATGCGAACTGGAATAATTTTGATAACGTTTTATCTATACATAGGGAAAGGAAAGGGAAGTGTCCAATCGAATGCTCTCTTGAACAAGGACTCCTGACTAAAGGCCCCGATATACTCATGGCGACGTTCTTTTTCGTTCTTCGCTTAGGGGTAAAACAAAGTTCAGCGAACATCCGACGCAGCCCACTCTACTGAGAGCAGTGTTTAGATGAATTTTTTTTCTCTCAATAACAAAATATACACAACAAAACTGAGAAAACAGCAAGCATTTTTTTAATAAAGCATAAAAAAGCATCTGATCATAGTAACGTGGATATGTTTGCACGAGCTCTGCAATTCAGCACTCTAGTAAAGCCATGTCACGTTTATTTATATAGCACTTTATACAATAGATTGCTTAAAATCAAGCAGCTTTACTGTATTAAACATGAAAAACTGTCAGTGTCTCATTTAATCAGAAGTACAACTTCATTTTCTACTATAAAGCAGCTCTCCAGTGTGTTCATGTTTTTTACTCGCGTCTGACCTCGATGGAAATGAACTGGAAAAGATTTTCAAGTGAAAGAAGGTGGAGGATTTGCGCACACCTACCTATTACTTAATCACCATGGACAAATGGTAGTACAAAGCCGTTTACCAGCTTTTCTGGAAACTTTGCTTTGGCAAGCTGTGTCGAACTCCCAAAATGAACTCCAAACAAATTTCATTTTGGTCTGATTTTGTTTTAAATGACATCACAGTAGTTTGTTCTTCGATTTCGCTTGAAGTATAGCAAGTAGCAAATCATGGGTCATCTGTGTGTATTTAGCTGTTCAAACGTGCATGTCTTATTTACTTTATTTGCAAAGGAAGTGGCTGGAGTTTATTCATTTTAGAAAACAAGCAAAAACAACACAACTGTAACTGTGCTCTGTGCTTGCTATACTATTATTTTGATGTAAACAAATGAAGAAAAATCTAATCAAAATGTTGCCTATAGATATAACAGTAGCTTTGAGATACAAATAATTTAAAATTGGTTTTAAATTAGATCTGTCACCTTTGGCTCTTGACTCAAATTGAGGTAAAGGTCCTTCAGAATTAAATTGTGTCTTCATTGCTTATTTATGGTATAAACTGTCAAGTGCAGCTTTACCGGGCTGTGACATAAACTAAATAAGGCCCTTCGGTGTCACACTTCTGGACACATGAATGTCAACACATCGCAGGAAACTGTGTCAAGCCACTTTACAGGGACTTATCTTAGCATAAATTTAGCCCTCTTATAGTAAAGACTAATCATATAGAATAATCATATCGTATTGTTTAACCATGAATACAGCATGTGCGTGTGTGGTCCTGGTAAACCCTACATTATGGGGACAAATTGTCCTCACAAAGATGGCAATATCCGAAATCCTTGTCCTTGTAGGGACATTTTTTGGTCTAATAAATCATACTAAATGTTTTTTTGTTTGTTTGTTTGTTTATTTTCATGTAAAAATGCAGAGTTTTCTATGATGGTTAGGGTTAGGTGATAGAATATATAGTTTGTACTGTATAAAAATCATGATGTCTTTGGAATGTCCCCATAAAACATGGAAACCCAATGTGTGTGTGTGTGTGTGTGTGTGTGTGTGTGTTGCCAATTAGTTAGCTTAGCTCATGTCAGCTTAGAGCTTATGAGCAGTGTGAGGGTGCAATTTTGAGGTATGGTCACATGCTGCAAAAGGAGCCGCCGACTTAAGCATCATCAACTGCAAAAAATAAATAAAAAAATAAAAAAATTCAGTCACAATGAACAAGCTCTAAATAATTGCTGTGAATTATTTAAAAACTAGTTGTCCCCTTAATTTTAAGATATCATTTAAAATAGTTAATTGTTTCTTATCAGAATTGAACTGGTCTGATATTGTATAAATACAAACAAAATACAGCAATGATCATGTTTACACATGTGTATTCTCATATGCTTATCAGTTGACCACCACAGTTATTCAGTATGCTGTTCTTTTGAATGTTGATGATGCTTTGGTGGTCCACTCCTAATATACATAATATCAACAGAAAGGGTCCCTCTATTGAATTTATTTTTACTTCTTGCAGGAGAATGTCGGATAGGGAACTAAATAATTAAAGAAAAGGGACCCTTTTTGACTGCATCAACCATGGCACTGCTGGTAAGCTCTACAATACATTGTACAATCCATTTATCAGTGACGAGTCATGTTTAGGTGACAATTTAAGTTACTTTTAACCCTTTTGCATGGCCTGGGATCCCTGTGGTCTTTTTTATTTTATTTTATTTTATTTTATCTACATTACTATTAATGTTAGACAGAAACTGTAGTGAGCAATTGTAGTATGGCACCCACAGAGGCACATATCTTGGTGTTTTTTTGTTTTTGTTTTTTTTGGGGGGGGGGGGTGTTTTTCATGACACCAGAATATTTGTTCAGTTGTTAGTTTTAAACTTAATGAGGATTGACATATTACATAGTCTCATATTTGAGGGACTTTTGAGCAGTTGTCTAGAGGCAGATCAAGTTGTAAGAAAACAAATCAAGGTTTAGATTAATTGGTGCAAAGTCACTTTCTCTTGCTATGTGTTATGTGATCCTGGACTGGGGTGAGAGAAAGCCCATCTTTATTAAAGTGAAGCTTAAATGAACAATATCCTTATGGGTCTCGATTAAACTACCTTCAGGAGTGAGTAAATGTGCTAATGCTATCCAAGTCTGAGTTAATATGCTATCAAGTTTCTCTCTATTATTGCATTACCACAGTTCGAATCAATTGATAAACTCCCATTCAGTGTGGTGGAGTATTTAATTGAGTCAGAGTCAATTGCATTTGTGCATGCCTGCAGACATGCTGACAGGAGTAAACACTTTAGCAGGATACTGTCTAAGCTGTGTCAGAGTTATTGAATTCTCTGCTGTGTCAGAAAGTAGTGTGCTTTAACACATTCATGCAGTCCCTCAGAAGCATGACAATGCAGGAAATGTGATAGATTGGTGTTATAAAATTAACATGTGATTGGTAGGGCTGTAACTATGCGTCGACATAATTGATTAACTTGATTATAAACTGTTTATGTTTATCCCTAATCCCCTTTCATGTTTCACACAAAACAAAACTCTAGAGCAGATGCTAATGGCTAGTATGGCAGCGCCGCTTAATACGGTAGTGTTCATATAGCATTTTGTTTTTTACGTGTGTAACAACCCCATTCTATAACTGAACTAACACACATTTTCAGGACTCACAACCGCCTTCTCGTCAAACCCGTGCCAAATGAACGGAACCGCACTAGGGTGCATTTCACGAAGCGAACTATGGTCGCAAGTTCGGTCGTTACCAATAGAGTTCAGTGGGACTTACGACCATAGTTGGCTAATGATGCTTTTGGGAAACGCACCCATGTCATATAATGTGAGAGCCACAGTGAACTGTATAATCATTACAGGTTTAGTTTACTCACGGAGATGAAGAAATGATTTTCGTTCATTCACAGATCCACTGGAGCTGCAGTGGGTATGAGCTGGGAGGCACGCGGCTCAAACAAACTCTCTGTACTCGGTTACTAAGCATTTAAAGTCCTTGTTGGTTGTTTAAAATATCTGATGGATGAACTTTCACCTCGATTGGACTCATTTATTTAATAACAATATCAATTGTGATCAAATTTCCCATTATTATGGACGTTGTCATTTTTGATACTGTCGCTGAATGTGGTTGTGAGTCTTGAAAATATGCAGGCTCATATTAAGCAAAGCTGCCATACTAGCCATTAGCATCTGCTCTAAAGTTTTGCGTTGTGTGAAACATGATAAGGGATCAGGGATGAACATAAACAGTGCCATTACTTCGACACGTTGTTCCAGCCCTAGTAATTGGTGATCTTGTAGTAACAATTTTACTGCAAGATATTAGCACAATCAGTGTTGTACAGAATATTCAGATGTATATTTAGTTTAAATTTACTGAAAGGAAAACAAACAGATATTCTGTCAAGGTTACTGTGAAAACATGGTTAATTTAGCACTGTTGTTGTTGTTTGTATGTATGTTGTATGTTTGCAGATATTTATGTTTTCAGTTCAAATAAATTGCTACAGGAACCCTGTTCTCTCTTCCCTACAGACATAGCTCCAACATCAACCTGCACCGCAAACTACTGACCAAAGAGCTGGATGACATTGTCCTGGACCCCCAGCTTACGACTTTGCCTAAAGAGCTGCGTGCTGAGTTCTTATCAAAGATCTATACTGACCACCACCTGGGACTGGAGGGGGTGGGAATTGCTGCCAGTGGACCACCACGAGGCAGAGGACACGAGGGAATGAGATCCCCAGTCTCTAGAGAATACTCACACAGCAACGGCTATTGCCATGGCCCCAATGATGACTACATGGTGCTGGACCTGAGCACTGCCTCTAGCGTACAGTCAAGTGGCAGTGTGCAATCCTCACAGGAGTCTGATGAGGGCAGCGATGATGGCATCCTGCTGGATGACCTGGAGGGTGCTAGTGACACTGAGGACTGCAACCCTAGTACTGGGGCTCAGAGACTGGCAAGGGAGGGAAAGGATGGGGAAGAGGCCAGGAAGGAAGGAAGAGAAGGAGGCACAGAGGAGGGGTTTCTGCGCTGTGACCCTTCCTTCTCACCATCCGTCTTGGCATCCAGTGGAGGTAATGGTACAGGAGGCATACTTTGCACCATCTGCCACAAACTGTACAGCAACAAAGGGACCCTTCGGGTGCACTACAAGACTGTCCACCTGCGTGAAATGCACAAATGCAAAATACCTGGCTGTAACATGATGTTTTCTTCTGTGAGAAGCAGAAACAGGCATAGCCAGAACCCCAACCTACACAAAAATGCCCCCTTATACCACAATGATTGATTAGATCAATCCACACAACATCCACTCAACAACCCCTCTCCATTCCCCACAACAACCCCATATTGCTATAAAAATAGCATTGTTTCTCTCAAACGTCTTTTCAAGTATGAAAAGTTAGAGCAGAATTGTGCCCTTTTGACATTTCCGTTTTTGGAAGCAAAGGACTGAACATACAGTATAACAACATGAATCCCTAAATCCCTGACACAAACTTCTTCTCGATCTCTTATTTGTGACTCTTGCCTGCGGAATTGATAATGGAAAAAAAATATCTCGCATTTGTGTAATGATAGCTTTTAAAAGAATCCCATACAAGAGCATGACTGGCTTAAATATGTAAATAATGTTGTCAGGGGCTTTGGTGTGAAACAGTTGTAGTGATGGTTGGTTGATATTTTTGTTAATTTGTTTTTCTTTTTATTTTACTGTAATACTTTCATTTTAATTAGGTAAGGTAAGCAAGACAAAGTAGCATCTGCCTAGCTTGATTCATATATATTGGCTTTAAAAAAAATGTTTTAGAAAAGAAAAAAAGTAAAATATGTGACTTGTGACTTGTTTTATCTACCTGTTAGATATACAGATGGAGCTGGCATGCTTTAGCTCTAACAAAGTACTTTTTTATTTTCTCATGTTTATAGCTTTAGTAAAAAATAAAAAAAATAAATAAATAAAAAATAAATAAAAAAAGGCAATTTGCAATACTAGTGGGACTTGTAATACTATTACAAGGATAACACTTTACAATGATGGTTGTCCAACATTAAAAGGACATTTTTAAGGATGCAGTGCCAAATGGTAATTACTGTACCTTTAACAGAAACGTGCCAGATCTTTATATGAGAGTAATCTCATTTGACATGATTAAACCCAGTATTCATCCCATTTAGTAAGTGTTTCAGGTATATCATTTGAATGCAGTAAATAAGTATTACTGACTCTGATCATAACATTTGAAGAGTAAACATTTGAAGAGTATAAGTGTATGGTTAAAGGCTGAACTAGCCCAGAGGTTAGGTAGAGAATCTTTCTACTGCATGTAGTATTACTTTAAAAGAGTTAGTATGTGTCCTGTAATTTATTTTGTCTCTATAAATTTGAGCAGTTTTAACATATAAAAACTAAATTGACATTTCAGAGTGCCACAAGAGAGAGGCTCTAAACTGTGATGAAATCAAAGACAACATTCCAAATCCCAATGAAAAGAAATGACATTGAGAACAACTTATAGTAGTTTGCTATTTCCTCCAATGCATTACTTCCAGACATTAATTTACTGTTGGAATTTATCTTTATCTTGTTCATGGCATGCATTGTCTTTTGGCCACACAATAACAAGACAAAGAAGAAAGCACTATTAAATTTGAACCAGTTAGAGGGTATGTAGATATGAGTATTTATTTCTAGTTATTTGTTTATAATAATTAATTGAATGCAAAATAGCCCTTTGATGTCTGTTGCTGTCAATTGGAATAAATGAATTGAAAGATAATTATGAATGAATGAAATGTAATTTACAATACTGGAACTCCATGCAGTTCAGAAGGTTATTAATGTTGGACAAAGACTATTTGCTCCCTCCTTTATGTGCTATGATAGTAGCCTTGCTGTTGTTTTCTGAGAAAAAAGAGCAGATAGAAGGTATGAACTGTATCAGCAGTGATATCATCAGTGTGTATAATTAAAATGTACTGATACACAGAACCTGGAGGTATTTCCACCACTGACCTGTGGCAATTCAATAAATTCAGTGATTCAGTGAATGTTGGTGACAAAACTACATCATGGAGAGACCCAAAGCTCTTTTACTGGTTTTATCTTTTCTTTTCCTCCTCTGTTTTCTCCTGCTCTGCTGCCACTTTACTCGCTACCTCCTACCTCCATTACAACTGCTGCCACAGTGGGTGGTTTTATAGGGACACTGGCTAACATTGTACACTTAACTTCACTGGATGGCACACAACACAGAAGAAGGAATTGTAATTGCCTGTTTATTCCATATGAGGGGAACATTGAGCACATGCAGCAAAGTTTTACTTTCCTGCTATCTGAAAGGGCTATGAAATAATACCACCTCAAAGGCATTTGATTGCCTCAAAAACAATGTTTTTGAGTTACTTTTGTAACTATTGCCCCAATAACTGGTCAATAAGATGACAGAAACATTATGACCTGTTAACCTCAAAACAGAAAGCATTTTTAGGACTGAAGGCTGGTGCTTTATTTTAAACCCAAATAATAATAATTAATATTATTATATTGATTATATAAACATATGTATAGATGGGTAATGTGATATCACAAAGAAGAAAGAAGAAAGTTATCAACCTCATGATCCCATACTTTTCAGACAGTTGAACCAAAGACTTCTAGAGAGACACACAGCATGGACACAAAGGGGGGAAAAAACTAAATAATTTAATCTACCAAGAGAAAGAAAATTACTTCCAAATCTGATTTCCTGAATACTTACACACTGTGGTTCTGACAGAATCAAATTTATCTGATGGTTTTAAAAAATTTGTACATTGAAAAATCAGGCAGTACATTAAATGGCCAAGTAATATATAAAGGAAGGGAAATGGTCAATCATTTAACAGGAGAGAGGTATGAGAAAAGATCTCCAGTGCACAGCAGGATTGGGCAGTCATTACTGTCCTACATTGTCCCCACAGAGTTAGGCTTTTACCATGAAGCCATTGGCTAAAAGAGTCTGAGTGAGCTTTAAATATTTCATTGCAGCTCTGAGGACAGAGCCATCACAGACCATTAACATTGAATGCAATATCTTGCAAAGGCGATCTGTTAGTTTGCTGTGTTAACACTGTTTCTTTGAGGGAATGGAGTAATTTAGCACAAAAATAAGATCAAATTGAATTGACTTATGTCCAACAAAAATATCCATTGTAATGTCAAATACAGAGGAGCATTCCGATCAGCATGATCAGTTATATAAAGTATCATGATTCAAAAGGGAAAAAAATCCATAATACATAATTCAATTCTAGTATAATATATTCTGTGTTGTGCAACCACAAACAATGAGAAATAAGCCTGACATATTTTGTTAAACTTTTGTTTTGATCTAATGTGATGTTTGGTGTAGTTGTCATGTTTGATTGTACTTATTGGCCACTGAGGAAAAGTACATCCACATCTGAGGAAGTTCACATTTTGACTTACAAAGGGTGATATTGATAGCTTAAAAATGCTACTTTAGGTCTTTTTTTTTTTTTTTTTTTTTTTTTTTTTTCCTCATGAGACCTTATGATGTCCTCCTTGAATTTTAATTTTGGAACCTTTTGTATCATAACCTCTTTTTTTTCATAACTTTTTTCATATTTTTTCTTCAAATGCATATGGTTTTGGCGTATAAAGTGTTTTTTTGTACAAATCAGAACTCTTGTACAATTTTATATTAAAGATTTATGAGTCACTGGCACGTTGAAGTATTTTATTCTTTTGGAACAGACATATAGTCTTTGCACACTTGCAATTTAGAACTTTATGAAAATCACATCAGAATTTTTTTTTTTTTTTTTTTTTACTAATAAATTCAATTTTAAATAAGCATAGATTTCTTGAACATTTTGGAAACAACAAAATTTTATGTGGAATACAACAATAATTTCTGGCATGTTTGACATATTATGGTACTGCAAATGATGTGCAATCAATATCTGCTTTGAAGCGTTTTTGTGCCATTGTGCAGTAGTAGACAGGTAGTTGACAAAAGCTAACTAAAAATTAATGACAGATGTAAGCTTGTGTAAATACTGTTAGCATTGTGTTTGGCTGGATTAAGATTATTCTGCTTAAGTTTTATTTGGTGTCATTATTATTATTAGCTTCTAGTGTATTTTTATATTTTAATAGTAGTGTATGGAACATGATAATTTCTTGTAATCAGATTAGTAACTAAGGTTACAAACACATTAGTTGTGTCAAATATATTACTTAAATAATATTATCTATGTGAAATTCATTTAAAACTTTATGTTTATATGTACAGTACATCTGCTTTAGTATAGCAGAATAAGTCATTGTAAGGGAGGAAAGTGAATGTATGGCTTATGTCAGGGCTTAAGACTCATTTGTACCTTTACTTACCTTTTTTCATATTTTTTACAAATGAGGATGTCCCTTAAACTGTGAAAAAAAAAAAAAAAAAATGGCTGCCTTAAATTTTTAAGTTCAACTTAAAAGTTCAAGTTAAATTCTATTAAACTGACTTGTATAAATCTTGTATAATTTGTCAAAAATTTTGAAATTGCTTTAACGTGTTTTCATAAGTTAATGTAAAAACATGTTGACACTGATCATATCAAAGTGCTATACCAAATAATGCAATTTGAACTGTAGTGGATTACTTTTTAAGTAACAATGCAAACAGGAGCATAATGCATGTCGTGAGAGAGTGCACTTGAGTCCAGCCCATTTGCTCTTTGTCACTCGTTGCATTCTCATTCAGTGTCTGTCAATACATGGTTGAATAATAGAACTGAGGCTATTGATTATCCAAAGGTTGTTAAAGATTTTTTTCCTCCATTCCACCCACTGCCACAAGGATGACAGGTCCACACAAGGGACACAGAACTGCTGGGATCCAGCAGACCTGCAACATAACTTACTGTGTTCCCAATGAGACAGCATCGATTGAGCACAACCAATACATCAAGCCCAAGCCTGACTCTTTCACTATAGAACAGAATGTGTTGTGAACAGTCAGCAAGGAGGTCAAGGTTTGTGTAACAAGTGATTCAATAGAGCCTCAGTAATTATGCCTATGTCAGACTGCTGTGAAGACTGTATAGCATTACAGTTTAGTAGTAAAAATCAGCTGTGTATGAGGGGCTGATTATGGCTTTTGTTTTATTCAACAGATATACTGAAAAGCTGACGGAAAAATAAACATGCTGTGATTTGTTTATAGTTTGCTTACAATATTGTTTATCGCTAATTTATTATGTCTTTTAGAGAGACTGATAAAATATGTTAGTGTCATTTTTCTCAGTGAATAGGCTAAGGTAGAGAGAGAGAGGGAGAGAGTTGCTCTGAAAGCTTGAAAGAAGCTGTCTGTTCAGCAAGACCATCATAATTAGCAATCCTCTCCAAAGAATTACTCTATGAAGCACTTCATCAAGACTGACAGCCACAGGAGGACCCATCTGCCATATATGCCACCACCACTGCCTAATGATAAAGTCAGACTTAAAGGTAGGCATTGTGAAGACCCTGGACTGTTTTCTGTAACAGATTTTAGAATATAAATGAAATAATCGTGATTCCATTTAACAGATTATTGGCTAGAAAACTGTTAGTCATCTTTGTTGCAAATGAAAGCAATGGTGCCATAAAGGGTTGTCTTCTATTCTTTTTTTCTCATATTGACATACACACTCAGCCCATATAGAACAAATAATATCCTTTGAATGCTAATTGATTTTAAATGAATGCAGTAATTTGTGAGAAAATAGGCCAACTAAAGTGAGACAACTGCATATGTCATCTGTACCATACATTTAAGAATTATTAGTGAGCTGTCTCATTTCAAAACCAATAGAAACAAATTAATAATCAGTTTCAGAAAGAGGAATAATAGATCTAAACAAAGAATTAAACTCTTCAGAACTGTACTAAGGGAGCCTTTTACCCCTCATTCTTTGTACAAACTAATTTTTGGTAACACAAGCTTGGCCAAAGATGGGCATGTCAACATATTAGATTTTAAGTGAATGGTATTGATTCTGTTCTACACCAGTGAGGCCTGCAATGCTGGCTAATGCTATTGACAAGCCATCGGTCTTGTATAAAACTGTGGAGGTATGCGGCTTCTTCTAGCAAACAGAAAGAAGAGACAGGAGGAAAGACAGTAAGAAAAAAACATCAATGGACAGTGATGGAGAGCAGAGATCAGGGCCAAGATGCAAGCACAGCAGACACACTAAGGATCTTATCTATGGTTTGGGAACCCTAAATTAGAGGAAAGACAAAGGTAAGGAGAGGGAGAGACTGTAAACAGTTGTATTGATCCTTCAGCCAATCAAACCAACATGCATGACCACAAGGTGCCAGCTTTGAGGGGCTTGCTTGACATGCAGGTGTACATATTTACAAAAACTCTAAAGCATTACTAGAAATTCAGATGAATGGTTATTCTTTTCAAGACACGGTAACAGGTAGTGTAACAGAGAGGATCCTGGGTGGTGAAAAGGATTGTGTGACAGAGGGGAGAATTAAGGGGGTGGGGGCAGAAGAAGTGCTGAAATCATAACAAACCCTTCTCCCAGATCCACTGCCTTTGCTGTAATGACCTCAACCAGATGGAAATTCCTTTTAATTAAAGTGAGGGGAGATCAGTTAAGCAGATTGTTGTCGACAAATATTAGGGGAAATAGACTACTTAATTGTCTGTGCACTTATCACTCCTATTTTCTGTACCCAGCACAAACTGATAAACAGGAAAGGGTGTTATTAATCAACCTTGGAACCTTTAAAGCCAGAGATAAGGAAAAATTTGGTATCTTTGTAAATTAACTTGAGATTTGGTTAAGACTGGTCTGCTTATGTTCACATATACGTATGTCAGACTGACATAAATAGGGTCTCTATCTGTCTGATGGCTTCTGTGTTCTGGTGCAGAAGTTTGGAACATAAAAAAAAAAAAAAAAAAAAAATGCTCTTTTTCATACATTTTATGCAACTGTTAATTTCCCACAGATTCTCTCCATGTCTGCTTGGGATTCCTCTGGGTGCTGCAGTTTCCCACACAATCCAAAAAAGACATGCAGCATAGGTGAACTGGAGATGCTAATTTGTAATTTTGATATAAAATATTTAGAAATGAAAACAAAAATAGCATTACAATGTAATATTCATAAAGTTTTATATTTTATTGTGTACATATATTGCACATACATGTCCCCATATAAATATGAATGTATGTACACACATATACACACATTCACCGAATGAGTGGTTTACAAAGGCAAACTCAACGGCCATTGAACCGAGTAAAACTGTAAACGACATGGAAGAAATATGGAAAACTTATTACAATCAAAATGACACCATACTAATTAACAGTGTAACAAGTAAAATGTATATAGATACATCGCTAACTCAGGTTAGAAGCATTAACAATACAGAGTGCTAGCGCCAATCGCCAATAACATAGACATCTTTGATTATATCACGTTTTAACTAGTGATGTGACATTTGACACCGAAGCTTTGAAGCTTGTATCAAAAAAACAAAACATCTCACAGTGAAGCACTGTACCGTAGCTTGATTCGTTTTTCCATAACCACATTATCTGTGACGTCCAAAGCTTTGTTTTCGCACACAACCACATGACTGCTTCATATTCTGATTCAAATAACGTGAAACCTTGCACAGGTGTCAAGTGTCATTTGCTTTTTTTTGATAAGAATCATAATATGAATAAATATTTACATGTGTAGTTTTTTGCATATTCAGTTTGTATTTATTCCCAGTTCATAAGTATTTCAACTGACCATTCTATGATAATCTTTGTATATTTTCATAATACATGCCTAAGCTTGCCTATTTTTTCCCCAGAAATTTATTCACAGACTCGTTTATTCAAATTGTGTAAAATGACACGTGAAAGATTTTTTATATAGACTAATTATTTTTATTGTTTTATACACTTTTCATAGCAGAAACTGATTTATTACATGAAATTACTGGGATGCAAAGGCAGTTTTTTTGACCTTTTGACCACAAGATGTTGTTAGTAGGCACCGTTTTGAAAAGCTTTGAGTAACCTTTTTACGATACACTTGAGAGGGAAGCCTCGGTGCTTTGCAAAGCTTCATTTCACCTTCACTAGTTTAAACTAAACAAACTCCTGCAATATATACTAGGCAGATGAATGATACAAATAAACTTACAGCCATCGCTTTCGACAGGGTTTAGAAGAAGGATCAAATCTGATGCAACATAAACAGAGCGTTCGTTACTAAATGAGCTCGCTACTTCCTGTTACCCAACGTGCGGTGTTCGTGGAAACATCAAAATAAAAGTCCTCACATAGAAGCTTAAATAATAGCGGCAGGTAAAATGTCTTGTTACATATGGTAACCCTCGTTCCCTGAAGGAGGGAACGGAGATGTCACGTCGGTCATGACCGACGAATTGGGATCACGCCAGGGAAACAAATCCTCTTCAAGTGTAACTAAACAAGCCAATGCATATTGCCATGCAAACTTTGCATCCCGGGCCCCGCCTGCCTGGCGTAAGTATAAATATGGAAGTGGGTGCATGCATCAGACCGCTTTTTGTTGAGGAGCCGAGTCGGTGACCCAGTCGCAGTGAAGGAACAGCTGGTATGGTGACGGGATGTGACGTCTCTGTTTCCTCCTTCAGGGAATGAGGATTACCATACATAACCAAGACATTTCCTTTCAGTCCATCACTACTACGTCACGTCGGTTGTGACCGACGAATTGGGATCCCTAACAAAGCACCATGCTGCTGGCCCCTTCCAACACCCTGCATAAGCTTCCTTAAACCCCTGCTTACCTATGGGGCGGAGACAATTATGCTGAAAGAGTCATCACCCAGCCTAGCACAGGTTCCTACAGTATACGAGTGTTAGGCCTGATGCCAGACGCTCTGCTACGTCTGACTGCCGGAGGGTGAAGGAGGAAGTCACTGGATTAGCTGTACTGGTTAACCAACTGGAGCAATAAGCGCATGTATCTGGCCAGACAGCGAGAATGGCACAGCAAGCCGACACTTGAGCGATTTCCCCATGATACTGGCTGCTGGAGGAGAGTATATGGGAGGAAACTGGCTCTACATGAAGGCTATAAAATCTAGCAAACGTGTTAGGTGTCGCCCAGCCCGCAACTCTACAGATATCTGTCAGCGAGGCGACTTGAGCCAGCGCCCAAGAGGAATCAACACTCCTAGTTGAGTGTGCTCACAACCCGAATGGGCAAGGCGTGCCTTGGGATTGGTACTCCAAGACAATAGCATCCACTATCCAGTGGGCTAACTTCTGCTTGGAGACAGCCTTTCCCTTCTGCTGGCCTCCGTCACAGACGAAGAGCTGCTCTGAGGTCCTGAAGCTTTGCGTTCTGTCCACGTAGCACCGCAGAGTGCGGACGGGACAGAGCAAAGCTAAGGCTGGGTCTGCTTCCTCCAGGGGCAGCGCTTGCAGGTTCACTACCTGGTCTCTAAACGGGGCGGTAGGAACCTTGGGCACATATCCGAGCCGGGGTCTCAGAATCACGTAAGAGTCAGTCGGTCCGAACTCCAGGCACGATTCGTCAACCAAAAATGCCTGCAGGTCCCCTACCCTCTTGATCGAGGCCAATCCTAAAAGGAGGACTGTCTTAACTGACAGGATCTTCCATTCCACTGACTGTAAAGGCTCAAAGGAAGGTCTCTGAAGTGCCCTGAGCACCAGAGATAGTTCCCAAGAGGGTATGGGGTGCGGACGAGGAGGGTTTAACCTTTTTGCACCCCCAAGGAACCAGACGATCAGACCATGCTTTCCTAGAAACTTACCTTCAACTGCATCGTGATGTGCAGCAATTGCAGCAACATACACCTTGAAGATGGAGGGAGACGCCAACCCATCTTGCAGGAAGGAAAGCATGGTTCTGATCGAGTATCTTCAGGGGTCTTCCCAGCGAGAAGAGCACCATTTGACAAACAGGTTCCACTTCATTGCAAAGAGGAGTCTTGTAGAGGGGCTCTAGCAGAAGTGATAGTGTCTACCACCGATTGAAGTAGGTCACCTAGAACCTCCGCGTCCCGTCCAGGGACCAAACATGGAGTTTCCAGAGGTCTGGATGCAGGTAGGTCCTTCCTCAGAGGGATGGGCCAGTGAGGTGCTGTCGCGAGCAGCATCAGTTCTGGGAACCAGGTCCCGTTGGGCCAGTATGGCCCAACTAACAGGACCTGTTCCTCGTCCTCCCTGACTTTGCTCAGTGTCTGTGCAAGAAGGCTCACTGGGGGAAACGCATACTTGCGTAGGTCCTGGGTCCAGCTGTGTGCCAGTGCATCCGTGCCGAGGGTCCTGTCGGTCAGAGAATAGAGCAACTGGCAATGGGTCGAGTCCGGAGAGGCAAACAGGTCTACCTGTCCCATATCAGCTGGACCACCTGGGGATGGAGTCACCACTCTCCCAGAAGCGCAGGCTGTCGTGAGAGCTCATCAGCTACACTATTGAGCAAACCAGGGATATGAATGGCATGAAGCAACATCAGATGCTTCTGACTCCATAGGAGGAGATGGTGGGCGAGTTGCGACATGCGATGGGAGCGTAGTCCACCCTGATAGTTGATGTACGCAACGGTCACAGTCCTGTCTGTACAGACCAGTACATGTTTGTGCTGTAGCAGCACCTTGAAGTGGCCCATCGCAAGACATACTGCAAGCAACTCGAGGCAATTGATATGCCAATGCAGTTGAGGACCCCGTCCACAGACCTTAAACTGAAGAGGGTGTGTGAGAAGGCCTGGTGGCGTTCTCGAGCCGTACCCTGCTGTCCACTGGCGAGTGAAGGAGGGGACGAGAGCGGCGAGGCTTCATGGCATCACACACAGTCTTCCTCACCTTTTTCTTCAGTGGGAAGCGAGAGTGGCGAGGCATAGCATCACGCACTGTGCGCAGCTCCTGCAGAACTGGGTCGGTTCAACCCTTGTGCATCTCCATAAGCACTTTGGCCTGGTGGACCTGCAGGAGCGCCATGGCATGCAAAGTGGAAGCAGCTTCTCCACAGGCTTTGTAGGCCTTGTTCGCAAGTGAGGACGAGAACCTACAGGCCAGGGAGGGGAGCGTGGGGTTACCCCGCCAAGTGATAGTAGTCTTAGAACACAATTGCATCGCAACCGACCCGGCAATTGCGGCAGCCTGGGAAAGCATCACAGCCAATTCTGAGTCGGACTTGGGCAATGCTGTCACACCTGAAGGGGCCAGCACAGCCGAATCTTCATCCTCAGATGACATACGCTCACCTTCCGATGTAGCAATCAACATACTATCCTCTGGTGGAGCCCTGAAGGAGATGGCTGGCGCCCCACGGGATCAACCAGTGCACCCTATTAGAAGCTTTACTGAGGGATCAGGGCGATCGGGGGAAAAGCGTAAAGGAGGGTGCAGGGCCAGTCATGGGCCAGAGCATCTTCCTCCTTCGAGAAATAAATTGGGCAGTGAGAGTTGTCTTCTGAGGCGAAGAGGTCTATCTCTGCCCTCCTGAAGAACTCCCAGATCGTGAGAACCGTCTGGGGGTGGAGCATCCACTCGTCTGAGTGGACGTTGCTCCGAGATAGCATATCTGCTCCCAAGTTCGTTCTCCAGGGTATGTGAGTCACTTTAAGCGAATGTAACCTCAGTAATGCCCACTCCAGAAGACGCTTCGCCAGAGCGCATAAGCGGCTGGACGAAAGGCCACCCTGGTGATTTATGTATGACACCACTGTCATGCGGTCTGAATGGACTAGGACGTGGCGTCCCGTCAGGTGTGTCTGAAACGCCTGAAGGGCTCGGATCACTGCCAGCATCTCGAGGCAGTTGATGTGCAGATGGCTCTCCTCGCGAGACCACAAGCCGAAGGCCGGTCTGCCCTCGCAAAGAGCGCCCCAACCCATGTTGGACGCATCCGTCGAGAGTACCGTCCTTCTGGACACTGCCTGTAGGAGTACTCCATGACCGAACCATACAGGGTTCGTCCAAGGTTTCAGAGCTGTCAAAAGGCCTGATTGACCCTGAGACGCAGGCGGCCATGCCACCAGGCGTGAGGAGGGACCCAAAACTTCAAACCAGTATTGTAGAGGCCGCATCCGGAGGAGGCCGAGCTGCAAAACCGGGAAGGCAGAAGCCATCAGCCCTAGCATCCTCTGGAAGAACTTCAGAGGGAGGTAGACTTTTTTTTCCTGACTGAAGCCGCGAGCTGCTCAATGGCCAGGGCGCGCTCTGGCGAGACTACCGCAGTCATACGGACTGAGTCGAAAACTGCACCCAGGAACGTGATATGTTGGCTGGGAAGCAGTGAGCTCTTGGCAAAGTTGACCCTGAGTCCCAGGCATTCCAAGTGGCTGAGGAGCACGGATCTGTGATGTTCTAGAGACATGGAGTCGTCGAGCGGCTATTTGTCCGATCCGCCGAATGAGACGAGGTCGCTCGCATCTGCAGAGGGACGCAGCTCAGGGCGGGAGAACAGGACGGGGGACTGCTCTCTAGTGGGAGAGGGCGAGGCACGCGGGGGCTGAGCCGACGTGAGCTCGCACAACTCCGGGCGCTGCTCCGCTCTACCCTGCTGTCTTCCTAGCCGGCCCGCGGGAGGAAGAAGATGGGAGGGCACGAGTGGCGGGACCGCTTTCAGTGAAGAAAGCGATCTGCGAGCACAGAGAGGCTAGACTCATGCTCTCGCAGTGAGAGCATGAGGTCCCGGTGAGTGCGGCCTCCGCGTAAGACTTGCCCAGGCAGCCGACGCACTCACCGTGCCCGTCGTCGTCATGCAGAGGGGCTCTGCATGTGCCACAAGAGTGGCGCGGCATTTGCAGCAATGCCGCCGCCGTGAAAACGGCGTTTGAGTTGCTCTTTTAGAGCGGCGAGGGCCGCTGAAAGCTCTTTTAGAGCGGCGAGAGCCGTGGGAAAAAGCTCTTTTAGAGCGGCGAGAGCCACGGGAAAAAAATCTTTTAGAGCGGCGAAAAACCGCTCTTATTTAGATGCGCCGGATGGCGGCAGGAGACGCGCTGAGAGGCGGCCGGAAGCGGGAAGCGGGCCGGCGCTGTCTTCGTCCGGCGAGCTCAGCTCAATCCTCTGCGGGAGCCTCTTCGACGGCGGGGAGAGCTTGTTCCAGGCGGCGAAGGTTTCAGCTCGGAGATCAGCGAAGAGATGAGTTGTTGTCGCTGAAGGAGATAGAACTGAAATCCTATGGCGAAATGCCTGCTTATATAGCCGTAAACCCCGCCCCTTTTGGCAGGCTTCTTCACGCGCTTTGTCGCCATAGGCCGTGCAGCAATGCCACGCCGTCATTGGTTCAACAACTTTCTATGAGTGAACTAATGTCAATGCAGTTATTGAAAAAGGCTTCAGTAACAGGGAAAAAGGAGACCTTTCCCATACGCAGTACGAGTGAAGTATCGAAAGGGAACTCCCATTTTATTGAATGAAACTGTCAAACTGCACAATGAATCATTTATTTACACCGTGTCTGTGCTTTGTTTGTTATAAGGAGAGGATTTGTGCACGTGCAGAACTTACTTGCGCTAAATATAAACTCATTCAGCGTTTTGAGAGCTACTAAGCGGATTCTCACTACCGGTAAGTACACCTCTGAATGGTCATTATTTTCAACAGAAATCCCTGTGATTGGCTAAAATTCTCAACGCTGCAAAATCACATTGTATAAGCACATTGGCAGCGCTGTTGACCTCACATGACACTAATATAACAACCAGTTTGCTTTAATGGCCCAAAAAAAATATCATAAAAAATTTTCACGTCAGTCGATATCGATAATTATCATGATGAATGCCAAATCTTTATTTCTTTCAAGTTTAAAGGCAGATTTAGAATCCAGACCATTAATTGTGGTTTTAAACTACCCTTTATTGTCAGAACATTTCAAACACTACACGTTTTTGAATTATTTACACCAGGGGTTCCCAAACACATTCCTGGAGCCTCCCTAGCACTGCACATTTTGCATGTCTCCTTTGCTTGACACACCCATTTCAGGTCTTGGAGTCTCGACTAATGAGCTGATGATCTGAATCAGGTGTGTTTGATTAAGGAGACATGGAAAACATGCAGTGTTGGGGAGGCTCCAGGAATGTGTTTGAGAACCCCTGATTTACACTATTCCATTCATTTTTCCTTAACAAAATAAATATCTCAATAGAAGAAAAATAATTTCTTAGTTTCTGCATGTTCTAACAGGTGATATTGTTTCTAGTCATGAAACAGGTTTGTGTTGCCTGACTTTGATGACGCGTATATTCAGCATAGCTTGCAATGCAGAGTGCAATATTAATAATATTACATGTTTTATCTCTTAGAAGTGCACATTTGACAATGCCATGGTGCAGTTAGTGTTACTACAGTTAGTGTTACTACAGTAAATCCATGGTAAATGATGGCTATTTGAGATTGAAAAGCCTTCTGACTGTATCATTGCCTCTTTGTCAGAGCTGTTTTATCTAGCTTAAGACTAGTTTAAATCACCAAGACATTTGTGTTCATCGCTGAATTCAAGGACTTCTCACTGGATCTCACAGTGCTGTTTAGTGATTGTGTGTCTGAGACTGATCAGAGAGTAAACGCAGCTCACGCTGCGCTGCCGTTTGGACTTTAAGCTAAGTGGATAAATAGTCCATGTGGCTTGCCGTTCAAATGAGTTTTGTTCTGCTTTTGGCGCATAAACATTATATTGAACATTTATCGAACTGTTGATATCGTTTTATCAAGGAAAATTATATCGCGATAATTATCATTTAATCACCCAGCCCTAAGTATAACGTATGAGGGAAACCCCAGTTCAGCCGAGAGCAATATATGTCTCCCTTAGATGCAATATTTGATCTGTACAAGCATCAGGTAAGAAAAGTATTATAATCTTGATCATGTTAGAGAAGGCTACTTACATGTAGGCCATACACAGGGAAAGTAACTGTAAAGAAGTTGAATTAAACGTAAACACAGCTTTTGTGTCTTCATCAGCTTTTCTGCATATACTTGCCCTGATAATCATCACATATGCTTGATCCCTTTCTGTAAATCCATTTTTGTGAATGAATGACTCTCTATATCCATTGCTCTGGTCTTCATCAACACACGATTGCGCCACCTGCTGGTGGGGACACCTAAGAGCAGATGGAGACATGCATCGGTACTCTACTGCTATTCCTGCAGTTCCCTGATGTGCAATGATGAATTTTATGTCAAATTTGAACCACTGAATTTGTGGAAGTTAATTGTAAAGCAAAATAAAATGGACTAAAAATTGAATATTATAGGTTGTATTTTTAAACAGACTAAATATTTTGGAAGTGAAATCTGAAAGGTGAATATGGATCATTGAATTTTGAATAATGAAAATGCTTGTGAAATATTTTGAATTGAAATATTCACAGCTAAAATATATGACCATGTTGAATTTCAGCCCATTAAAATGCAAGACTTAAAAATGCAATGCATTAAAATACGAGCATGGTTAATGCAACACATATATTTTTCAATTAGTGCAATTCAACAAGATTTTTTATTTCAAAAACATTTGTCATTCATTTACTTCCATAGAACCAAGTAAAATTCTGTTGACGGTGAATGGATTACTTGAGAATTCGAACAAAGATCCCACAATGCATGGAATATGTTCATGGTAATTTATTATGTTTATTTAAATTATGTTTGTATGTATGTATGCATGCATGTTCTGGGAGCTTCCTGGTTACTATAAGCTGTTGTTATTTGAGTAAATGTATATGGCCAAATGATGACAGATTTTATTTTTGGGTAAACTACTATTATTTTTTCTTTTTTTCTTTTTTTTTTTTCTCAAGATTATAAACCAGAACCATACCTACCATGTCTTGCCAATAGCAGTCTAAAGTATCTAGCATACAAGATTTTGAGTCTCCCTGCTTTTTTTCCAGGAAAATCACCAATGAGACTCTTGCAAAAGCTGATGATAAAGAGCATTGTTGGATGCACACGATTTTGGATGTAAAAACAAGTACTAGTCTAGCCAAATACTCCATTTTTGTAAATCTAAAGAACTATAAAGAAAATAAGCTGTTAGCCACCATAATAGGTCACACCTGATAATGCCTCTTCACTGCCTTCTTTTTCACTGCCTTCTTTTTATTTTTTATTTTCCCTTCTTTTCCCATTCTACCCCTCGTTCCCACGCAGAGAGCATCTGGAATCAATTGCCTCAGAAAGTCACCCAAAGTCATAAAGCTTTCAAAGCGCCGCAGAACACAGGGGTGTAACATCAAAGATACAGTCCTTGTCCAATATGAAAAATATGGAGGAATTTTTTATTTCGTTTTATTTTTTTTATTTTTATTTTTTACAGTTGGTGCCACCTGGATACAGGGTCAGACCATGTCCACAAATAACCTTAAATCAATGCTTATGGGCTTGTTCCACATCAAATCAATTAAATAATTAAATAAATAAAAATAAGATGTGCAACATTTATAACTCATCTACGTTAAAAATACAGGCTGAGGGCATGACGAATTCCTATCATCAGTTAATTTATTCTAGACATTCAAATCAATTTAAATGCATTCACTGGACTTTATTGTATCATAGATTTTTTTGCATCTGAGTGTTTTATCAGAGTATGTGTATAGTAATAAAAGTTTGCCTCACACGGATCACCACAAATGTTGTTAGTTTTAGTCATGTCACTTAAGATGAGTGAGAGTGTCAGATGTTCCCCATCAGTCAGTCACGTTCGATGTTACGTTGAAAAAGACTGATGTTATGGGATCTCACTTGGGAGCCCAATCCCCTTTGAGTGGGGAAAACAAGCCAATGCACATTGGTGAATAAGATTTGCATGGCAAGCCACTCCCCATACATATGGGTATATAAACTGGTGTGCAACTCGCTCATACAGCTTTTTGCTTTGAAGCCAAGCTGTTGTTTCTCAGCGCTCTGCCAATTCTGCCTTCGAGAGAAAAGTTGTTCCTGCGTTGGATATACAGCACATTCAGCGGTGTGTTTCACCTATAAAAGAGCAAACTTTGCACATATAAGTGCAACAATCACACCCCTGGGTGCTTCAATAGTTAAGAGCCATTTACCTAAAAAAGCAAGCATGGGTGACGCTGCATCTTTTTTAAAGATGGCATTCCACCCTTGTGTTACTTGGCTCTGTCTGACATGATCACTGCCTCACATGTCTAGTCAAAAGCACACTGAGGCAGCCTTTGTTGATGACTCATGTTCCCACTGCAGGAACATGACCATCGTGATGCTGAGATCGAGACTCCAATACCTAGAGAAAGGTGGAGACCCCTCTGCTATTCTCCAATTTGGTTTCTCTGCATCACATCGTGGTGATTGCTGCATTAGAGGGCAGGCTCGAGTGCTCTGGGGATGAAGATTTGGCAATGCTGACCCCTTCAGGGAAAGTAGCGCAGGTCAAGTCAGATCCAGAGTTGACTGCCATGCTTTCCTGGGCCGCCGCGAGTGGCGAAAGTCACCGTGCAGGGCCTTGATCAGATGATGTCCTACCTGGTGGTCCAGGAACGCCATCTCTGGCTGAACCAGGCTGAGATGAAGGAAGCCAACAAAGTCAGAAGATCTTGCCCTGGCGGGATGCTGATGCCACCAGAGTGTCCTCCTGTGGAGGACAACGCAGGAAAGCGAGGCAGCTCATCTAAGATGGAGATTGAGGGACCTGCTTTTGCCTAGGAGGTGGTGAAAGTAATTAAAGCAGCTAAACGCAAATTACAAACTGCGGATTGAGGATAGATTTAACAACAATGACCCCCAACATATGTGGACAGGCATTCATGCCCTCACAGACTACAAACCATCAAACAGCATCGTTGGCATGGGGCATCCATGGCTGAGTGCTCAGGGCCTGTGCAGAACAGCTGGCTGACGTCTTCACCAATATGGCCCTCAATGACTTCTGCCCTGTCACACGATCATTGCTAAGTGTTTTGAGATGCTGGTCCTCTTCCGTCTGAAAATGTGCCTGTCCCCAATACTAAACCCATTTCATTTTGCCCACAGACCCAACAGGTCAGTTGAGGATGCCATCGCCTCAGCTTTTACACTGCTTTGAATTAACTGGATAAAAACAGTTCTGCCTTCAACACTGTGATCCCATCCAAGCTGATCTCCAAGCTCACTGATCTTGGCATCAGCCCCTTGCTCTGCACCTGGACCTTGGACTTTCTCACTAACAAAACACAGTCTGTTAGGATCAACAACCACAACTCCTCCATCCTCACCATAAACACTGGTGTACCACAGGGCTATGTTCTGAGCCCAACAACTGCATGCCTGAGCATGGCTCCAACTCCATAATCAAGTTTGCAGATGACACCACTGTTGTAGGCCTAATCAGCGGCGATGATGAAATGGCCCTCAGGGAAGAGGTTTGGCACCTGGCAGTGTGGTGTGCCAACAACAATCTTGCACTCAACACCTTGAAGACAAAGGAGCTGATTGTGGACAACCTGCAGACTAGGAAAGGCTACACACACACTCCGATCTACACTGACATAGCCAAAGTGGAGTGTGCGACTAGCTTCAAGTTCCTGTGTGTCCATATCTGTAAGGATCTTTCCTGGACCCTCAACACCACCACTTTGATCAAAAAGGCGCAACCACTCATCTGTCCCCCCACATTCTGCTAAAATTTTATCAATGTACAATTGAAAGCATCTTAAACGATCATCTTAAACGATCCCAGACGAGGAATATGCGTCTTATCTAGAGAAACTATCGGTCATTTTCTTAAAAAAATGAAAATGTATATGCTTTATAGACACAAATGATCGCATCACAAGTGCTTCCTCCAGACCGTGATTCCGTATTCTTCAAACTTACTTCAACTTACGGAGTGAACGCGGTGCCAGTTCTGTTTTTTTCCATAAGTTTAATAGGGAAGGTGTAGGACATTCAGCGTAAGCTTTTTGAAGAATACGGAATCGCGGTCTGGAGGAAGCACTTGTGATGCGATCATTTGTGTCTATATAAAGCATATACAAGAAAATGACTGATGGTTTCTCTAGATAAGACCCTTATTCCTCGTCTGGTACAGTTTAAAGCCCTTTGAAGCTGCACTGAAACTGTAATTTTGACCTTCAACCGTTTGGGGCCAAATGAAGTCCACTATATATAATAACCCTGGAATGTTTTCATCAAAAACCTTAATTTCTTTTCGACTGAAGAAAGATGGACATGGGTATCTTGGATGACACTGGGGTGAGTAAATTATCAGGATATTTTCATTCAGAAGTGAACTAATCTTTTAAGGTGGTCGCGGTCTTGCTGTTTTTTTTTTTTTTAACAATTAAATTTTGGGCTAAAAGTGTGTTGTAACGCAAGAGTTACTGAACATGTACCGAGTAAAATATTACTGAAAATTGATTAGTATTGCCTTACACTACTGTGTTACAGCAAAAAGTAATACGTTTCTGTAATGCATTACTTTTGTAACGCGTTACTCCCAACTCTGGTTACCACTTCTCCATTGTTACCATTCATGCACATTCTACCTCATGATGCCACTTTGCACTGTTATACCTCATCTAAATAATGCACCTTCTGTGTTTATACTTCTCATTTTCACTTTGTACTGTATCATTGTAATATATATTGCACCTACTTATTACTGTATTCATAGACATCTGCATTGAGCTTGTCTCTGCACCTGTACCTTATACTTTGCACTACTAAAATTTTTATTTTACAGATATATACAGTGTATATTTACATTTATTTTTATACATTTGCTATTTGCACTTCTGGTTACATGCCAACTGCATTGTATTGGCTCTGTTCTTGTACTCTGCACAATGAATAAAGTTGAATCTAATCTAATCTAATTTATAGTCCGTGGACCATAGGACCATATTAAGGACTTTTTAGACATTGCAAATGTGTCTAACCTCCCAGACTATGCTCTAATTGATTTCTTCTGTTATGGACTCAATGAACACTATCAATTCAAACTGATCCGTGATGGTCCTCGAGGGTCGCTGGCTCAGTTTCTATGCACTTTTGTTGAGTGGGTTCTCCTTCACTGTTGGCAAGGTAGAGGAGGCCGGGTGGGGGTCATCAAGCCGTATGTCCACAGAGTGTGGTACATCATGGTTTCCAGCAAGTCCAGTTACAATGGTCGTTAGTCCTGTGCTTTCTGTACCTTCCCGTCCTATGGTACCCACAGCAGAGCCTATTCACAACATGGCTGCCACACCAGAGCCTGATCACAGCATGGCCGCCACACCTGAGCCTTCCAGGCAACATGGCTGCCACACCAGAGCCTTCAGTCAACATGGCCATCACGCCAGAGCCTCCAGCTGTCATGGCCGCCACGCCAGAGCCTCCAACCATCATGGACACCATGCCAGAGTCTTCAGCCGTCATGGACACCACATCAGTGTTTCCGCTTCAGCCAATGAGTCCGCTTCAGCCCATGAGCCATGTCTGGAAGCCGCTCCTTAGGAGAGGGGGGCTATGTCATGATCATCAGCTGGGGTGCCTTTGAGAGCCACCAGGGGGCACTCCAACACAGACTATTGTCATCCTCTTACATACTTCATTCCCCATAATCCATTGTCTGGACTCATCAGCAATCATTGCTTTTAGCTGTGTCTCATTTACCTTGCTTGTTCACCCTATATAAGCTGGTCAATTCTTTCATTCATTGCTAAGTCTTGTATGTGTCTAACTGGATTTCTGGGCATTTGTGTCATGGTTGCCCCATATCTTGGTGTTGTGTTTCTCTGCCTGTTTCCTCAGATTTCTCTGTTTGCCTCAGCCTTGAACTCTGCTTTTGTTTGGATGATTTACTTGTGTATGACCTTTTGCCTGGATGTGGACTTTGATTGTGGATTACCCTTTCAATAAATACTGCGTTTGGATCCTCAACCCTGTGTGTCAGAGCAGTTACATGACAGATATGCACAATTAAGCAGGGAGAGTGGTAATTAGCTATCACAAAGACATAATACTAAAAGAAAATGCAGAACCTAAAAATGAGTAAGAAAAACATGAAAATGACTTTTAAAGCTGTTTTGTAGCTTTTCAGGTCAAGTCAGTTCAAAGAATTGTTTTGTTTTTGTTTTTTGTTTTTTTCACAAGCAGTTGCCCTGGTTAAGATTAAATATGCATACACATAAAACCAAAGTTGCTGTACTATGTCTTGTGGAGAGAGAGAGGGAAAAAAAACAGCAAACACTATTTGGAATTAAGCATGTCTGAGTCTTGCACAACTAGACATGTGTGAGTACATATCCACAGAGAAGTAAATAAAGCAGGCTCTTCTCTGTCACAAGTGTATTCCTTCACCTCATACAAAAAAGAATGCTGTAATATCTCCCATGTTTCCACATATGTTCAAAACCATGAGTGCTGCCAGTTACCGCAGAGAGGAGAGGGATCAGAGAAGGTGTGCTGAAAAAGAGGGGAAGAATCACAGTAACCCCTAAGGGCTGGCTCTGGTGGAGGAACTGAGAGGTGTTTGGCTTGTGTTGCATTCTGGGGGAGTGCAGTGTCTCCCAGAAGGAGGCTATAAAAAGACAAAAGAGGCAGCAGTCCATGTGGAGTGACTGTTGAATGTGAGTGAACACCCACTCCAAATCCCCTGCTACCAGAGACACACACTTATATACAACACACACATATACAGTGGACACACTCAGAGAGCTGGAAAAGTAGAGTCATTAGCGCCCTCTTACTTACATAAGGGATGTAAATAGAGATCAGTGCTCAGCTTTCAGAACATCAGTGGGGAATATGAGACTCAATCATAAGGTCTCACTGCACTTAGCTCTTTCTCTCTCTCTCGTGCGCATGCGTGGGTGTTTGCTGAGTGAGTGGAGTGTGAATCGGAGCATGGCTGTGGAAATTTTCCCCTATTTCTATGGTCTTATTTGCTTAAGTGTTGTCACTGTATATGGTAAAAAAGCACTGAAATTATTGTTGTGGGAAAGTATTGTTATGGGGGAGTTGTATCGGCCAGTTTTTTTTTTTTTTTTTTAACTGGCTGTCATGGTGAATGCGGAGAAGGCAAGTTATGAGCAACTCACCTGACAACATGGAATAAATGTGGCGGTCGGAGTTGAGTGCTCAACTGAAGAATGAGTGTTAAGCCATGGTCACACTAGACTTTAAACACATGAAATTTCTACGGACACTGTAATGGTCGTGATATGATGTCACACTCTGCAGCGTCTTCTTTTTTTTATAAACATCAATTCAACATATAGCAAATAGTAATACATTTAAAAATCTAAAAATATACAATCTACTTGACTTGACTGCAAAAATATACATTCTTTTAACTCAGCCAAGAGGTCATGCCATGACATATTGATCATCTACTGGTCACACGTCTTCACATGATGCGAATTTGCAGGTCAGAGTTCAGCAAACTTGAACTTTGAAACACAGTAATGCAAACCCTTACAAAAAAGTAATTTATTCAACTGTGCTATTAGTATACTTCTTTTAAACTAAAACTAAGAAAGTTTCAGTCTACTTGTTATAAACTTTTTAGAAATATACTTTATGTACTTCTGAGAAATATACTTAAAATTGCACATAAGTATACTTGACTTATACTGACAGAAAAGTCTAAGTATATCTGGCCTATACTTGGACTCTACAAATCTATACAAATGACTACTTGGTCTTTTGATCAATATACTTAAAAGTATATTTATAGAAGTATAGTATAAAAGTACATTGTTTGAAAATATTGAATTATAAAGACTATCTGAATTTTTGTGTAGGCTAGTCCACTGGTAGTGTACATAGGAATTTACTTAAAATCTACTTTACTCTTTCCTCACCACTGACTGAATTTTCAGGCTATACGGTAAAGGGTGCTGTTACGTATCTTCTGAAAGAGTACAGAATCTCCAGATCAAAAGGCAGGAGAAGAAGAAGCTGAAACAAGCGATAGAAGATTACTCATGCAAATGTAAAATAAAGCGATCATCAAACATTAAACAGCATATAAATCAAAACTGGCTAACGTTACTGAATGAAATGTCGACCCAGGACGAGCTATAGGACTGTGAAGCTTTGGGGTGTTCTACTTTGATAAAATTTGATAATCTTTGATAAAAATACAATTTTCTCAGCTTTTTGTTTAAAATGTTTCCTTTTTTTTTTTTATGAAACTTACCCACATTTAAGTGTTGATAAAAAAAAAAAAAGGATTCCTGAAGCTAGAATGAAATGTTTTTAAAATGGAAAGAGTTAAAGTACAGTTCTACCAGAAAGACTCGGGAGGCAAGATAACGAAACTATGACATTTATTACCAATCAGCAAGCAAAATATAAAAGATAACGTTCTTTGGCGTAGGCCCCGTCCATAGCTCACATCCTGAGGGTTGCGGACTTTGCATTTCCGATCTGAAGCTGAAGGCAGGGGTGTAGCAACCCCCCGGAAGTATGGACAGGGACCATCCTGGTGGTGGTGGGGAGGATGGAGGTGAAGGTTGCCGTCAGCATCTGCGAACTCAGACATGTGTAAGTACCAATCTTTTATACTCCAAGTGTTAGATAATGATTGGATAGATCTGAAGTAATGGGTGACGTAACATTTGAGTCTTCCCGGCAGAACTTGCACTAGAGCTTCATTTAAAGGTATTTCAAGTATAAAAAATAATACCTTAAATAGGAACATAGTAGTACACTTAAAGTGCAAAAATAAGTTAGCATTTGCCTTAGCAGTGAAGAGCGCTTTCAGGAAATCATCTGAATTTCAACATCTAAGTACATGGGTTTTTCTGCTATATCACTGTGCGTTTTTGCTCTCAATTCCTGTGTCACGTCAACAGTCCTGTTTTAATGCTTAGAGTGAATTACTAAGCATATTAGCAGCTAGTGAATATGCAATGTTGTATAAGGATACAGAGACAAGCTTGCTGAACTTTAAGTGTAAACAGGCTTCGCTTTTGTATTCGAGTCATTCTATAATTAGGGGTACATATCATGTCCATGGACTCTATTATCAATTTTACTAACTTTTCACTTCAAGCAATGACCACTTTTATATCAGGGGACATTTCTAATTAATTTAATGCAAAACTCCAACAGATACACATCTTTTATCTTGCAAAAATGGCATATTCTATACTGGAATTTGCTGTTTTTGTGCTGTCCGATTTGGTAAATGTGAGGCTTTGCTCTTCAGATTAGCTCTAAAATACATGTTTCTGTATATATTTCTTATAAATATTTGGTCAAAATAATCATTAAATTATGAGAAAGGTGTTTTTAAAAATATTTTGCTCATGCATCTACATTAAATGTATTTTGTGTATGTCCGAGAAATCAGTGTCAACTGTGTTACTCTCTATAAAAACCCCTATAAATAAGCAATGATTTGTTCCAAAGTCAAATGTCCAATATCACGTGATGTAATATCCTTTTTTGGAAGGAAATTTCAAGACAGTGTGGTAAGTCATAGCTTCTCCTCTTTGATATTTTATCTATATTATTGTCTGCACATAGAGTAGATTAATTGACCATCAATTGTGTTATCAACATGTTCTGGTGAACTTGTGTCACATGTTATCTTTATAAATATGTAGAGAAAGAATATAAAAACATAAGTTAATCAAAGTCATGTACTAACTAGTCCCAAGGTCAGCAGTTTGCACAATGCCCTAAAATGGCCGAAATGTCAACTGTGTTACCTGCCAACTGTTACCCATCAACTGTTACATGGTTGACAGTGTTGGCAATTCAGTGTAAATTTATGCTCACACTGAATGTTGCTGATAAAACAATTAAAAAAAAAAAAAAAACTATTGTCATTACACAGAAATTACATAGGAATTGACTAAAACCATGACATCCATTGCATTACAATGGATAAACTTAATGGATCTAATCACAGCTACACTTTCTATGAACTCAGTATCCATAATATTATATACACATTATATTCACATTTGTCAAGGGTTATAAAGCATTCAGAATTCCTCATGATTGACTTGAAGTGTTATGATGTTATTGTATAAGTCCTTACAACCTGAAGTGTCATGATGCATTATAAAACTTAATTTACTTTTATAATATAATATATTCATTAACGTTATAATGTGATTATAATGTGTGTGTGTGTTTAAAATGCTTTATGGATACTGAGTTCATATTTACCGTAAACATATTTATCGTATACACTATATATTACAATGATTTCATGGAGTATTCAAAAATTCGATATGACTCCATGATTTGAAATAAGCCTACCATAATTTTAAAGCTACAATATGTAGAGCTAGAGGTCGCCTATTCAAAACAAAGGCGTATCTTGATGATGTCAAGTTTGAGTGCAGAATCTTGGGAGATGTCGTCTTCACCTCACAGTCAGTGGAAAAGAATCAGGACAGGACTCGAGCAGAAATTATGTTCATGGGTGAGATTATTAGTGTTACTGTAGTATGAAGCAGAGAAGGGCTGAGTGATGTTGAAGCTGAACGAGGCCGCAGGAGACATTGATAATGAGAGACAAATGCAACACATGTCCCGAGAGCAGCTGAGCTTTTATTATGCCAGTCGCCGCTTCCACTTCTTCCGGTCAAGATTATGAGGTAACATAGCTCTGTTTATCATATTAGAGACATTTGACTGTGTTGAAAATGATGTTATAACATTACTCTGTGCATTCGCTCGGCGGCTGCTGTGAGACACTTGTTGCACACTGCAGTAAGCTAGATCGATATTAGAATATCACAATAATAAACGCTGGGTGGCTTGTGTTGATAAATGGCATGCAATTAATTTTAAAACATATTGTATGATGGCGAAAATGCTGTATTAGGTACTTGACAAAATAGTGGTAAAATGGTAAAAGCATGGTAAAAGCATGGTACTCTCAGAAAATCAAGAAAACTAGATTTAAACAATAAGACTAAACGTGTTGAGCTATATAACAATAATTCGTTCTCTATCTATAAATGTAACCAAACATTTGTTCGCTTGTCTAATAAAACATGTATTATATTAAAGTATCTTTGGTGTTTCCATGGTTTCTACAAAATAAAACCGGAAACCGAGAGTAACGCAGATATGATGCCATTGACAGGCGACTCCAGGACACGTCCCATATACTTGGTTAAAATGTTCTCATGATTTACAAATAGTTGGAAACATTTGGGATATTGTAAAAGTTGTACTGCCCTTCTGTCCTGTCAACTGTGTTACTCTGTCAACTGTGTTACTTTGTCTGTCAAATGTGTTATGTGTGGTTTTTATGTTATAAATCTTGTAAATATGAAACTCTCTGGTGATAGAAGTCTTGGGTAAGGATGGTGAGTAACACTAAATTCAAGGTTTAGGTTAAAGAAAAGTTTCATCCTTCATGATAGCATCCAACAGAACGCCCATTATGAAGCCCCAAATTCATATTTTTAAATCAGTTAGAAAGAAAACATCAAAAACTCTGGTGAATAGACTCAAAAACCTTCAAATAAATGTGTTATCAAACATATGGTACTTCAATTCATGTTTCATTTGACACAGTATTTGTCTGTAACACAGTTGACAAAATAATGAATCAAATGTTAATTTTCATTAACATATTTAAAAAAAAAACATTAGAGCTTAAGCTTGCTAAATAATTAATTTAGCACATTAAGGGGATATGTTATTCAACCACCTAGTTTATTTATCAAAAAAAGAATACTGATTTCCTGACTTTTTGGCTGACCTTTAATGTATCCAACTTTTTCTGACTATTTCTCAGAATTCTGACTTTTTTCTCACAATTCTGACTTTTTTCTTGCAATTCTGACTATTTCTCACAATTCTGACTTTATTTATCGCATATCTAATGGAGCTATAGCAAGTATTTTTGTACAGCAGCAGCATGGATAACAAATTCAGATAGCAATGTAGCTGTCACAGACACTCCAGGCTCCACCGTCAGCCAATCACGGTGCACTCCCTCACCAGAGTACTAAACACACACACCTGTTCCCCATCAGCACCTCATCACAGCAGACATAAAAGCATACCCCTCACCTCAGGCCCCGTCCACACGGAGACACGTTTTTGTGAATACGCACAAATTTTGTATCGGATAGGCGTCTCGTCCACACGGATCTGGCATTTTCGGAAGGTGAAACTGCTATTTTTTGAAACCGAGTCCCAGAGTGGATAAATCTGAAAACGCCGTCTTTGCGTTTTCGTGTGGACAGCCTATCTGTATATTTTGTGAAACGATGATGTAATCACCCCACGTGTCGACCCTAGTCAGACGCCGCTAACAACACAAAACAGCAAAAACAACAACAATAGCAGACTCTAGATGCTTGTGTTCGTGCTGCAGAAGCTACTGAGCCAGAATAAAGCGTTATTTCTAAGCTTTACTATAGTTTGTATACAGCGCGCAAGGTTTATGCGCATGCTCCAAGTCTTATTCACTGTTTTAAGTGTATCTCTGTGGCAGAATTACAGCGCCACATACTGGTATGGCATGTATACTACATCGTTTTGAGTCGTTTCAGTGGTTTCGGACACAGATATTTCTTGAGACGAGGAAAAAAAAAAGATCGGATAGGGTAAGCTCCGGCTTCGTGTGGACGTAGCCTCAGTCAGTTGTCCGGTCTCGTTCTAATGAAGGACTCTTCATGTTGATCTCCAAGATTTCTGAAATACTTTGTTTACGTGTTTTCCCAGTCTCCGTGCTTCATCGTCTGTGTGTGAGTGTACCCGCCTTCATCGTGTGTTCATCCTGTTACCAGCCATTCACCCAGCCACGATCTGAACCTGTAAGACTAAGGACTGTATCAGTGTTCAGTTATCACTCCATTAAGACTCCATCTTCTACCCACTTACCTGCATTACTGTGTTTATCGTGCTGTTCTCCAATAAACTACCATCTGCTGCCATATCTGTGTCTCCTGCCCTTCTGTCCGTAACAGTAGCGAATATCAACAACAATAACAACACAGCAGACGTTGCGGTTAAGACACTGTAGGCCTACCTGTTGCTAATGTGAGTGAGATGAGTTTTGTGTCGGCTAATGAGTTGATCATGCAATGTGAATATTATCATGAATTAAAATGCAAACAATGGTTTCACCGTATTTATTTACATACTAAGCACGCGAGCAGCTGTATTCGGATTTATATTATGCATATACTATTTCATAACTACAGGACCAACAGCTATTTATGCCAATGTCGGTATGTTACCGTTATCTTATTAATAGATTTCACGTAGAATGATATTTATCATTTTAACTTACCTAGAGTGTGTCAAGGCAGTTTCATGTATTCTCAAATGAAGCAAGAGCACCTCAGTTGATACTTTAATATGTAATTTTGGCAAATGCTCTGGATAACATCAGGTGTTTTCTATATGCAGTATGTTTTGCAGCGGCGGGCAGTATGGCTGATTCATGGACACGCGTGTTGATCCTGAGCGGTGGCCATGTTTACTATCTGTCAGAAATCACTCTCTCTGCTTAAAATGCTGAGGTATTTGTTTGACAACAGGAGTGTAAATGGGTCATTCTCACGAAACCATTAAAACACCACGGCACTAATGATTTTAAATATTAAACATGCATTTTAGTAATATATAAAAACATCATCATAAAGACAATATTATTCCCTACACTGAACAAAGAGTAATTTCAACATATAAATGAATTATTTTTGTATTTTACTATATTTTCAGCTGTCCAGGTATGTATGAATGTATGTTGTGTTCTAATTTAAACAGAAAAAAGTGAAAATATTAAAAAAAAAATTATATACAGATGTTCTGATGTTTTCAAAGGACATAAAAAATATTAATGTATAATATATAATAATAATGAAATAATAGTGGAAAAATGAAGTGTCCATGACTGATGTTCTCATCCTCTGCAAAATTTTTTAAGGACTCTTTACACACAAACACACACACACAAAATAAAAAAAAAAAATCTTGATTTTGAATTAAGCAACACGTGCTCAAAGATGGCTACCAAGTAGGCAGATCTTTTTATATTTATCCAGTTAAAAGTTTAAAATTCTCTTATCAGACCATGTATACACGACATTTTGATTATCATTACCATAACAGGAAATTTTCCTCATTTAGAAAAACATTAAATTAACAGTTTTCTGTGAAAAATGTACTTCATTAATGTCTAATTATGTACATTGAATAAAAGTAGGCTCAGTCATCATGGCTTCTCTGAATTTAATGAAATTTTTTAAATATATATTATGAGGAAAAGTTTACAAAAAAAGAAATCTACAGTGTCGGTGTCACAGACCCGCCAGTGTCAGGACACAGATGGAGGCAGAGAGGTAAGTGTAATGCATAATTTTATTGAACAGAGGCACGAACACAGGCAGAAGTTGACGGTAGTCAACTGCACAGCCTCAAGCCTCCATCCTTCTTGGCCACGAAGAAGAAGAAGCTTGAAGTGGCAGGGGATGTTGATGGTCGGATGAAACGTTGTTTTAATGCCTCTTGTACGTACTCCTCCATGACCTTCTGTTCCGGGATGGACAATGGGTAAACTCTACCTTTGGGTAGAGTAGCCCCAGGCAGCAGGTTAATAGCGCAGTCCCATGGCCGATGAGGTAGAAGTTGCGTTGCCAACCACTTGCTGAACACATCCTGGAGCGCCCGGTATTCAGGAGGAATTTCCACTTTGAGGTCAGTTTCAGGACTTTCAATGGAAGTTGAGAAGATTGGAAGGACGTTGGAGTCATGCGGATGGTCTTTTGGATTAAATTTTCCTGCCCCATAGTGTCATACATACTCACAGATTCATCACCTTGACGTAAGTTGAAGATTTGGTCGTGTACGGAGAGATCGGCAGTACTTTGTCCGAACACCTCCTGAAAGTGGCTGAAGAGGGTGGCAATGGTAGCTGTTACTAGGGTGTTGGATTCCCAGAGGGGTTGAGCCCATCGTAGTGCTCGTCCAGAGAGCAGGGAGATGACGAACGCCACCCGGGCACGCTCGGAAGAGAAGAGTTGTGACTGGGCTTCCAGATAGAGTGAGCACTGAAGGAGGAACCCACTGCAATCCTCTGCCGCGCCGGAGTATGTCTCTGGTCGGGCCATGGGACTGACAGAGGCAGCTGGCGAAGAAGCGGTGGGTGCTAGGAGAAGGAGTGTTAGACGGACGGCGTGCACAAGATCAGCTGGAACTGTAGGTGAAGTGCTTGTGGATGGCTGTTGCAGTAAGGATCATACCGCGTCGACCAAGGTGGCAAACGGGTCCGGGGTAAGACCCCCGCCTGTGTCCGAGGTGCTCTGCATAAGGTCTGGTCTTCTGTCAGGACACAGACGGAGGCAGAGAAGTAAGTGAAACACACAAGTTTATTGAACAGAGGCACGAACACAGGCAGACGTTGGATGCAGGTGAGTCAATGAACAAGCACTTTAGAATGGTAACTTAACTGGATGATAACTGAGGAATGTATTTTGCAGATGCTGGTGAACACAGAGAATGGAGAACTGGAGACGAAAGACGACAGGATGGGAACACGGGTAACTCAGGTGAGTAGCAGGTAAGGAGTCCAGGTACATAAGACGAGACCAGACAAAGGGGTGAAGGAAGTGAGAGTCTTAACAGTGTCCATGGAGGATGAGGTGCAGGTGCAGGTGATTAGTATTCAGGAGACTGTGAACGCGTGGGTGGAGCGTGAAAATCCGGTGACTCCGTGACAGCCAGGCTCCACCATCAGCCAATCACAGCGCACTCCCTCACCAGAGTACTGATCACACGCACCTGCATCCCATCAGCACACTCATCACCAGACTACTTAAGCACACCACTCACCTCAATCAGTTGTCCGGTCTCATTCACATGAAGAGGACTTCTCCCATGATTGTCTCCAGCGTTCCCAAGTATTTATTAGTGATGGGCAAATGAAGCCTCATGAAGCACTGAGGCTTTCCCCTCATTGTTTCGGGAAAAGATTCAAAGCTTTGAGACTGTCGAACAGCGCCATCTGGTGTTTAGTAAAAAATAAAACAGCCAAAACCCTATGAAAGAAGCTTCGTTGGACGAAGCTGGACAGCAGCCACCACTTTCATAGATATTTTCATGTTACGTGCTCAAATACAAGCCTAACAGTGTGTGTGTGTGTTGTGTGTGCTGAATTTCTCTCTGTGATAAATGCCACAGTTTAATGGGTAAATTAATTTAACGCCAGTATGAATATCAATATGAATGATGTAATAGAAGAATAAAGTACACATATAAGTACACATAGTGCCCCGTGGGAAGATCTACCCACTCTCCATCCCGGAGCAGAAGGCCATGGAGGAGTACATCGAAGAGGCGTTACAACAAGGCTACATCCGTCCTTCCACTTCCGATGCTGCTTCGAGTTTCTTCTTTGTGGCCAAAAAGGACGTAGGCTTGCGGCCTTGTATTGATTACCGGGCTCTCAATAAGATCACTGTCAAGTTCTGATATCCTCTTTCCCTCGTCCCAGCGTCCTTAGAACATCTACATGGTGCCACTGTCTTCACCAAGTTGGACCTCCGTAGCACCTATAACCTCATCCATATACGTGAGGGGGACGAATGGAAGACAGCTTTTGTGACCCCAACTGGACACTATGAGTACTGCATTATGCCGTATGGCCTGGTCAACACCCCCTCCGTATTCCAGGACTTCATACATGAGGTGCTCCAGGAGTTTCTTCACAAGTTAGTCCTGGTCTACATCGATGATATACTCATCTACTCCCGGAGCATGGCCGAACATCGCCACCATGTTGCGGAGGTCCTGAAACGCCTGAGAAAGTTCCATCTGTTCCTCAAAGCCGAGAAGTGCTCCTTCCATCAACCCTCATTGCAGTTCCTTGGAAACAACATCTGTAGCAGTGGCATCCAGATGGACGAGGGGAAGGTAGAAGCCATTAAGAACTGGTCCATTCCATCTACCATCAAGGAACTACAAAGATTCCTCGAGTTTGCAAACTTCTACAGAAGATTTATCCAGAATTACAGTTACATCGCCTATATACTCACCAGTCTCCTAAAGAACAAGCCCAAGTCTCTGTCCTGGTCACCATCTGCCACTGAAGCCTTCAACACACATTCAAGAAGCATTCATCAGCGCACCGCTCCTTGTCCATCCAGATCCAGACAGCCGGATTAGGAGCAGGAGCAGTGCTATCTCAGCAGCCAGGGAATCCAGCCAGACTCCATCCATGTGCCTTCTTTTCTCTCAAACTCAGCCCGGCAAAGAGGAATTACATCGGCAATAGAGAACTTCTAGCCATCAAGCTAGCCCTCTAGGAGTGAAGGCATTGGCTGGAGGGTGCCAAACATCCTTTCACGGTACTCACTGACCACAAAAATCTTGAGTACCTACGGGATGCCAAAAAACTCACTCCATGACAAGCTCATTGGGCATTGTTCTTCACTTGCTTACACTTCACTATCTCCTATCGTACTGGTCCCAAGAATGTTATGGCAGACGCCTTATCTTGTTTGTATACTCCCGAAGAAGCCAGTGAAGATCCCGAACCCATACTCCCAAAGGATATTATTTGGGAGTCCCATTCTCTGGTCTGCAGATTCTGTCCCCTCCTCCAATGCCTCCACCAACACTCCGCCGGGCTGCCCACCTGGTTTGCAGTATGTCACCCGGATTCAACTCACTCTCATCCACTCCTCACACACATCTCTGGACACTGGTCACCCAGGGGCCAAAAAAAAAAAAACCCTCTCGCTGCTAAAAGAGCGCTTCTGGTGGCCCAACATGGCCAGGGATGTGAGAAGGTACGTGCAGGGATGCGCCGAATGCGCCATCTCAAAGAGCCCTCTCCACCTTCCATCTGGCAAGCTGCATCCTCTGCCAGTTCCCAACCGACCCTGGTCACATCTAGGAGTGGATTTTATCACCAACCTTCCTGCTTCTGAGGGTAATGCCTGCATCCTGGTGGTTATTGACCGGTTTGGTGATTAACACTCAGAGGTCGGATGGTTGCGCCGGCGATACCACCTCGTTTTTTTTCTTGCCAGTGTGAAACTGACTAAAAATACTCCGGCAATTTTGAACATACAAATAAGAGTTATAGATCATTAAAAACTGTGGAATGTCTTCTTTTATTTGTATACACTCACAGTAAAAACAAAATGTTGTGCTTTTTGCAAAATAAAGAAAACAAACATGATGCGTCAGCCGCAGTCTCTCTCTGAATGAAGTCCAGTCTGATACTCCCTCAGAAAATAAACTGTAACTTAGTGAATACTTATCACACAAAAATGAGACATTTGTCTAAAGAAACGTTGAAATGTCAGGTTTTAAATTAATTCTCTGTTTATGTAATCTGTTTGAAAAGAGAGTGATGTCAGCCGTTCACGATTCAGCTCATTATCCGCTAATGCGGCCACGCCCACAGACAGCAGGCTATTCAAACCCAAATTCTGAGGCGATCAGTGCAACAGAGTGAATGCCCACATCAGCTCGGAAAAATGCATCAAGCTTAGTGAGTTTCATGTACTTTTCATCGTTTTGAGGTGCGGTGAAGAATAATTCTAAAAGGATTTACCTCAATGGAAGAGCTGGTTTCCCTTTCATTTCGAGGATCAACTTTATCAAGCCAATGACTGTGAGTTTTTTTCTAATTGCGATAGTGCCTGTGAATATTAAACTGCAAAAAGACTGTTTAAATTCGAATCCTTCAAGTATTGTGTGTCTCAGTGTGGATTAATGTGACAGATTGATGTACAGTTTCATTTACTACACATAACTTACATTAGTAAATTGCCATGGCTATTCCCAAACTATATTGCTATACTGAGATGAGTGAAATCGTCTGAAATACGTAATAAATACTGAAATAAAATGTGTTAGCAATGTATTTCACTGCACATTAACATTTAGGCTCTATAATATAACAAATATATGAAATGCCATAGAAATAACATGAATGTTCAGACGCTTTGCATCACAGAAATGCATTATATTTTAAAGTATATTAAAATAGAAAACCATTATTTTAAATTGTAATGATTTTTCACAGTATTGCTGTTTTTTTTTTCTGTATTTTTGATCAAATAAATGTAAGCTTGATGAGCATGAGACTTCTTTCAAAAACATTATAAATAGTAATGTGGCCAATCTTTTGACTGGTACTGTCATTTAAAATATAGGCCTATACAAAATTTTCTTCACATGATGTGCAATAATACGTGCATGCATAAGATCACAAAAATCATGTTTTCTGTTAAGAGTGGACATTATATTAACGTTAAAATAGCTGATATATAGCTCACAGAGGGTTTTTTTCTTTTATCTCACAGATTTGAGAATCATAGTGACCAGATATTGGCACACATTGGACTGCATGCATATGATACTGAGATCACTGACTGGAAGCAAGAAAGTTTTTCTTCTTCTTCTTCTTCTTCTTTTTTTTCCTCCATTGCAGAAACACCAAATGCCAGGTATGTGATGTTCACATATATCTTTGATCAGGAAGATTATTTGTAAAGCGATCTTTAGTGGTAGAAGTGATGGTTCTACCATATTTATGGCAGAGAGGCAGTTTAGCTGCCTTGACTAAATGTAGTATACACGAGACTAGATAATGATCTGAGATGTCATCACTCTTGCTGCAGAATTTCAATGGCAATGTAATAGAATTGCCAATAACTAGGGCACTTTCAAAGGGATTCTCAGTGGGTGCGTCACTGAGTGGGGAGAACCTGTTTGATGTTCTTATTGAAACAGAAGAGTGGTGTTTTCCGCGGCTAGGCCGCCTCACCGTTACCCGAGTGCCCTGCTGCGCGGGCTCTACAGCCAGAACCGAACAATGTACAGAGTTCACTAAGCTAGTCGCATCCAAAACAGTATCTGAAGCCCTTGCATTCTTACTATCCTCGATTAAAGTTTGGATGCGTGTCTCTAATTCTGAGATTCTCTCTGTCAGCCTGACTATTTCCCTACATTTATGACATGTAAAAACCTCGTCGCTGACAGAGAGAGCTATACTGAACATGTGGCGAATGGAACACGACACAATACTAGGAGAGGATGACATGACTCACCGTGTTTGTAGACTGATCCAAGTTACCACAGCTGTTAGATGAGCGCGTTGAAAAAGGTACATCATTAGAAACCCTTCTGTTGGTCCGGCACCGGGCTTGGTAGTGAGTGCATTCTTTCAGTCTGCATGAGTATGGCAGGCCTCATTTACATTAAGTCCTCCGCTCTTTGTAGTCACAGGTTGAGCTTTGTAGGTTGCCTCTCTTTGGTGAGAATCGTTAATTCTAGTGACCTCAGCTCCCTATAGAAAGGAATAAAATGGGGACATTTATTCATCACAGGCACTTTTACATCAGACCTGAGGCTGGACCGATGATATTTTTTTTCCATCATTTGTAATGCTTCTGTGGTCCGGCACAGAGCTTGTTAGTGAGCGCATCCTGTCAGACTGCAGAGTATGGCAGGCCACTTTTACATTTAGGCCGCTGCTCTTTAAGGTGTCAGGTTGAGCTTTTAGGTTACCTCTCCCTTTGTGAGAGCCGTTACAAATTCAGTGACCTCAGCTCCCCGTAGAAAGGAATAAAGGGGTGTTTATTCTATTTTATGCTTTGGATTACAGTATATATGGATATATATATATATATATATATATATATATATATATATACTTTATACTTTATGTATTGGGGTGTTTAACTGGGGCCCTGGAGCTCCCGTTATTAGGGAAGGTTATTGTGACTCCCTTTCTATGTGCCTCCTCTTTCTGTGAGGTTTTTATATAGCGGGTAACTTTCAGAATGAAATATCACCTGTAGTGAATGGCATTCTAGGCCACCGCTCATCTGAGCTGAGATAATTGATATGTCAGGTATTCAGGCCTTCGGGGCCGCACTGATAATCCTTCTGGTTGAGTGAGTTGGCTTCCTCTCATTGAAAAGTCGTTTTGCTGAAGCCACCACTCTGCTGAGCTCCAGGTAATATCACAATTTGAGGTGTATGGCCTTTGTTAGCCCCCCTTGATGCTTTCCCTAGGTCGCGTGAAGTGGTTTCCTCTCGCTGAGAGAGTAAAAGGTGATATGCTGAAGCCTCCACTCCCCCGAGCTCCAGACATATCATGACTGTTGGTGTCGGCCCGCCTTGACTTTACCCTGTGGTGAGTGAGCTGGCTTCCTCTCGTTTGAGAGTCTTTATTCGAAGCCACAACTCCATTGAGCTCCAGGTGGTGAGTTCACCTGTGTATTGTGAGCCAGCCTCCTTTCTTTAGAGTTGTTAGGCTGTGAAGTCTCCACTCCATTGAGCTCCAGGATGGTCATGAATGTGTGTGTGTCAGCCCTTCTTTTTGGGCTGGCCCGATATTCGGCCTAGGCTAGTACTTTAGGAATATGTCTTTAGACAGAGGCGGTTCTGCTGTACTTTTTCCGCCTCCTAGCATGCCGTAGCTTGGACTAGGCTACTCCTAGGTGAGCCTCTCCAGCTTAGGACTGGCAGCTAGTGATCCTAGTACGCCTCTTAATAGCTTAATAGCTTAATCTTAATATTTGCATTAATAGCCTCATTAATTAGGCTATTAATGCAAGTAGCAGGCTTTATGGCCTCCTCAATTTGGTATTAGAGTAGAAGCGATATGCTGAGCTTCAGTTCCCTGACAAATAGCCAGGTGTTGTAGGTCTTCGTAAGAAAGCCTCCCCTGTGGTTATCCTTGAGTGTTGTTAGACTTCCTCTCATTTAGCGAGTGGAAAGCACTATGCTGAAGTCTCCGCTCTCTAGAGCTTTGGTAGTAGCTTTATTTAGTTCAAGCTTAGAGCAATCTCTCTGCCAAAAGCTCCTTGATTATTATCAAGTCGCGAAGTCGTGTGTTGCAGGCCCCTCCTGTGGAAGTTCTTCCTGTTGAAGCCTCTATTCCTCCAGAGCTGAGCTCAGACGGTTGTTCTCATCTTGGAGCAAGGGTTTTTGCTCAGGCTTTCACCCTTAAACCCTTTATCGGTTTTAGCTCACTTCGCTCCCAGGGCTCTGTGCCCCATATGTGCTCATCACCAGTGATGCTCAAGTCGAGCGTTTCAAGTACTCCCTCCTTTCAGGGCGAGTTGAGCACACTCCCTTAGAGCTCGAGCATTAGCCCCAGCCCCAGGCCGAGTTATGCGAGAGTAGTAGGCCCTATCTGGGGCCTCCTCGTAAGCTCGGTCGCATAGATTTGTACTCCACTTGTTTTAAGGGTAGAAAGTGATATGCTGAGTACACAGCTTGTGATGGCAATGCAAACGAGTATTCCAAGTCTGCAAATCCTCTAGTGATGTACAGCTTTATCTTAAAGTTAAGCCTGAAGAAAATACATCTCCCCAGTCATTATTTGAGTGTTTGAGTGAAGTTAAAAGTTGGATGGCAGAAAACTTTGATTGAAATGATTCGAAGACTGAAGTGTTAGTTTTTGGACGTCCAATATCCTCTCAAAAACTTTGGGTCCTATAACTAACACTGTAGGTACCTACACAAGAAATTTGGGAGTTATTTTTGACACAGCACTTAAGTTTGACAAACAAATAAACTCAAATTGTCAAATCAGCATTTTTCCAGCTCAGGATGATTGTCAAAATTAAATCTTTTCTTTCATTCAGGGACTTAGAAACCATTATCCACGCATTCATTTCATCAAGACTGGATTACTGCAATTCACTATATTTAGGGGTCACTCAATCATGTTTGTCTCGCCTGCAGCTGGTCCAAAATGCTGCGGCCAGATTTTTAACAGGGACAAGGAAGAGGGAACATATTTCACCTGTTTTGGCTAGTTTGCACTGGCTCCCCATTGAGTATAGAATCCAGTTCAAGGTATTATTGTTTGTCTATAAGTCCCTGAATGGCTTGGCTCCAAACTACCTATCTCATCTTTTCTCCTACCATCAGACCAATAGGCCTTTAAGGTCATCAAACACTGTTGCTGTCAGTACCCAAAACACGCTTAAAGCTTAAGGGGGATTGTGCATTTTCGGTGGCAGCACCCCAGTTGTGGAATGACTTGCCTTTTAGCTTGAGATCGGCCACTTCAGTACAGGTTTTTAAATCTCTACTTAAGACACATCTTTTTAAAAATGCTTATGGACTGGAGTAACTACTGTATTCAGTTTTATTTTTGTGTGAATTTAGCGTTGTATACTATTTGTGATTGTTTTATTTTATTGCTAATAGCATAATTTAATTCTCTGTGCAGCACTTTGGTCGACTCTGTCGTTAATAAATGTGCTATATAAATAAATGAAACTGAAACTGAACTGAAACTAGTGGCTATTTCTGCTGGAGTTAGATTTGCTACCAAGTAGTTGACCCTCCTTGGGTCTCCTTGAGAGCAATCCTCCGGGTTGAGCTAGGTTCCTGAGTGTACTAGTTCCCTAGAGTTGAGCAGACAGTTATCAGGTAGCCCAGGCTGCAGTGGAGCCTCCCTAAAACTAGCCCTAGAATTCTAGATCTGCTACCAAGTAGTTGGCCCTCGAGCGGGCTACCTTGAAGGTGATCCTTTGGGTCGAGTAGGTACTTAGCACTTCCAACTAAGTTAGTGTCCTGACTCTCTAGACTCATATCAAAGTGTAGGCTCTTCAGGAGCCTCCCTGGTATTTGCGTTGAGCTTGGTCAATACTCGTCTCGGTTGAGTCTAGTTGGTACTCCCAGGGTCATTCTTTAGAGTACAGAGCTCCCGAGGTCTGGTCAGAAGGTTGAAAGTCTCTCGTGAGAGCTCCCTGGTAGATCAATATTTTAGGCTGTATGTACTCCCCCTCTCTTGTTTTCATATAGAGGACCTCGCCCCTTGAGTTGGTCTTGGAGGTTCAAGAGATTCTTTTTAGTAAGATCTTGGTAGATCAGCCCCTGTTGGAGCTGGAGGTATGCTTTTCATTAGGGACCCTATGTAGAGTACTCAGCCTCCAGAGTGCCTTGTTTAGGAAGCACTCTGTAGATCCTAGGTTGAGCAGAGTAACTCTGCTTGATTGCAAGGGTTCAAAAGCGCTATGCTGAGTCCTGCTTCCTGGGATACCCGTCTCTACAATCCGGTCTGAGTTGGCAAGTGCTTTGGAGACTCTGTTTAAGTAACAGACAGGTTGCTGGCCAGACTAGGTTACTACTAAGCAGGTCAGGCTCCTTTCGGCTCCCTGGCCACATTCCCTTATAGGGACCCCTTCTGTTTGAAGTTGTTGGTTCCAAGCCTTTGAGCGGCCTTGGTAGGCCTCTAGATATTTCTGGGGACCTCTTTGTGTGTTGGCCGTAGGGAATGCGCAATTAGTGCAATTCAACAAGCTGTTTTGTTTCAAAAACAAAATGGCATTAATTTACTTTCATAATCGCAGATTTCTTTTCAAACTGATTATATTAAACTTTATGAAACTGAATTTCTATGGATTTTTATTTATTTTTTTTAATAACTGTAAAGCCCGGGATACACTGCATGATTTTTGGCTGTCCCAGACGAAAGATTGTCATCGTGAAACAATTGTGGCAATTTCTGTGATCATGGCTCTTAATTGGTGGTCCTGTGTCATACAGTTAGAGATGTTCAAAGACATTTTCCCGGTCTTGCGACCAAAGACAGCCTACGATAGTTTTCTGACAGTGTCAGAAATTCAGCATGATCAACGCACAGTGCGTTTGCTGCTACGACCTACGTCTACTGACCAGCCAATAAAAATGCGACATCAAATCAAAGCAACATGGCACTAAAACTTAAAACTGCTTACCTCAGTATCCATAACCTGGAGAGCAGATAACATTAATTTAAAAAAATATATATATTTAATGTTATCAGCGCATTATTTCATTTGCAATAACAATGTGGAAATTTATAAAGATCCGTTTTGGCATTAACTTTTAAATACATCATTATGCATTAATATGAGGGAGAGTTCTCAGCATGGAAGACCCGCGACAGCAGATCAACATGCTACTGCATTTCTCTCTGATACGGTAGGAAATTAAATTAAATGAAGGATTGAGGATGAGGATGAGGAAATGAAGATTTTAACTGTGACAAAATGATTGACAGGCCAGTTTACGGTGACAGGATGCGACAGAGAGCAACCAAAGCTTGTCTACTCTTTTGCTACACACTCAAAAGTACAGTATGTACTTTTTCTTCTCAAAAAGAGTACATACTTTTAGGGCAAAGTAGGCAAATTGGGATGCAGAATATGATTCATCTAACACACCTGATTCAACTCATCAGCTCATTAATAGAGACTGCAAGACCTGAAGTGGGTGTGTCAGATAAGGGAGACACAAAATGTGCAGTGCTGGGGGTCCTTCAGGACAGGTTTGGGAACCACTGGGCTAGAGAATGAGATGAAGGCCATCATACTAATATTGTCCAACAGAGGGAGCCACAGGATAACAAATCCTTTTAGGTCTCAAAGTTTACAATCTGTGTAAAATTGTTCTGTAGTTTGACTTACAGTAAAAACATTTTTTTTTTTTTTTTAAAAATCCATAGAAATTCATAGTTTCATAAAGTTTAATATAATCAATTTGAAAAGAAATCTGTGAGTATGGAAGTAAATTAATGCCATTTGTTTTTAAAACAAAACAGCTTGTTGAAATGCACTAATCGAGAGAAAAAAAAAAAAAAAAGCATTGCATTAACCGTGCTTGTATTTTAATGCATTGCATTTTTTGGGCTTGCATTTGTATGGGCTGAAATTCAACAAGGTCGCATATTTGAGCAGTGAATATTTCAATTCAAAACATTTCACGCACATTTTCATTATTAAAAATTCAATAATTCATATTCACCTTTAAGATTTCACTTCCAAAATATTCATTCTGTTTAAAAATACAACCTATAATATTCGACTAGCAATTTTTTAGTTTATTTCGCTTTACAAATTTGCTTCCACAAATTCAGTGGTACAAATTCAGCAGAAAATTCAACATTTCACATCCGGGAACTGCAGGAAAAGCAGTAGCGTGCCGATGCATATCTCTATCTGCTGTTACTCGTCCTCACCAGCAGGTGCCGCAAGCGCGTGTTGACGAAGACCAAAGCAACAGTTAGAAACAGGTCATTCAGGCACAAAAATGGATTTGCAGAAATGGAGCAAGCGGTAAGTGTATGTGTTATGATTATCAGGGGCAGTATATATACGGAAAAGCTGTTAAAGACACAAAGTCTGCGTTTATGTATAATTCAGTGTCTTCATGGTTACTTTCCCTGTGTAGGATACATGTAAGAAGCTTTCTCTCCAGTGAATGAGATTATAATGTTATTCCCCATAGCTGATGTACAGACCAAGCGTTAAATCTGAGGTAGACATATATTTCTCTCTGTTTAGTTTCCTTAACTATATATTGTGGTGCTGTGTTGAAATACTAGGGTTTCCCTCATACATCATAGGATTCCCTTGCCGTCGGGAGATATGAAACACTTAACATTAATGGACTAGTACAGTGATATAAAAGACCAAACTCGCACCTTATTGGTGATGTAGGTTATACTATATAGGCTCCAGGCAAGCAGATACTGGCATAAAGTTGGTTTGCCGTTGGACGTTTGATATTCGCAAATGTAGGGACCATCTCTAATACAACATTGGTATTCACGTTTCTAACTTAAATAGCATTTAAAGAGAATGACTTACAGTCACAAAACCAAATGTATAGTGTTCATCTAGGTCTCAGGTATGATGCATTCCTTTTAGATTTTTGATATTAAAATGAACATACTAATACATTATTAACATACTAACATACAACATAACATACAAACATACTAATACATTATTAAAATCAAGAGTTGTATTTGTTAACATTAGTTAATACACTGTAAACACACATGAACAATGAACTGCTGTATTTTTATTAACGTTAACAAAGATTACCAAATACAGTAACAAATATATTGCGCATGGAAAGTTCATGTTAGCTAATACATTAACTAATGTTAACAAATTAACCGTATTGTAAAGTGTTTTCGTTTTGGCACACCGGAATATATACCACCCAGCACTATTCTGTAGCCAGAAGACCCCCATGCAGTGATGGGTGTTTGTGTTATAAAAACACTCTCACCACTGTGTGTATGCATTTCTTACTCTTAGAGTTATCTTTAAACAATTGATGTTATATATTTATTATTTCCGAATTGGCTTCTAATTTACCTTCCGATTTCTGACTATCACTGCCCTAGTAAGTTGCAGTTTTCGTATATATACAAAAATTATGCTTTTTTTTTTATGAGCAAGCAAAGCGCAGCCGACTTAAAGCTAAAATATTCACCCTGCATCCTCTGTCTAGGACCAGAACTGACGAGTTTGTGTCCGTGAGAACACAATCGGCCGACATGAATTCTCTGCACGACACCGGGTCCCTAATGAATGAATAATTGAAATTATGGGATACACAGAATAATCAAATATCTAAATTAATACATAACCAATAGTTATGATTAATTCCTAATTAGAAACCCAATCTAAATGTAATAATCATTTAAAATTGGAGTAGATTAACAAGGAACTAGATAGGCTAGCAGATAAGCCTGCAAAGACAATCACCCTGACCATTTGTGCAAAGAATGATTCCATTAGCATGTCATTGAGCAGGCTAATCCTATCACCATTGACCCCACTGTTCACCCCAGTTCCTCAGTCCTAGGATCTGAGGTGTGAACTGACTCACCAGACATTTTTTGCCATTTGGCTTGAAGCAACAAAATAAGTATTTTCTATATAAAAACAGACAAAATCTTCAAATCTCCTACATTTCTATTATCAGAATTCTATATACTTAATGAGATATTTGTGTACATTCAAAATTTACAAACTTGCCTATTAAGGTATACATTAATGCGTAGGTAGTTCAACATAACCCAAAGATGTTTGGACTTTATGTTTTCAGCACAATGCCTAGGTTAATCTGAAATTGGTTTGGAAACTGAATTATACATAGGAAAAACCCCTCGTTTCTATAGAGTTGGCATGAACACGTTCCTCAGTTCATTTTTAAATAGTGCCCGATTGACAATCAACACTGCTCAAACATTCTGAACCTCTACAAAACCAGTTGAAACAAACATCACAATATTCATAACTTGACAAGATGGAAACATCGAGAGATTTATCCTGAAAGGAACTTTGCCTGTTCTTTAAATTAAAAAATGTATCATCAGCTGGCTATCAGACACTCTCCACCCCCACAATGAAGCTACTGAACTGCCTCTCCAAACCCCCCAGACTATCTGTTATGTCTACTAAAAATAGAGAACTCGCAATTCAGACTTAAATCACTATTCTAGACATCAGGCTAGCATTATTGTTGATCATGAACAGTGTTGGGCACATTACTTTAAAAAAGTAATTAGTTACTAGTTACTTCTCACAAATAGTAACTGAGTTAGTAACTTAGTTACATCATTATAAAAGTAACTCTTTACCTGGGAAGTAACTATTGCATTCCTTTTTAACCCTTTGACGCGTACGATCACACCGGTGTGATCAGTCTTGGTTGGCCCCAGGAGCGTATGATCACACGGGTGTGATTAGAACGTTCAGCGCTTCATGTGATCAACTGCCAAATTCAAATGTCCATGCGCGCTTTGGCTGGTGCTAAACCAGAGACGGACGCACGCAGCGCTTTCATATATCACATATATGCAGTGTTTTCAACCAAATAATGCTTATTTTAGGTTTCAGACATTTAAATACACATGAGTACTAACAAAACAATATATTTAGAGTTTGTATAATACACAATGATGTATACAGAAGTGGAAATAACAACCCTTTCCATTATAATTAGACGACACGTTTTATTCATATCAGATACACATTGTGAAAGTAACTTTAAAGTTTGCTCTATTCTTCCCCAGTTCACTGACTCACTTACTTTCATGTATTTCAGGAGAAGTGGATGAATTCACGTGTTGTAAATCCAACAGATCCGATTCTCTGTGCGGCGCAAACTTACATGGCGGCGCCCATCGCGCAAATGGCTCAACTAACGCGATTGTTATAAAGGTGTTTAATCAACAAAACACATCCACTTGCACATATTTGACAATTGGATTATCAGATATTTCATGCTATAGCTAACAAATTTGTGAATATTTTGAATAAAAAAGGAAAGATTAAATAAAAGCAGATCATCAGTCATACAGCGCTGTGGTGTGTTATGTGACAAGCAATGACGCATCCCCATGGAAACAATAAAGTGATACGTTCTAAATAACAGTCGCCTTAAAAAAGCTGGGGGGTCAGCAAGAATATTTTAAACTTACATGCAAAAGGGTTAATTTCCCAAATATGTCAAATAACTTGGATGCCCCCAATATTAAATATGTTAAATGAATGAAATGGACACTAAATAGAATTAATTATCATTATAAAACGTACACTAATCTACACTTTTATTTTGCTGTGGGACAATGTGACATTTCTCTGTACATGTTGGTAGCTGTTAAAGAAAACGTATTTAGTTTAATATTTATGTTTAAATAGGCCTATTATAATGATTTTTTCTTTATTTTTTTATTTAATCTATTTCATTATGAAAAGTGAACAGCATGAGTAAGATAGGAGGATGCCTCATAAGATGCGCAATATATCGGGAGACATGGAGTTGGTCAGACATGATTTTGACCACTTCATTAAGTTTTGTTTTGTAGAAAGCCTTTCTTTAAAGTGAATTTTGTTTTGTAAAAATTGTATCTTAATTTTAATCAATGTTTCATCTACCAATTGTCTGGATTTAATAAATAAGAAGCAAATATAATCATGACATGTGTCAGGACACAGACGGAGGCAGAGGGGTAAGTGAACACAGGTGTTTATTTGAGACCGAGGCACGAACACAGGTAATGGAGATAGCAGGTGAGTAGATAAACAAGCACTTTTGGAACAGACACTTAGCTGAATTTAACGAAGGATTGTAATTGCAGGTAGAGGAATCAACAAGGAGCAGACGATCGGAGACAGAAAACGATGGGAGGAAGACACTGGAAGATGCAGGTAAGTTGTGGGTAAGAAGTCCAAGAAAGTCTGACGAGACCAGACACTGAGTGCAGGGAGTGAGTGTCTTTTATGAGTCACTGATGATGAGGTGCAGGTGCAGGTGATCAAAACTCAGGTAGGTGACTTTGTTGAGCTGCCTCTGTATGGTGAAAGGACCTATGTACCGGGGACTCAGCTTGCGGCAGGGCAGCCGGAGACGGATGTCCCGCGTCGAGAGCCACACCTTCTGGCCAGGTTGGTACTGTGGAGTGGGGCCCCTTCCGGTGTCGGCGTGTCTCTTGTGTCTCCGGACTTCCTGCTGGAGATAGACATGAGCTGAGTCCCACACTCTCTCGCTCTGCTGGAACCAGTGGTTGACAGCTGGAACCTCCGAGGGCTCACCAGACCAGGGGAAGAGTGGTGGTTGGTAGCCCAGGACACACTGGAATGGGGTGATGGGGTGGTGGTGGTCTGTCGAAGGGAGTTCTGGGCATACTCCGCCCAGGGTAGGAACTGGCTCCAGCTGTCCTAGTTCCGGTGGCAGTATACTCTCAGGTATCTCCCAATCTCCTGGATCTTGCGCTCAGTCTGGCCATTGGTCTGTGGGTGGTAACCGGATGACAGGCTGATGGACACTCCTAGAAGTTTAAAGAAGGCTTGCCACACTCTGCATATGAACTGAGGTCCACAGTCGGAAACGATGTCTTTGGGAATGCCAAAATGACGGAAGACATTATTGAACAAGGCTTCAGCGGCTTCGAATGCAGTGGGAAGACCCTTGAGAGGTATGAGTTTGCAAGCTTTGGAGAATCGATCCACTATTACCAGTACACAGGTGAAGCAATCTGAAGATAGTAGGTCTGTCATGAAGTCAATGCCGAGATGTGTCCACGGTCTATGGGGTATTGGTAGTGGAACCAGTTTTCCCTCAGGAAGCCTCCTAGGAGTGTCGGCAACGGCACAGACTGATCATCCCCTGATGTAGCGGGAGACATCCTGAGACATGGAGGGCCACCAGTAGTGTTGCCGCAGAAGCGAGAGGGTACATGAACTGCCTGGGTGTCCAGAGCCCGGAGAGGTGTGAGCTAAGTCCATGAGAGGCTGACAGTGGACCGGTGGAAAGTAGAGAAGTCCCTCAGGACCTCCTGGCGGAGCTGGTTCGGAGCGGTTATCTTGGGAGATGCGTCGATTGATGGACCACAGGATTGGGCTGACGATCATGGCTGAAGGGAGGACAGGTTCGGGATCGGGGTTATCTGGATCAGGTTGATATAGCCGGGATAAGGCATCGGCTTTGCAGTTCTTGGTTCCTGGTCAGTAGGAGACCGTGAAATTGAATCTAGTGAAGAAGAGGGCCCAGCGGGCTTGACGAGGGTTCAACCTTTTGGCATCACAAAGATATTCCAGGTTGCGATGGTCAGTGATCACCTTGAACTGATGTTTCGCTCCCTCCAGCCAGTGTCTCCACTCTTTCAATGCTAACTTGATGGCAAGAAGCTCTCTGTTCCCGATGTCATAGTTCTGTTCTGCTGGGGATAGCTTTTTGGAGAAGAAGGCACATGGATGGAGTCGTGGTGATTCACCCTGCTGCTGTGCTAACACCGCTCCGATTCCGGTGGAGGATGTGTCGACTTCAATGACGAACGGGAGATCTGGGTTCAGATGGACCAGGATCGGAGCAGTGAGGAAGGCTTCTTGGAGCTGGTGGAAAGCTTCTTGTGCAGATGGAGTCCAGGACAGAGACTTGGGCCGGCCTTTGAGGAGCGAGGTGAGGGGTGCACTGAGGAGACTGTAGTTGTGGATGAAGTGACGGTGGAAATTTGCAATTTACGGAGATCCTGTTTGCAATCCCCAGGAAACGTTGTAGCTCCTTGACGGTGGTGGGTAATGGCCAGTTGCGGATGGTCTCCACCTTCCTCTGATCTATCTGGATGCCGTGTTGGTCTATGACGTAACCCAGGAAGTGTACGGAGGTGGTATGGAACTCGCACTTCTCCAGCTTGAGGCATAGATGGTGTTGGCGGAGCTTCTCGAGGACCTGGGAGATGTGTTGGCGATGTTCGGCCTGGTTCCGGGAGTAAATGAGGATGTCGTCAATGTAAACCACCATGAACCGGTTGAGGAACTCCTGGAATGCCTCGTTCATGTAGTTCTGGAACACGGAGGGAGAGTTGGACAGGCCATACGGCATAACCCGGTATTCATAGTGTCCAGACAGTGTAATGAAGGCAGTTTTTCACTCATGCCCCTGGCGTATACGAATGAGGTTATATGCACTCCGCAGGTTCAGCTTGGAGAAGATGCGAGCCCCACGTAGCTGTTCCAGAGCCGCTGGGACCAGAGGAAGGGGATAACTGAATTTGACCGTCTGGGAGTTCAGGTGACGGTAGTCAATACACGGCCTCAAGCCTCCGTCCTTCTTGGCCACGAAGAAGAAGCTTGAAGCAGCAGGGGACATCAAGGGTCGGATGAAACATTGTTTTATTGCCTCCTGAACATACTCCTCCATGGCCTTCTGTTCCGGGATGGACAGTGGGTAATCCCTACCCTTGGGTAGGGTAGCCCCAGGCAGCAGGTCAATGGCGGTGAGGTGGTAGTTGCGTTGCCAACCGCTTGCTGAACACATCCTGGAATGCCTGGTATTCAGGAGGAATTTCCACTTTGAAGTCAGCCTCTGGACTTTCGATGGAAGTGTAGAGGACAGGAAGGACGTTGGAATCAGAAGAAGATGGTCGAAGGTTCGAGCAAGACTTTCTGATAGGAGACAAACAATTTTTAGAACATTGTTCACTCCACTTGAGGATCTCACCCGTGTTCCACTGGATGTGCGGTTGGTGTTGTGTGAGCCAGGGGCATCCCAGGATGATGTCCGCAGTGGATCCTTCCAGCACCATGAATGTGATTTCCTCAGTGTGAAGACAGCCAACGTGGAGCGTCAGTGTGGGGGAGAAATGTCAAATGTGACCACGACTCAGCGGTTTTCCTTGGATGGTTTGAATACAGAGATCCTGTTGGCAGCATTTGCGACATACATTTCATTTCTGGAGAATCTGTTTGCTGATGAAGTTCCTGGTGGAGCTGTAATCGATGAGGTCTTGCGCTGAAACACAGACATGAGAGTTAAGGATATGCACAAGCGTTCTCGTGAGTGGTGCAATACGAGCGGGCAGTTGGACTGTACTCACTGCTGGGTGTGGTGGTCAGATTGGACAGACAGCGATCACATGGTCCTCTCCCCCACAGTACAGACAGAGATGTTGTTGGATTCTTCTCTGATGCTCCGCACGGGTCAGGCAATATGAATCAAACTGCATGTGCTCAGGTGCTGGAAGGGGGACAGATGGTGTGGCGGGCAGAGGATTGGCAGTGGGTGTGAGAAGGGCACATGCAGAATAGCGCTGGGCTACACGGATGGTCTTTTGGATTAAGTTCTCATGTGTGTGAGGCAAACAAAAGGCTGTTGGAGGGAGGATCGCACTGCGTCAACCAAGGTGGCAAATGGGTCCGCAGTACGATCCCCGCCTGTGTCAGAGGAGCTCTGCATGAGGTCTGGTCTTCTGTCAGGACACAGACGGAGGCAGAGGGTTAAGTGAACACAGGTGTTTATTTGAGACAGAGGCACGAACACAGGTAATGGAGATAGCAGGTGAGTAGATGAACAAGCACTTTTGGAACAGTCACTTAGCTGAATGTAACGAAGGATTGTAATTGCAGGTAGAGGAATCAACGAGGAGCAGACGATCGGAGACAGAAGACGATGGGAGGAAGACACTAGAAGACACAGGTAAGTCGTGGGTAAGGAGTCCAGGAAAGTCTGATGAGACCAGACACTGAGTGCAGGGAGTGAGTGTCTTTTATGAGTCACTGATGATGAGGTGCAGATGCAGGTGATCAAAACTCAGGGGATTGTGAACGAGTGGGTGGAGCGTGAAGATCTGGTGACGATGTGTTGGATGGCGCTGGCTGTGACTCCATGACAACATGGAGGTGCCGGCGCGATTACTTGCATGTGAACTGAAGCTCGTCTTACAGGCTATATGAACCGAAACTCAGCGTATAAGCTGCTTGCCTCACAGACATGAGAAATATATCTATAGAAAGCTTGAAATGTCTACCTTTAAACGAAATAATTCAAAACAAAAAAATAGGCCACTCTTTGATTATGTAATCTGAATGTGTGTATTCTCTCTCTGGTGCGTCCACTATGCAGAGATGAGAGTCAACAATGTCAAATTCATCTTTGCAGCCGACACTGATTCAGAAAACATTACTTTATTAATAAACAATTAAAATGTCTCCTTGCTGTTTTTGTCACATTCATAATCATTACGTTTGCCGGTTCTTTATGGCAAGCTTTATGCGTGCGCTTGAGTGCTATATAGGCTAGCAATTACTTATAGCTCATTATAATGGTTTATTCTCTTCAGTATTTAAGAAATAAAATTAATATAAATATGATTAGTCAACTAATTTTTACAGTTCAAGCCTGTCCTGGACTCCATTTCCCATGATCCTCCCTGTTCCACACCTGAACTCACTTCCTTATCATCTCTCCCGCTCTCCCCGGATTCCCTGCACCTGGTCTTCGTCATTTGCACTCCCTTTATATGGGACTCACTTCCCTGCACTCCTTGTCTGTTCTTATGTTTGCTATGTGTTTGGTTGCTGTCCTGCTCCTTTGTCTAATAAACCCGTCATTTTACAGAAATCTGATTCTGAATCCTCTCTGCCGCAACTGAACTGTAACAGAAGAACAGACCGTAACCGTGAGGACATCAGTAGCACCATGGGGATATTCCTTGTACCGTTCTCTCCTGCTATTCACCAACCCACCAACTCAGCGGTGGACCGACTGTGGGTGCTTAGGCAGGACGATCGCCCGCTGGAGAGGTACGTGGAGGAATTTTCTGAGCTTTCTTGCTTGGTGAACTGGCCAGATGCTCCACTTAACGCTTGTTTTCTGAAGGGCCTGGATGAGGACACAATTTGTTATATTGAACCTGCCTGTTCCTTCTCCCTAGTCGAGTCTATTAATCTGATTCTCTTTTTAAATGGTTCTGATTTCGAAATTGAAGAGGTTCAAGAAAAAATTTCCTCGTCCAGTCCCCTCAGACAAACACGCGGCCTGGTCAGTTCACCTACCGCCAGACTCCTCCAAATATCCCACCAGTGGGTCTTCCCATTTTGTCCTGCCTGTCCCAAAGCCCAATCCGCCAAAGAAGGTGGCCGCCGCAAAACACAAACCGCCAAAGAAAATGGCCGCTGTGAAGCCCAAGCCGCCAAAGAAGATGGCCGCTGCCGCGCCAGAGCCACAGGGGAAGATGGCCGATGCCGCGCCCGGACCACAAAGCGAAATGGCTGCCGCGAAGCCTTAACCCTCACCAGAGGAGGACCAATGGCTCATTGATTTTTGGAGTGAACCTGTGGCTCCAGTTGTCCACGAGCCCGCTCCAGTTGTCCACGAGCCCGCTCCGGCTCTCCACGAGCCCGCTTCAGCCCACAAGCCCTTCCTACCACCCCTGAAACTCCCAAAAAAAAAATTTGGGGGGGAGGGGACATGTGGGTAGGACACATGTGGATGGGGCTCCTTTGAAATGCAACTGGTTTATTTTTGCCGTGGCAGTAATAGGCATTCTGGTTGACTACCATCTGTACTATGTACAGTTAAGCAGATGAGCCTAGAATATTAACGCAACGTGCAAAAGCATTTTTCTCCCATGGCCCATATTATAAAGAAAATGAAAGCATGCAGTGTGGCCGTTCTTTTTTATTTTTTTATTTTATTTTTTTATGGCAAAGCACTTTCTGGGCTTATGTTTTGTTATGCTTATGCTTGTTGTATATAGTGTAAATATTGTGTTGGGTATATTGTACACCAATGAGGTACAAGATGTATGTTTTCACGTCAAGTGTTATTGGGGAATTTTGAAGTATAACGTATGAGGGCAACCCCAGTATTACACCACAGAGTTGCACAAGCTATGATAAAAGTTAAAGAAACAAAGCAACCGAGATGTAATTCTTCAGCATTCCTCAGATGTAATGTTTGTTACAGGCTAACTTAGGCTACATCAGCATCAGGGGGAACAGCATTATAATCTTGTTCGTGGTAGAGAAAGCTGCTTACATGTAGTCTATACACAGGGAAAGTAATCGTGAAGATTTAAACATAAACACCGCTTTTGTGTCTTTATCAGCTTTTCCGCATATATTCTGGCCCTGATAATCATCACATACACTTACCACTTGCTCTATTTCTGTAAATCCGTATTTGTGAATGAATGATGACTTACTAGCTGTTGCTCTGGTCTTCGTCAACAGCCGTTAGCGGCACCTTCTGGTGAGGACAACTAACAGCAGATGGAGATCATGCATCGGCAATCTACTGCTATTCCTGCAGTTCCCTGATGTGCAGTAATGAATTTTCTGTCAAATTTGAGCCATTGAATTTGTGGAAGCAAATTTGTAAAGCGAAATAAAATGGAACGAAAATTGCCTGTTGAATATGTTGGAAGTGAAATCTAAAAGGTGAATATGAATCTTCAAATTTTTTAATAATGAAAATGTGTTTTAAATGTTTTGAATTGAAATATTCATATTCACATTTGGCTTTAATAAACTTCCATACTCTTGTTTATTTTTTGTTTTAAATATTAAAGAAAAAGAAGGACAGCTGTTAAACTTTATTTTAGGACAAGCCAAAATGGCAGTCTACCTTAGTAGGAAATATAAAATTGTTCACGGCAGTAGTAAAATGTTGAATTGTTGTTTAAGGGGCTCTTAAGAGCAAGAATTAAACACAATTTCATCTTTTGTTAACATATGGAAAAAAATAGAAGAGGTTTGGAGTGTAGAAAAGATGTTGTGCTGGATTGAAAATGTTCATGATTAAAAATTTTGTTAAGAATTTTCATGTAAACTTATGTGCGCATTTGTAATGGTGTAAATGTAATTTAGTACTTTTTATATTTGATGTTTATATTCGATGTTTTGTATTAAATAAAGGTGTTATAAAAATAAATAAAATCTCTCTCTCACTCTCTCACACACACACACACGCACGGCAGCACGTTGTCCACATTTCGTCCCCACAATGTAAGGTTTACCAGGACCACACACAACCACTTTTTCTTTCAAATGATAGCAAATGTTATATAATTTCACTTACTCAAAGTTTTGATCATTCCTCGTTGCAGAATTTAAAGTGTAATTTGTGTTGCATTGTGAAAAACAATGGTATTACAGTTTTAAAGTGTGCTGTTATATAGAAAAGAAAAAAAAGTTTTGTGAAGAAAAAAGACAAAATGTGAATGTTAGGCATCATAAAAGTGGTCAGTACAACAACACTAGACTTCTGAAACCATATGATAGTTTTGTGTGAGAAACAGACCACAAAATATGACTTCATAAGACTTTGAATATATAGTACAGGAGTTGGATTACTTTTATGATACTTGCATTGTGCTTTTGTGTTCTTTTTGAAGCTGGAAAGCTTCGGTCTTCATTTATTGTAATTGAATGGAACTTAGGGACAAGTACAGTCTTTAGAATTCCCCCTTGTGTGTATCATAAGGATCCAGAATTTTTAAGGGTGGGGAGGGGGGATTATTCCCTCAGCTGTCTTGCATTTTATAATGATCTGAATACAATTGAAGGGGATCTTTTTTGTGACCAATTTTAGTAGTTAGTAAAAAAAAAAAAAAAAAAAAATGCTACCTCTATGCTACTCATAGTAAACCTTTTAGTAAAAAGACATGGCAGAATATTGTTTTTTTTTTTTTTGTTTTTTTTTTTTTTAATTATAAATTAAAATCATACATTTAAATAAAAAATATCCCCGTTTCAACAACATCAGCATTTTCTAGAAATTAGTCTTAAGGGCCAGTGTAAATTAGGTCTCCTGACAAATGAGGCACAGAGAGATAGGATACAGAGTTTCAATAAATCTGAGGCAGTGCTGTGCTCAGGGCTTCTCTCAAATCTCTGGGGCTGACCTATCTCTCTCTCTAAGGCTGTGTAATGCTCAGGGACAAGCAGCCAACTGCATAAACAAGATTTCAACATAGAAATTTGAAAGCAGTTTCATGGACCCCTGATAGAGGCTCCTAAATAGTAATAAAATAACAGCAAAGTCTAATGCATACAATCCAGAAAGCTCTTATTTGTTTAAGAGTGTCATGTTGCTATGCATCAGCATTGGGTGTGTTAGGGTGCGATTGAACTGTAGCTGATTTGATCTGCTTGCAATGAAGCCACTGCAATTGGGTCTGAATCCTTTTGAGATAACAAGGGTTCTTTAGTGCTGATATTGACAACGCATCATCTTACTAATTTGGCCTGACAAGGAGGCCAGTGTACACTGGTATGACAGGTAATGGAGTCTCCTGGAAATGCTTCACTAAAGATCAAGTTCAAATGGATTTCTGGTTAGTGTCCATTTAATGTGATTTCAAAAAGGAACACGCCACAATAAAGTGCTGCTTAAGGTAGGAAAATGTGTTTAAAGAACAGCAAACTGAGATCAAGCCTGAAGCAATGGAATGTAGAATGAGACTCTAAAACAGATTAATGGACCATTTGTCTGTATTACCTTGAACAAAGCGGAAACTTCCAGATGCAAGATGATGAGAAGGAAAAATAAGGTGGCGGTGGCTTACTTCATATAAGACATCAAAGTATCACTGAATTATATTAAATAACTTAAGAAGAACATTACTTAATCTCTCTCATGTTATGTTTGAATACTGAGAAATCAGAAGCAATAGGTTGATAGCGAAATATTCTCCATTTGCCAGCAGCCATATCACCCTGTAGCCCAAGACTGGTTACCCACTGAAGCTAAGCAGGGTTGAGTCTGGTCAGTACCTGGATGAGAGACCTCCTGGGAAAACTAGGTTGCTGCTGGAAGAGGTGTTAGTGAGGCCAACAGGGGGTGCTCACCCTGTGGTCTGTGTGGGTCTTAACGCCCCAGTGTAATGACAGGGACACTATACTGTAACAAGCAGCATCCTTTGGATGAGATGTTAAACCGTTGTCCTGACTTTCTATGGTCATTAAAAATCCCATGGCACTTCTCATAAAAGAGTAGGGCTGTTACCCCGGTTATATTCCCTCCATTGGCCCTTACCAATCATGGCCTACTAATATTCCCCATACATTGAATTGGTTCTATCACTCTCTCTCCTCTCCACCTATAGCTGGTGTGTACTGTGGCTGCTGTTGCATCATCCTAGTGGATGCTGCACACTGGTGGTGGTTGAGGAGAGACGCCCTGATATGATTGTAAAGCGCTTTGGGTGTACAATAATACATATGACAGCGCTATATAAATGCCTCATTCATTCATATTTATATATATTAATTCATATTTATTCATATAAAAAAAATATTTTTATATTTGACATTTTCATAACCATAAACTTCTAGATATTTTTATTTATTTATTTATTTTTTACTTCTATGATAATCTGCAAAGTGTTCCTTTTAAAAAGACACCAAACTTAACTCTGTGCTCCTGTAATGAGTGTGTTAAGGCAGACAGATGAAGACACAGATGAAGTCGTATTAACACAAAGTTTACTCATAAAATCCACAGGCAAGAGGGTAACACACGTGACTGTTAGTGAGATCGGACAATTGACAACTGAAGTGGAGTGACCTAAATACAACAGATAATGGGGTAAACACAGCTGAACCAAATGAACTAATAGACACGATAACCTAGGAGACAAATGAGTGGCGGGAATAATAACCAAGACACGTGATGAATGAAAACAAACTGAAAGTCCATGAAACTAACACAAACTGAACATAACTGTGACATAACGCCCCCTCCGAGTATGCGCGACCTCGCGCCGTAAGAACGACAAAATAAACAAATGATGGATAGAAGGTGGAGGCTTAGGAGGCAGACGAGGACAGGGAGAAGGGCTAGTCAAAGGCAGGCAGGTAGACATAATCCAGGAAAGAGTTGATAGTAAAAATGTACAGGGAGGAATAGGAGGTGGTAGTAGCCAGTGAGGTGGCTTATGTGGGCGGAGACCAGATGAGTCTCAGATGCTCAGTCAGGTAGCGCCCCATGGCGGCGTTGCCAGAGGGAGGAGCCATCAAGGGACAGCATCCCACGCCTCCATGGGGACGGACGACGGGGACGCAGCTGTAGGGGAAAGAGTCCTGGGTGCAGAAGGAAGGTTGATGATTCCGTGCAACGCCATAGGCACAGGTGGCTGCGAGGAAGCTGTCACGACGACCCCTCGAGGTGGAACGGGAGAGCCAGAGAGCTGCAGTGGAAGTGGTGCGACTGAGGACTGGCGTGGAGTTAGAGGGAGGGCGGAGTTAGACTGAGCCGCAGGGGTGGAGAGCCGGAGCATAGCAGTATGCGCGTAAGTCCTTAGCGAAGAGCTGGCGATGTCTGACCTAGGCGTTGCTGGCAGATCGAGGGAGCCCAGTGACATCACGGGGCCGAAGGTCAACAGTGGAGTCGAGGTAGGGAGGAGCGGTGGTGAAGGAGTTAGGACGATGGGCCAAGATGGAGTAATGGGGACAGCGGCCGGAGGCGGAGCCAGGGAATCCCCTAGCCCAGTCGAGGATGGCTCATTGGATGATCCAGGTGAATCCCAGATGCAATGAAGAGGTGGAGGGTTAAAAATAGGGCAGACAGGAGACAACAAGGATGGGGATGGAACTGTAAGTGGTAGTAGAAGAGGGAGGGCGGGTGGGATCAAAGTGTCTATTTCCCAGTCCAGTATACACATACTCACTGCGTTGAGGTTGTGGGCAGAGTACTATTCTATTTCCACGAGTATCTCCTCTTTCACGGACTCATTGGCCAGCTCATACACCAGGTCAGACATGATGGGCTCAGGCTGTCGTTCCGTGATGCTGGGTGGTGGTGGGCTGGGCTCTTGGTTTGCTTCCTGCTGCAATCTGGATTGGGGGTATGCGCTATCCAGACACTTGAGGACAGCATCCCTCCAGCGAAGTCTTCTGGTGTCTGGAAGGTCCACTGGATGATAGTAATTGGCCCCTATCCAGTATAGAGATCAGAGGGTCTCGTCGTCATAATGAGAGAGGATGGTGAGACAGCAGAATTCCACGGTGTAGTGAATGAGATCGAGACCTATTTGGGCCAAAGCAGCAAACTGCACTGCTAAATCCATTTCTTTGGTCCGGTCTTCTGTAATGGGTATGTTCAGGCAGACAGATGAAGACACAGATAAAGTCGTATTAACACAAAGTTTACTCATAGAATTCACAGGCAAGAGGGTAACACACCTGACTGTTAGTGAGACTGGACAACTGACAACTGAAGTGGAGCGACCTAAATACAACAGATAATGGGGTAAACACAGCTGAACCAAACTAATTAATAAACACGGTAACCTAGGAGACAAATAAATGGTGGGAATAATATCCAAGACACGTGATGAATGAAAACAAACTGAAAGTCCATGAAACTAACACATAACTGTGACAGCTCCGAAGTATTCATGATTTATAACAAATTAAATTTGAAAATGTAATTTTCAGGTCTATGCTTAAAAAGTATGACTGACAGTTAACAGGTTAAACAGTTATGTTTTCACAAACTTTGAAAATAAAAAGTTGCTAAACTCAGCAAGACACTGGGGCTTCAGGATTAGAGTTGAATAGCCCTGACATGAAACAAAGAAATGTTTTTTATTTTTGGGTCTGTAGAGTTGCTTTTGAATAGCTGCCTATATGGGTCAAATTGACCCACTACCATCAAGATCATATAAAAATTCTGTATGCACATTTCACAACACATCAGTGTTTTGAAACTTTGCATGCATTTTAATGACCCTAAAGAGAAAAAGTCAAACATTTTCAAGAAAAACAACATAGGTTAAATAGTATTTCAGACATCTTGGAAAAAAATATAGCTCATTTTTACCATTTTTATCTAACAAAATATTTTTCTGTATTAGAGTGGGGAAAAGCTTTTTACATTCACAGAAGCTTGACCAAGTGCCTCATAGGCTAGGGCAATGGCATCCCTCACCCAGTGTGACACTGTTTGCTTGGACTATGGCTAAGTCCAATGAGCGGATCTTGGCTCTACCAGGAGGCCTTAGTCACCTGGCCCCAAAGATGAAGTGGGCGATCAGAGGGTGCTTCCCGACTGGCACCCCATCAATCAGGGCATGGTAGGCCAATATTGCTTTTCCAGTAGGAACTCCAGCACTGAAACAATCTGGCAAAATGGCATGCAGTACACCACCTTTCAAAGACACTCCATTTATTGCCATGGATTCCTCTTGTGGAGGGAGCTCTAGCACTGAGAATGATCTCTATGATGCCAACTGAAAGCCCAGTGTCAAATGGGAAAAAAGAAATTTTACACTTTTATCCACTGAATGAGCTCATTTCAAATTTGATGGCTGCTACAGGTCTCAAAAAAGTTGGCACAGGGGCAACAAATGGCTGAAAAATATGGTAGCTATAAATATGGTAGAACCATCACTTCTACCACTAAAGATTGCTTTATAAATAATCTTCCTGATCAGTTTCATCACCTTAGCATACCAGACAGCTTAGAAGACCTCGATGTTGCAACAAAAACTATTGACTCTGTCTTTTCCAGCACATTAGACGCAGTTGCTCCTCTGCGCTTAAAGAAGATTAAGGAAACTAATCCAATGCCGTGGTACAACGAGCACACTTGGGCTCTTAAGAGAGCTGCCAGAAAAATGGAGCGCAGCTGGAAGAAAACAAAACTATACATTTTTCGCATTTCGTGGAGAGAGAATGATTGAGTACAGAAAGGCCTTAAAAATGCTTTACTTTAGATTTACTTATTTTTCAAATCTCTTAGAACAAACACAACCCTAGGTATTTATTTGATGCAGTGGCTAAATTAACGAAAAATATAACTTCTGATGTTTCCAAGCAGCACAGCAGTAATGACTATATGAACTTCTTTACTTGCAAGATTGAAAATATTAGTGTGGGGAAGATGTAATATGTTCTTCCAGCAGTAGGGGGGAGCTGTGTTTCATTGTTTGATTGTGCCCTCTTTACATGGGTGGAGCTGTTGTTGGTCACAATGCTCTTCCTTTGTGACAAGGTAAGGAGGGTCTTCCCTGCTCTTTGTTATCTTATAAATTTATGATTATTTTGAGATATATGGTATATAAAGAGATATATGGTTGTTAAAGAAGTTTACTAACGTATATGTGCAGTTATTTTCGATGGATGGTTTCGTATTTCTGATATTATTTCATATGTTGTAAATTCCATGTGGTGGAGTATATTTTTCCTTTTATTGTATTGTGTTCAAGGTTTATTTGTGTATTTTGTGGTTTTATCATTTGTATTTTGCATATATCTTACATCTATCTTTAGTTTTTTCTATGTTGTCGTTTATTTTTCCTTAGTTGTAACCATGTGATTGGCTGCAGCTACAGCTATTTTGCTGCCTGTTGTAATTTGATATATAATGTTTTGATGTTAATTTGGAATTAATACAATGCTCTTCCTTTGTGACAAGTGGCTGATGTGTATGAGACAAATAAAAAGAAAGCTTCATTGCTATGACACAACGACGGTCTTGGTGTCCTCCTCTTACACCCAGTACATCACACAACGCAGAGACATTTGGGGGAGCACACCAACGAAGAGGGCTACATTAGAGAGAAAATTATAACCATGCAACCGTCTACTACAGTATCACGTCAGACAGTCCCTGAGGAACAATTCCATTTATTCGTTGCTATAGGAGAGGAAGAATTCTCTAAACTTATTAAATCATCAAAATCAACAACATGTATGTTAGACCCTATGCAGACTAAGCTATTGAAAGAGATGCTTCCAGAGGTCAAAAAAATCCTCTTCTTAATATCATGAATTCATCTTTATCACTAGGATACGTACCAAAAACTTGCTGGCTATTATTAAACCTATTAAAAAAACACTCTTTGATACCAATCTTTCATTTGGAGGCCATGTTTCTAGCATCTGTAAAACCGCATTCTTCCAACTTAAAAATATATCTAAACTACGTCATATGCTCTCAATGACAAATCGGGAACAGTTAGTTCATGCGTTCATGACTGCTAGATTACTGTAACGCTCTACTGGGTGGTTGTTCTGCTTGCCTGTTAAACAAACTACAGCTGGTCCAGAACGCAGCAGCTAGAGTTCTTACTAGAACCAGGAAATATGATCATATTAACCCAGTTCTGTCAACACTGCATTGGCTCCCTAATAAACATCATATAGATTTTAAAATCTTGCTACTTACCTACAAAGGACTAAATGGTTAATTTCCCTAGTACCTGAGCGAGCTCTTAATGCATTATAGTCCTTCACATCTATTGCAATCTCAGAATTCTGGACAGTTGATAATACCTAGAATATCAAAATCAACTGCAGGCATTAGATCCTTTTCCTATTTTAAACCTAAACTTTGGAACAGTCTTCCTATCACTGTTCAGGAACCAGACACACTCTGTCAGTTTAAATCTAGACTAAAAACACATCTGTTTAAACTTGCATACACATAAACCATTATCTACTTCTATAATTCAAATCATGTAAATTGTTAGGCTGCATAGATTAGGTCAGCCAGAACCGGGAACACTTCCCATAACACCTGATGTACTCGCTACATCATAAGAAGAATGGCGTCTACGCTAATATTAGTCTTTCTCTCTTTATCCCGAGGTTTGCCGCAGCCTGCCAGATCCAGGCCGTACCCAGATGAGATGAAGGACCTGCATCTAGACATGATGATAACGCAACCCTGACGTTTCAACTAAACTATCCCCTGCGAAGGCCCATTTCCCTTTCCTTTCCCTATGTCTAGATAAAACGTTATCAAAATTATTCCAGTTCGCATAGATCCACGGACACAACTAATTTTTCTGTATTATGCGGACCAGTAAAGTAATTTGGCAAATATCACTTTTTTGAAAAGCCCAAGCTTCTGTGCACATACACACTCAAACACGCAAACCTATAGACTAAACACGTAAATGAACAGCAAGAATGCATTAAAGGTATATTCCGATGTTTTCTCTGAACTTTGTGAACTATTAACTTTAGCTTGTGCTGCATCGTCCCAGGTTATCTTACTTGGTGACTTTAACATTCATGTTGATACTGTCTGCTCTAACAGCACTCAATTAATGACTGTCCTGGACTACTTTATTCTTACCCAGAATGTTAATTTCCCAACTCACACTCATGGTCATACACTTGACTTAGTTTGTACATCAGGTGTGAATAACATCTCCATCAGTTGTCATGCTATTCCAATCTCGGATCACAAGCTTATCACTTTTGACTTTACGTTAATACATCCTGCTAAACATGCTATTAATACTACCATTTCTTATCGTAAAATCAGTGCTATCAATGTAATTATTTTTGCTGCTTCAGTTGCTTCCTCTGCCCTTTCTGATGTCTTCAAATTCACCTGTCCATCTGAGATATTGGACCTATATCATTCTGATATTTCTTATGTTTTAGATGAGCATGCTTCAATTAGGACCAGGTCTGTTCCTTTGTCCCACACCTCCCCCTGGTATAATGCTGAGCTTCATGCCATGAAGGCAAAAGGCAGATAGCTTGAACGCCTTTTTAGAAAAACTGGCTTGACAGTCCATTTTCAAATGTTCTCAGAACATATTAGGCATTATAAAACTGCCTTGAATGCAGCACGCTCTTCCCATATTTCAGACATCATCAATAAAGCTAACAATAGGCCAAAAACACTGTTTACTGCATGGTTAACAAATTAGTCCAGCCTCCTAGCCATAGTCCCAGTCAATATGAATGTGATGATTTGTGTGGCTCTTTCTTGTGCCACTTTCAAAATAAATTGGATGCTGAACCAACCACTTCTACTTGTGAGCAAGCTCATTCTATTCAACTGTTTAATAATTTTACCTAGACAAATCCAACCTTAATTGCTGAAATAATACAGAACTCTAATTCTTCCTCATGCCAGTTAGATCCCGCACCCACAAAAATAGAGCACTTTAAGTATATTATAGAAATGTACTTTTTTTTCACCTGGGGTATGTAATTGTACCATGATATGCAACTGCACTCATTTCTATCCCGGACTGGGCAAATGTCTACTGTCCACTTGATTGTGATACGACTGTTCCCTTTCAAGGGAACTCGAGCTGCATTGAAACGCTGCGGGAACGCCTCTGCATGATTGCATCATGAAGCACGTATGAAATCAGTCCAATGGAGTAACTGAACTTCATAGGCGGGTGACGTCACTGACCAGGAAACTATAAAGACTACCCTGAAACCCATTCATTCAGCTTCTGTGCCTTCAGCAAGCGCTATATGTGAAATTGTGTCATATTTATTGTTGTCTGTCCTCATTCATATATATCATATACATATATATATATATATATATATATATATATATATATATACACGTATATGTGTATATTTATTATGGCGAGCGAACAAAAGTTCAGGAAGTGTGTTTATCCCTGCCCTTGTTTCGTTACGGGTGGGGATACACACTAAATGTACGTTGTTTGTTTGGGAGTGCAGGACGCCCAGGCAGCTCTCGAGGGGGCTGCCTGCGAGCACTGTAAGCTTCTCCCGCTGAGAACGCTGCTCTCCCGCCGAGCCCTCTTTGAGGAGAGCAGCTCAGCTTGCGTTCCTCGCGGCTCGGGTCCCGCTTCTGCTGAGGCAGAGCGGTGTCTCAGGTCGTGGGTTAGAGGAGTTAGAGATGGGCGCTGCCCTATCTCAGCCTTCACCTGTCAGATCTGATATCTCAATTCAGAGTCAGGAAGCACGTGCTGCGTTTTATTCCGCTCCGGTTGAGGCAGCTGCATTACTGGAATCCAGTTCTGAGTAATTGGATGTTATTAGTGTAGCAACAGGAGATACTGAAGACTCACCACTTCAGTCTCCTGCAAGTAAGGAGCTTATGGAGGTTTTAACTCGTGCCATGGCCAAGTTAAACATTGATTGGCCGGCCAAGAAACGAGCTGCAAGTTAAAAGCAAACTAGATGTACGATACCTACCATCTAGATCAGCTCAACCTCCACTTTGGGGCTTACTGTTTTTTCCCGACCTCCACACTGAGGTGTCGAGGTCGTGGAAGAGACCAGTCTCATACCGAGTTTACACACCACAAACATCAACATACAGCAATGTATTGGGTATGAGAAAACACGGTTATGGGGCATTGCCAAAGGCGGAAGAGACGCTCGAGAGCCATCTCTCCCCTTAGTCGGTGTCGTCCCTTAAAGCCCCGATGCTCTCTGAGTACTCGGCCACGGGTCAGGCGGCGGCATGCTTGCATACTATGTCCATCTTGCAAGCATACCAAGCTGACCAGCTAAGAGACCTGGGGGAAAGTGAAGAAGTGGGGGCGGATGTCATTCAGGAGTTGCGTCAGTCAGCTGACTTAGCTCTCTGTGCCAGCAAGGAGACAGCTAAATCCATCGGCCGGTCTATGGCAGCCCTGGAGGCCACGGAGAGGCATCTATGGTTAAATCTCACTGACATCAAAGATAGAGATAAGACCTTCCTCCTGGATGCTCCACTAAACCCTTCTGGCCTCTTCGGTGATGCTATTTCCACTGTCAATGAGAGGTTTTCAGAATCAAAGAAACAAGCTGCAGCCTTACAGCAGTTTCTTTCCCAACAAACCCAGGTCTCTGCAGCTGCTGGGTGAGAGCAGCCGAAGCCGACTACAAGCTTCTCATACAGACAACAGCAGAAGCAGAGCGTTGCTGGCGAAGTCCTCAAAGGGCGAGGCGGATCTAAGGACCGTAATTGTTTCTAAGAGGGCTTCGTCGAAAAAATCCTGACGCCAGAAGTGTCAGGATTCTGAGAGTGGTCCCCTCCAAAGCCAGACGGCGTTCACCGCATCATACGGTGCCCGTCTTCCTTCGGTGCCCTCAGGGGGGCGCTCTGCCAACCCTGCCACAATGCCAGGGCGCAGAGGGTCCCTCTCTCTGATGCAGCCAAGCCAGTTGTTCCCTGTCGGGGCACTGTGTTGGCTGCCCAAAACACACCAGAGGCCAGCCTCGAGAGGCTGATTCCCTTAGTAGATTTTCTGGCAGAAGTATCTCAGATACTGAGATACTGTCAAAAGTATCTCAGTGGGTCCTGCAAATGATAGAAAAGGGGTATGCTATTCAATTCAGAACATGGCCACCCCGATTCATCGGGGCCCTGCCCACAGTGGTGGGCCCCAAGCAGGCTCTGGTTTTGGCACAGGAAGTAGAGACTCTGATGTGAAAGGAGGCTATAAAAAGGGTCCCTCCTCCCAGCAGGGAGTCAGGATTTTACAGTCGGTACTCCAAAAAAAGATGGGGGGTTGCGTCCAATTTTAGATCTACGTCAGTTAAATCACACTGTAGCAAAGCTCAAGTTCAAGATGCTCACAGTCAAACACGTGTCACAAATCAGGTCCGAGGACTGGTTTGTCACGATAGATTTTAAAGACGCATACTTCCACGTATCCATCCTCCCACAACACAGGAAGTTCCTGAGGTTTGCTTTCGGGGGCAAAGCATACCTATATCGGGTTCTTCCTTTCGGCCTAGCACTGTCACCCCGCACCTTCACCAAATGTGTAGACGCGGCTCTGACACCCTTGCGCATTCCGCATTCTAAACTACATTGACGACTGGTTGATTCTGGCTCAATCAGAGCAGATGGAGGTTCAACTTCGAGATGTTGTTCTCGCACACATGAAGAAGTTGGGGTTGAGGCTAAGCGCGAATAAAAGTGTGCTTTCTCCTGCTCAGAGAACCACTTATCTAGGTGCGGTATGGGATTCGATTGCCATGCGTGCTCGTCTGTTGCCTGCTTGCATAGCATCGATTCTCTCATCTGTAACAGACATAAAGCTAGGCCAGTCACTCACTGTCAAACAGTTTCAGAGGCTGTGAGGTCTCACGGCAGTAGCATCCAACGTGATACGTTTTGGCCTGCTGAACATGAGACCATTGCAGTGGTGGTTCAAAACCAAGGGGTTCTCGCCGAGGGGGAATCCTTTTCGTGTGATCAAGGTCACGCGGTGATGCCTTAGTCACATGGAAACAACTTTGGTTTCTGTCCCAGGGACCTGTGTTGGGAGCTCTCGGTCGTCTCGTCACGCTAACGACAGATGCATCCCTCATGGGCTGGGGGGACGATCATGAGTGGTCGCTCTGCTCGGGGTCTGTGGCAGGACCATCATCTCACCTGGCACATAAATCACCTGGGGCCGGTTGCACCAGCTGGACATAAAAAAGTTGGGTGTAAGCTCTACACTGGACAATAAAGGTTTACGTCGCGGCCTTAGCTGCTTACCATGCTCCTTTGAGTGGTGTATCTTTGGGGAGACACCCGCTTATTACTCATTTCCTTCGTGGCACTATGAGACTTAGACCTGCCGTTCGCACGAGGGTACCGGCCTGGGACCTGGCCGTTGTTTTACGAGGCCTCTCTGTGGCCCCCTTCGAGCCTATCGAAGAAGTCCCTGAGAAGTTTCTCACATTGAAAACTATCTTTCTGCTTGCTATTTCGTCTCTCAAGAGAATTGGAGACATTCAAGCCCTCTCTGTATCTCCCTCGTGCCTGGAATTTGCTCCCGGCATTGTTAAAGCTTTCCTGCACCCTAGACCGGGTTATATTCCGAAGGTCCCCACTAATATTGTGAGGCCTGTCATTCTGCAGGCCTACTGTCCTCCTCCCTTCCGGACGTCAGACCAGGAGAAGCTGAATCTGCTGTGCCCTGTGAGGGCATTAGATACTTATGTCCACAGAGCTCCCCTGTGGAGAAAATCAGAACAGTTGTTCATTTGTTTTGGGTCACCTAGGAAAGGTCAACCCGCATCTAAGCAGAGGATGAGCAAGTGGGTGGTTGAGGCCATCTCACTTGCTTACGAGTCGGCTGGTCAGCCTTCACCTTTGGCTGTTCGAGCTCACTCGACCAGGAGTATGACTGCAGCAGGTTGGTCCTCGCTGCATACCTTTGTGAGGTTCTATGAACTGGACCTTGGCTCCACTCCAGGGGTGCAGGTGCTATCGTCCTAGTGTGCGCATCAATTTCGCACGGACGGTCACTTGCTCATATGGCGTTGTGGGTATTAGCGTTCCCGCAGCGTTTCGATGCAGCTCGAGTTCCCTTGAAAGGGAACGTCTCAGTTACGTATGTAACCTTAGTTTCCTGAGTAGGATGCCCATAAGCAACTTGCTTCAGTTTTCCAGAAGCTGAATGAATGGGTTTTCGGGTAGGCTTTATAGTTTCCTGGTCAGTGACGTCACCCACCTATGACATTCCGTCACACCACTGGACTGATTTCATAGGTGCTTCACAATGCAATCACGCAGAGGCGTTCCCACAGCATTTCGACGCAGCGTCTCGTTCCCTATTCGGGGAACTAAGGATACATACGTAACCAAGACGTTTTTGTTCATGTGAATCAACTGTCTATTATGTTACTGTTTTTGTAAAGCATCCTTGAGCTTGGGAAAGGCGCTATATAAATTAATCATATTATTATTCGGTTTTCAGTAGGAAAGGTGTCATTTAAGCGGCCCCTAAAGTAATAATTAATAATTTTTACAATGGAAGTGATTCAATCAAAAACCAACTTTAGCTCGATAAGAATTTTCCTATTGTCACTGTGAAGCTGCTTTGAAACAATATGTATTGTGAAAAGCGCTATATATATAAAGATGACTTAAAAGGGATGTCTTAGAGAGGCAGAGTCTCTCAGAAGTAAAGATGGGCAGAGGCTTTCCAATCTGTGAAAGAGTGCATAAAAAGATTGTGGAATACTTTAAAAACAATGGTCCTCAACAATGTCAAATTGCAAAGGCTTTGCAAATGTCATCATCTACAGTGCATAACATCATCAAAAGATTTAGAAAAACTGGAGAAATCTCTGTGCGTAAGGGACAAGGCCAAAGACCTTTATTGGATGCCGTGGTCTTCGGGCCCTCAGACGACACTGCATCACTCATCGGCATGTTTGTGTCAATGACATTACTAAATGGGCCTAGGAATACTTCCAGAAACCACTGTCGGTAAACACAATCCACCGTGCCATCTGCAGACACCAACTAAAGCTCTATCATGCAAAAAGGAAGCCATATGTGAACATGGTCCAGAAGCGCCGTTGTGTCCTGTGTAGGACCAAAATCAGCTCAAATGAAATAATTAATTTATAGGAAATTATAAAGAGTCATTTAGTTTACGACCGAGCAACTGAATCGTCCAGCGTTCATCTGCTCAGGCTGTAATAAGCTCTTGTAGCGGATATGAATATCCACTATCGTGAAAACACTAATTAGAGCGTGGTAACTTTGAGATCGACAGTTTAAGACATTAAATTTTCGAGCACATAATACAAGACACTTTCTTTTAAAATCTACAGGAGACTTTATTTATTCTAAAGCCGGGTGCACTCTGTGCGATTTATAATAGTACTTTAGGATTGCTGCTTGTCAGACTGTACGAACATGATCCTCATGTCACACTGTGGGATTTCAGCTGTCATTTATGTCAGACTGTACAACAGTCAAGACGTGTTAAAACGGACGCGCGCATGAAAACTTGTCCGGAGTTTTACATCATCAACCCATACACGTTCGGTGACAGTGAGCTGCATTACACGCGGGACTGAAATGGTGGCTAACAAAGACATCTCTAGCGTTAATTTTGAATTTCTTGAAAAATGAAGACAATATAATGTTTGTCCTAGGAGAAGTCACACTGCAGGACTGTGTGCCAAATCTTCTGACACTGCCAGAATTTTGTCGGAGGTAAAATTTGACCGCAGCGGTCATTAATCAGCTGTCTGTGAACATGTCAAACTAGCGATCAAAGACTACAGATTTTAGCCTAGGATTGCAGGAATCTTTTAGGATTCTCAAAATTTGTCTCAGACAACCAAATCGTGGCCAAAATCGCACAGTGTGAACCTGGCTTAACACAAACTAATCTAACACAAACACACACACAAACATTCATACACGTTGCAGAAAGAAAGGAAATGAGAGAGAAAGAGTTTTAAGAGAGAATGAAATGATGAGCATGATTTCTAGCAAAATATGCACTTCAAAAGACCTGACCTGAATGAACCATGAATCATTAATTTAATGCACCAGTTCAGCTTTAGAATCTGGAGGTACTTGCTTGTCGACTTCAAATGTGAATTAGCTTGGAGAGAAGGGTTTTTCCGAGTCGATGATTTGTTGCAGGATCTTTTCAGGTCCGGACTGTGGTTAGGTAGAAACCAATCACGTTTGAGCGTGCTGGCAAATGAAATGAAGTCACTTGTCGTGGCTGGAGTTAAAGTTGAGGTGACAAAAGTCGTTGGTTAAACTTTGTGGCAAAACTTAGAACACAAGACTCTCAACAGAAAAGAAAGTTAAGTAAAAGAAATGAAAAGTGAGTAAAAGTTGGATGGGTTGAATGAGCTGCTTGTCTGTCCTTTGTCAGCTTAGTCTTGTCTTTTTTCTAGTCTTTGTTCTTCTGTTTCTAGTCGTAGTCTACATTGTCTTTGTGATGTGACTATTTAAACTTAGGTGTTTGTCCCACCTTTGTGAGGAGTTCTGGCCAATCAGGTATCGTCTTGTTTCAAAGGTAGCTTTTTCTCCGCCCCGATCATAAAATAAGCGTTATCTCCAGTCTCTGGAATTTTCTTCAGTCAGGAAGCATGGGTGCCATAAAAGCACCTAGCAAGGTGTAGACGGACTGGAGCCGAACATTAGATTATCTGAGCTTGGGTTTCTGGAATTATGTTTTGAAAGAATCATTTGAACGATTAATTTGTCTGGTTCGTCCATGGTTCCTACACCTGTGGGCCAAGGCTCATTTAAAATGGACTGTTTTTAAAAAGTGTTCTATGGTCAGACGAGTCCAAATTTGACATTCTTGTTGGAAATCATGGATACTGTGTCCTCCGGGCTAAAGAGGAGACCTTTCAGGGTGTATATAAAGTTTTTAGTGCAACATATGCTCCCCCCCAGACGACATCTATTTCAGGTGCTGAATTGGCCTGCCTGCAGTCCAGATCTTTCACCTACAGAGAACATTTGGTGCATCATTGAACGAAAAATACGTCAAAGACGACCACAAACTCTTCAGCAGCTGGAAACCTATATCAGGCAAGAATGGGACCAAATTCCAACACCAAAACTCCAGAAACTCATAAACTCGATGCCCAGACGTCTTCAGACTGTTTTGAAAAGAAGAGGAGATGCTACACCATGGTAAACATGCCCCCGTCCCAACTATTTTGAGACCTGTAGCAGGCATCAAATTTGAAATGAGCTCATTTTGTGCATAAAATTTTAATATTTCTCAGTTTAAACATTTGTTATATTATCTCTGCTTTATTGTAAATAAAATATTGGCTCATGTGATTTGAAAGTCTGGTAACACTTTACATTAAGGTTCCCTTTGTAAAGGGTTTATAAAGGTGTTTGTTAATAAGTCATTTACAAATGCATTATAAATCATTAATAATGCAGTTATAACTGCATGAATAAAAAGGGCGACTTTAATGCAATACCTGCCAAATAGTGAGTCGTTTTTAACTCACATGCTATAAATGCTTAATAAATGTATTTATTAACACTTATTCAACTCAAAACCAGATTCCTGGTTTATTTCATGATGCAGCAAAAATTGACTATCATAATTAGACTGAAGGGTGTTGTATTTGTGCTTTTCTTATTAATATCTCATGACTGCCACTTTTCTTACTATTTTGCTTACCAGAAGTTTCTGTCTTGCCCATGATACTCTCCAAAAAGGTCATAATGCCTATCCACAGCAGTGTATAAAAACTGATTTCTTGTTGTTTTTTTTTTTAAGATGAAATTCCAACTTTATTTTGAAAATAAAACATAAGATAACCATAACTTGATGAGATATTAATAATGAAAAATTTTATTCCAGTATTAGTTACCTGTGAATCTTAATGTAGGGTGGACACTTGTGAACCATTTATTCATGAGTTATAAACATTAATAACCTGTGAAAGTGAACCTTAATGTAAAGTGAAAACCTGTGAATCATTTATTAATGAGTTATAAACATTAATAACCCATGAAAGTGAGCCTTAATGTAAAGTGGAAACCTGTGAACCATTTATTAATGAGTTATAAACATTAATAACCCGTGAAAGTGAACCTTAATGTAAAGTGGAAACCTGTGAACCATTTATTAATGACTTATAAACATTAATAATCTGTGAAAGTGAACCTTAATGTACAGTAGACACACGTGAACCATTTATTAATGACTTATAAACATTAATAACCTGTGAAAGTGAACCTTAATGTAAAGTGGAAACCTGTGAACCATTTAATAATGAGTTATAAACATTAATAACCTGTGAAAGTGAACCTTAATGTAAAGTGAACACATGTGAATCATGTATTTATTAAAACACACACAGAAGATCTTTTTTTTTTTTCCTGGTGACATATTTTATTGTTGAAATATTAATAAGCAATTCATAATTATTCTTGATATCATGATAAAGGATACTGTAACTTTAGTATTTGGCCATTCATACAGTACCTGCGCACGACAGAAGCGGGAGCGCCGGAGCGGTTATTTGTTTAATATAACTACAAACTAACACAGCGATTACACATATAATATACAAACTAAAACAGCGATTATAATATAAACACTTAAAAAAACATAGTCTGCAATGTCACTTTAGTTAGCTTACCCATCAAATCAGTAACGTAAAACACAAAATTTCACTTCAGAGCACGTTGTAACAGTACTGGTAACTGCGCCACTTCTTCTCATGAAAGTGGCAAGGCTTTATTGGATGCTCACTAGCGCCAACTCCTGTCACACGCCAGAACACACATGCTTAGAGATGTAACCCTGAAAGAGTGATGTGACCTGAAAGAGTATATAAAGTATAGCCTAATATTGTTACGGTGCTGCTGTAGAGATGAGGCGAATACGGAAATCCACAATCATAAGGGCTTTATTTACAACCATGGGAAGAACGAACAGCAACACACACTAAGTTAAACATAAGAACAGACAAGGAGTGAAGGGAAAGTGTCCATTATAAAGGGAGTGATGATGATGAAGTCCAGGTGCAGGTGATCAGTGATGATGGGGAGATGACGAGGAAGTGAGTGCAGGTGTGGAAACAAGAGGATGATGGGAAATGGAGTCCGGGGAACACGGGAACTGTGACAGTACCTCCCCCTCCCGGTAGGCGCGGCCTCGCGCCATGGAAGGAGCAACCGGGGAGTGGGGGTGGGTGCCCTGAAGATCTCACGCAGGTGCAGGGAGAGGAGCAGACGGGACTGGAGGTCTCCAGGGCGAATCTAGAAGATCAGGCGGCCATGGCGGGTCTGGAGACTTGGCAGGTGGCCATGGCGGGCCTGGAGCCTTAACAGGCTCTGATGAATCTGGAAGCCCACCCAGGAGTTCCCCACCCACGGGTACCTGGCCCCCCCAAAAAATTTTCTTGGGGGATTTCCCCGTGGATGGCAAGGTGGGCTCGGCGGCGGCAGGAGCTGGAGAAGGCTCATGACAGGCTGGAGATGGTGCGGAGAATAGGGCCCAGTCCATCCCCTCATACTCCACCAACAGGCCCACTGATACAGGTACGGGCTGCTCGGAGGCAGAAAACTCAGGAGACTGGGGCTGCACGGAGGCAGAAAACTCAGGAGACTGGTGCTGCTCTAAGGCAGAAAACTCAGGAGACTGGGGCTGCACGGAGGCAGAAAACTCAGGAGACTGGGGCTGCACGGAGGCAGAAAACTCAGGAGACTGGGGCTGCTCGGAGGCAGAAAACTCAGGAGACTGGGGCTGTTTGGCGGTCTTCCTCTTCCTCCCCCTCGGCCGTTTTGGCCCAGCGGAGGATTTTACATTGGCCTTCAGGGGTTTTAGGTCCGGCAGGACACCAGGGGAATGCTCACTGGAGGGGTAGGCGGAGGAAAGCGGCGATTGGCGAACTGGCCAGGCCGCCGGTGTTTCTGAGGAAACCGGACGAGGATCACACGACTTATCTAGAACCTCCTCAATGACAAAATCAGAACAATTTAGGAACAGAACCAGATTAATGGCTTCAACTAGGGAAAAGTAGCAGGCAGGTTCTTTAAAACGAATCGTGTCCTCGTCCAGCCCCAAAAGAAATACGGCATTCAAACAGGCATCTGGCCAATTCGCCAAATAAGCAAGCTCGACAAACTCCTCCACATACCTCTCCAGCGAGCGACCGTCCTGCCGGCACCCACAAAGGCGATCCGATGCTGTAATAGCTGGCGTGGGAGGCATTGGAGATACTGGAATCTTGGTGATGAAAACACCCATCTTTAGTTTGTGGAAGTCCAGTCGGTATGGTCTGTTCTTCTGTTACGGTGCTGCTGTAGAGATGAGGCGAATACGGAAATCCACAATCATAAGGGCTTTATTTACAACCATGGGAAGAACGAACAGCAACACACACTAAGTTAAACATAAGAACAGACAAGGAGTGAAGGGAAAGTGTCCATTATAAAGGGAGTGATGATGATGAAGTCCAGGTGCAGGTGATCAGTGATGATGGGGAGATGACGAGGAAGTGAGTGCAGGTGTGGAAACAAGAGGATGATGGGAAATGGAGTCCGGGGAACACGGGAACTGTGACAAATATATTATTGTCACGTCTAGTTTTCTAATCCTATAGCTTACTATAGTTTGTTCTCCTACATTTTTTAGTTCAGTTATCTTCATAATAAAAATGCTGCATCTAATTCCTGCTTCCTCACTGCTCTTCACAACCAAATATGATAATAATAATAATAAGTAGTTGTAGTAGTAGGCTATATTCTTTATTATACTCTTTAAGGTTCTCATCACTATGCGTGTTAATTCTGGCGTGTAACAGGAGTTGGCGCTAGTGAGTATCCAATAAAGCCTTGCAAGTCACACAGTACTGTTCCAACATGCTTTGAAGTTAAATTTTGTGTTTACTGATTTGATGGGTAAGCTAACTGAGGTGAAATCGCAGACTATGTTTTTCTAGTGTTTATATTATATGTGTAATCGCTGTGTTATAACCGCTCCTGCGCAGGTACTGCAAGTGCAGATGACCAAAGCCAAATATCCTCAAGTTATGGTGGCCTTTATCATGATATCAAAAATAATTATTGAATGCATATTAATATGCTAATGTTCTGTACAGTGCATTTGGTCATTGATTTAATGATTTACACAACTGTTAAATAAAATAATACATATTTAGGTGCCTTTATTCAGCTTGAATCAAATATGTTTGGCCTATAGGTGTGATGCTTATTATCTGTTTTTGGAATACTTGATTGCTTCTCTGAATGTTTTAATTTGAGTTTACTTGCATAAGCCACTTTTCATGAGAAGTCATGCTGTGTAATTTTGTGCTGTAAAAGAAAAGTTTAAACTTTTTTTGTTTCAAATTTAAAGTTGTGTTTACTAATACATGCATCAAAAATAAAATATTTCATCAGAAAAAAATAATATCTTCTGTGTGTATATAATAATTAATAAATACATGATTCACATGTGTTCACTTTACATTAAGATTTACTTTCACAGGTTATTAATTTTTGAAACTTATTAATAAATGGTTCACAGGTTTCCACTGTACATTAAGGTTCACTTTCACAGGTTATTAATGTTCATAACTCATTAATAAATGGTTCACAGGTTTCCACTTTACATTAAGGTTCACTTTCACAGGTTATTAATGTTTATAACTCATTAATAAATGGTTCACAGGTTTCCACTTTACATTAAGGTTCACTTTCACAGGTTATTAATGTTTATAACTCATTAATAAATGGTTCACATGTGTTCACTTTACATTAAGGTTCACTTTCACAGGTTATTAATGTTTATAACTCATTAATAAATGGTTCACAGTTTTTCACTTTACATTAAGGTTCACTTTCACAGGTTATTAATGTTTATAACTCATGAATAAATGGTTCACAAGTGTCCACCCTACATTAAGGTTTACAGGTAACTAATACTGGAGTTAAATTTTTCATTATTAATATCTAATCAAGTTATGGTTATTATCTTTTGTTTTATTTTCAAAGTAAAGTTGGAATTTCATTTTAAAAATCAGTTTTTATACACTGCTGTGGATAGGCATCATGACCTTTTTGGAGAGTATCATGGGTAAGACAGAAACTTCTGGTAAGCAACATAGTAAGAAAAGTGGCAGTCATGAGATATTAATAAGAAAAGTACAAATACAACACCCTTCAGTCTAATTATGATAGTAAATTTTTGCTGCATCATGAAATAAACCAGAAATCTGGTTTTGAGTTGAATAAGTGTTAATAAATACATTTATTAAGCATTTATAACGTGAGTTAAAAACGGCTCACTATTTGGCAGGTATTGCATTAAAGTCGCCCTTTTTATTCATGCAGTTCTAAGTGCATTATTAATGATTTATAATGCATTTGTAAATTACTTATTACTCATTAACAAACACCTTTATAAACCCTTTACAAAGGGAACCTTAATGTAAAGTGTTACCGAAAGTCTTTTAGTTTTCATTTTATTCAAATTTAAAAAACGTCCCAACATTTCAGGAATTCGGGTTGTAGTCTAGTACCACATCAATGAAGCTTTTGTTCGCAAGGAATGATGAAAGCTTTGCATCACAGAAATAAATTATATTTTAAAGTATATTTAAAGAGAAAACCATTATTTTAAATTTTAATAATATTTCACAATATTGCTGTTTTTTTTTTCTGTATTTTTTATCAAATAAATGCAGGCTTGATGAGCATGAGACTTCTTTCAAAAACATTAAAAATAGTAATGTGTCAAATCTTTTGACTGGTACTGTAATTTAAAATATAACAGGCCTATACAACATTTTCTTCACATGATGTGCAATAATACGTGCATGCATGAGATCACAAAAATCATGTTTTCTGTTAAGGGTGGACATTATAGTATAATTAATACAATAGCTGATATGATTAGTTATCAGTATGCTCAAAGAGGGTTTTTTTCTTTTACCTTTTATCTGACCAGATATTGGCCCACACTGGACTGCATGCCAGAGTGTGTACATTTCATTAATGAAATTGTCGTTTAGTGTGTAGTGAACAGCAGACGTGATGGCACCAGAGCTTCACAACAGACATCCCTTTGTCCCACTTTGATTAACACAAAAGAGTGTGATAGGACCCTCAACGACAACTAAATGACTATTGTAATCAGGACTGCCAAAGGTGGAGGACAGGAAAGATGACATCAACGACCCATTGATCAAAGGCTAATCTCATCACGAGTTGTCTTTGTTCACCTCAGCCCTCCATGCCTGAGTCCAAGGTGTAAATGTCCATGGACTCCTAGGGCTGCCAAACCGGCTCTGGCTAGAGCACAGCAAGAACAAAGAAATGCTCAAAAAGAAGACATTTTCTAAACATATTGGCTTGAAATCACCAAAAATGAACAGGAATACTGTAAGGAACATGTCCTATACGTCCTTTTACTCATCCAGGAAACTGTGCACACACAGTGGAAACCACACGTGGAATAAAAGCCAATGCAACTGCACAAACTGAGACAGAACTGTGATACCTCAACCAATTCACATCAAGTTTGGACTCTACGAGTTCAGAACACTGCCACAAGGACTTTGAGAAAGCTTCTGCAGATGACTTTGGCTCCTGACCTGCATAACTCAAGTACCTCCAACCTACAGAAGATTCTACGGACCGACCACCATCCGACCTACAGTTCTCTGGATTACACAAAGACCTCCAGCACTAAACAACTGTTGGAAAGCAATCCAGTCTCCCACTGCACACGGAAGGATACCAGTGGACAACGTTTCCCATTCCCGGACTGATCACCCGACCAAGTGAAACATAAATATAAGCTAACCAAACCTTTTAAATTCACTTTTTCAGAATAGACCAGTTGTCAAGTCAAGTCAAGTCACCTTTATTTATATAGCGCTTTTTGCAGATTGTGTCAAAGCAGCTTAACATTGATAACTGGTATATAATTTTAGCTGCACAGCAGCTCTTAAAGAATAGTGTCAATGTCGGCAGATCAAAGCACTGTTGAATATCAAATGTCAAGTGTCCCCAACTAAGCAAGCCAAAGGCGACAGCGGCAAGGAACCCAAACTCCAACAGGTGACATCAGATGGCAAACAGGTGGCAAATAGACTTCTGTGTTAAAATGGAGAAAAAAACCTTGGGAGAAACCAGGCTTAGTCGGGGGGCCAGTTCTCCTCTGGCGAACAGTGCTTTGTTACGATTCAGGTTACTATCTTATGTCTGATAGGATCGCAACATTCAAAGTATTTATTCCAGTTCAGTCCAGTTGAGGATCGTATTCATCACACCGGTATGGACGGTTTGTTGAGGAGCTGTGCCACTGGCTGTTGTGTCGATGAGGCCTTCACAATGGATGATCTAGTTGACTCAATCTCTGCTGATACTTCAGGGCTACGTTGTGGTCGCGTCAAGGCGCCGGTCCTCGGTCTCACCTGGATACGGCCCGGATCTGGTTGACTACGGTAAACCTCGGGATAAACAGAAAGACTAATATTAGCGTAGATGCCATTCTTCTTCTGATGTAACGAGTACATCTGGTGTTATAGGAAGTGTTCCCGGTTCCGGCTGACCTAATTTATGCAGCCTAATAATCCTTTAACGGATTTGAAAATATAAATTGATAATGTGTTATGTGTATGCCAGGTTAAAGAGATGCGTTTTTAGTCTAGATTTAAACTGACAGAGTGTGTCTGCCTCCCGAACAATGTTTGGAAGATTGTTCCAGAGTTTAGGTGCCAGATAGGAGAAGGATCTACCACCTGCGGTTGATTTTGACATTCTAGGTATTATCAGCTGGCCTGAATCCTGAGATCGCAATAGACGTGAAGGACTATAATGCTTTAAGAGCTCGCTCAGGTACTGGGGAGCTAAACCATTTAGTGCTTTGTAAGTAATTAGCAAGATTTTAAAATCTATACGATGTTTAACAGGAAGCCAATGCAGTGTTGACAGAACTGGGCTAATATGGTCATACTTCCTAGTTCTAGTAAGAACTCTAGCTGCTGCATTTTGTACGAGCTGTAGTTTATTTATCAGGTGAGCGGAACAACCACCCAGTAGAGCGTTACAGTAATCTAGCCTTGAGGTCATGAACGCATGAACTAACTGTTCTGCATTTTTCATTGAGAGCATATGTCGTAGTTTAGATATATTTTTAAGATGGAAGAATGCGGTTTTACAGATGCTAGTAACATGGCCTTCAAATGAAAGATTGGTATCAAAGAGCACACCCAGGTTCCTAACGGACGACGAAGACTTAACAGAGCAGCCATCAAGTGTTAGACAGTATTCTAGGTTATTACGTGAAGAGGTTTTTGGTCCAAAAATTAGAATCTCTGTTTTTTCTGAATTTAGAAGTAGGAAATTACTGGTCATCCAATTTTTTATATCAGCTATGCATTCTGTTAATTTTGTGAGTTGGTAAGTTTCGTCAGGGCGCGAAGAAATATAGAGCTGAGTATCATCAGCGTAACAGTGAAAACTAACGCCATGCTTCCTAATGATATCTCCCAAGGGTAGCATGTACAGAGTGAAAAGCAACGGTCCTAGTACTGAGCCTTGCGGTACTCCATATTGAACCTGTGATCGATATGACCTCTCTTCGTTTACTACTACAAACTGATAACGGTCAGATAAGTATGATTTGAACCATGACAATGCAGTTCCACTAATGCCAACATAATTTTCGAGTCTATTTAAAAGAATGTTGTGATCGATAGTGTCAAATGCAGCACTAAGATCCAGTAACACTAATAGAGAGATACAACCACGATCTGATGATAAGAGCAAATCATTAGTAACTCTAACGAGAGCAGTCTCAGTACTATGGTACGGTCTAAATCCTGACTGGAAATCCTCACAGATACTATTTCTGTCTAAAAAGGAACATAGTTGTGATGATACTGCCTTTTCTAGTATTTTTGACAGAAAAGTGAGATTTGAGATCGGCCTGTAATTGACTAATTCTCTAGGATCAAGTTGTGGTTTTTTAATAAGAGGTTTAATAATAGCCAGCTTAAAACTTTTTGGTACGTATCCTAGTGATAAAGATGAATTGATGATATTAAGAATAGGATCTATGATCTCTGGAAGCATCTCTTTCAATAGTTTAGTCGGTATAGGGTCTAACATACATGTTGTTGATTTTGATGATTTAATAAGTTTAGACAATTCTTCCTTTCCTAAAGCAGTAAATGAATTTAATTTTTCCTCAGGGACACTACAATGCACTGTCTGACGCAATACTGTAGTAGACGGTTGCATGGTTATAATTTTTTCTCTAATATTATCAATTTTACAAGTAAAGAAGTTCATAAAGTCATTACTGCTGTGCTCTTTGGAAACATCAGAAGTTGAAGCTTTATTTCTTGTTAATTTAGCCACTGTATCAAATAAATACCTAGGGTTGTGCTTATTTTCTTCTAAAAGTTTTGAAAAATAGGCAGATCTAGCAGTTTTTAAGGCCTTTCTGTACTCAATCATTCTCTCTCTCCACGAGATGCGAAAAACTTCTAGTTTTGTTTTCTTCCAGCTGCGCTCCATTTTTCTGGCTGCTACCTTTAGGGCCCGGGTGTGCTCATCGTACCACGGCGTTGGATTAATTTCCTTAATCTTTTTTAAACGCAAAGGAGCAACCGAGTCTAATGTGCTGGAAAAGACAGAGGCAATAGTTTCTGTTTCAACATCGAGGTCTTCTAAGCTATCTGGTATGCTAAGGCGATGAAACTGATCAGGAAGATTATTTAGAAAGCGATCTTTAGTGGTAGAAGTGATGGTTCTACCATATTTATGGCAGGGAGGCAGTTTAGCTGCCTTGACTAAATGTAGTATACACGAGACTAAATAATGATCTGAGATGTCGTCACTCTGCTGCAGAATTTCAACGGCATCAATATCGATTCCATGTGACAATATTAGATCTAAAGTATGATTACGACAATGAGTGGGTCCTGACACGTGTTGTCTAACACCAATAGAGTTTAGAATGTCTGTAAATGCCAATCCCAATGAGTCTTTTTTATTATCTACATGGATATTAAAATCACCAACAACAAGGACTTTATCTGCAGTTAGTACTAACTCTGAAAGAAAAGCAGCAAATTCTTTGATAAAATCATGGTGCCCTGGTGGCCTGTATACAGTAGCCAGCACAAATGTCAACTTACATAATGTTACGTAAAGCACCATCACTTCAAAGGAATTATATTTGGAAGACTTTTGACTAATACTGTAAATATTACTATAAATTACAGCAACACCTCCCCCTTTGCCTTTCTGACGAGGATTGTGTCGATAATCATAACCTTGTGGGCTAGACTCATTTAAAGTAATGTAATCATCTGGTTTTAGCCAAGTTTCTGTCAAACACAGCACATCTAGATTATTGTCTGTGATAATATCATTTACAATAAGTGCTTTTGAAGAAAGGGATCTAATATTTAACAACCCAAGCTTTATCATTTGTTTATCATTTTTATCTCTATTTTTTATTTGTTGAACATCAATTAAATTTTTACCATTAAATGGGTTTGGAAGTTTTTTGTTTTTACTAATTCGGGGTACAGACACAGTCTCTATGTGATAATATCTAGGTGTAAGAGTTTCTATGTGTTGGGAATTATCTGACTTCTGTAACGTGAGGCAGCTAGCAGACGGTCGGTTTAGCCAGTCTGTCTGCTTCCTGACCTGGACCCCAGTTTGTCATGTTTTAGTTCTAAGACTATGTGCCATATTACTAGAGAGAAGAGCAGCACCATCCCGGGAGGGATGAATACCATCTCTTTTCAACAGGTCAGGTCTGCCCCAAAAACTTTTCCAATTGTCTATGAAACCTATATTATTCTGCGGACACCACTTAGACAGCCAGCCATTGAGTGATGATAATCTGCTAACTATCTCATCACTCCGACGAACAGGAAGAGGGCCAGAGCAAATTACTTCTTCTGACATTGTACTTGCGAGTTCACACACCTCTTTAATGTTAATTTTAGTGATCTCCGACTGCCGAAGTCGAACATCATTAGTGCCGACGTGAATAACAATTTTAGTGTATTTACGATTAGCATTAGCCAGCACTTTTAAATTTGCTTTGATGTCAGGTGCTCTGGCCCCCGGCAAACATGTGACTATGGTGGCTGGTGTCTCTATTTTCACGTTCCGTGTAATAGAATCGCCAATAACTAGGGCACTTTCAACAGGATTCTCAGTGGGTGCGTCACTGAGTGGGGAGAACCTGTTTGATGTTCTAATTGGAACGGAAGAGTGGTGTTTTCCGCGGCTAGGCCGCCTCACCGTTACCCAATTGCCCTGCTGCGCGGGCTCTACAGCCGGAACCGAACAATGTACAGAGTTCACTAAGCTAGTCGCATCCAAAACAGTATCTGAAGCCCTTGCATTCTTACTATCCTCGATTAAAGTTTGGATGCGTGTCTCTAATTCTGAGATTCTCTCTGTCAGCCTGACTATTTCCCTACATTTATGACATGTAAATCCCTCATCGCTGACAGAGAGAGCTATACTGAACATGTTGCATATGGAACACGACACGATACAGGGAAAGGATGACATGACTCACCGTGTTTGTAGACTGATCCGAGTTACCACAGCTGTTTGATGAACGCGTTGAAAAAGGAGCGCGCGAGAGACTGATGACAAGTTAACAAGCTAGCGAGATGCAAACGCGTTGTAACAGCGATTTAGATTCAAAGATTACAAGCTAGCGACGTCAGATTAATGTGGTAGGCAATATTATATAAGGTATTATATAAGGTAATGATAATATAAGCAACAATGAACAAAAGTAAGAGATTCAAAACAAAGCTATACGGAGTCACAGACGCAAACCACTCTGAGCAACGAGGCAGACAGGAGCAATCGACGGTGCAATCGGCCTCTCTGTTGTGTTCACTCTAGCTCAGGAGCATCACTAACATCACATATTTTCTCATGTCGATGCCTATTCTGACGAGCTAATAAGTTGAATCAGGAGTCTTAAATGAACAAAATCCAATTATATGACTTGTTCTGTGGAGAAAATGCGAATGATTATCTTATATCCAGTGTGTATAACAACCCCTACTCGTTCTGTAACTAGAATGTTAATTGCTAAAAAAAAAAAAAAAAAAAAAAAAAAAAATCGCTTAAACTTTTAAAAAGTTATCAAAATATATCTTTCGAAAGATATTTTAACGTACAAGAATTTAAATTCTCATATCTTCTAGAGAAGAGTCTTAACTTTTTTTAACAAAATGGCGCGATGTAATAATGCAATCATACTCAAAGCCAGAGGGCGCTCTCTCGCAGTAAGTCTCAAACTGGTTCATAGAAGTAGGCTTATTCTACCAGGAAAAGACTTGTGTGGACAATAGCATCCAGCTGTAGTGACAATCTTGTTCCCTTTCAAAGGCCACACTCAAAGCTGCGCTTAGCGCTATGGGAACATCTTTAGTCGTGACCAGCTGTGAATATGTGTAAAACGACGTCAATGAAATTTACCTATATTTATAGCCTGCATGACGTCATTGGAATGCTTCGTAGGCGAGGCTACAATTAGATGAACCGCAGGTGCATCTGCAGGTCTTTTGTCTTCAGAGGTCATACTGTGAAGTGTGTGTGAAGCAGCTCTGCTCAAATTCTTTCCTTCCTTCATTACTTTGTTAGGAGTTAGATTTGACAGGCAGTGCGCAGAACTTTCTCTCCCCTTGTTCCTTTTTCAACTCTGTCTGACAAGTGAAAAGTGAACACACATATATTATATATTTAAGAGAAAGTCATGGCTGAACAAAGCAAATGGTGTGTGTCTCCATGTTTGCGTTCCATCTCCGAATTGGACACACACCAGTATTGTTTTGTTCAAACTCATGGCGTCAGTGTCATCGGTGATTCCTATGGGCCTCTTGCATATGAGACCGTTTCAGTTGTGGCTCAAAGCCAGGAGGTTTTGTCCAAGCAATTCCCCCACGGCAAATAAGGGCAAGGGCACGCACTGGGTGCTTCGTGCCCTTTCTAAAATCCATGTTTATGGTAAGTCACGCGCTAATTCTTCGTGCACTTTTAAAAATCCATGTTTATGGTAAGGGTTACGCGTTGCGGCTTCGTTCCCTTTCTATGTCTATTGCCTCGAATTGATGGCTGTATTTCTGGCGCTGAAGTACTTCCTCCACCAGTTAAGGGGTTACCATGTCCTAGTGCAGGTGGACATTACTCCGCCTCTAATAGAAATTGCCGGGGTGGACTGCGTTTGCGACGTCTAGACACCCTAGTGAAAAATGAATATACTAAAATGCATTTGAAATACATTTATTTTATGCTAAGTACACTACAATTGCATTTACATTTTTATTTATTTAATATAAATACCCTGCAATTGTACTTTTAGTATACTAAATTGGTATACTTAAAGTCTGCTAATAGTGAACATTTGAAGTGGATCAAAATCTTTCATCAAAGTTGTCCTAAAACCTTCTTCTAAGGACAACTTAGTTCTTAGGACAACTTTGATGAACTTTTTTGATCCACATCAAATGCTGACTACTGTATATTAATGGGTTTGTAGTTAGTGTGAAATGAATGTAGGCTTATTTTAAATATATTTTGGTAGGTTTTTTTCACTAGGGTAGACTCTGCATCCATTGCCTCTAACATGTTTTCTCACCGTCACGTATTTATCTCGGAAAGTCTTAAGAAAATCCAGAGTTACCTAAACTCATAATTATGAGTTGTGCTGATGTTCATGTGCATTTTAACTCATAAATACATTCTTTCTGACATGACTTGAAAGCACTGTAACTGCTGAAGCTAAACCTTGACCCCATTGGCCTGCCCCAGCATCCTACTATTGGTTGAACCAGAAGTTGACACATATAGACCACAATGATTGATCTATGTTTCGAACACGCCATAAAGCCAATGCTATCACACTCACCAACAATCAACCGATTTCTGTACTTTTGCTAAACAACCAGCCTTCTGGTCCTTTTGGACCTGAGTTCAGCTTTTGATACCGTCTGATACCGTTCAGCTTTTGATACCTGAGTTCAGCTTTTGATACCACTCTATGCTTCTGTCCCGTTTGTCTGCGATCAAATATGGATGGCTCAAAACTACTTAAAGTTGAATATGGAAAAAAACTGAAATTCTGCTAGTAGGCCCTAAATCCCTTAAACTCACCCAACAAGACTTTTCTATTAACATTGACGGTGTTCTAGTTCAACCCTCTTCCACTATACAAAACCTTGGTGTGTTGTTTGATTCTAGTGTAGCAGAGCAGCCAGTAATCCTGTTTATTTTCATTTTTAATGAACGTCATAATGGAGGCGTGTTAATAATGAGTGCAGCATATAAAAGGGGGAAAATAGCGCACCTAGGAGGCATTGTTCCTGAGGCAGATCTCCTGCAGGAAAGGTAAACGTGATGACGTGTGAGATGACGAGTGATGTCTGGCGCCCGAACAAAAAATAATTTTGAGGTTAAAAGTGTACAGCTGGGTGTCACCAACGTTACACTAGGCTATGTTTTGAACCCCATATCAATCAGCTTGTCAAGTCCTGTTTCTTCCATCTTCGCAACATTGTCCGTTTAAGACCCTCACTAAATTTCAAAGAAGCGGAAACTGTTGTTCATGCTTTTATAACGTCTCAGGTTACGTATGTAACCATGGTTCCCTGAGAACGTCACATGTGAGCTGATGTCTGAAAGCCAAGTATCAAAAACTCCAATCCTATTGGCCGGCGACAGCCTATGACATCATAGCGCGACCCGGAAGTATATAAGGAGCGCCTAGAGAACCAGTCAGTATCTTTTCGTCTTGAGGGACTGTTCAGCAGGCAGCCCCGAAGCATGGCAGGGCAACGCAGAGTTGAGTTCCCTTTCGAAAGGGAACGTCTCAGGTTACGTATGTAACCATGGTTCCCTGAGAACAGGGAACGAGACTCTGCGTTGCCCTGCCATTTGAAAACGCATTGGGGAAGGATATACCCACGCCGCCATGCTTAAGGAGAGTGCATGCCAAAGATGGCTAGACAAACGTCAAACAGTTTCGAATGAAACGCCAGATAGCAACTCACCCTCGGGTCACACAAAGGCTGTCAGTGACAGCATTCCCTACAGCCAACAGCCCAAGCTGAGCCTCAAGAAGGCCTTCCGCAGAAGGCCTACCAAGGCCGCTAAAGGCATGTGGAACCAACTTTTCCGAAAAGAAAGTGGTCCCTTTAAGGGAATGTGGCCAGAGAACTGAAAGGAACCCTGGCCAGTCACTAGAGGGGAACGAAGTCACCCTCAATGCCACCAGGGAGGCCGACCTGGTTTGTTATAGGACAAACTTAGTCTTGGCCAACACTGTCTGAGTAAAGAATCTCCATAACGCATTCTTCATAGAAGAGAGCAGGTAAGAGTGACTGCAAAAAGGCAGGAGCAACTCAGACCCACGCGTAGAGACGGGCATCCTGGAGAGCAGAACTCAGCTGAGTGCTATGAACCCTCGTATTGAGGGGAGTATAATCCGCTCATCCTAGGATCTACTCAGCGCTTAATTAACGCACTGAGGAGGCTGTGCGCTAAACGCCTGTTTATACAGGGGAGCACAAACCAGCCTAGGGCTGAATCTCAGGAGGAGGCCTGATTAAGGCCTACCACGATGATCAGCTTAGGGAGCTAAGCACTATTACAAACATAACCCTAATAGGGAAGTACAAAGCTCACCTAACAGGTAGACCATGCAATGGGCACATAATCATGGAGGCCAAAGAGGGGCCTACAGCATGATAGTAGCTATATGTGAAACAGAAGTAAATTCAGAAAGTGGCCTGGAGGGGCCACTCTGAACACCTGTCTTGCTGGGGCAGACAGACAACTTCAATGGCAGCAAAAGAGGCTGCAAATGTGCCCGCATGACAATCCACCTAACACAATCCAACAAGCAGTGTACTCAGTGAAAGCACCTTTTTACTCTTTAAAGCAAGAGGAGTACAACATACGCCAACACGTATTAAGGAAGGCCTGGATGGGCCTATAACCTTAACAGACACGTGGCATCAGCTCGTGGCAGTGTTTTAGGCACCAAGACCGATAAATAACCGAACTATAGGAGGTTAGATTTATCACCTGGGCCTCTGGCCAACCGGAAGTGTATATAGATAATTCTCAAAGAGAAATATACACAAACATACACCAGTATGTTCAAAAAAGGGTGGCCCATAAGGCCTAGCAACCTTTAAGACATACGGCGTAAGTCTAGTGGCCATTTCTAGGAGCACAATAGATCCACCCTAGGCGCTAGGTGGCTATTCAGCTCAACTAGAGTAGGAATCAGACTCAGGGAGGCAGATGTAGTTTAAACCAAACCTCAGTAAGGTTTCACCACAACATTCACCCTGAGGGGCCAGCCACTCAAAAGTACTCGGTAAAAGCACCCTATTACTCTCACAGCGAGAGGAGTAAATAACTGAACTCCACGTGCTACACCGGAGGCCGAAGTAGGCCTACCTTAGTAAACACGTGGCATCAGCAAGTGGCTACCATAACCAGAGGGCCATGTATTCAGAGATTTTTCCAAAGAGGGAATACATAAAACGCTGCCATACATCGTGAACAGGCCTGTTTAGGGCCTATCCGTCAGCGATGGGGCGTGGCCGATGGTGGTATGGCTTCCCAGGCATCCTGCCATCAATTCAGCTAAAAAAGGAGGCCTTGAGGCGCCTACCATTTCAGCAACAAGCGGCGTTCAGCCTGTTTGCAGAATAAAAACACAAACTGTGCCAACATGTGGACTAAAAAGGAGGCCTGAAGGGGCCTACCGATTCAATGACACGTGGCCTCAGCTCGTATTAGATTAGATTCACAAGCATCCTGCCAGCATGTCAGCTAAAAAAGGAGGCCTTATGGAGCCTCCAAGTTCAGCAACACGTGGCGTTCAGCCCGTTTGTCCATATCAACGCAAAATGTGCCAACATGTAAACTAAAAGGAGGCCTTATCAGGGCCTACCCTAGTAAACACATGGCATCAGCCAGTCCAGGACCGTACCAACCAACTGGCCATGCATTCAGTGGAAAACCTTTCACGCATAATACTGAGAGAAGGAATGCATATTACGCCACCATACTCCACAAGAGGCCTGCTTAAGGCCTACTCAACAGAGGTGGGGCGTGGCCGATGGTGGAATTGGACCGATGGTATGAGTCGCAGGCATCCTGCCAACAAGTCAGCTAAAAAGGAGGCCTTGTGGGGCCTACAATCTCAGCAACAAGTGGCGTTCAGCCTATTTGCAGAATGAAAACACAAACTGTGCCAACATGTGAACTAGAAAGGAGGCCTGTTGGGGCCTACCATTCCAATGACACGTGGCTTCAGCTCGTGAAATTAGGGAACCAAGCTACAGGGAACCAGCTCTAACCCAACAATAGCTGTGGGAAGCTAACTGCAACCTGAGCTAGGCTACACATTCCAACAGGCAATGTACCCTAAATCATATGTGACTAAAGGGAACCAAACAAAGCCAACATGGTCTAAGGGAGGCTTATATGGTCTACTACCTCAAACGGACACGTAGCAAAAAGCCTGTGGCAGTGTAAACTATGTGAGCAAATTATGATCAACTAACAGCACTTGTTAGAAAAACAATTGCTAACTAGAAGGAGGCTAATTAACCATAAGAGCCTACAATCGAAGTTATACGCAATATCGCTGTTAACAGATCACAAAAGGAGCTAATAGAAACCAGCTTTTCTCAAAAAATGGTCCTATACTACCCTGAGTATGCAATCCAACAGGTGATGCACTCAGTGACACAAATAAATATCAACTGGGGAATATAATAGTCACCAATCTCTCCAATAGAGGCTAACATCAAAGATCCTGCTATTACGAGAACAGGTGCTAACCTGTGGCAGTATAAGTAAGCTCACATACAAATGTAGGGCAAAAGTCTAGAACTCAAAGCAAACATAATGCTTTGACATACATGCTGTTTCCAATAGGGAAAAACATTTTCTCCACACAGATTCTCAAATCTGTACTAAGCCCTAGAGGACGAAAGGCTAAAAGCTAGCACCGTCAACTCAAACTTGATTAAAAGAATCAAGTGGCTCAGAGGAAAAAACATTTTCCATAGCATGAAAAGTTCTAGAAAGTGGGGCCTAGCATACACCTGCATAACTTATCTACGCAAAGATAAGGGCCTACCACCTGAGAAAACAGCATCAGGGAGTCTAAAAACAGTCTACCACCTAGCTGTTAACCTCACCAATTGCACCTACATAAACAAGGGGACAATGGGCATACGGCCTAACAACTCCCTCGGGAGGAGGCCAGAACTAGGAACTATACCACCTGATGAGGGATAGTATACATGGGGTTAACATATAACACACCTAACCTAGCTCTAGCCTGGCCGCTAAGCTACGGGCCTTCTTACAGGGCCACAAGCCTAGTGAAGCCTGGGCTTCACCGCCAAATCTCATGTATAAGAGAAAGAAAGCGAATCTCACAAGCAAACAATGTCAGGCGGCCAATTAAGGTCGACCTAAACATACATATTAACTGAAGTGACGAGTGCTAACTCAAACTACTCTAGCAAACAGCAGATGAGAAGCTACTCTAAACAAAAGGTGGCTAAGAGGCAGCCATTTTGTGGCCTGCACAATAGCCAACCTATCAACTTCAGTTGCCCAAAAACCACTTTTCCTGACTACATGCTCAGAAAAACTATACAGGAAAACAAGGTCTTATTTTGAACACATAAAATATAGACCCTCCTGCAGCTCAAAGACCAAAGACTCCTAATACTTTACTTGAAAGGATGGAATCTAGGGTTCTTTTAAGCCTAAAAGATCCTCTCATTACCAAACCGAAAAAGCGGGCCGACAGAAATAATTACTATGGGCCCAGCCATCAGTCTGACCATAAGAAGCATCTGAGCATGATATATTAATGAATATATATATATACACATGCACATAAATATATATATATATATATATATATATATATATATATATATATATAGGAGGTGAAAGAAGAAGAGGAGAAGGTAGATATAAATCGCCCTTATGTAACTGGGGAAATCAATTACAAACGCAACTGTGTTTACAATCCATCGCCCAACTCACTCTCGCTTCTTTCCCCTCCCGTCTGTCTGGGCTCAGATACAAATCTGAATGGCTAGGGGTTTTTCCATGCCCTCCCGATCTCAAATGCAGAGATCAGGAAGAAATGGAAAGTTATGGGAGCTGTAACGTTCACAGAGAGAAAGGGAATGCTCGTCGAGCCGTCTGCGGGCGGCCCCCTTCCTAACGCGCTCTCACGGCAGCCCCAGCCCGCCGAAAAAGCGCGTCCCAGAAAACTCTAGCAGCTCTGCATACACAGCAGCCAGAGGAGCGCGTGCAGCCGAACACGATGACGTTAAACACGGATGTCATTGTTATCCAGCAACTCATCTTCGTCAGCCCCGGGGAAGCTGAGAGAGAATACAACTTTCTCAAACTTCCCAACGAGCTCACCTGCGAGCCCTATGATTGCGGCCGCTGTTTTGCCTCAGCACAAACGGGGCCAGAATCATCAGGCACAGATGCGGACGCCTCTTCCCTCGAGAAGAGCGCCGGACGAGAACGGAGAGTCCCACAGGGAGACGCTCACATTAAACAATAGACAGACACACAGACAGCGCCCTCAAGCACTGTCTATGCGCGCTCCTCTCCCAGACAGAGAACACCCAGAAATGTGTATATCAAGTGTAAAAACCCTGGTACACGGATAAACACACTCTCTTGGACGTTTGTAAGGCATAAAAAAGATAACCTTACCAGAGTCGATACAATCGCGATCAGACAGAACAGTTCCGAAAGACGAAAAAGATACTGACTGGTTCTCTAGGCGCTCCTTATATACTTCCGGGTCGCGCTATGATGTCATAGGCTGTCGCCAGCCAATAGGATTGGAGTTTTTGATACTTGGCTTTCAGACATCAGCTCACGTGTGACGTTCCCCCAATGCGTTTTCGAACGCAGAGTTGAGTTCCCTTTCGAAAGGGAACTTCACGTCTTGATTACTGCAATTCCTTGTTTTATGGTCTACCCAAAAAAAGTCATAAATCGCTTGCAGTTCATCTAGAATTCAACTGCTTGGCCCTCACTTTTACCAAAAAAATCAGCTCACATCACGCCTGTCTTACAGCAACTACATTGGCTCCCTGTCAGTTACCGCATCCAGTTTAAGATTCTTGCTCTAGTTTTCAAGGCTCGTCATGGTTTAGCACCTTCTTATCTCTCCGAATTGATTATCTCCTATGTACCTGCCCGTACTCTGAGATCGAGCTCTGAAAACTTACTTGCAGTACCCTAGTTCTGTCTATCTAGTGTGGGTGGTATCAGCTTCTAAGCTCTGGAACAATCTACCACAAGACCTTTGTGATATCTCTTCTCTTCAGACCTTTAAAACTGCTCTCAAAACTCACTTATTCACATTATGTTTTGTTAATTGATTGTCTGTTTCAATTTTCCAGCTCTATGCTTGTTTTTGTAAGTTTAATGTAGATTAACTTTCTTTGTCTGTTCCATCTGGTCGATCACGTGTTATATACTGACTGTATACTTGTATATGTATTCATGTTATCTAGCAACTTCATGCAAAGCGTTGTGGGATTACAAATTTACAAATCTGTTTAAGATCTGCTGATCCTACATCCTGACACAACATCACATGAAATACTAAGATGAAGGACATTGTATTTAGCATTTTAAGGTAAAGATGATGAAATCAGATGAATGATTCTGTTAAGCAAAGTTTCCAGCAAGAGTTTTCTGCTAGTTCCTGTTCTCTTTATTGTATGTCTAATGAGTCAGATTACTGAGATTCTCACCTTTTGTCTTTAATGGCTCTTGGAGCCCCTGTCCCATTTATTGAATAGTTATGCTGATTGGATTAGGACACTCTGTAGTCTGGGGCGGGTTCCTATACCTGGATACTTCATTTGCATGCTTTGTTTAAGGTCATCAGCCAGGTGCTTTGTCTCTATTTCTAAGCACTGCCCCCTAAAATGTATATAAACTTCAATGTAGTTAGACTTGGATGACTACAGCAACGCACAGCGTGTTTCTCAATAAAGAGTAACTTCTGCTTTAAAGATATCCCAACGTCTTCTGGTCTCTACTTCGATGAGGAAAAAGTTTCCTACAGTTTTGGTGTTGTGACCCGGACAGAGCTCCTCACCTCAATCCAGATTGAAACTTCAAGCTCAACCAAGATCTGATCCAAAGAAGATCCAGGCTGAATTTTCCTGTATAACCAAAGGTTGGTGAGTGCTACTCTATCCAAAAGAACCTTTAAGACCAGTACAAATTTGTTATCCTCTGTGCCGCCAGAGAAGAGTTAATAGACAGCTGTGGGGTTTGGTTAACTAAGTTATCCTCTAAAAAAAATGTTCTTTTAGAGATGAAGGTTATCCTCTGTTCAGGCAGGGAAGATTTGCATTACTTGCTAATATTGGTTATCCTCTGTTCTGGCAGGGAAGATTAGCATCACATGCTAATATTTGTTATCCTCTGTTTCGGCAGGGAAGAATTGGTTATCCTCTGTTCAGGCAGGGAAGAATTGGTTACCCTCTGTTCAGGCAGGGAAGATTAGCATTACGTGCTAATATTGGTTATCCTCTGTTTTGGCAGGGAAGAATTGGTTAACCTCTGTTCAGGCAGGGAAGAATTAGCGTAAAGTGCTAATAATTTGTGTTATCATCTGCGCTGCCAGAAAAGTGTTAACAAACAGCTGCAGGGTTTTGTTAACATGTTAGTCATCCTCTACGTAGCTAGAGAAGGTTTATCCTCTGTGTAGTCAGAGAAGATTCACCAGGGAAGGTTAACAACATTTACGGTGTATTAACAGTAGTTTATCCTCTGCTTTGCCAGAGAAGTTGTTCATCCTCTGTCTAGACAGGGAAGTTGGTTAATCCTCTGTCTAATCAGGGAAGGTTGGTTAACAGGCTAGTCATTCTCTATGTAGCTAGAGAAGGTTTATCCTCTGTGTAGTCAGAGACGATTCATCCTCTGTTCAACCAGGGAAGGTTAACAACAGTTACAGTGTGTTAACAGTAGTTCATCCTCTGCTTTGCCAGAGAAGTGGTTCATCCTCTGTATAGTCATGGAAGGTTGTTTAACAGTAGTGGTTATCCTCTACGTTGCTAGAGAAGTTTTATCTTCTGTAAAGTTAGAGAAGATTTATCCTCTGCTTTACCAGGGAAGGTTGAAAACGTGTATTAGCCACTAGGTTACCCTCTTTGTCAAAGAAGTTATTGGTTGTCCTCTACTCGCCAAGTAAGGCTGAATACATTATGATGTGTATTAACTAGGTTATCCTCTGCTCTGTCAGGGAAGTGTTGGAAGTGTATTATTGTGCCAAAAAGACATTACAAAATGTTGAGAAAGAACGCTAGACTAATTCCAACTGAGAAAGGTGGACTAGCTACCCCTTTATGGACAGTGAGTTTAAATCATTGTTAGGAGAGCACATGGATTCGATAGTGACTGAGCCAGTCAGATTGGATTTGACAAAGAAATTTGGATTTTATCCAGAAAAAGTTTGGTCCATTGAAGAATGCAAAAAAGTACTTGGTGTTTGTATTCGGAAGAAAAATATGAAGGGCATTATCTGCTGCCACAGAGAATTTACTCTATCCATTGCACAAGAACAAATCCAACGTATTGCTAAGTTAGAAGAGCAAAACAAACAGTTGCACACTCGAGTGTCTCGTCTCACTCAGAAGTTGGGCCATAACAAAGCATCAACCAAAAGTGACTCAAAAGACCAACAGTCAGATGAAAGCAATCCTGACTTACAGTCTTTCTGTAGACTAGAGGGCAATAGCAATACTGGATTCATGGATAAAAATGTAAATGCAGTTGAAGTGTGTGGAGCAAAACAAAAGGCTCAGAGTAGGGTAAAAGGGGTTGATGCAGTTCCATCTGTAACCCCCATACTGTAGTTACAAGCAGTCAGTACCGCCCCTAGGTCCTGAAGACATAGAAAGACTTGCTGAGAGTTTGCCATCAGTGCAGAGAAATTTTTCTGAGTTTAGGACAGGGTTGTCCAGAAAAATGAAGCTCTATGATATATCCCTAGCTGAAGTCACCCAGCTAATGTCACAAATCTTGACAGAGTCAGAATTCAATGATTTTGAAAGTGCTGTAAATAATTCTGAGTTTCAGCATTCCAGCAAATGTGAATTGAGAGAAGGAGTTCTGAGAGTGTTACAGAACCTTGTTGGACCAAAGGTAGACTAGTTGTGTACAGAAGAAGGATGAAACTGTAAGTGAGTACACTGAAAGATTTTGTCAGTCAGCTGCAGCATGCAGTGGAATAGCTGACACTCCAGAGAAGGTGCTAGAGGACAATGGACCACTGGTCCGCATGTGGTTTGATGGGCTTTTATCAGAATACAGAAATGCATTGCCCTTCTTAGACCTAACATGGTCCAGTGGAGCCCTGCAAAACAACGTGGATAGGTTAGCTACTTGGGAAAGAGACTCCGATGTCAAGGCAAGGGTAAAGGTTGCAGCAGCATCCTTTAAGGTCAACACAGAGAATTGACAGAAACGTAAATGTCCTAAGAGAGAAGGCAGTTGTCATTACTGTGGTAAACCTGGACATTGGGTGAAAGAGTGTAGGAAAAACAAAAAGACATTAAGAGAAATGAACAGCTTTACTCAGCTCCTGCTCAGTCTACTTGCTACAATGACACTGCCCCTCCCCTCTACTCCAAACTCTTGGAGCAACAGCTTGCTGACATGCTAACCATTTGGGCTGTGAGTGCTTAATTTTCCCAGTAATTTACAAGAAAGTTGGAGGACTCATTCTGAACAAAAGGAAGTTGACTGTCACTTCCACCATTTGAGGGACACTGGTTAAGTACACTCACAGCCTTAAATGTTATGCTGCAGCACACTCTATTCATCCATTCATCCATCTATGGGTTATGATGTCTGCTATGACTGATGTTTCAATGGAAGTTGGAGATGTAGCACAGTAAAGTTTGCAAATTAACTACAGGGAGAGAACAGGACACACAGACCAGTGAGGAGCCCAGGGAAGAACCAAAGTGCAACAGGCCTCGGGGGCCAACCCTGTGGTGAAGACTTCCTCATAGGTTTCCCCCTCTCAGTAGTTTATCCCCACCTTACTGGTCTATAGGGGGTCAAACTGATTAAGACTAGGTTAAGAAAAAGAAGAACAAAACCACTATACGATCACTAGAAGTTTATTGTGATAAGACTTAGACACAAAAACTATGCGATCATCAGATGTCTAACGTAGTAAAGTCTATGCATGAATACTGCTGGTCTGCAGTTTCTTTGTTTTCTTGTGTTGCAGGTATGTGTAAATGCCATGACTGCTCATAAGCAGAACTTGGTGTAAAGCATCACCTCAGATATCCATGAATAACCTTCATGATGACAGAGTCATCTGAGCAACTTGGAGTTGCACGACGACAAAGAATCATCTGAGTAACTAGGAACAAACATGGAAATGCATTGGAAATGGACTCTACAGGGAACAGACTCCACAGCTATTCAGGCGTCATGGACTTTTAGGACATCCACGCTTATGCTACATAGTTTTCTGTGTCATCATGTAGTTTATACAACATGTTACCACCCTGTGTTGTATATGTGTGTCAACAGTTTACTCAAGTAATAGAACAACACTTATGTAAATGTCGGACATGACACAGAATAAGATGTATGTGCCTGTAACTATTTCAAGTTACATGACTGGAAGATGGGACTTATGTCAAAAAACATAGGTTATAGTATAGAAGGGATTTAAGAAGGTTTGAATTTGTATTATGTGAGAGTTATTAGAACTTTCAAAGGGGGACTGTGGGATTACAAATTTACAAATCTGTTTAAGATCTGCTGGTCCTACATCCTGACATAACATCACATGAAATACTAAGATGAAGGACATTGTATTTAGCATTTTAAGGTAAAGATGATGACATCAGATGAATGATTCTGTTAAGCAAAGTTTCCAGCAAGAGTTTTCTGCCAGTTGCTGTTCTCTTTATTGTATGTCTAATGAGTCAGATTACTGAGATTCTCACCTTTTGTCTTTAATGGCTCTTGGAGCCCCTGTCCCATTTATTGAATAGTTATGCTGATTGGATTAGGACACTCTGTAGTCTGGGGCGGGTTCCTATACCTGGATACTTCATTTGCATGCTTTGTTTAAGGTCGTCAGCCAGGTGCTTTGTCTCTATTTCTAAGCACTGCCCCCTAAAATGTATATAAACTACAATATACACTGTCTTAGTTAGAGTTGGATGACTTCGTGAGCCAATAAGGAGTTGTGCCCTCAGAGGGAATTTTACGAGTTTTTGTTCTGTAGCAAGATATTAGTATAAGACATTGGATTGGATGCCTGAAAGAAGAACCTTCTAGATTCTTATAATACTAGTGTGTCATAGAGTTAGCAACATGTAACATAAATGACCAAATAGGAAACAAAAGTTTGACTGCATCGATACCAATCATGCTACCCATGTGATTTTAGTTAACCATAAATTTGCAACTCTGAAACATTAATACCAATATAGTTCAAAAGAAAGAATTAATACATAGAATAAACCCTATAAAAGGAAAATCATGAGAGGGGAAAATTGGACACACGTTTGTACATTTCTCATTCAGTTACAATATATAGGATTAAGAGGGTTTATTTGTCCTTCTCAGAAAGAATGAAGTCAGAGTCGCTATCTTCTCTGCACATTCCTGACGGCAATAAAACAGGAACATGACACTGTAGGGAACTACAGAAGTAAAATTAGCTCAAATGAAATAATTAATTTAAAGGGAATTATAAAGAGTCATTTATTTACGACCGAGCAACTGAGTCGTCCAGCGTTCATTTGCTCGAGCCGTAATAAGCTCTTGTAGCGGATATGAATATCCAACTATCGTGAAAATAATAGCTTGGTAACAAGATCGACAGTTTAAGACATTAAATTTTAGAAGCACATAATACAAGACACTTTCTTTAAAAATCTACAAGAGACTTTATTTATTCTAACACAAACTAATCTAACACAAACACACACATACACACACATTCATACGCGTTGCAGTAAATGGAAGGAAATGAGAGAGAGAGTTTTAAGAGAGAGAGAGTGATATGATGAACAGGTTTCCTAGCAAAAATATGCACTTCAGAAGGTCTGACCTGAACGAACCATGAATCATTAATTTAAATGCACCAGTTCAGTTGATAGAATCTGGAGGTACTTGCTTGAGTCGACTTTAAATGTGCATCATCTCGTCGGAGTGCAGCGAAGCGTTTTCCAAGTTGATGATTTGTCTTTTCAGGTCCAGATGGTGGTTAGGTAAAAACCAATCACATTTTAGCTTGCTGGGAAAATGAAAGGAAGTCTCTTTGTCGCTGGAGTTGAAGTTGAAGCGGCAAAAGTCGTTGGTTGAACTTTGCGGCAAAACTTATAACACGAGACTCAACGGAAAAGAAAATTAAGTAAAAGAAAAGAAAAGTGAGTGAAAGTTGGATGGCTTGAATGAGCTGCTTGTCTGTTCTTCTTGTTACTCGTTGTTCTGCTTACTCTGGTCACTGCTGACCGGTTCTTTCTTCTAGTTTTCTCATTCGTTTTTCTTCTTCTCTTCAGCTTCAGTTCTTTTGTCTTGCGATATGACTATTTAAACTTAGGTGTTTGTCCCACCTCTGAGAGGAGTTCTGGCCAATCAGATATCGTCCTGTTTCAAAAGGTGGCTTTTCTCTGCCCCAATCATACATAGGTGTTACCTCCGGTCTCTGCTTCGGCAGAGTACCGTTTTAGACATAATTTCTATTATAATGGAATATGATACACTTTTACACAGATTTCATTCAAGCCATGATTAAGAAGAGAGAAAGAGAATTAAATTCATACCAAATAAGGCATACTTTCAATCAGTCATTCAAGAGTTATCACATTTACATGAATTGTGGGTGTTCTAAAGCATAACTGGTTACAGGTAGTATTCGTGGACATGATGTAAAATGTATGCAGCTAAAAGATGTTTGATAAGTCCATTTAAAATTGTTTGGAACAATTTTGATGCAGTTTTAGTTGTAGAACAGTCTTCGTTGGGTTTTCTGTAAAGTTAGGTCCCTCAGAGAAACAAAAGAGGCCTGCGTTGTCTCTTTGTCTCTCTTTTGATCTGGTGATCAAAGAGTCTTTATCTTTTTGGTGACCATTTGGTTGCTACATTTTGGGTTAAAGGTTATCACCTCTCCTGCAGTCAGGAAGCACGGGTGCCATAAAAAGTACCTATCAAAGGTTGTTCTGTAGACGGACTGGAGCCGAAAACTAGATTCTCTGAGTTTTGGTTTCTGGAATTATGTTGTAAAAGAATCCTCTGAACGATTCATTTGTCTGGTTCGTCCATGGTTCCTACAACACCTATCCTGACTGTGTGTTGCAGTTGTGGGGGATGGGTTAGCAGGACTTGTGAGGGAAAGTTTCTGGATTATTCATTAAATAAAATGAATAATTGTGTGTCTGGTCCAGATGCTACAGATATATTTGGTTACTGATTTTAGAGTTTATGGTAAATATATGTGCTTTTTAAAATGTTTTATTTTCAAGGATTCTAAATGCTTTGTTAAAGTTAATACACAGGAATTTAAGAGTACTGTGTTTTTTCAAATCCACTCTAGGATACAGACAATGCCACTGCACAGGGGGCGATCCAGGAGACTGTGATGGGGATTTATGTCACAAGACTTGAATGTGCAGACATAGAAGAGAGCCTAGCAGATGTTGGAGTGGTGTTGGAGGGGCAAAAGGTTCTTCAAGAACTAAGCAGTGTCCCATATGCAGCAGCCATGTTGATGGGACTGATATATGGACTGAATTTGAGCTACCCTCCTGAATTGAGGTATACTTTCAAAGCACTGCAAAAGTTGATTCTGGAGCTTGATGGCAACAAGTTATCCAATAAATTGCAAACACTGAAGAGCAAGCTCTTCTGTGTTTGAGGACTGTTCCTGGAATGCCAAAATGTTAATGTTTAAAAAAAAAAAATAGCAGGATATTGATTTTCGATTGCAGGTCATTTGTTTTTGTACATGTTCAAAATTGTTACACTTTCAAGCTGTCTATTTGGTGCTTAGTGCATCTGTTATTTTCCATGAAAGATGTCTAGTACATTTTAGCAGTGATATGGCATTTGATAATTGATAGACATAGTTAGACACACTACCATCTGGACATTTTGGTTGCATGTAGGATTTTTTTTTTTTTTTTTTTTTTTTTTGTTCATTTAATTTAATTGTAGTTATCTTTAACCAAGTTTTAAAGAGTTTAATTTTCTCTTTCTGAGTTTTCAGAAGTCTTTTGACTCAAAAACAGTCTGTGAAAGTAATTTTAGATAATGTTACAGCATTTGCACAAGTTTAAAGACTCCTGAATGTAATGACTGAGCAGGCTGTTTAAAACACTGTTTTTAATTTGTTACATATCTTGTCTTTTTTGACTCTACAAGACAATCACACACAAACAAATGCTGCTTTGAAGGGAGTAACTTTAAATAGAAATCACTGAGTTAAAGTAACAAAAACTAATTGGATGGAACCACTGTCCATAATTTAATTGAGTTATTTAAAACAAATCTCCTTTTGTTGGTTGAATGAAACCTATTTGGCCAGTTTTAAATAAACAAAAGCATGTCCACTAAACTTAACCAGTTTAAGTTACAAGGAAGCAATTCCATTGATTTGGTTGGACATTACTTTTTTACATAGATTGTCACAACACAAGGAGTTCACATAAATTCAAGAAATTCCATTAATGTTAATGAAAAACAATTTGCTTGTGTGGAACCACTGTCCATAATTGAATTAAGTAGGTTTTAAGAATCATTTTTTTGAGTGTACAGTGCATTGGGCGGTGGCCGTACTTCATGTACTTGGCCTGGCACTAAGGAGTGAGGAGGGGTAGCGAAGAAATAGGATATTAAACACCTATAACTCATTAGGAAACACCAGTTGCTGGAACTACTGTAATCCTATACAGAGAGGGAAGATGGTGATGGTAAAATAACTAAAATAGAGTAAAAGGTCCTTTTAGTTCTAGGGAACAAAAAGGAGAAGTAAATACACACATTGATTTAATTAAATTTCAAATGTAATTAAATTCAACTAGGCTGAATAGAGATATGTATGTGAATAAAAGTATGTGAATGAAATAAAATAAAAATAGAGGAGGAATAAAGTCGAAACTCTCTTGTTTGTCTGATTTAGCCCAGTTTTCATAAACGAGCCCTACAGTTTACTGAAATATCGCCCCAAGTTACTTCACTGTAACCCTGTTCCCTGAAAAGGTGGGAACGAGAAGCTGAAGTAACCCGGGGCGTTCCCTTTCAAAGGCTACACTCAAAGCTGCGCTTGGCGCTGTGGGAACGAAAATACCCACGCTGCCACACTGTGTGTCTGGAACTCCTGGCTGTGAAGTGTGTCACAAAGTGCAGAGAGTCTCAGACACTAGCTTGCGATGTTGACTTAAGGACATGAGAGCCCGGAGTAACATGAACATCCAAACTATAAAATCTTATGAATGTGTGCGGTGAGGACCACCCTGCCGCATCACAAACATTTTGTAAGGGGGCGCCCCCCACCAAAGCTCTAGAAGAGGCAACCCCCCTGGTGGAATGAGCCCTAATGCCTGTTGGCGAAGTGTGACCATGCGCCTCATAGGCAAGGCAATAGCATCTCTCACCCAATGCGACATAGTCTGTCACGACAAACAAACAGTTGCTCTGACTTACGCTACTGGCTTGTGCAGTCGATGTAGGTCTGAAGAGCACGGACTGGACACAGTCTGTGAAGTCTCACCTGATCCGGTGTTGTGAACGGCAGAGGGCAGAAGGCTTCGAGAGTGACTGGATGCAAGGTTGAGAAAGGTACCTTCGGTAGATAGTCAGGATGAGGATGCAAAATAGCTTTCACCATTCCTTGGGCAAAGTCTAAGCAGGATGGCACAATGGACAGAGCCTGCAAGTCCCCAATTCTCTTTAGAGAAGTTATAGCCATTAGGAAAACCATTTTTCAGCTTGTCAGAAACTGACTCTAACGGTTCAAAGGGGTCTCAAACCAGGCCCTCTAGGACTATTGCTAGGTCCCATGAAGGGATCCTGGTTCTAGAAGGAGGCTTAAGCCGCCTAGCTCCTCGATCAAAGCGAGAGAGCAGGACATGCTTGCTCAAAGGCACCCCGTAAATCAGAGTGTGGCAAGCCGAAAGAGTGGCCACATAAACCCTGAGAGTGGCGGGGCATGTGCCTGTTGATAATTTTCTCTGCAGAAAATCCAGAACTGTAGCAATATGGCAGTTAACTGGATCTGCATTGTGTGTAATACACCATCTTCATGTAATACACCCCATTGTTGGCATAACTTGATCTAGTGGAGGGAGCTCTAGCTTTTAAAATGATCTCAATGACATCAGGTGAAAGCCCTGTGTCCCTCAGTTGGTTCCCCTCAGGAGCCAAACATGAAGGTTTCCACATCTCTGTCAGGGGATGAAATATTGTCTCCTGCACCTGAGACAGAAGATCCCTCCTCTTCGGTATCGCCAATGGCGAGCCGTCGAGGAGAGAAATTATCTCAGAGAACCATATTCCGTTCAGCCAACGCGGCGCTATCAGTAAGAGGCAATGAGGGTTTATGTGGAGATATAGAGAAGGGGCGGGTGTTAGATATAACGAGGCTGCTGAGCGTGACGAGCCGGTCCCCAGTTTTTACAAGGGGAAGCGCAACTCGCCACAGTCTGCTTTTGAGCCTTTCTTAGCAGGTCAGCCTGGACCACCTGCAACACTGCCATAGTGTGCAGAGCAGTACCAGTCTGACACACTGATCGAAACGCCTTCCCACCAGTATGGATGTTATAAATATAAACATTTTCACAATAAAACATTTGTGAATGGTTTATTAAAGATATCTCGTTAAGTTTTCACTGCACTTGCTTTTCTGACCAGCAGGGGTCACCAGCTTGTGGCGCTTTGAGCGGTTCGAAACAGTGAATCATTTGTGGCGCAATTGATTTGTTTGATTCAGAGCTTCACAAAGCTTCATAGCAGGATGCTAACAGCTTTTAGTCGAGGTGAATGGCTTTAACTGTTGCTGTTTGCACAATGGTCTGTGACGTGGGTGCTGTTATCAGACCATCAGAGATGTCTGCCCACATGCTCTGTTGGTCATGCGTTGCCAAGAGACCAATGCCAGCTCACAACATAACTCGAAGGGAGCAGGTTCGGGCCGTGCTGCGAACACGCATTGGGAACTCTAGCATGGTCAGTCAGTCATGACGTATCGCACACAACTCACAAATCACAACAGCACATCACTTCACAGACAATAGTGAATTACTAGTTAGCTAGGCTAGAATTTACACCACAAATTAGATGCAATTGTTTCATATGAGCAGTCCAGTACATTAATATGAATACAATGACGTAACGAATAGTAAAAAGGCCTTAATCGTGACTGAGGAGCATTGCTCAGATCACTTATTACAAAAGCTGTAGTGAGATTCTTTGTAACACAGGTATATTTATGCTGCTTAATCTGATATTATTTTGTCAGGAAAAGACTTATGCATTTAAAGCTGAAAGTGGGGTTTTCTTTGCCCAAGATCAGGTTAGTTTATTCTGGTACCATTTATACGTGCTGCTAATCTGAGATTTCGTCGTCAGAAAAAGGCTTATGCTCGTTTAACAACTGAAATTATGATTTCTTTGATGATTTCAGGTTAGTTTCTTTGTACAATTTAAATATGCATTATAGCATCGAGGAACTTTCTGCCGTTCGAAGGAAGGCACATTCAAGCTATAGTTTTGCTGATTTTATCAGAAATTTGTATGTGCATGTATAAGATGTTAATAAAGCTTATGGATCAACGCAACAATTGTTTAAAATGATGCCTTTCGTTCTCCAAACTCAGTATGATTATTAATTATGACTAATTATGAATATTTGAATCAGTTAATCAGATTAACTTGATGTAGCTACATTAAAATTACAATCAATCAATCAGTTAATTCTGTGAACACTCAATATTGATTATTAATTAATTCTAAGAGAAGGGTATTTTTCATGGCAATAGAAAAATAATTCTTTCTCAGCATTTACAGTGCTTAGAGCTGGTAATAGGATCTAAATCATTTAAGAGCCAATTTATTCACAGACGGGGAGTCAGAACCAAATATGTATTGTGCACAAGTTTTATTAACTAAATCACAAACACATAATTAAACTAACAAACATACATACACAGGTAAAATGAGGAATGATAGAGTGGAACCGAAGTGGGAACTGTAAATGGAGCAATGGAGAAGCCAAAAACCAGGAAAGAATCATTAGTATTCATTACAAAACTCCATTGTTAACAAAGGAGTTTCACAACCTTAACTAACTAGTAGCAATTTAGTATATTGTACGATACTTACATTAGGCCTCTGCCTTTTTAAAGAGTGTCGGGATTCACTGTGGCAGTAGGAAGTCCTGAGAATTCAGTCCGATGGTACTGAAGTTGCAGTCGACGTCTTCTGTGTTGAATGAAGAACCAATGACAAACTGGCATGGTTACTCCCAGTTAAGCACATGGCTGGCCCACAAGCAGAATCCCCCACAGATGCAGTTTCGGTTGGATCAGCCAGAGAGAGGGAGGAGCATTGTGCGCTGGCTTTTAACCTCTGGTCGAAGCCACATCTCTTAGGGTTGACCTGACCAATGAGAATGTTGAATTTCCAAGCGCCAACATTCCTCCTGTGGGGGCTTTTACGACAGAGCATGATTAAACTGGGCCGTGTGGATTTGTGTCCATTTATACTCCCATTAATGCAACAAACACACACTGCATCCGATGAGGAAGTCACATACATAAAAATGTCAGTCGTGAAATGAGCATTAATATGATAGGAGACATGATATATAAGTGAGGTTACATGAACTAGTAGTTCTTATCATAAAGTACTATACAAGTGACATTTTGCAAGACAGTTATAATAATACACAATGTCCTGGTTGCATGTTCCCTTATAGAACAGTTCATCTATAAATTAATGCAGGAGGGTCTTTTTTACAGGCTTTATGTCTTGTCTTTGTAGCGTGACTTACAATGACTGAACTAACCAGAGGCCTGCATAGTTTCAGCTTGTAAAAGCATGGCAACTAGTTTTATTACCTTGGGGGGTCGGGCAGACACCCCGGGTTTGCATTCGGTGAGGGGTTTTAAGAATATTTGTAAAATATAACAAATATTTGTGTCTGATTTATCTCAGTTGTTACAAAGGCTTGGATACAGCTGCTCGGCCATGGAAACCCATTCCATGAAGCTCTCTACGCACTGTTCTTGAGTTAATCTGAAGGCCACACGAAGTTTGGAGGTCTGTAGCTATTGACTTCATGGCTGAGTTGCTGTTGTTCCCAATTGCTTCCACTTTGTTATGATACCACTTACAGTTGACCGTGGAATATTTAGTAGAGAGGAAATTTCACGAATGGACTTATTGCACAGGTGGCAAGCTATCATGGTACCACGCTTGAATTCACTGAGCTCCTAAGAGTGACGTATTCTTTCACAAATGTTTGTAGAAGCAGTCTGTATGCCTAGGTGCTTGATTTTATACACCTGTGGCCATGGAAGTGATTGGAACACCTGAATTTAATGATTTGGTGGGGTGTCCCAATACTTTTGGCAATATAGTGTATATGTGTGCATGTGTATGTAGGTATATATGTATATATGTGTGTGTGTGTGTGTGTGTGTGTGTGTGTGTAGTTATTATATGTAATGTATATGTATAGATGTGTGTGTATATATATATATATGGGAAATAAACTTCTATTTTTCTATGTATATTGTGTTAATATATATATATATATATATATATATATATGTATATAGTTACGATTCTTTGTCAAGGAACGCAACAAAAACACTTTGTCAAAGGGAGACGCCACACAACTGCTTCGTTACAAAACAATTTATTAAACTAAAGAAAATAAACATGAAATGTTTAGTAGTCAGTATAGATGAATAGTCAGTGTGTCAGCGTGTAAGTGATACAAGTGTAACCAGTTCAAACAAACACAACCAACGGAAGATTAAGGTTCAAAAATCCATTCTAGGGAAGGCGGATCAGAATGAGAATGAGTGCGGTGGTGGTCTCCCAAAACCTCCATATCCCTCGAGAACTCCAGTAGCCTCATGACAGACAAACAAACAAACGGCAAAAAGCACCAAGTCTCCTCCCGCAATCAGTTCAAACGAGTCCTGTTTTTGAAAGAGCTTTGAGCTCCACCAGTACAATCATGTTCTTACAGTTCTCAATTCTCCTTGACTGCTCACCTTTCCCCCGGCAATCTGGATCCTGAAATCAAATTAAGGAGACAAAGAGAGCACAGAAAAACAGAAACAACTGCCCGAACACTACAATCTTATTCAGTGTGGTCAGGAACATGAGATAACGCATCTGCCACTACGTTATCAGAACCCTTGACGTGTTTTACAGTTAGACTGTAAGGTTGTAAAAACAGAATCCAACGCATCAACCTCTGACTTGGGGACTGTAAAGAGTGTAAAAACGTTAAGGGGTTATGATCAGAATAAACCTCCACAGGTAGTCCTCCCCCCACGTACACATCAAAGTGCTGAAGAGCCCAAATTAAAGATAAGGCTTCTTTCTCTATCACTGAATAGTTATTGATAAGTATTAAACTTACGAGAAAAGAAACTTACAGGATGATCAAGTCCAGTCTCACCTGTTTGCAACAGAACAGCACCAGCACCAATCTTGCTTGCATCTACCTGTGTTTTGAATGGCCTATCTAGCCTAGGGACAACTAGAACAGGAGCAGTGGTTAACAACAGCTTAACATTTTCAAAAGCTTTCTGACAATTTACACTCCAAACAAACTTGACAGAATTCTTGAGCAAATCAGTGAACGGGGAAACAACAGTTGAAAAATTTGAGCAAAACCCCCGATAATACCCCACCATACCCAGAAAACGCATCAGCTCTTTCTTTGTTGATGGGGGAGGGAAATGTTGAATAGCCACAACTTTGGCTTGAATAGGACACACTTCACCTTGGCCAACTTCTTTGCCCAAATATCTTACCATCGCCTTGGCAAACTCACACTTTGCCAAGTTGACTGTAAGACATGCCTCTGCCAAATGGGTCAAAAGAGCACAAAGATGTACCAAATGTTTTTTCCATACGTCACTGAAAACAATAACATCATCCAGATACACTGCACAACCTTCCAGGCCGAATACCACTTTATTCATCAATCTCTGGAAGGTTGCGGGTGCATTTCGGAAACCGAAACTCATAACAGAGTACGAATATAAGCCAGATGAAAGGTCCAGTTTGCCTACAAAATTTGCAGTACCCACCTGATCCACACAATCCTCCATTCGAGGAAATGGAAACGCGTCAGGTTTAGTAATAGCGTTTAACTTATGGTAATCAGTACAAAATCTGTAAGTAGAATCTGCCTTCTTCCCCAGCAAACATGGTGAAGCCCAACTGGAGCAAGAAGTAACAGCTATCTCATTCTCCAACATATACTGAACTTCAGACTCCAACACTTTCCGCTTGCTGATAGTAACCCTCTAAAAACACTGACGAATGGGACGCGCATCTCCCACATCCATATCATGCTGGATCAGATGTGTACGAGTTGGCACATTTGCAAACAAACTAGGAAAATCAAGCACCAACTTTGTCAGTTCTGACCTCTGTACATCAGATAGATGCAAAAACAAAGTATCCAGATTTTGAAGAGTCTCAGAATGCTTTAATTGGGGAAGCAAAACACAGTCTTCAGGGACAATCACATCCTCCCCTCCTTCTACAGAAAAAGGTTGAACATTATCAAGAGAGGCACTAGAAACAGTGACAACTGGATTAACTGGTTGAGTTTCAGAATTACGAGAATGATATGGCTTAAGTAAATTTACATGAAAACACTGCTTAGCTTTTCGTCGATCTGGAGTTGCAATTTGATAATTTTGGTCAGTCATTTTACGAAGAACTGTGTACGGACCAGTAAATTGTGCACAAAAGGGAGAACCAGATGAAGGTAACAAAACTAGCACCTGATCACCTGGTGTAAAAACACAACTTTCTGCATGTTTATCAAAGAGCTTTTTTATCTTACTGTGTGCTCCGATAAGATTTTTCTGAGCACTTAAACCTGCCAAAAATAAACGTCTACGAAAGCCATTCACATATACTAACAAATTTCATCTTCACCCAGTCCTTCCTGCAAAACAGAAAGAGGACCACGTACATTGTGACCAAAAACCAGATCATTTGGGCTAAAACCCAAGCTCTCTTGTTGTACCTCTCTAGCCGCAAGTAATAACCAAGGTAACCCTTCCTCCCAGTCACGGTTCAACTCCACACATTAAGCGCATAACAATGCTTTCAATGTTTGGTGAAACCGTTCAAGCGCACCTTGGCTTTGAGCGTGATATGCACTTGATTGATTTTGTTTCACCTTAAGCACTCTCAAAATCTCAGCAAACATACGTGAAGTGAAATTAGTCCCTTTGTCACTCTGAATAATCTTGGGTATCCCAAAAATAGAGATGAATTGGGTTAGAGCTTTCACAACTGCTTTAGTGGCAATTTTCCTGATAGGATAAGCTGCCGGGTACCGAGTTGCCTGACACATCACTGTCAGCAAATATACATTACCTGATTTAGAAGTAGGTAACGTGCCCACACAATCAATTATTAGATGTTCAAAAGGCTTACTTGTAACAGCTATAGGACATAGAGGCACTGGTTTCAAAGATTGATTCGGTTTGCCTGTTAACTGACATTTATGGCATGATTTAATGAAGGCCAAAATATCCTTCTTCAAGCATGGCCAATAGAATTGTTGCAAAACTCAGTCATAAGTTTTATTTACTCCTAAATGACCTGCTACTTCACCATGAGCAACCTTCATTACCATCTCACGGAACTGTTTTGGTACCACCACTTGAATTACAGCTTCTCCAATCAAACCTTTCTTACAGGGAACATATTTCCTCAAGAGTAGCTCATCTTGGACAAAATATCCACTGACAGCACTTTTTACCTCCTGTGATGGAATAATATCCTCGAACTCCCAGAGTTACTTCTCCACAGACCAACTTGGAAGTCAAGTTTACTCTGTGCAGAGAAACAGAAAGAGTGTTTAACCCAATCCCCTTGATCAAAATGTAATCATCTGCTAAGACTGCAGCTTCAACCGCATCATGGGGCTTCTTTTTGTTTATATATGTAGCAATATAGTCAGGCACAATGTTCTTAAACTGTTCTAAAATAATAAGGTCACGTAACTTCTCAAAGTTATCAACATTGGAAGCAATGCACCAACGATCAAAATGCAAAAGTTCTCTTACCACCTCAGAATGTGTTTGGCGGTCACTTTTCCTCCAGTTCCTAAAACGCTGGCGGTATGCCTCAGGAACTAACTCCTAGCTTTTAGGATTGTCACTTTTACCTTATCATAATCTCTCTGGTCATTCTTCGGAAGCGCTGCATATGCCTCCTGTGCTTTGCCTGTAATCACAGTTTGGAGCAAAACAATTCGGACAGCATTTGGCCAATTCCCTTCTTCAGCAATGGTCTTAAACAAAGAAAAACACATCAGGATCATGTTCGTTAAATTTAGGGAGCAATCTTAAATTACTGGCCATCTCGAAACCACCAAACAAATTTAGATTTCTCTCACCACGCTCTGGAGATAGTTTACCTTCCTTTACCAATTTTAAACGCTCTGCTTGCAGCTCAAACTCGCGCGCTGATTTTTTAGCCTCTAATTGTTTCTCTGTGAATTCAATTTCGCGTTGTTTGAGTAAGTTATCTGTTCTTAATTTTTCCATCTCAAACTCACATCGCTTAGTTTCCTTGACCAATTCTTTATCATGATTCTGTTGCATTTGTTCAAAAGATAACCCTGAAAAGATATCCACTGGATTTCTCTCAACCTCATGTTTTTTCTGTGCGGAAACGATTAAAAGATTGTTTTCAATCAACCAATTTCTAACAATAGAACAAAGTTCATTTTTCTTTATTCGTATATCTACATCACCAATTTTAAAATGCTCTACAAGTTCCCACAACTGTTGCTTCACAAACAAATTCAACATGTCCTCTGATGGAGCTTTGACAAATTCTTCAACGGATGCCATATTTAAATCTTAAACTTGTTGGCTACTCTCTCAATTTAAAAGCAAGAGCATTTAAAAACAACAGCTACAGACAAAACACCTATTCACTTTTTCCCCTTCTACACTGCCTATCCACACACTAAACTATTCTATGCCTAATCTTTGTATAGCTTTCAAGAGTAAAGCGACATTAAACACCAGTATACCGACAGTTTAGAAACAGCAAAACAGCCCAATCCATTACCATGGCGGTGTGCTTCACCCAAAAGCCTACACAAAAATAAAAAAGGCAAAATAACAAACCAACGCAAAGCGTTGCTAATACTTAATGGGGAAAATGAACAATGTTTCATCTGTAACTTAATAAAAATGCACTTACCTTCAATGACGACTACCTTCGAACTAGCGGGACATTTTAAATATAAACTCAAGTGTTTAAGTTACGTGCATCTCCAAAATAATGCGAATAAACATTTACATACAACAGAGCACCAAACAATAAACCATATCATATGAGCTAAACTATATATAATTTTTTTTGCTCATTTGTTTTCATCTAATTACTCTTTAGGACGAAAAGAGGGGGCCCATTTGTTATGATTCTTTGTCAAGGAACAATTTATTAAACTAAAGAAAATAAATATGAAATGTTTAGTCAGTATAGATGAATAGTCAGTGTGTCAGCATGTGCGTATAAGTGTTACAAGTGTAACCAGTTCAAACAAACACAACCAACAGAAGATTAAGGTCAAAAAATCCGTTCTAGGGAAGGTGGATCAGAACGAGAATGAGAACTCCTCGAGTGCGGTGGTGGTCTCCCGAAACCTCCATATCCCTCGAGAACTCCGGTAGCCTCATGACAGACAAACAAACAGTCTCCTCCCACCATCAGTTCAAACTAGTCCCTTTTTTGAAAGAGCGTTGATTTCGTGCAGGTGCAACACTATGTCAGCCAATCACCCACAGTCTGCCAGTCACCTGTAGCTCGGGTAGAAATACACAGTGACTCACCGAGACGTCACAATATATATATACATTTTTTTGCTCGAAATAAACGTAATCAATCAATCAATCAATGTTAAATTTAGTGATCTCTGACTGCCAAAGTCAAACATCATTAGTGCTTACATGAATAATGATCTTATTTACGACTCGATTTACGAGTATTTACGACTAACATTAGCCAGCACTTTTAAATTTGCTTTGATGTCAGGCACTCTGGCTCCCGACAAACATGTGACTATGGTGGTTGGTGTCTCTATTTTCACGTTCCGTGTAATAGAATCACCAATAACTAGGGCACTTTTAACAGGATTCTCAGTGGGTGCGTCACTGAGTGGGGAGAACCTGTTTGATGTTCTAATCGGAACAGAAGAGTGGTGTTTTGTCCCGCGACTAGGCCGTCTTACGGTCACCCAATTGCTCTGCTGCATTGGCTCTACAGCCGGAACCGAACAATGTACAGAGTTCACCAAGCTAGTCGCATCCAAAACAGTATCTAAAGTCTTTACATTCTTACTATCCTCGATTAAAGTTTGGATGCGTGTCTTTAATTCTGAGATTTTCTCTGTCAGCCTGACTATTTCCCTGCATTTATGACATGTGAATCCCTCATCGCTGACAGAGCAAGCTATATTGTACCTGTAACAGGCAGTGCAAGAAACAACAAAAGGAGAGGAGGACATGACTCACCGTGTTTTTAGACTGATCCGACTCAGCAGTTGTTTGATGGACTTGAGACGACAGTAGGCACGGATAACAAGTTAACAGGCTAGCGAAATGCTAACGTGTTGTGATAGCGATTTAGATTAAAGGATTAAAAACTAGCAACGTCAAATTAATGTGATAGGCAATATGTGACAATATCAGATATATGGTGATGATAATATAAACAACAAGGAATGGTATTAAGAGATTCAAAACAAAGCTATACGGAGCTACAGACGCAAACCACTGAGCAGCGAGCAGCGAGGCAGACAGGAGCACAATTAAAAAATGCACGATTCGTGCATTTTTCCCTTTGTTTTGAGACATCCATTTCAGTGGGGCATGATCAGTTACTAAGACAAATTTTCGGCCCAACAGGTAATATCTCATTTTTTTCAACAGCCCATTTTACAGCAAGACATTCGTTTTCAATTGTGGCATAATTTTTCTCAGCAGCTTAGAGCTAATAAACATGACTGGGTGCTCCATACCTTCCTGCAACTGGGACAGCACAGCTCCAATCGCTACTTCTGAGGCATCTGTTTGTAGAACAAAGGGTGTGTTGAGGTTTAGGGCTTGCAGAATGGGTTCGCAACAGAAGGATTGCTTTAGCTCGACGAAGGCCTGCTCTGCTTATCTGGTCACCTGGTTTGGGAGGTACTTGCGGGTCAATTCAGTTAGGGAGGCTACTTTTGTGGCAAAGCCAGGGATGAATGTTCAGTAGTAACCAACTAGCCCAAGGAAGGTCCTTGCCTGTTTCTTGGTCTGAGGCCGGGGCCAGGTGAGTATGGAATCAATCTTCTTAGATTGGGTTTTCACATTTCCTCTCCCAACAGTGTATCCTAGGTAGTTGGCCTCTTCTGGGGCGAGTGAACACTTACTTGGGTTTGCCGTGAGAGCCACTGAGCGTAATGCCTGTAAGACAGCCTCTAGATGGTGAAGATGCTGTTCCCAACTCCAGCTGTGGATAACAATGTCGTCCAGATATGCAGCAGCATATTGTTGGTGGGGACGGAGGACTCTGTCCATGAGTCTTTGAAACGTGGCAGGTGCCCCATGGACCCCAAAAGGAAGAACCCGGTATTGGAAGGCCCCCTCAGTATTGGAGAAGGTGGTCTTTGGTTTGGCTTGAGGGGTTAGAGGTACTTGCCAGTATTCTTTGGTCAAGTCAAGTGTTGAGGTGATCGAGCGATTGGGGCCTGCATGATTCATCACATCTATTCTTGGCATAGGGTAAGTGTCAAATTGGGAAATCTCATTCAATTTTCTGTAGTCATTGGAGAATTGTGTGCTACCATATGGTTTTGGTACTAGGACGATGGGACTTGACCATGCACTTTGGGACTCTTCTATAACTCCTAACTCATGCATTTTCTTTATCTCCTTTTGGATGGCTTCCCTTTTAGCTTCTGGAATCCTGTATGGTTGAAGTCTAACAATCTTCCCAGGGTCTGTTACTGTATCATGGGCTATAAGTGTGGTCTGTCCAGGGAGATCAGAGAAGACATCACGGTTTTGCTACAAAAGCTCTCTTAACTCCTGCTTTTGCCTAGGGGAGAGCTGATTACCCATCTTCACCTCAGGGGTTACAGGGGAAAGGATACTGGCTATGAGGACATCGCTTGGAGGGGTGATAGGTTCATGCCACGGTTTCAAGAGGTTTATATGGTAGATTTGCTGGCCCTTCCTTCTGCTGGGCTGGTGTACTCTGTAATTGACTGGGCCCATCCGCTCTACATTTTCATAGGGTCCCAGCCACCTGGCCTGGAATTTGCATTCGTTGGATGGGACTAAAACTAATACATTTTCTCCAGGGTGAAAATCTCGAATCTGTCCCTCTGTTGTATATCTTGGCTTGCTGTTGTTGGGCCTGTTGCATGTGTTCCCTTATGATCAGCCAGATCCTTGCCATTCAGTCATGCATCTTTTCAACGTGCTCAGTGATGGTGCAATGTGGTGATGGCTGCTGTTCCTAACTCCCCTTGACGAGATCCTTCCTTGTGGACGTCACCCATAGAGGAGTTCAAAGGGTGAGAAACCAGTGGAACTCTGTGGGACTTCTCGAACAGAGAACAAGACATATGGTAACAGCTGATCCAAATTTTTTCCATGAACGTCAATAACTTTCTCCAACATTTGTTTAATAGTTTTGTTAAACCTCTCTACAAGCCCATCAGTCTGGGGGTGGAATATGGAGGTTTTGAGTTGTTTCAACTTCAGTTGTCGACAGGTCTCTTTCATCCCAGTAGACATGAAGCACGAGCATTGGTCTGTAAGGATCTCGTCTGCTACTCCCACCCAGCTGAAGAGTTGGACCAGTTCTCTGGCTATGGCCTTTGAGGTGGCTGATTGGAGAGGTACTACTTCAGGGATTCGTGTGGCCTAGTCAAGGATGACCAGAATGTATCGGTGTCCCCAGTTGGATTTTGGCAGAGGTCCCACAATGTCCAGCGCAATCCTGCTGAAAGGGGTCTTAATGATCGGTAGAGGAAAAAGGGGATTTTGATACGTTAACTTGGGGCTGTGGAACTGACATTCAGAGCAGTAGCGACAATAGTCTTTGACCGCCTTATTGAACACGGGCCAATAGAAATGTGTAAGGATCCTTTCATAGGTACTTTCTGGCCCCAAGTGGCCTCCTAGCAGCCTCCCAGCAGGTGAGAGTGGGCTAAATACAACACCTTAGAGGCATATGGCTTGGGAAACAACAACTGTTCTATACACCAAGTTTTTTTCTTTATCATGAAATGTTGATAAGTGTGTCTACTCACCCCATCTTGTAGTTGGCCCTCAACCACCTGTACATTCCCCCATGCTTGGCTCAGTAGCGGGTCTTGCAGTTGAGCAGTGCCAAACTGTCCCAGCCTTCCTTCCTGGAGGGTCTCTGCTGGGGGCAATTTAGAAAATACTTAATGGGATTCTATGCCGTCAAGTATCTGTACACCTTCTGGATCTTCTGAGGCGGTGGCAATGGGTGACTATGCTTACTTCTGCAGTTTGGTAGTTCCTGGTGTCACCATGAATACAGGACACAGAGATTTCTCTTCCCATGATGGGCCCTGCAAACTCTGGTTGGATCAGTGTCACTATACTCCCCGAGTCTATAAGGGCTTCTGTGTCCCTGCCCCCCATCTTAACAGGGACCCTAGAGGCGGCTACCCCCTCATGGGCCTAGCAGGTTATAAGGAAATGGCATGGGAGCCTTGATGATTCTGAGGGACTGGCCATGGGCATGAGTTCCTCTCGGCCTGGGCAATTCCGGGCCAGTTGTCCCTCCCTTCCCTTGGTTTTGTTTACTTTAGGCTTCAACAAGCTCACAGTTACCTGGTGGTTTCTAGGAGTGCAATTAAGGCATCTACGTTTTGTGGCCCTTGTTGAGCCACATACTTTTTGGCATCTGCAGGGAGGTCAAGTACACATCAATCGATCACTACTCTTTCTACAGCAGGTGGTTGTACATCTCCTTCCTCTAGCCAGCTTATCACCATGTGGGTTAACGTGGTTAACCCACACGGGCTCCGTGTTGGAAGTGTTGAATGGTATTCCCAGCTATGGACGTGCTGGGCCTTGGCAGGCAGGCTGAGCCCATATTAGGCGAGGATTGCTCTCTTGACCACTTGCCTCATGAACGGTGAGGTCACGGCAGGCCTTCTGTGCTTCCCTGGTTAGCAGAGGGAGTATCAGTTTCGCCCAGTCTGCTCTAGGCCATCTCTCTCTTTGGGTCGTTTTTTCAAAGAGATCAAGGTAGGTTTCAACATCATCTTCTCTAGTCATTTTGGTCAGATGATCCTGGGGTCTCCTACCCTGAGCCTCGGTCCTTTGGCAGAGCTTGGTGACTGCTGCATTCGGTGTGGTTTGAGCCTGCAGAATGGCGGTCAGGGCCTCCTCCGTTTTCTTGTTGTTTCTCTTCTGCCTAGTGCACTGTCTGAATCCTATGCAAGGCTCAAATCATGCCTGCATTCTCCACCATATGTAACCTTCACATACAAGATTGGAGGGTTTAACTCAAGATGTCAAAGCAAACAATTTACCAGTCAGATTTTCTGTGGAGCAAAACTTATCTTTCTTTATTTTTCATAAGGGAAGGCAGAAGAGATGTGTGATTAGTCAAGGTACTTCAGTCTACTCATGTCCTCTACTAGGCCTTTATCCTCAAGAGCTTGTTTTGGTTAGGACTGGTCCAATGCCTGGGCTGTGGAACATCCAGCACCATGTGTCTGCCCACCTCCCCTGCTCCTTTCCAACTGTGGCCTCTTTGTTCTCTTTTATGTGGCTGGGCCCATTATAATTGGGCCCAACAGCCTACAGCTGAGGCTCCCTGTCAGAGTGGAAACAGTGCACACTTGTGTTGAAGGAGCTATCCCTGGTTCTGAACATCACTGGGTAGCACTGATGGTGCTTTCCATGGTGCTGAAGGTGACATGCCTCTTTCTGGCCACCACAATAAAAAGTATATAGAAATATGTAACAATATATTTGTTATATTTTACAAGTATTTACATTCTAAATGTTTTATATTTTCAAGCCAGTTAACAATAGCACAAGCACACTGTGAGGGACCAAGCAATCAAAAAATAGTAGGGCATAGAAAAAATAAGTTTCCCAAAAAATATCTTTTAATGAATCAAAGAAAGCATTTACAAAGTTAAAGAGAAAAGGGTCTCAGTTTACGCATGTAACCGTGGTTCCCTGAGAAGGGAAACAAGACACTGCGTCTGAAGACACATTGGGGAACACCTCCAGCGTGACGGTGTCTGAAGCACATGATTCAAATGCGACAATGTCATCGGCCAGCGACAGCCTGTGACAAATAAGCAAAAAGAAGGCTCAACGGACTTAGATGCCAGAGACCAATCCCTCACTCAGGTCAAACATGAGGCTGTCAGTGACACTATTCCCTAAGGCCACAACCTGGGCCCATGCCCTAAGCAAGGGAGAACCCTTACCAGACGAGCAAACAGTGCCTGCCCCAGGGCAGAGCTCAAGGTCTGGTAATGCCAGTCCCTGACAGGCCTTACATTTAAGGGAATACAGGCAAAGAGAAAATTAATTCCTTTTCCTTGTCACCATACTAGTGGATTCTGGTTCGACCACTGAGGACCCCAGCAGAGCTGAAAATACATGCTCAATCCTGCCTGACTCGAAGTCAGCATTTCTGAGCCAAATTAAAGTTGAGACCGAGACGGGTCCTAATCAAAGACAGATTTCCAAGGCTGCCTCAAGAGGGTCGAACACTTGATGTCACTGTGTAGCTGGAGCTCAGGTGAGCAGAGGCCTCAGCAGAATGACTCTCTATAGTCAGAGGAGGCCAAACCACTCAATTTCAAAGAGAGTTTACCAAGGTGGCCTCACAGAGGGCCGAACACTTGATGTTGCTGTCTGACTTGAGCCCAGATGAGCAGAGGCCTCAGCCGACATGCTCAACTTCATAGACAACTTACCAAGATGGCCAAAAGAACGCCGAACACTTGACATCACTGTCTAAATGGGGCTACATGAGTGGAGGCCTCAGCAGAATGACTCTCTAAAGCGAGAGAAGGCCAAACAGACTCAATTTCAAAGACAGTATTCCAAAGCGGCTTCACAGAAGGCTGAGCACTTGATGTCACTGTCTGACTTGAGCAGAGGCCTCAGCCGACATATTCAAATTAGACAACTTATCACATAGACAACTTACCAAGACGGCCAACAAAATGCCGAACACATGACATTACTGTCTACCTGGGGCTTACATGAGCAGAGGCCTCAGCAGAAAGACCCTCTATAGTGGAAGGAGGCCAAACACACTCAATTTCAAAGACATGATGTGATGTCGCTGTCTGACTTGAAACCAGATGAGCAGAGGCCACAGCCGAACAACACTTGATAGTAGGAGGAAGCCAACCAGCTCAACATAAAAACAGTTTATGAAGGCGGTCATTCTCACCGAACACTTGATTTTACTGTCTTACTGGACTTAGAAGCAGTTTACCAAGGCGGCCATTCTCACCGAACACTTGATTTCACTGTCTTACTGGACTTAGAAGCAGTTTACCAAGGCGGCCTTACAGGGGGCCAAACACTTGATGTCCCTGTCTAGTTGGAGCTCAAGTGAGCAGTGGCCTCAGCAGAATGACTCTCGGAAGCCAGCCAAACTCAACAAAAAAATATAGCTGCGAGCAGCAATCATCGGGGGTTCAAGAAATGTAAGGCCTTTAAGCACATGCGTAAAAATGCGTAATTATATTTATATTTTATTATAGCATGTAAACACTTGGATTTTAGATGGAAATACCATTTACAGCCAATACAATGTTTAGTATGGAAAAACAATTTAGTAAAGAAAAACATGTTTTTTAAAGTTTTTTTGACAGTTAGAGCGCCAACTATTGCCTGATCTCCACCAATTTTTTTGGGCGTCCTCAGAGTGTGCCCATACATATGCGTGTTCATTTTTGTGAAAATATCTCATTTCGTTTTGAAGTTACAGACACTTATATATATGAGAGCATAAAAAATGACCCATGAGAGACTTTGATTGGATTTTTTAGCCACTTCCTATCAAAATTTTGACATTTGAGCATTTATATTTTGTAAACCAATTTAGGTTCTGTGTTTCCTATGGTAGTTTCGTCTTGATTGGACTAAGGTTTGGAAGATATTCGTTTTATATTGATTGGATATTCGTACGTTTTTTAAGAGCTAAATCACAACTTTGCACAAACCTTAAGGCAAAACCTGGCAAGTCTGGTATCGATGGACTTTCAGGATTTCAAGGTTTCAGGAGTCTAAAGACATAACTCCCATGAAAATAAGACAACCACACCCAGAGTTATATATATTTTCAGCCAAAACCATTAAAAACATACTTTTTAAAAGCTTTTTAACAGTTATAGCGCCACCAATGGTCCGATCTCAATAAAAGTTGGCATGCTTCTTTAGAGTCATATGCTGCATGTGCTCCCTTAATTCTGTGAAGTTCTGAGTTTTCTTTTAGGATTTATAGGCTTTTGGGTATATTTAGCCATGCCCATTTTCTAAATGACCCTGTTATAGTGACCCAAAGGGTAAAGTTCAACTTTTTTTTTTGATAATTATTGATCTAGAGAGTCCAGAGAATTGTCCTGCGCTGGTTTTGGTCTGATCGGGTCAAAAACCTAGGACTAGTTTGCAAAAGTAGGTTTTTCAAAAAAAACAAAAATTTTGCCAGGGTAATGAGACATCTTGTCCGCCTTGAACCAAAGATTCCAGCGATATAAGACACTTGAGCCTGGGCCTAACGGTTCAAGAGTTATGAGCCATTTCGTACTTTTGACCACTGTAGCACCCCCGTCAGGCCGATCGGGATGACCCTTTGTGATGTTGTAGGCGGTATAAGTACTACCAGCCCTCAAAGTTTCAAGTCTCTACAACTTACACTTTGGTCTGCCCAAACACTTTTAGGGGAGAGTGCTGATCCTTGGAAAATTTAACAATTACAATAGGGTTTCAGCGCTTCGCACTTGAACCCCTAATAAAAAATTAAAGAAAAATGGCCAATAAATAAAAAAAACTACAGGGTCTCAGCACTTGATACTTGAGCTACAGGATGCAAAATCTTTATCAAGCCAGCAAACATGTACACCAGACAGGAAAAAGACCGCTTTTTGCACTTTTGGGTCATTTATCATGGAAATGGGGTGTTTTTTTTTTGTTTGTTTTTTTCAACCTTTTAAAGTGTAACAGCTCCACTAATGGCCCTTTAGTGATTTTGGATTAGCCTCACATGAGGGCACCACAAATGTAGTTATTTATGGTCTTAAATATTAATATTAATATTTTGTATTAATATTAATATTGAGTCAGATGATTCCTTCCAACATTTTGGGGCATCAGCCAGGAATCTCACCTTGACAATAAAGAACAATCATGAAAGATTGTTGACTGAATTAGAATTTTATAAATTGGAGGAAGTTTATCATCTGACCAATCTGAAGGATTTAATGAGATTCGGGTGAGCTTGTAGAGAAGAACACAAGAATTACACAGTTTGCTATAGAATGAATTTATTAACAAAAAGATATACAAGAGTAAAATATCACACTCACTAAATACTACGAGGGAAAATGACTAAACTACTAAGAAAATTGGAATCAAAACAGAAACTACAAACAACAACACAAATTGATGTTAACAAAACTGAATGCCAAGTAGATGAGCAACGGATTGGACGAAGCAATGAATGGGTAATTAGCAGTTTATGAGGGAGTCAATTGTGGTCTTTCTGGATACTGGTATGAAGTAGTAAATGAGCATTTACTATGAATACAGGTAACGTGTCTAATGTATCTATCTGTGTACGCTAACCCTAGATAAACAGTCTCTACACAAACAGCAATCTCATTTAGCAACAACCTAATGCCAAGGCCTTTGGGAAAAGGTTTGGTTAGCTTATATATACGTTTCACTTGGTCGGGTGATCAGTCTGGGAATGGGAAACGTTGTCCACTGGTATCCTTCCATGTGCAATGGGAGACTGGATTGCTTTCCAACAGTTGCAGAGCTGCACTGAGTGCTGCAGGTCTTTTTTGTAATCCAGAGAACTGTAGGTCAGATGGTGGTCGGTCCGTAGGATCTTTTGTAGGTTGGAGGTACTTGAGTTATGCAGGTCAGGAGCCAAAGTCCTCTGCAGAAGCGCTTGAAGATCCGTGCGGTCAAAGGTTTACTCGCAAGAGTATCACCTTGGTCGTGCTGTTGTTCTTCCCTCGTCAGATCAGAAACTCAGAACAAGGGTTTGTTTACTTGGGAAAGCTTTTATTCCTTCCTGTTGGGAAGGAGATTACAAATCCCCACCTTTTCTGATGTGGTGATGTGATTGGGTCGTAGCATTCAAGGTGTCCACCCATTACATCACCTTCCCATCCTGTGGAACTTGTTGTATTTTCCCAAAATACACAGTTAAATAAGACAGTGTCTTTAGGATCTTGAAAATGCTTTATTTCTTTTTCAAACCTTTCTCAAAGTCCTTGTGGCAGTGTTCTGAACTCGTAGAGTCCAAACTTGATGTGAATTGGTTGAGGTATCACACTTCTGTCTCAGTGGGTGCAGTTGCAATGGCTTTAATTCCAGGTGTGGTTTCCACTGGGTCTGTGCACAGTTTCCTGGATGAGTAAAAGGACATATAGGACATGTTCCTTACAGTATTTCTGTCCATTTTTGGTGATTTCAAGCCAATATGTTTAGAAAATGTCTTTCTTTTTGAGCATTTCTTTGTTCTTGCTGTGCTCTAGCCAGAACTAGTTTGGCAGCCCTAGGAGTCCATGGTCATTCACACCTTGAACTAAGGCAACTCGTGATGAGATTAGCCTATGATCAATGGGCCGCTGATGTCATCTTTCCTGTCCTCCACCTTTGGAAGTCCTGATTACCATAGTAATTTAGTTGTCGTTGAGGGTCCTTTCATACTCTTTTGTATCAATCAAAGTGGGACAAAGAGATGTTTGTTGTGAAGCTCTGGTGTTCACTACAGCCCGATCTCTGTAAAACTTCTTTAGAATCATAAGGCACACATGCTCACCTCATTTCGTGAATTTCTAAAAAGAGCAGACCATTTTTCAGTCATTTAAACGTAATTTTGCATAGGATAACATAGCCTTTTTTTTCCACCTTTATAACAGTTGAAGCGCCACCAATGGCCATATCTCCATAAAAGTTTCCATGCTTCTTCAGAATCACGTGACGAATGTGCACACCCGATTTTGTGAAGTTGTACCCAAATCGGGCAGGAAGAGGGCCACTTTCGGCCATTTCATGAGATTTGCCATAGAAATACAGCTTTTTACTACTTTTTAACAGTTATAGCCCCACCTACATTCCGATCTCCACCACGTTTTTGGGGTGTCCTCAGAGTGTGCCCATACATATGCGTGTTAATTTTGGTGAAAATGTCTAATTTCCTTTTGAAGTTATAGATACTTATGTAGATGAGAGCATAAAAAATGACCCATGAGCGAATTTGATTGGATTTTTTTGACACTTCCTATCAAAATTTTGACATTTGGGTGGTGACATTTAGATAACTAACTTAGGTTTTGTGTTTTCTACGCTGGTTTCGTCTTGATCGGACTAACGGTTTTGAAGATATTCGCAAAAGTTTTTAAAGCGCTAAATCACAACGTTGCACAAACCGTAAGCCGAAACCTTGCATGTCTGGTATCATTGGACTCGGCAAGGTTTCAGGAGTCTAAGGACGTGACTCACATGAAAATAAGTCGACCATACCAAAAGTTATATACATTTTCAGCCAAAAGCTTTTTAATCCTTTGAGCGGTACGGTCCCACATATGGGATTTTTATTTCTGTGCCCCTGGGCGTACGGTCCCAAATATGGGATTTAGAATGTTCAGCAACGTCACACAACTGCCACATAATGTTTTTTTTTAAGCTTTCAGACATTTAAACACGCATAAGCACCAGTAAAACAATATATTTAGAGTTTATAAAATACACACTTATGTCAGACATCAGTGGAAGCAGCAATAACAATCCATTAAAATATAATTTGCCGACATTTATTCATATCAGACGCACATAATGGGCCCAAGTAACTATAAAGTTTACGTGATTATTCTTCCAGTTCACCACCCACTTACTTGCATATTTTTCAGGAGAAACTGATGATTTTACCTGCTGTAAATCTGACTGACATGACTCTGTGAACTGCGGGGCAAACTAAGATGGCGGCGCCCATCTCTCATTATAGATCTAGATAAAGATCATTTATAAGATTTTAAATGACAAAACACACTCACACATATTTGAGGATCGGAATATCAGATAGTTGATGACATGGTAAGTAAGTTTGTGAATATTTTAAATAAAAAAGGAAAAACAAAATAATAGCGATCCATCTGTCATACAGTGTTATTGTGGCTGCGTTCAGCATACGTGACATGCATGGCGCGTTGTTACAATACATACAGGTCGGAGATGGTAGATCACAGGTAAGGTTGTTTATTGATACAAGCAGAGTTAAACGGGAACACAGGTGAGTCAAACTGAAGTAGTTAAGGTGAATGATGAATGAAGAAATAGTGATACTGTCCTTTGTGTTTTGCAGAGTGAAGATCCATGTGACAGTCGTAGTTGAGACGTAGGAGGATGACGACACACACACACACACACACACACACACGGAGAACACAGGAGGTATCTTGGAGATGCTGGAGACAGGTAAGTATAACACTGGAAGTCCTTGAGGTAAGCATGGAGGTAAATCCTTAATGCGAACGAGACCAGACGATGACTGTGTATGTGTGAGTGTCTTTTATGTGCCAGTTGATTAGAGTGCTGATGAGGTGCAGGTGTGTGTGTGATCAGTACTCTGGTGAGGGAGTGCGTCGTGATTGGATGGTCCTGGAACCTGGCGTGTCTGTGACAGTCTGCTCCGTGATGGTGAATGGGCCAATGAACCTGGGACTCAGCTTACGGCATGGTAGACGCAGTCGGATTTCTCTGGTTGACAGCCAGACCTTCTGTCCTGGTTGATAGGCTGGAGCTTCGAAGCGGTGAAGGTCTGCTGTCATCCGGCGTCTATGTAGAGCACGTTGTAGTTGATGGTGGGCTGAGTCCCAGACCCTCTCGCTCTCTCGGAACCAGTGGTCGATAGATGGTACATCTGAGAGTTCCCCTGACCAGGGGGACAGTGGGGGTTGGTAACCGAGCACGCACTGGAAAGGTGTGAGTCCGGTAGATGGCTGTCGTAGGGAGTTCTGTGCGTACTCGGCCCAACCCAGGAACTGGTTCCAAGAGTCCTGGTGGCCGTGACAAAAGGTACGAAAGAAGCGACCAATCTCTTGAATCTTCCTCTCCGTCTGCCCGTTCGACTGCGGATGGTATCCCGATGACAGGCTGACGGTCACACCTAGGAGTGAGAAGAATGCTTTCCAAACCCGAGAGATGAATTGAGGTCCTCTGTCCGACACTATGTCCTCTGGAATGCCAAAGTATCGGAATATGTGGTTAAACATGAGCTCCGCAGTCTCCATGGCAGTAGGCAGTCCCTTTAAGGGAATTAAACGGCAGGATTTGGAGAATCTATCAACTACCACAAAGATACAGGTACAATCCTTAGAGGCTGGCAGGTCAATGATGAAATCTACCCCTAGGTGTGACCATGGTCGGTTGTGAACGGGCAGAGGAAGGAGCTTGCCAGATGGTAGATGATGTGGACTTTTCGAGATGGCGCTTTCCTTACATCCCTGCACGTACCTTCTGACATCGAGTGCCATGTTGGGCCACCAGAAGCGTTCTTTCAGCAACGAGAGGGTTTCATTGACCCCTGGGTGCCCAGTGCCTAGTGAGGTGTGAGCAGAGTGGATGAGTGGAGTGCGCCGTGTTCTGGTGATGTACTGCAAGCCTGGCGGAGTGTTGGTGGAGGCATTGGTGGAGGGTATGGTCTCCGCTGACCAGGCGATAGGGCTGACGATGAGCTTTTCTGGGAGAATGGCTTCAGGCTCTTCAGAGCTTTCCTCCGGTGCATGTAAACGTGACAAGGCATCCGCCTTGACATTTCTGGATCCAGGATGATAGGAGATTGTGAAATTGAAGCAGGTGAAGAATAAAGCCCAGCGGGCTTGTCTGGGGTTTAGTCTTTTAGCCACTCGCAGATACTCAAGGTTCTTGTAGTCAGTGAGTACCAGAAACGGGTGTCTTGCTCCCTCCAGCCAATGCCTCCACTCTTCAAGTGCCAACTTGATGGCCAGAAGTTCTCTGTTGCCGATGTCATAATTCATCTCCACCGGGTTGAGCTTGCGGGAGAAGAAGGCACATGGATGGAGTCTGCTGGGATTCCCCTGCTGCTGTGAAAGTACCGCTCCTACTCCTGTGGTTGAGGCGTTGACCTCCACGACGAAGGGCTTGTCAGGATCGGGATGGACAAGGAGAGGAGCGGTAGTGAAGGCTTCTCTGAGTGTGTTGAAGGCTTACGTGGCAGCTGGTGTCCAGGACAGAGACTTGGGCTTATGTCGGAGGAGGCTTGTAAGTGGACTGGCGATGGAGCTGTAATCCCGGATGAAACGACGGTAGAAGTTGGCGAAGCCGAGGAAACGTTGGAGTTCCTTTATGGTAGTGGGTGTTGGCCAGTTCCTGATGGCACCCACCTTCCCCTCGTCCATCCGGATGCCACTGCTATCGATGTTATAGCCAAGGAACTGCACTGAGGGCTGATGGAAGGAACACTTTTCGGTTTTCAGGTAGAGGTGGAACTCCCTCAGGCGTTTCAGGACCTTCGCAACGTGGTGGCGATGTTCGGCCATGCTCCGGGAGTAAATCAGAATATCATCGATGTAGACCAAGACGAACTTGTGGAGAAACTCCCGGAGCACCTCATGTATGAAGTCCTGGAATACGGAGGGGGCGTTGACCAGGCCATACGGCATCACGAGGTACTCGTAGTGTCCAGTTGGTGTCACAAAGGCGGTCTTCCACTCGTCCCCCTCACGTATCCGGATGAGGTTATACGCGCTGCGGAGGTCCAACTTGGTGAATACAGTGGCACCACGGAGATGTTCCAGGGCCGCTGGGACAAGAGGAAGGGGATATCTGAACTTGACAGTTATGTTGTTGAGGGAGTGGTAGTCTATACATGGCCTCAAGCCTCCGTCCTTTTTAGCCACGAAGAAGAAGCTAGAAGCAGCAGGGGAAGTTGATGGACGGATGTAGCCTTGAGCCAGAGCCTCCTCGATGTACTCTTCCATGGCCTTCTCCTCCGGGATGGAAAGGGGGTAGATCCTTCCCCTTGGCACTGACTCACCTGGAAACAGATCTATGGCGCAGTCCCATGGTCAGTGTGGAGGCAGCTTGGAGGCTCTTTTAGGGTAGAAAACATTACTGAAGGGGGCGTAACACGATGGTACATCCACTGAGCATTTCTCAATCGGACTCTCGATGGATGTTGCACAGACAGAGAGGGGTTCAGGATGCGGAGAGGGAGGAACTGGAAACTCGGGAAAACAGTCCATGAAACAAGTGTCGCCCCACTTCAGGATTTCGCCAGTTTTCCAGGAGATGACAGGATTGTGCTGCTCCAACCACTGACGCCCTAGGATTACGTCAGCGGTGGATTCCTCCAGAACCAGCAGATGGATCTTCTCCACGTGAAGTATACCAGATTGTAGTTGAAGTGGGCCGACACTACAGTGAACTTGTCTCTTACTGAGGGGCTTTCCAGTTATTGAGTGGATCTGGTAAGTAGACGGCGTTGCCACGGTCTTGAGGTTGAGCTGACGGCAGAGGGCGCCAGAGATGAAGTTGGAATGGAAATATCAGCAGCAGTAAGTTTTACAACAATGGTGAGTGGCTTCATCTTATTTATGGAAGGAAACATGGCACTCACCATGGGACGAGGAGGACGTATTGGGCATGTGGAGATTACATGCCCCGGAGATCCACAATACAGGCACAGATTCTGGGTCAGCCTCCTCTGCTGTTCAGTTATAGTTAGCCGAGCAGAATCAAGCTGCATGGGTTCGTGGGCTGGTTCTGGAGGGCTGACAGATTCTGGTCGGCAGAGGGAGGTGTTGTGCTGTGGCTGGCCCTGGTACTTTTCGAGACAGGACTGCATACGAGTGGCGAAGCGTATGGAGAGTTGTATGAAGCGTTCCAGCCCGATGGTGTCCTCGTATGCAGCGAGATGCAACCGCACTCGAGGATCCAACCCTTGACGATATGTAGTCAGTAAGGCTTGTTTGTTCCATCCACTCGTGGCAGCAAGGGTTCTGAACTTAAGAGCATATTCAGTCACAGTCATTTTGCCTTGCTTTACATTGTAAAGTTACTCACCGATAGACGAATCCCAGGCTGGTTTTCCAAAGACTTCTCTGAAGTGGTTGACAAAGCTGGAATATGACTAAATAACAGGATTCTTTTGGGTCCAAATGGAATCTGCTCACTGAAGTGCTTTACCGTGTAACTGGGAAATGATGAACGCTACCTTGGATTGTTCGGTGGGGTATGAGTGCGGTTGCATCTCCAGGACCAGCGAGCATTGTAGGAGAAATCCGCTGCACTCCTCCGCTGAACCAGAGAAGGGCGCCGGTTTGGCAATGGGACTGGCGTGAACTGGAGGTGAAGAAGTGGTGGTGTTGTCAACGGAAGTGCTCGCTGGTGGTAATGGTGGTGGAATGGTGATGAGTGTTCGACGCAAAGCGTCAACGAGATCCTGGAATGGGTCTGGTTGGCTCATGCTTGTGTCAAGCGGTCTTGGTCCGGTCTTCTGTTACAATACAGACAGGTCAGAGACGGTAGATCACAGGTGAGGTTGTTTATTGACACAAGCAGAGTTAAACGGGAACACAGGTGAGTCAAACTGAAGTAGTTAAGGTGAATGATGAATGAAGAAATAGTGATACTGTCCTTTGTGTTTTGCAGAGTGAAGATCCAAGTGGCAGTCATAGAGTTGAGACGTTGGAGGATGACGACACACACACACACACGGAGAACACAGGAGGTATCTTGGAGACGCTGGAGACAGGTAAGTATAACACTGGAAGTCCTTGAGGTAAGCATGGAGGTAAATCATTAATGCAAACGAGACCGGACGATGACTGTGTGTGTGTGAGTGTCTTTTATGTGCCAGTTGATTGGAGTGCTGATGAGGTGCAGGTGTGTGTGATCAGTACTCTGGTGAGGGAGTGCGTCGTGATTGGATGGTGCTGGAACCTGGCGTGTCTGTGACACGCGTCGCCATGGAAACAATAAGGGCAAACGTTCTAAAATAGGCCCTTTTCACAATGACGTCAGTTAACTTCTGCCTATCCACAAAGCAGTGGATCTGTTGTTCCGTCTTCGCGCCGGCGACTTCTCGGGAAAATGCTTTAATAACTTACTGACTTTTATGTCAAGGATTTACACGATCGGGTTCTTTTGGTAACGTTATTTATTATTTCCTTTCTGTAAATGCCTTGGTTAGGGTTTCCGTGAGCAGAAACTTTAGCAATGTTGTTGAATTGCTGTCAGAGTTTCATCACAACGATTTTGTTCACACAAATCTGTTAGCCTATTTGGAATATCAAGAATATTGTCTTTAAAAACAAATCTTTATTTTTAGAAATTGGTAGGCTATGATAACGGTATTGTTCTTGTGAGATTTATTTACGAGTAATGGACACCTGAAAGTAGCACATCCACATATAATGCTCCGAAGAATTAACAGTGTGAAGATTTTAGATTATTTTACATCATACCAGTTTAAACTGAACTGGTGTAATATATTAAGATTGTGTAATTTGTAAGAAGTGTATTGAAAATACAAAACGGAAGTATGCGTTCATTTAATATTATTCCCTGGAGAAATAATTTGATTTCATTCATTTAATGCTGCTATAACAATGAGTACTGTTGTAAATCCTCTGTATATTTTTGTATGCGACAGTCTTGTTCTGCAATAAAGAGATAAATGATGACGATGTTTTTTTTTTTACTACGGTAAAACTGCCATGTACATTAGTCTGTTTTTACAACATTAACAGTTTTTATGTAGAAATAGTATTATATTAAACACAATGTATGTCATATTTATCAAAATGAAACTGGAAAAATAGACTTTGATATTTAAAAAATAAGCTTATGTTGATCTTCATTGTACATACAGGCACTGAAATAAGTAGTACATTAAGCATTGAATGTAAAGTTGTTGTTTTTTTACTGCACGTAAATGTCGGAAACATGCGTTTATTTCACAAATACATATAAACAGCTTCATTTGCAATAAAGACAGCAAAGTTTGCAAGTTACTGTGGGCAGCAGAAAGTGTATGGCTTCAGTACGTATTCAACTCCTCCTCTGACTTCAAGCAGCAAATCTCGCCGATAAGTAAGTTCGTTTGAGATCTGCCAAACATCTCGCCTTGAATTTACATGAAATTAGGCGACTACAGTCATCCTCTAACCACATTTGTGGCATATGTACAACTTTTGGGTACACTTCATTCAAGCGGCTCTAGTATTCAACTATGCTGACGGAAGTGAGGATCAACTGCATCGAGTCCAAACGGAAGCTGTGTGACATCATGTGAAAAGGGTCTATAATGGTCGCCTTAAAAAACTCACTCTGGGGGGTCAGTTAGAATATTTTGAACTCACGCTTGAAAGGGTTAACAGATATAACGCCACCTATGGTCCGATCTCCATAAAACTTGGCATGCTTCTTTAGAGTCATATGCTGCATTGGCTCACTTATTTTGGTGAAGTTCTGAGTTTTCTTTTAGGATTTATAGGCTTTTGAGTATATTTTGCCACACCCATTTTCTAAATGACCCTGTTATAGCGACCCAAAGGGTAAAGTTCAACTTTTTTTTTTTTTTTTTTTTTTTGATAATTATTGATCTAGAGACTCCAGAGAATTGTCCTGCACTGGTTTTGAAAAAACCTAGAACTAGGTCACAAAAGAAGGTTTTTCAGATATTTGTGAATAATTAATAAATGATTTGATTGACAGCATTGGTTCTTGAGGCAAAGTTGTTCAGCATGAGGAGATCTATGAAATGATATGCATATTGTGTGGATCTGTGAAACTGCACGTGATTACAGAGGCGTAAAACTCGTTAGCGCCAACTAGAGGCCGATTTCTTTCAAAATTCTTACAGACCTCTAGGACCATGAGTCGAACATGCCCACCAAGTTTTAGTTCCGATCAGGCTCCGTTAACGCTTTGGAGTCTGAGGATTTTTGGGGCCATGGAGAAGTTTTGACATGCCCTGACATTTGTGCTTTTTTCAGTTGCTTATAAACATATTATTGGCAAAAGTGTCAGTACACTGTATTCAGCACGAACTAGGCTACCATAATATGTGAGCAACATGTATGTACATGTTTGTATTTTTGAGAGAATAACGTTTATGAGTGGTTATGGAAAAAACAAAAAACTTAAGTCACTGAAATACGGCCACAAAACAAATACTAAATATGTGTTCACAAGACTTCTTGGTATTGGAGGTTGTAGACTAGAATTTTTGCTTCAAAATGACGTAAAATTATCCTGCCTACTCGTTCATATTAACAATATATTGATTTAAATTTTGTAAGACACTTTCTGAGATATAAAGTCAGAATTCTGAGATATAAACTCGCAATTGCGTGACATAAAGTCAGAATTATGAGATATAAACTCGCAATTGCGTGATATAAAGTCAGAATTCTGAGATATAAACTCACAACTGACCATCAGGATTGTTCCTTCATTATTATTCTACATAAAATGGAAGACATCATAAAGGATTATTTTCAGCACGGATTAGTCTCTGGACATAAGAAAGAACATTATGCAGGAATATGCATAGCATGTTTCCACAGTAACCTTGTATATGAGTAGAGCATTTCAACGAGAAAAAAAACAGCTTTTACTGCCATCTAGTGGGCCTAATACTAAAACAATAACCTATTATGTTTCATCAACACCACTTTGTATGAACTTTGTAACTTTGCAACTCAAGTCTGGTGGCTCCATAAAAGGGGGCATTCAAGGGTAGAATTATGCAATTCTGCAAATTACAGTGGAAGTATTTGGTGAATAAAAGTTGTTTTTAACAGAATGAATTTGACACAATAATACCAATATAATAGTAATAATAATAAGAAGAATCAGCTGTGGTGGAGGCGCAATAAAACAGACGAAACTGAAGTGGCACATTTTATACACCAACAGCTTCAGACATCATGACGGCAGCACGGCTATTTTTTGATGCACCAGAAATGTTGGATGTCCGGAATTGTTACAGACAGAGAAACTGTCCGTCAGTTAATTGCGAGAAAAAAAAGTCAGAATTCTGAGATAAAAACCTCGCAATTCTGACTTTTTTTCTTGCAATTACAAGTTTATTTCTCAGAATTCTGACTTTATATCACGCAATTGCGAGTTTATACCTCACAATTCTGACTTTATATCATGCAATTGCAAATTTATATCTCAGGATTCTGACTTTATATCATGCAATTGCGAGTTTATATCTCGCAATTCTGACTTTATAACTCACAATTGTGAGAAAAGAAGTCAGAATCACTGTTTTTATTTTTTTATTTAGTGGCGGAAATGGGCTTCTATAGTTTGGCGTTTCTTTGCACTGGAGAGAAAAAAAAAAAAAAGAAAAAACGTTCCTGCTTCCAGTCAGTCATATCATCATTATATTCATTAAGAATGTCCAGTGTGGGCCAATATCTGGTCACTATGATTCTCAAATCTGTGCAATAAAAGAAAAACTGGGAGCATGCTGATAACAGGATCATATCAGCTATTGTATTAACATTAATATAATGTCCACTCTTAACAGAAAACATGATTTTTGTGATCTTAGACATGCATGTATTTTTGCACATCATGTGAAGAAAATTTTGTATAGGCCTAAATTTTAAACTACAGTACCAGTCAAAATATTGGACACATTACAATTCATAATGTTTTTGAAAGAAGTCTCATGCCTTTATTTGATCAAAAATACAGAAGAAAACAGCAATACTGTGAAATATTATTACAATTTAAAATAATGTTTTTTTTTTTGTTTGTTTGTTTTGTTTTTTTTAAACATTAATATACATACAAAAAAAAAAAAAAAAATCATGTATTTCTGTGATGCAAAGCATCTAAACATTCATATTACCTTCTATGGTATTTTATATTGTAGCAGACCCCGCCCGATTGATGGCCAAAACTTTACTGATGAGTTTCTTGAAGCTTTATTGAACATTAAACAACGATGAAATGGCCTTTTTAACTTCAGAAATCACCGTAAGAGCGGAATAAAGTACAAAAAATACGTATTAAAGTCTTGTCCGTTTTTCTCTTTTCACATCACTATCTGAATACACAATGAATCACACAAAATACTCAATATACCTAACAGCAAACAAATATACACACCTTATGCCTTTTCGGGAGGTGCTAAATAAACTGGAAAACTTTAGAAAACTAAGAGGAACTATAACAATGAGCGCGCTCTCCCGTTCAATTCCGTTAGAATCATTTTTCACTCCGTAGACAGCAAAACTCGTCAAAATAAGAGTCCCCGTTTTTTAAGACTGATAGTGCAGACTTTATACATAATTAAACCCACTAAAATATCTAAAATAAGTACAAAAACAAATTAGAAGATAAATTACAATAAGTTCTGTTACATATATATTATATATAGAGCTTAAATGTTAATGTGCAATTCAATGCGTTGCTAACACATTTTATTTCAGTATTTATTATGTATTTTAGTCAATTTCACTCATCTCAGTAGCAATACCCTTTTGCATATGTGAAAATATGTGGATCACATGTGAAACGTGTTTTGCACATGGGAAATGTGTGCTTTTGGAACGTTTCCCATGTGAAAAATGTGTGAACCCCCATGTGATTTTGCACATGTGAAATTTAACATGTAAAAACATGTTAGAAGCACATGTGAAAATATGTGGATCACAAGTGAAATGTGTTTTGCACACGGGAAATGTGTGCTTTTGGAACGTTTCCCATGTGAATAATGTGTGAAACCCCATGTGAAATCCCCACATGATCATATGTGAAACCCCATGTGATGCATGTAAAATTCCCATGTGAAACCCATGAGATCACACGTGAATTCCAATGTGAGTGTCAGCAGGTAAACACGGGACACAGAGGTAAGTGAATGGTAATATGGCAGGTTTATTGAAAACAGCAGGAGACCAACACAGACGAAGGACAATTCAGGTAAGTAAACGTGATGACGGAAAGTCTTTGTTAAAGTCTTATCTGAGTACTGAAGTTCTTCTCTTTTCCAGGGTTTGGAGCGGAGCTGAAGAACCAGGAGATGATTGCAAGTGAGGGCTGAGTGGAATCCAAGGGACAGGTGAGTAACAAACAGGTAAGTGAGTCGAGTGGATCAACATGGTAAGGTTGAGACCAGACAGTGAGTGGACGGGAGGAGTGCTGCTTAATAGTGCTGGTGGGTGATTGCTGACAGGTGATTGTGATCAGTAGTCAGGTGGGCGGAGACGGTGGTGACTGTGTAGACTCCCTGACAGTACCCCCCTCCTCCAGGGGCAGCTCCTGACGCCCTCCGACAGCGACGGGGTCGACCACGGCCTCTGGGTGCTGGACGGTCCGGATGGGCTTGGTGAAATTCAGCCAGGAGAGCAGGATCTAACACATCGTCACAATGGATCCAGGACCTTTCCTCGGGACCATATCCTTCCCAGTCGATCAGGTACTCGAGACGGCCGCCCCGTCGCTGGGAATCCAGGATCTTATCCACTCTGTAGATCAGGGGTTCTTCAATGACTTCAGGAGGAGGTACTGGTGGCTCGTCTGGTGGTGTGGAAGAGGGAGACACAGGTTTAAGGAGTGATACATGGAATGATGGGTGAATGTGGTACCTTGGGGGGAGTTGGAGACGTTAGGTGACTTCATTAATCTGCCTCTCGATGGTGAAGGGACCTATGTAGTAGGGACTCAGCTTCCGTCAGGGCTGGCGGAGACGCAGATCCCGTGTAGAGAGCCAGACTTGATCTCCCGGATGATAGACGGGGGTAGAGGATCGACAGGCATCTGCGAAGTGTTTATGTCTCTGCACAGCACGCTGTAGATGTATATAGGCTGAGTCCCACACTCTCTCACTCACTCGAAACCAGTGGTCTATAGCTGGAACATCCGAAGGTTCCTCCGTCCAGGGAAATAACGGTGGTTAGTACCCGAGTACGCACTGAAACGGGGTGAGGCCTTGTAGCTTCTGCAGTAGATCAAAATCATCAACACAACTATAAATAACGTTTGACCTCCTTCAAATAACCCATAGGCCATGGCTCCGGCAGGTCTAGATGAAATGACCCTATTGGCATCTTTGTTGCCTCCATTGAAGAGGAGCAGGAGGCCTTCTCACCAGCTCCGGGGACTTCAAAAAGTCACCCGTGCTTCACCCCACATGGCGCTAAGGGCCATGTGGCATATCCGAGACACTGTGAAAACCCAATATACATCACACACACATACAGAGACACAAACACACATTTGGAGACTGTATCTACATTTAGCCTCAAAATATGACTATGTCAAAGTGTACCCGTTGTTGTATTCAAGCTGCATGCATGTATGTATCCCTAGTATATAAGCTTAGTACCATGTTCTTCTGTAGCCATCATCAACTTGAGCCATGTTGTCTATAGCCATGTTCTATAGCCATGTTTCCCAAAATGAAAACAATTAACTAATTCAAATTTAGCTTTTATTTAATTTCAAAATATGCAATGAAAATGTAATGTTTAAAACATACAAAAGCAAATATTAAAATTACACATGAAAAAAAAAAGAAAAAAAAAAACACATCTAAAAACTCTGTTTGTGTGTTAATGCATGTGAGTGAATGGGTCTCAGTCCTCTTTGTCTCCTTCAGCAGGCTTCTTGTTTTGGGACTGAAAAACAAAATCAAAAGATTAGGCCAGTACAAACAAGTCTATCCTGATAAATAACATTTTTATGTATTTTCTTTCTGGATTTTAGGATTGGATCTGTTATTTTCACATGATGACTGGTCTATGTACAGGTGCATCTCAATAAATTAGAATGTCGTGGAAAAGTTCATTTATTTCAGTAATTCAACTCAAATTGTGGAACTCATGTATTAAATAAATTCAATGAACACAGACTGAAGTACTTTAAGTCTTTGGTTCTTTTAATTGTGATGATTTTGGCTCACATTTAACAAAAACCCACCAATTCTCAAAAAATTAGAATACTTCATAAGATCAATAAAAAAAAGGATATTTTAAACAGAAATGTCAGGCTTCTGAAAAGTATGTTCATTTCTATGCACTCAATACTTGGTTGGGCCTCCTTTTGCATGAATTACTGCATCAATGCGGCGTGGCATGGAGGCAATCAGCCTGTGGCACTGCTCAGGTGTAATGGAAGCCCAGGTAGCTTTGATACCGGCCTTCAGGTCATCTGCATTGTTGGGTCTGGTGTCTCCCATCTTCCTCTTGACAATACCCCATAGATTCTCTATGGGGTTCAGGTCAGGCGAGTTTGCTGGCCAAACAATCACAGTAACACCATGGTCATTGAACCAGCTTTTGGTACCTTTGGCAGTGTGGGCAGGTGCCAAATCCTGCTGAAAAATTAAATCAGCATCTCCATAAAGCTTGTCAGCAGAAGGAAGCATGAAGTGCTCTAAAATTTCCTGGAAGATGGCTGCATTGACTGTGGACTTCAAAAAACACAGTGGACCAACACCAGCAGATGACATGGCAGCCCAAATCATCACAAAACTTCACACTGGACTTCAAGCAACATGGTTTCTGTGCCTCTCCACTCTTTCTCCAGACTCTGGGACATTGATTTCCAAATTAAATGCAAAATTTACTTTCATCTGAAAAGAGGACTTTGGACCACTGAGCCACAGTCCAGTTCTTTTTCTCCTTAGCCCAGGTAAGACGCTTCTGACTTTGTCTTTGGTTCAGAAGTGGCTTGGTACGTGGAATGTGACAGTTGTAGCCCATTTCCTGAAGACGTCTGTGTGCGGTGGCTCTTGTTGCACTGACTCCAGCTTCAGTCCATTCCTTTTGAAGCTCTCCTAAGTTCTTAAACCGGCTTCGCCTGACAATCTTCTCAAGCATGCGGTCATTACTTTCACTTGTACACCTTTTCCTACCACACTTTTTCCTTATAGTCCAATTTCCATGAATATGCTTAGGTACAGCACTCTGCGAACAGCCAGCTCTTTCAGCATGACCCTCTGTGGCTTACCCTCATTGTAGAGGTCTTGATGATCGTCTTCTGTACAACTGTCAAGTCAGCAGACTTCCCCATGACTGCTGTTGGGATTACTGACCTAAACCCAGTATTTATACCCTGAGAATGGTAATTTAATAGATCTTGAAATTAAATATTGTAATAATTTGAGATACTGATTTTTTATTTATTTTTTTTATTTTGATGAGCAGCAAGCTGTAATCATCAAAATGAAAACAAAAAAGTCTGGAAATATTGTACTTTATGTCTAATAACTCTAGAATATTTTTAAGTTTTACTTTTTGAATTAAATTACAGAAAAAAAAGAAAATCTTTTTCATGATATTCAAATTTATTGAGATGCACCTGTATATTGGCAGTACTCAAAAATATAAACAAGCAGACCCACAGCATGCGGTCTAGAAGCCATCCAAAACTGAGTTCTAAGGATTACACAATCATTAGTATCTTTGTTGGTCAGTTGAGGTTTTAATGGCATGCCCGCCAAGGTTTCTTGGCATGTAACGATGTAAAAACTTATAAAAGGCCTTTAAAGTTCACTTTGGATAAAAACTTTAAAATTGAATATCATCAGTCATCAGTATCTTAGCATTACAGCAGGGGTGTCCAATCCTGTGCCTAATTATCAAGATTTTCTGAAGATCTTATTTACCTGTTTCAGCTGTTGTAAGGACTAAGACAAATCAGACACAATTATTTGTTATAGTTAACCAATAATGGTTTAAAGCTCACTCTGGGGTCTGTCTCCCATCCCCCGAGAAGTTCTCAGTTACAAGTTTTATTGCGCTAAAGAATGTTGGTTGCCACATGGAAGAGCAGAGAAGAGTAGAGACAAAGAGACACACAGAAAACCTGCATCTTTCCTGCATCTTTCCCGCATCTTTCCCACAGAAAACAGACTTTCCTGCATTAATTTATAGACAGACTGTTCTATAAATTAACATGCATATTCCCAAGAAATGGTATCCATTATTACTGTTTGTTGTACTGTACTCAGTATTGTATTCACATGTTTTATGATACATTTAAGGTAACCTCAATTATGCCATGTTTAGTGTCTAGTTTAGGGGGCAGTCGTGGCCTAATGGATAGAGAGTCAGACTTGTAACCCAAAGGTCATGGGTTCTAGTCTCAGGTCCGGCAGGGATTGTTGATGAGGGGAGTGAATATCCAGCGCTCTCTCCACCCTCAATACCACGACTGAGGTGAGACCCTTGAGCAAGGCACTGTACCCCCCCAACTGCTCCCCGGGCGCCGCAGCAATGGCTGCCCACTGCCCAAGAGATGTGACTTTGACCAGAGGTTAAACGCCAGTGCACAACGCCCCTCCCTCTCTCCTTCTTGCTTCTTGGACGACTGAAGAGACCCTCTTTTGCTCCAGGCCTCTTCAGGCCAAGGCCTGTGGGCCTGGAAGGCCTGTAGGCCTAGGCCTGCAACCCAGCCATGTGCTCATCTATGAGAGAGAGAAAGAACTCTCTCCCCACTAAGAGTCAAATTAACAGCTTAAGCTGTTTCATATTACTTCATCCAACGTCTGCTAGCTGCCTCACATTACAGAAGTCAGATAATTCCCAACACATAGAACCTCTTATACCTAGATATTATCACATAGAAACTGCATGTGTCTGTACCCCGAATTAGTAAAAACAAAAAACTTCCAAACCCATTTAATGGTAAAAATTTAATTGATGTTCAACAAATAAAAAATAGAGATAATAATGATAATCAAATGATAAAGCTTGGGTTGTTAAATATTAGATCCCTTTCTTCAAAAGCACTTAATGTAAATGATATTATCACAGACAATAATCTAGATGTGCTGTGTTTGACAGAAACTTGGCTAAAACCAGATGATTACATTACTTTAAATGAGTCTAGCCCTCAAGGTTATGATTATCGACATAATCCTCGTCAGAAAGGCAAATGGGGAGGTGTTGCTGTAATTTATAGTAATATTTACAGTATTAGTCAAAAGTCTTCCAAATATAATTCTTTTGAAGTGATGGTGCTTTACGTAACATTATGCAAGTTGACATTTGTGCTGGCTACTGTATACAGGCCACCAGGGCACCATACAGACTTTATCAAAGAATTTGCTGATTTTCTTTTGGAGTTAGTACTAGCTGCAGATAAAGTCCTTGTTGTTGGTGATTTTAATATCCATGTAGATAATAAAAAAGACTCATTGGGATTGGCATTTACAGACATTCTAAACTCTATTGGTGTTAGACAACACGTGTCAGGACCCACTCACTGTCGTAATCATACTTTAGATCTAATATTGTCACATGGAATCGATATTGTTGCCGTTGAAATTCTGCAGCAGAGTGACAACATCTCAGATCATTATCTAGTCTCGTGTATACTATATTTAGTTTAGGCAGCTAAACAGCCTCCCTGCCATAAATATGGTAGAACAATCACTTCTACCACTAAAGATCGCTTTCTAAATAATCTTCCTGATCAGTTTCATCGCCTTAGCATACCAGACAGCTTAGAAGACCTCGATGTTGAAACAGAAACTATTGCCTCTGTCTTTTCCAGCACATTAGACTCAGTTGCTCCTTTGCATTTAAAAAAGATTAAGGAAATTAATCCAACGCCATGGTACAATGAGCACACTCGGGCCCTAAAGGTAGCAGCTAGAAAAATGGAGCGCAGCTGGAAGAAAACAAAATACTAGATCTGCCCATTTTTCAAAACTTTTAGAAGAAAATAAGCACAACCCTAGGTATTTATTTGATACAGTGGCTAAATTAACAAGAAATAAAGCTTCAACTTCTGATGTTTCCAAACAGCACAGCAGTAATGACTTTATGAACTTCTTTACTTGCAAGATTGATAATATTAGAGAAAAAATTATAACCATGCAACCGTCTACTACAGTATCGCGTCAGACAGTGCATTGTAGTGTCCCTGAGGAAAAATTCAATTCATTTAGGAAAGGAAGAATTGTCTAAACTTATTAAATCATCAAAATCAACAACATGTATGTTAGATCCTATTCCGACTAAGCTATTGAAAGAGATGCTTCCAGAGGTAATAGATCCTCTTTTTAATATCGTCAATTCATCTTTATCACTAGGATACGTACCAAAAAGTTTTAAACTGCCTAATATTAAACCACTTATTAAAAAAACACAACTTGATCCTAGAGAATTAGTCAATTACAGGCCGATCTCAAATCTCACTTTTCTGTCAAAAATACTAGAAAAGGCAGTATCATCACAACTATGTTCCTTTTTAGACAGAAATAGTATCTGTAAGGATTTCCAGTCAGGATTTAGACCGTACCATAGTACTAAGACTGCTCTCATTAGAGTTACTAATGATTTGCTCTTATCATCAGATCGTGGTTGTATCTCTCTATTAGTGTTACTGGATCTTAGTGCTGCATTTGACACTATCGATCACAACATTCTTTTAAATAGACTCGAAAATTATGTTGGCATTAGTGGAATTGCATTGTCATGGTTCAAATCATACTTATCTGACCGTTATCAGTTTGTAGTAGTAAACGAAGAGATGTCATATCGATCACAAGTTCAATATGGAGTACCGCAAGGCTCAGTACTAGGACCGTTGCTTTTCACTCTGTACATGCTACCCTTGGGAGATATCATTAGGAAGCATGGCGTTAGTTTTCACTGTCACGCTGATGATACTCAGCTCTATATTTCTTCGCGCCCTGACGAAACGTACCAATTCACAAAAACGCATCTCTTTAACCTGGCATTCACATAACACATTTAAAATACTTTGAATGTTATCGGACATATGATAGCAACCTGAATCGTAACAAAGCACTGTTCGCCAGAGGAGAACTGGCCCCCCGACTAAGCCTGGTTTCTCCCAAGGTTTTTTTTTCTTCTCCATTTTAACACAGAAGTCTATTTGCCACCTGTTTGCCATCTGATGTCACCTGTTGGAGTTTGGGTTCCTTGCCGCTGTCGCCTTTGGCTTGCTTAGTTGGAGACACTTGACATTTGACTTGACATTTGATATTCAACAGTGTTTTGATCTGCCGGCATTGACACTATTCTTTAAGAGCTGCTGTGCAGCCAAAATTATATACCAGTTATCAATGTAAAGCTGCTTTGACATAATCTGCATGTAAAAAGCGCTATATAAATAAAGGTAAAAAAAAAAAAAAAAAAAAACTCTGTCTGCTAATAAATTGCCTCTTAAATGATTTAGATCTTGACTACATGCTCTTAGTAGTACTGTACAATAAGAATGTTGTTTTTCCATAAACTGGAAATTAACATTTCTTAAAATTAATAAACAATTAACACAGTGTTCACTGGACGAACAAGTTAAATGATTGTAATATTAATTTTAATGTAGCTACATCAAGTTAATCTGATTAACTGATTCATATATTCATAATTAATCATAATTAATAATCATAATGAGTTATGAATAATTATTAATATTTTCCCTTTGAGTTAATTCGCTACACTGTGTTTGATTAAAGCTGGAACTGAACTAGGTAGATCTCCAGAAACATGATTGGGCACCCCTGATTTGCAGTATAATAGGTTACAATGTTCACCTTTCTGCTTGCCTCCGGAGATTTTTCACTTTTTGTGCTCAGCGTCTCCGGTGCCAGTGTGTTTCTTTTTGACATGGTCTGTAAGAAATGAGAGGCTTCATTAAAATTTTTGTGTTTCCATTTGCACAAATAGCAAAAGAGAAACTCCACAATAATGTTTTCACAACTTTCAAAAATAGGATAAAATAGAGTGATTGATAACAAGAGAAGAGAGGAAGAAGAGAGAAAGATGTCATTTTTTACCGTCACTCCCATAGCTGCTGTATTAGAAACACCCTGACAGCAGCGTTAATTAATTTTTTGTAATTTGATGCATGTTACAGTACAGAAGGGTCAGAGACAGGAGATCACAGATAAAGATGTTTATTTGACACACAGCAGAGCAAACAGTCGTGCAGGTGAGTATAAGGTGAACTTCTGAGTGAATGGTGATATGTAGATGAATGATACTGTCCTTTGTGTTTGTAGAGGTGAAGATCCTGGATGACGGTGGAGATGAACAACGCTGGAGACAGGAGACACTCACACACAGACTGGAACACAGGAGGAGACTTGGAAACACTGGAGAAAGGTAAGTAGATCGCTGGGAGTCCTTGAGGTAAGCATGTAGGTAAGTCTAGATGCGAACGAGACCGGACAATGACTGAGTGAGTGTGAGTGTCTTTTAAGCAGGTGCTGATTGGCGTGCTGATGAGGTGCAGGTGTGTGTGATCAGTACTCAGGAGATGGAGTGCGCTGTGATTGGAGGGTGTTGGAGCCTGGCGTGTCTGTGACAATGCAACGGTAATGTAATATTAGATATAGTGTAGGGCTGTCATGAGATCAGATTTTTCACACCATGGTTATTGTGGCCAAAAGAATTCACAATATCGATTGTGACAAGCAGGGCGGGCGAGAGCCGTGAGGGAACGGTGCGAGGCCGGTGCAACGCGCAGAGCACCGGCCTCGCACCGTTCCCTCACGGCTCTCGCCCGCCCTGCTTGTCACAATCGATATTGTGAATTCTTTTGGCCACAATAACCATGGTGTGAAAAATCAGCACGCCAATCTCTCACGGAGGAGCTCTGGAAGCATAAAAGGGGAGCGACGACAGTGAAAGACCTGGACTTTACTTTATGTTATTATTTTGTTTGTGTGGCCGGCAGATGTCTGTGAGGGTCTGCCGGCATTACTTTCGTTTTGTATTTGTTTATTTTCTTATATTAAATTGTGTTGTACGTTCGCCGGTTCCCGCCTCCTTCTTCCCGTATCTACAAACTGTGTTACATTGGTGCCGAAACCCGGGAGGAAGGAGGGACATGCTGTCGGAGAGCCCTCGCTGCTGAGGGGGATCGCGGTGCTGAGGAGGTCGGGCAGCGCGGGAGTGTCAAGACCGCAAGTGGCTGCCCCATGCGGTGGTGGTGGAGCGGGTTATACATCGGGTGGGACGGAGAGCTGGCTGCCGTGCTCCTGGGATGAGGTGGGGTGGCTGCCGTCTGAGAGGGAGAGGAGGAGTCGCCGCCGTTCGCCGTGGGCCGGAGCCTGCTGCCGTCCGCCATGAAGGGGAGGAGCAGGGAGCGGGGGACTCGCTGCCGGCTGCCCTCAGCCGGAGGAGCCATCGCCGGCCGCCAGGGGACAGAGGAGGATCGAGCCGTCCACCAAGCGTCCAGTACCATCGCATGGCACCGCGAGGAAGAGCCTCTCGGCTGGCTGAGGACCGAGCGGCAGTGTGTCCGGGAACTGGACCAAGAATTTTTTTTTTTTCCCCTCTCTTCCCTCTCTCATCTGTCGCTCCCCGTGCTTCCGTCTCCTTTTCTCTCGTCTCGTCTGTCCTTACCCCCAGGTGCTGCGGCCGCTGAGACTGGCCCCCGGGGGGAGTAGTCTCGTGGGTACCCCCCGGCCTGCGAGGGGCGATGGGGGTATGTGACGAGCAGGGCGGGCGAGAGCCATGAGGGAAGGGCGCGAGCCTCGAATCTCTCATGGAGGAGCTCCGGAAGCATAAAAGGGGAGCGACGACAGTGAAAGATGAGAGAGGACCAGGCCTGGATTTTACTTTATGTTATTATTTTGTTTGTGTGGCCGGCAGACGTCCGTGAGGGTCTGCCGGCATTACTTTCGTTTTGTATTTGTTTATTTTTTATATTAAATTGTGTTGTACGTTCGCCGGTTCCCACCTCCTTCTTCCCGTATCTACAAACTGGGTTACATCGATATATTGCAATATCTATAGAAACCTTGAAAAAAAAACTAATGTTATTAGTCAAATTCATCTTTATTTTGTCTTTTTCATTCTTTTTTTTTTTAAGTCAATGAATCACACCATTGCATACAACAACTACACTTAAGGGTAATCAGTTACTGATAAACAACTGATAAACAAACAACTGATAAACACAAGGCATAGTTATTTTTACTTTTTGCATTATCTGTCTTTAGCTAATTTTTATGAAGGAAGACAAGCATTTAGTTTATCTGATTTCAAGCTGGAGTAAAAAACATTGCCTGAATGTATCCCAAAGAACTGAAAAGACTTTCTGATGCACATTTTAAAGACCATGGTGTGTGATTTTATTTAGTGGCAGAAATTATATTATTTATAGTATTCTATACAGTGATAAAGGCTATGTAGCATAGCATTATAAATCCTTGATGGGTGGATGTGGATGGAAGCACTTTCTTCAGCTCATACTCATTGAACCCTATCACTTCCATTATAAAGCCTGGATGCGTCAGGATATTTATTGATATTTCTTTGATTATGTTCATCAGGAACAAGAAAGTCATATACACTGCTTGAGGGTGAGTAAAGCTTGGGCTAATTTTCATTTGAAAGTGAACTAATCCTTTAAGTTTTGACTTAGTTAGTCGTTATTATTATTATTTTATTTTTTTATTTTTTTTGCCGCACAAGAAGTATTCTCGTTGCTTTATAATATTAACTTAGAACCACTGTACTCACATGAGCTGTTTTAAATATGTTTTTAGTAGCTTTCTGGATCTTGAGAGAGGAAGGTCTTACGGGTGTAGAACGACATGAGGGTGAGTAATAAATGACATTATTTTCATTTTGGGGCGAACAACCCTTTAATGAAATGGTCAAAATCATGTCTGACCTATTGCATGTCTCCTGACATATTGCGTATCTTATTAGCCTATCTTAGTTATGCTGTTCACTTTTCATAATCAACATAAATGAAATGTAAAAACTAATATTAGGCTATAGTCTAATATTTATACAAAAATATGAAACTAAATAGGCTACGTTTTCTTTGACCGTCTGGCCGACGAACTCGCCGGCGCGTTCTGATGGATTTTGTCCTCATGACAAAATCTGAGCTGAAACAATTTAAAATAGGCCTACTCCGTGATTTTTGCAAATACAGATTAGTGCAAGACATCATTACAAACTACAAATGGCCTACCTTTATTTGTGTACACTCACAATAAAAACAAAACCTTCTGCTTTTGTAAAATAAAAAATAAAAAAAAACAGAATGTGCTTTCATCTGTCTCTGAATCGTCTCAAAAATTATCAGCAAATAATTATCACACAAACATGAAACATAAGTCTAAAGAAAGCTTGAAATGTCTATACTTTTAAATAAAACAATTCACAATTTTTCCTGACTCATGTTGCGAATGTTAATGTTATGAGGGTGTTTCTAATACAACGGCTGAGAGAGTGACGGCAAATTTGGCATATTTCTCTCTTCTGACCAACGTAAGCAATCTTTCTATATTTTTTTCTGTCTTTTGGAAAGTCGTAGAAATGACATAAAACAAATAAAACAAGACTATTCATTCTGTGGAATATTTTTAATAGTTTCTTCAAAGTACTATTGTATAGGCGTAATTTGCGGGTGGGACGCGTACCCATGACCCTACGACTCATGGCACGCACGGATGTACCTAAAAGAAAGAAACATCTCAATTCGATAAGAAAATTGTTGGTCTGTGTTAAATAAGAGGCAATCTCTCGCTGAAATGAGTTGTTTTTGCTCGTTGCCGCTGTTATCAGTTCTTTTGGCGCTCGTGCACAATGCGCAGTCTTTACACAGACAATCAAGCGCTTCGTTCTGGTAAAAGCACGAAACAAAATGCACACAAACATGTCCTTGCTCTTGATATACAATCACTGATGAACACCTTTGGTTTTAATGAGAAAAAAAAAACCTATACAAGGACGGAATTATTCAAAGTTTCAACAAGTTGCATTTGGATGAGTGCGTTTATATCCACGGACTGTTACCTCTTACCTGAAAAACTGTCTAAAGAAATCGGAATCACCAGAACTAAGCAATGTTGGGGCATGTTGTGCTCGGCTTGTTCTTTCTGTAGCTTTCTCAGGTTGTTATTCTTTGAGTTTTTCTAATTTATTGTACAAAAAAATAGTTTACAAATGATGACAAAAACTGTTCCATAATTCCTATTAAACTCGAAAAAAACAACAACATAGTTATAGAAATAAGTATTATTTTGTGTTATTATTGTTAATATGTTATTGTTAACATGTTAATAATATCGCCCGTCACAGCCCTAAGTGTACTTTTAAATAAAGTTGTAATATTTAATTTTCATGAGAATAAAGATGTAAAAATAAAAACACCTATTCCTCCCTTTTTTTAAAATGACTACCCGAAAAATAAAAAAAATAAATAAATCAGTCAGTTCGATCGCAAAAATCACAGGGGATAAAAAAATGTATATAGCAAAATCCTAGTTGGACTGTAAAATGGAAATGGGTTAAAGGTTACTGCAAGGGCTCTCCATACCCTCTTGCATTTGAAAGTTCAGTCTTCTCAAATCCCTGATCTCCTTCTCCTTGGTTTTCAGCCTCTCCTCAAGCTCCATCACATCATTTTTGTAGTCTGTCTATCAGTGTAAAAGAGAAAGATAAAGAACTTTGTAGAAACTTGTATTGTCCTGGGTATGATAAGATATCTGTTATCTGTTGCTCAAGTAGAGTAAAATATTGTTTTGTTTTCTCTCACCATTTACTGCCTACGTAATGACATACATATGAAAAAGACACTTTTACCACATAAATAAGTGCAAACAGCAGATTCTGTTACATTTACCTTTGGCCGTTTTGGAGTCCAGTCTTCTGTCTGAAAAAAAAGTGACAGCAGTAATGATGATGAGTATGAGTAAGACTGAGCCCTCCAAAATTGTTTGAATATCAATTGTGTAAAAACTTTAATGATAAACATATAGCATCACCAAAACAGTTAATTCTATTCAAATAATTAAAATGAAACACTGAAAAGAAAGACTATGAACATGTTTGGACATTTGAACTGTAACATTACCTCCCCCTCCCGGTAGGCGCGTCCTCGCGCCTAAGCTGTAACAACGGGGGAGGGGGAGTGGGCGCCCTGGAGACCTACACGCAGGTGAGGGGGGAGGTGCAGACAGGTACAGAGGTCTCCAGGGCGAGCCTAGGAGCTCGGGAAGTCATGGTGGGTCAGGAACCGTGGGCGGCCATGGCGGGTCAGGAGCCATATTAATTCTGAATTATTCAACAGCTCTTTTGGAGTGTTCTTAAATTTTTAAGATAGTATTCTTAACTGGTGCCCCGTATTACAAAAGGGGGGAGGGGTCATCTGATACACTCATAACCACACCACATGTGATCAAAAATCACTATGTCACCAGTGAATGGAGTAAAAACCACTACAGCGCGCATATGATCGGTTTCAGCGCGGACCTCCGCGATGAGTTTAACAACAATAGCCACGTGGATTATAGCTCATATAGGCTACAGAAAAAAGTATCCGTGTTTAAAGTATTTATAGATATATTTCACATATTCTCCTGCACCAAACATGAACCATTGTCATTTTCTCCGTGCTCATATATTAATATTCATTATTCTGTATAATGAGTGTGTTGTAGGTCTGTGTTTTATTGGTTGTTCTCTTCTGTATTGATATTCAGTGAGCAATATCTGGTAGTATATTTTACAACATACTTTACCTTAAGGCAGGGCTCGTCAACTGGCGGCCCGCCAATCATCTTCATCCGGCCCGTGGCACCCCAATCTCCCTCCTCCTCTTTTCCTGGCTTTGCGGCGAAATTTGTTTAGATACTTGGCCGCAGTGGCGCCTGCAGCTGTACAGTTATATACGGACTGTTCATACCATGCGCACTCCTCCGACTGACCTGAGAAACGTTTTCCATGCGAATATTTCAGCAGTTATTATGTGTGTCCCGTATTTCTGTCGACTGAACCAGTGATACCATCATTCGTGAATTCTTTTGTCTTGAGTTTTTCTTTTCCGTTAATTGGCCAAACAGGCTTTCATAACGATCTGAAACGAGTTGGATTCGTTTGGACCGGTCTGTCACTGAATCATCTGTAGTAACCACAAATACAGAACAAATAGCGCTGTTTTCATGTGTTTCACTAGTTTGCTTTGAACTACGCGGCACGGCCCGGTGGATAATGAAACGAAAGTTTAAAGGAGCTGCGTTTATTCCCGATCCCAGATACCATTATTAAACAGTGTTGCGACATCCAGTGAGAAGCGTTTCAATTCGACGCGCACCTCTCAGTTACAGACTACAAATCACTCGATGATTAAACTTGTTTTAAATCGGATGAAACAGCCTCAACATTCCCAACAAGACCGATGAGGAAAACAGGAGAAATTAATGAAGATAGACTTTTAAATACCAAAATCACCACCCTCACAAACATTTACCTCACAAACATTTACTTTGTAGTTTTTACCTATTTAGGTGTTTTTTATAGGCTTATATAACAATATCATTTGACAGTGGTAGTGAGTATGGTTTTACTTGTGGTTACCAAGTCTTACTGTGAGAATATTTTTAATTTTATTAATTAATACAATTTTGGGCCCCCGGGCTACCACAACTTTTTGATTTGATAATCCGGCCCTCCAATGAAACTACTTGAAGACCCCTGCCTTAAGGCATCAAGCACCAAAGCAATTTCTTACTTTGGGTTACTGGTCATGAAAAAAAAAAAGTTCTCAACAAGCCTAATGATAAAATTTATTGTCTTATTTGATACAATAACAATTATATTTTTAATAAAGTATTTTTAAATACACCAAATACAATCTCTTAAAGTATTTTGTTACAAATTACATCTGTTTACATCTGATAACTATATAAAAGAGTTCTTACAGTCAGTTTCTTCGATTCGATGTCTTTGGATTGTGGGGGAAACCAGAGCACTCACAGAAAACCCACACCAACACTGGGATAATGGGGAGAAAACTGTTGTATGTACTCCTGGAACAAACCCCACATTTTGGGTCTCAGTTCAAAGATGACACTGCTGCATTGCATCTTTTTGCAGCTGATTGTGCAGTCATTTAGGTGTCCCAGCTCCAGTCTAATAAGCACATCCCATAATTTTGTTATGCGCCACTGTGGGCCTCTGCACAAGCACGTAATTGGGATGGAGACTTCCACCAAGTGAAAATTACAACTTTTTTCAAGCTTCTGGTATACAGTGTTATTAAACTATATGAGAGAATTAGAATAGATTAAGCAATCACAGTTCACCAGAAGAGGACCTCCAATTTGATTAGGCCAGTGACTGGAACACTAAGTCTTAGCCAGAGAGGACATGGTAATGATCTACTCCTAAAATAAATACTGATGTGTATGTGGGTGAAGACAAAGCTCTGACACTGACCTCTAAGATGTTCTGGGAAAAAAAAAAAAAAAAAAAAAAGTCTCCTTTAAACATCTGTCTGCTAGTCGGTCAAGCCATGTTTTATTTGCTTTTATGTTAATTTTTGAACTGTTTTCTTCTTTCTTCTTCTGAAGCTCATAGTCTCTGCAAATACTGGTCATATATGCACAAACTAAAAAGGGTAAATGACACAGGTGCATGCAAACAGGGAGACAATTAGGGAATTAAGCCACAAGTCTGGGTCTGAAATTGCCCTATCCCATCATGGATATAGATATAGATATAGATGTCATGTTGTCTGCTATAAATCAGTGTTAATTTCTTTAATGAAAACTATGACGAAAAAATGTTCGTTGACGACCTTTTTTTCCATGACTAAGACTAGACGTTGAGAGACGACACCAGTTTCATTTAACGATAACGTGACTAAAACTACACGTGCAATATCGTTGACGAAAAAAGACGAGTCTATATTGCGCTGCTCGTTTGCTGACTAAATCTGCGACCAAAGTGTAGGCTGATATCCAGCAGTGGTTCTCAAAATGCTGAGTTTTGCCGTTCATTTAATTCTACTCCACCTTAAAATAACATTAAAACTGGGCATGTATTTCTAGCAGGTAAAATGTCGTAAATACACAACATTCAATCAAATTACCTCATCTTTCGCAGTCAAAACTAGCCACACTATATGATTTTAAATGCTGACTATAAACACCGACTGAACGCAACCGGTTCTGACTTGGTGCGTTTGGGCATGATTAGTCGTAAGTATCAAATTACATTCATAATCGGCCTTTCAATCGTTAAGTGTGTCCTGGGCTTTAGTGGAAAAGAGAGGGTACTCAGAAGGATGTTAAATCCCCCAGGGGGTACGACACACTAGAAAGTTTGAGAACCACTGAAAAGGGTTATGTAGAATTGCACAAGTGCTACTGCTAAGAGTGCAGTGTCAATACAGCCTGTTACCTTGATTCAAATGTTTTATAAGCTTAAATTAATTGGTCTAAAGAGGAAAAAATATAATGACTATTTTGTCTAAAGACTACATATAAAATAGCTATCAAAATTAATGTTGGTAACTGTAATGTGACTAAAAGTAATGACTAAGACTTGACAAAAATGCGATGACTTTTCATCGACTAAAACTAGACTAAAATATGAAAGACGAAAATGACTAAAATGTGACTAAGACTAAAGAGCATTTTCGTCTGAAGATAAAGACTAAGACTAAATGAAAAATGGCTGCCAAAATTAACACTGGTCAAAACCCAATAGAAAGTCCCAAAACTTTTCTGCATCCATTTCCACTCACAAACGTCAACTGTCAGCTGTCTGTCACATAGCTGCTAGGCCATGTAACGATGCTTGGCTCATTGTTGCCAAGTCTGAAGTTGGGCTACTTTTACACTTGTGCCATGATTAAGCTACTTTTGGGATGGTTTTGTTGTGCAGACCTGGCAACCCTGCACCTCAGTTAGACCTTCCTCCACTCCAAAGGCCCACCCCTTTCATGCACTTCAAAGTGCGCAGCCCCTGAATTGGGACACAGCTAATGAGTAGGCACTTAATTTCAATAAGTACTTACTTAACGAGCTTTAAAAGAGTAGGAATTTAATTGCCAGATCTCGTTGAGTATGAATGCGATCCGGATATCATCCGCCATGTTGACGATTTCATGTAACCTACGACGTTATCACAAACGCAACAACTTAAAAGATATTAGCGACAGGTTTAATTTCATCTATCTGTAAATATCTTGATATTGATTAAACTTGCTCATTTTGTGGTCTTGTTGAAGAAATAGCTTGCCATTTATTTTGTGATTGTAGTATAACCAATGCATTTTGGGTTAATTTAAGTTCTTATATTTTGAAACCTTCTAATGTGACCCACAGTTTATTTTTTTTGTTATGAAAACCCAAAATCGTGATCTCTTGAATATGTTGTTAATTTATTTTATATGCAAAAATGTTCATCCACAAGCAAAAAAGGCATAAATCTCATTTGTTTTCTTTTTTCTTGTTGAATCAATGACAAATTTATTTATAAATAACAATAAATAAATAAATAAAACAAATACTTTTTTTATGCATTACGGTGATGTATTCAAAGATATTTAACCTCATCATCATGCTTTTTTAAACCCATATTTATGTTTTGTTTTTTTTTTTTTTGTCATTATTATTGTTCATTGTTAAAGATACAAGATCAGGGAAAATACCATGGTTGTATGTAATTATAAGTTCTGCAATAAAAATAAAGATATGAGCAACAGGTGTACTAATATCTCATTGCACCAGTAACTCGACAACCATACCTAGTATGTTTTTCCTCAGCGTTTGCAATGTCTGCACAAAGAAGACGTCAGGCAGCTGCTCGAAGATCTCGCTATTGATTTTATACTAAAAAAAAATAATAAGTATCACTACTTAAAAAATTAAGATTACCCCAGAATGAATTGCATTGATAACCCACCCCAGCAATTACACACACAATAATAATGATAAATGCTGACCAATACTTAATTATATTACTTTTCATTTTACTTTAGTAAAACAAACAAAATGCAATTTGTTTTGTCATATGACATAGCTATGCATGAATACACACTAGACAATCATACAGCTGATGTGAATACATCTCCAGTTTCAGTCAAGCAATGAATGAATGCATGAATTAATAAAATAAATATATCTTAATTTACTGACAACAATAGGAAACATAAATGAGTAAAAGAATGAATAAAAATAACCATCATAATAAATTAATAAATATACAAGTCAACAACATATGAAACAAAGCTTTATTCAAACTTATTGTCCGAACAATCACGTATTTACAGGCGGTGAACCTCACATCCTTCTGCCATCTCAACACAGCTGTGCCAATTCTGCAGCTTTATTTTGATGAAGCAGCTGACCACCGTGAACACCTTCGCCTGTCTTTGCCATCCCTCATTGCTGCTCTTCTCAATGAGGACATCGTTGACCCAGAAGATGAGGAAGACCATGATGATGGACCCCCCGAACCCCATAACCTTGAAGCAAGAGTGGGAGAAGATGTGCGGGACAATCTGGCTGCTGCTGTGTCTGCTCCAAACATTTGTGTGCTCTCCATGAGCATGACTACCTGTAAAACATTTAAACAGATTAAAACATTTTACACTTCCTTCACGTCAGCATTCTGTTTCTTGCCATATTTCATTTAATATTTTTACAACTACATGCTAATTTTTGTTGTAGTTTTATTACTTTTGTGGTGTAGTGGGCTAAACCACTGAACTGGTAAGCAGAAGGTTGGTTCAGTCTCCGCAGCCGTCACCAACAGTGTGTCCTTGAGCAAGACACTTTACTCCAGGTTACTCCACAGGGATCATCCCTGTAATAAGAGCACTGTAAGTCGCTTTGGATAACAGTATCTGCCAAACGCAAAAATGTAAATTTGATTTTTGTAAATCCTTTTTTGTTAGTGTCTCGGGCACAAACGCTCAATAAAGCTGCTTATTTCTTAAAGTTTACTTTTTCAAGGTACTACTATAATATAAATGCATACATACATTTCATATTTCTATTTCTATTACATTTTCAATTTCTATTTGGGGGCATAAAGGATTATTTCACCCAAACATATTGTCACAGACACGCCAGGCTCCACAGTCACCCAATCACAGCGCACTCCCTCATCAGAGTACTGATCACCCACACCTGCCAGTCATCATCACTTCTACTATTTAAGACACAGCAGCACACTCAGTCACTGTCCGGTCTCGTTGATGCTAACTACCTGTTATGCTCACCTTAAGGACTCCTTTGAAGATTACTTACCTGTTTCCAACGTGCTCCTCGTCTCCCAGTGTTCTTCTCGTCTTCAGTGAGTGTCTCTGTGTCTGGTCAACTCCTCGTCAGCCCGTCATCCACGCTCCCCGCAAACCAAGACAAGAATCAGTTCTATTATCACCACTGCCACGATCTGCTACAGCCTTCACTCACCTGCACTCTGCCACAGCCCCTGGTTGTTCAGTAAACTCAGTTAGATTTCCATCTGTGTCTCCGTGCCCTTCTGTTTGTAACACATATAAATGCAGTCATTATTTACTCACCTTCACGCTGTTCAATCCCTGTGTTCAATTTGTTTCCTTTTTCTTCTGAACACAAAGGGTGATTTTGGTCAAGTTTGTCCTGCTGGTTTCTGCTCATAGAATATCAGTCAATAGAGCCTGACTTCCATAAGCATCATGATATTATTTGATGATGCTTTTGAAGCTTATGAAAGTTGGGCTCCATTGTGTGGACAGAAACCAGCAGAACAAACTTGACAGTACATGAATAATCATGTAGTAATACCTGAATTAATAGTTACTTCAACATGAACTCATGATTAATGAAGATATGAACGAATCATGAACTAATGAATAGCTATCCTTAAAGGGTTAGTTCACCCAAAAATGTTCTGTTGAATGTGAAAATTCTGTCATTTATTACTCACCCTCATGCCGTTCCACACCTGTAAGACCTTTGTTAATCTTCGGAACGCAAATTGAGATATTTTTGTTGAAATCCGATGGCTCCATAAGGCCTGCATAGGAAGCAATGACATTTCCTCTCTCAAGATATATAAAGGTACTAAAAACATATTTAAATCAGTTCATGTGAGTACAGTGGTTCAAATATTAATATTATAAAGCGACAATAATATTTTTGATGCACCAAAACAAAAACAAAATAAACGACTTATATAGTGATGGCCAATTTCAAAACACTGCTTCAGGAAGCTTCGGAGCAAAATAAATCAGCGTGTCGAATCAGCGGATTGTCAATACGCTGATTCATAATGATCCGAAGCTTCCTGAAGCAGTGTTTTGAAATCGGCCATCACTAAATAAGTCATTATTTTGTTTGTTTTTTGGCACACCAAAAATATTCTCGTCGCTTTATAATATTAATATTGAACCATTGTACTCACATGAACTGATTTAAATATGTTTTTAGTACATTAATGGATCTTGAGAGAGGAAATGTCATTGCTGGCTATGGAGGCCTTACTGAGTCATCGGATTTCAACAAAAATATCTTAATTTGCGTTCCAAAGATTAACGAAGATCTTACGGGTGTGGAACGGCATGCGGGTGAGTTATAAATAACATTATTTTCATTTTTGGGTGAACTAACCCTTTAACTACGACAGGAGTCATAAGGATTCATGCATGAAAACGTCTCGGGTTACGTATGTAACCCTGGTTCCCTGAATAGGGAACGAGACGCTGCGTTCAGACGTATTGGGAACTCTCCTGCGTGATTGTGTCATGAAGCACTTGGGAAATCGGTCCAATGGCGTGATGGAACGTCAGAGGCGGGTGACGTCACAGACAATGAAATTATAAAGCATACCCAGAACAAAGAACGCTAGCTTCTGATAGGCTGAAGCAATGCGCTCACAGGCACGCAGGGAGTATGGCAAGGCGACTCAGCGTCTCGTTCCCTATTCAGGTAACCAGGGTTACATACGTAACCCGAGACATTCCCTTTCACGGGAACTTTGAGCTACGTCGATGACGCATTGGGAACCTTATCCCAACTACGCCATAATGCAAAGTGCCTGTCTGTTAACTTATGACGAGAGCACAGCAGACCCTGGAGTGGAGCCTAAGTCAAGGTTGTAAAACTTGATGAAAGTATGCGGTGAGGACCACCCAGCCGCATCACATATATCATGGAGGGGGACCCCCGAAATTAGAGCTTTTAAAGCAGCCATACTCCTGGTAAAATGTGCCCGGACAGCCAGAGGAGAAGGCTGTCCGGTAGACTCATAAGCTAGTGAGATAGCCTCGACCACCCACTTGCTCATTCTCTGCTTGGACGCAGGGCCTCCCTTCTTAGGAGACCCGTAACAGACAAAGAGTTGATTGGTTTTAAGCCACAGGGCAACTCTGTGGACATAAGTGTCTAACGCCCTGACAGGGCAAAGCAGATTGAGTTTTTCTTGATCTGAATTAGAAAATGGAGAAGGACAAAAGGCCTGCAGTACAATCGGCCCTGGGACGTTGGTGGGGACCTTAGGTATATAACCAGGTCTAGGATGAAGAAAAGCCTTAACCATACTAGGCGCAAATTCCAGATATGAAGGAGCAACTGAAAGTGCTTGATGATCTCCAATTCTCTTGAGAGATGATAGCCAATAAAAAGATAGTCTTTAGAGTAAGGAATCTTTCCGAAACTTCTTCTAGAGGTTCAAAGGGAGCAGATGCTATCCCAAAAGATGCAGATGCTATCCAAAACGATCGCCAGGTCCCAGGCCAGAGTCCTTGTACCCTGTGAAGGCCCCAGCCTCAGAGTACCACGAAGAAATCATATGACTAAAGGATCTGTCCCCACAGAAGAGTATGGGAGCATGGTAGGCAGATATAGGTGCCACATATACTTTTAAGGTAGAAGGAGACAATCCATCTGAGAACTTCTCCTGAAGGAATTCCAGCACAGAGCTGACAGAACAATGAACAGGGTCTGACTGATGTTGTCTACACCAAGAAGAAAACTATTTCCATTTAATAGCATACAATTTCCTCGTAGAGGGAGCTCTGGACTGGAGTGTGGTCTCCACAACCTCAGTTGAGAGACTGGATTCTATGAACCTAGCCCCCTCAGAGGCCAGGCCCACAATTTCCACAACTCCGGGCGGGGATGAAGTATCGAGCCGCCCGCTTGAGACAGGAGGTCCTGTCCTGGCCCCTCAGGTCTGGGAGGAAGTACTTGAGAGCTCGAAATGCCACCATCATTTCCAGCCGATTTCTGTGCCAGGAAAGTAGATGGTCCTCCCAGTGACCCTGAGCCGAGCGACCACTCATGATCGCCCTCCAACCTGTGAGAGATGCATCCGTCGTTAGCATTAAGCGATGACAAAGGACCTCCCAACACAGGTCCTTGGGACAGGAACCAAGGTTTCTTCCACATGACTAAGGCACAAAGGCATTGCCGCGTGACCTTGATCATTTGAAATGAATTTCCCTTAGGAGAAAACCCCTTGGTCCACGCATTTTGTAAAGGTGCGGGCTGAAAGTGCTAGGCCGAACAGAAGTACCGGGTATTGATATGCTTCGCCCCCGAAAGCAAATCTGAGGAACTCCCTGTGTTGAGGATGGATGGATACATGAAAGTAAGCGTCTTTCAGATCTATTGTCACAAACCAGTCCTCGGATCTGATCTGTGGAATGATCTGTTTGAGTGTAAGCATCTTGAACTTGAGCTTCTGAACAGTGCGATTTAATATGCGTAAATCTAGAATGGGACGCAACCCTCCATCCTTCTTTGGAACAATGAAGTAACGGCTGTAAAAACCTGACGGCTTGCTGGGAGGAGGAACCCTTTCTATAGCTCCTTTTCGCAAGAGAGTCAAAACTTCCTGTTCCAATACCAGAGACTGCTCGGGGTCCACCACCGTAGGGATGACCCTGTTGAACTTGGGTGGGCGAGACCTGAACTGAATTCTATAACCCTTTTCTATTATATGCAGTATCCATTGATTCAATATATTATTGTCATAATTTAAACTACTGACATCAGCAGCTTTGTTATAAACATTACTGAAAGGCACCGGATTAGTTTGTCATTATTTTCATTGATCCTACTTATCAAACATATAAAATACTAAATCAACTAATAATTTATCTTAAAAGGTGACTACTGTGACTTACAACAGTTCATGAGGAATCGTTTCCCAAAAAAATAACCAAACAGGAAACATGAACTAAGGTTAGGGAATGTTTGCTGGAATCAGATTCAGTGTTCACTCTCCATCCAGACGCAGACCATGATGATACTGTACCTCCATTCTCTGACTTTTTGAAAAGCCACACAACATCCCTTAACTGGGCTGAATACTAGTTGTACTAATACATGTGTATTTGATAGTAAGTTAATGATAAATCATGAGCAGAATTTGGTAAGTAGTTAACAGTGAATTAATTATGATTGTGCCCCCTCAAGAAAAGTCATGACAAAATTATGCATTAACAAGCCATTAGTTTATGTTAGTATATGGTTAGTTAATAATGAATTAAGTATGATGTGCCCCCTCAAGTAAAGTCATGACATACTGATGCACTTACAAATCATTAAGTAATATATGAATAAACTCTATCCTGCCATAAACACCATTCTTATTCCTTTACACGCCTGGTACAAAAAACAAAGATAAAAATTATTTGTATTTCTTTTATATTTATTCATATAATTAAACATATATGAACTTAAGTGATGCAGGTAAGTGAATAGCAGATATTGTCCTTGGGTGGTGAGAATGGGCAAACTGATACGGTCCTTAGTCTTGTAGGAATGGTGACTGGGAAACACACACAAACGAAGCCACAGGATCACAGAAGGAGACAGGATACAGGGAAGACGCTGGAGTAGTACAACTAGGGTCCTTGTGGTAAGCATAAAGAAAGTCCTTTTGACTTGCAGGTGTGGGTGATGGCAGAGTGGTGGAGTGAGTGCTGGTGTGGGCCAGGGAGGATCATGGGAAATGGAGTCCGGGAATGACGGGAACTGTAACAGGTTGTTAGTCTATTTTTCACATTTGATTAGACGGATCTATGTAATTAATGGCTAAATAATCATGTGCCATTCTAATTATTTGTCACAAAGCTGCAGATGGCAGATTATGATTTAAATTAAAATTTAAATTAAAATTTAAATTATGGTAGTATTAAATCACATGTTTAATTCAAAGTCCAAATATTTATTTTTCCTTCTTACAGAGACTGTTTAATTTAGTTTACCCTAAATGTTAATTAATGCATTAATTATTAAACATGTATTAACATGTAGCTAAGGCTGCTATTCCCTTTCAATGGAACTCGAGCTGCATCGAAACGCTGCGGGAACGCCTCTGTGTGATTGCGTCGTGAAGCACGTATGAAATCAGTCCAGTGGAGTGACGGAACATCATAGGCGGGTGACTTCACTGACCAGGAAACTATAAAGCCTACCCGAAAACCCATTCATTCAGCCTGTGCCTTCAGCAAGCGCTATATGTGAAATCGTGTGTCCTATTTAATGTTGTCTGTCTCACAAGCGTATATATATATACTACCAGTCAAAAGTTTGGACACGGTAAGATTTTAAACGTAAACATTTATTGTGTACAATTGTACAAAATATTAGTGTACAATATTTCTTTTTCAGGATTCTTTGATGAACAGAAAGTTCAAAAGAACAGCGTTTATTTGAAATATAATCTTTTGTAACATTATAAATGTCTTTACTGTCACTTTTGATCGATTTAAAGCATCCTTGCTGAAAAAAATAATTAATTTCTTTAATTTATTTTCAAAAAAATAAAAATAAAAATTCTTACTGACCCCAAACTTTTGAACGGTAGAGTATAATGTTACAAAAGCTTCGTATTTCAAATAAATACTGTTTTTTTGAACTTTCTATTCATCAAAGAATCCTGAAAAAGAAATATTGTACACAAATATTTTGTACAATTGTACACAATAAATGTTTCTTGAGCATCAAATCATCATATTAGAATGATTTCTGAAGGATCATGTGACACTGAAGACTGGAGTAATGATGCTGAAAATTCAGCTTTGCCAACACAAGAATAAATTACATTTTAAAATGTTTTCAAATAGAACACAGTTATTTTAAATTGTAATAATATTTCACAATATTACTGTTTTTACTGTATTTTTAATTAAATAAATGCAGCCTTGGTGAGCAGATGAAACTTCTTTTTAGAATATTAAAAATGTTACCGTGTCCAAACTTTTGACTGGTAGTGTATATTTATATATGTATACTGTATATATATATATATATATATATATATATATATATATATATCTATCGCTCGCCATGTTATATATATATTATAACATGGCGAGCGAACAACAGTTCAGGAAATGTGTTCATCCCTGCCCTCGTTTCATCATGGGTGGGGATACACACCAAATGTACGTTGTTTGTTTGGGAGTGCAGCACGCCCAGGCAGCTCTCGAGGGGGCTGCCTGCGAGCACTGTGAGCTTCTCCCGCTGAAACGAGCCCTCTTTGAGGAGGGTGCCTCTGCTTGCGTTCCCCTCGGCTCGGCAGAGCGGCGTCTCAGGTCGTGGGGTTCACAAATGGATTTGACAGAGGGGTTAGAGATGGGCACTGCCCTATCTCAGCCTTCACCTGTCAGATCCGATGTGTCAATTCGGACTCAGGAAGTACGAGCTGCGGTTTCTTCCACTCTGGTTGAGGCAGCTGCATTAATGGCATCCAATTCTGAGGAACTGGATGTTGTTAGTGTAGCAACAGGAAACACTGAAGACTCGCCACTTCAGTCTCCTGCAAGTGAGGAGCTTATGGCGATATTAACTCGTGCCGTGGCTAAATTAAACATCGATTGACCGGCCGAGAAACAAGAGCTGCAGGTTAAAATCAAGCTAGATGAAAGTTTCTTACCATCTAGATCAGCTCAACCTCTGCGTCGGGGCTTACCGTTTTTTCCCGACCTCCACACCGAGGTGTCGAGGTCGTGGAAGAGACCGGTCTCATGTCGTGTATATACACCTCATACATCCACATATAGCAATGTGGTGGGTATGAGAAAACATGCTTATGGGGCGATGCCAAAGGCGGAAGAGACGCACGTGAGCCATCTCTCCCCTCAGTCAGCATTGTCCCTTAAAGCCCCGACGCTGCCCACCAAGCCACTTAAAGCTACATCTATGCTGGTGGGCAAAGCGTACTTGGCTGTGGGTCAGGCTGCGGCGTGCTTGCATACTATGTCCATCTTGCAAGCATACCAAGCTGACCTGCTCAGAGACCTGGGTGAAAGTGAAGAGGTGGGGGCAGATGTCATTCAGGAGTTGCATCAGTCAGCTGACTTAGCTCTCCATGCCACCAAGGAGACAGACAAATCCATCGGCCAATCTATGGCAGCCCTGGTGGCCACGGAGAGGCATCTCTGGCAAAATCTTACAGACATCAAAGACAGAGATAAGTTGTTTCTCCTGGATGCTCCGCTTAACCCCTCTCGCCTCTTCGGTAATGCTATATCCTCTGTCACTGAGAGGTTCTTAGAGTCTAAGAAACAGGCTGCGGCCTTACAGCAGTTTCTTCTCCGCCGAACCCAGGTCTCTGCGGCTGCTGGGCGGGAGCAGCCGAAGCCGAGTACAAGCTCCTTCCACAGACAACAGCAGACTCGCAGCCGAAGTCCTCGAAGGGCAAGGCGGATCTGAGGACGTCACTGCTTCTAAGAGGGCTTTGTCGAAAAAATCCTGACACCAGAAGTGTCAGGATTTTGAGGGTGGTCCCCTCCGAAGCCAGACGGTGCCCGTCTTCCTTCGGTGCCCTCAGGGGGGCACTCTGCCAACCCCGCCACAATGCCGGGGCGCAGAGGGTCCCCATGAGTCACCCGAGGGTGCCTCGCACTCTCTGATGCAGCCAAGCAAGTTGTTCCCTGCCGGTGCGCCGCTTCAGGGCACTGTGCTGGCTGTCCAAAACACACTAGAGGCCAGCCTCAAGAGGCTGGTCCTCTTATTAGATTTTCTGGCAGAATGGAAATGTCTGTCAAACGTATCTCAGTGGGTCCTGCAGACGATAGAAAAGGGGAATGCTATCCAATTCAGAACACGGCCACCCCGATTCAGCGGGGTCCTGTCCACAGTGGTGGGCCCCGAGCAGGCTCTGGTTTTGGCACAGGAAGTAGAGACTCTGCTGCGAAAGGAGGCTATAGAAAGGGTCCCTCCTCCCAGCAGGGAGTCAGGATTTTACAGTTGGTACTTCATTGTCCCAAAAAAAGATGGGGGGTTGCATCCAATTTTAGATCTACGTCAGTTAAATCACACTGTATCAAAGCTCAAGTTCAAGATGCTCACAGTCAAACACATCGTGTCACAAATCAGGTCAGAGGACTGGTTTGTCACGATAGATCTAAAAGACGCATACTTCCATGTATCCATCCTCCCACAACACAGGAAGTTCCTGAGGTTTGCTTTCGAGGGTGAAGCATATTAATATCGGGTTCTTCCTTTCGGCCTAGCACTGTCACCCCACACCTTAACCAAATGTGTAGACGTGGCTCTGACGCCCTTGCGCATGCAGGGAATCCGCATTCTAAACTACATCGATGACTGGTTGATTCTAGCTCAATCAGAGCAGATGGCGGTTCAACATCGAGATGTTGAGGCAAAACACGAATAAAAGTGTACTTTCTCCTGCTCAGAGAACCACTTATCTAGGCATGGTATGGGATTCGATTGTCATGCGTGCTCGTCTGTCGCCTGCTCGCATAGCGTCGATTCTCTCAGCTGTATCAGACATAAAGCTAGGCCAGTCACTCACTGTCAAACAGTTTCAGAGACTGTTAGGTCTTATGGCAGCAGCATCCAACTTGATACCTGGAGATTATTCACTTCATGGTGCGGAAATCACCAGTGGGATCCAGTTAACTGCCCCATTGGCGTGGTGCTGGAGTTCCTGCAGGAGAGATTTTCCACAGGGTTATCACCCTCCACAATAAAGGTGTACGTAGCAGCCTTAGCTGCTTGCCACGCTCCTTTGAGTGGTGTATCTTTGGGGAGACACCCACTTATTACTTGTTTCCTTCGTGGCACTATGAGACTTAGACCTGCAGTTCGCACGAGGGTGCTGGCCTGGGACCTGGCCGTCGTGTTACAAGGCCTCTCTGTGGCTCCCTTCGAGCCTATTGAAGAAGTCCCTGAGAAGTTTCTCACATTAAAAACTATTTTTTTGCTTGCTATTTCGTCTCTCAAGAGGATTGGAGACATTCAAGCTCTCTCGGTATCTCCCTCGTGCCTGGAATTTGCACCCGGCATGGTTAAAGCTATCCTGCACCCTAGACGGGGTTACATTCCTAAGGTCCCCACTAATATTGTGAGGCCTATTGTACTGCAGGCCTTCTGTCATCCTCCCTTCCGGACGTCAGACCAGGAGAAGCTGAATCTGCTTTGCCCTGTTAGGGCATTAGATGCTTACGTCCACAGAGCTGCCCTGTGGAGAAAGTCAGAACAGTTGTTCATTTGTTTCGGGTCACCTAGAAGAGGTCACCCTACATCTAAGCAGAGGATGAGCAAGTGGGTGGTCGAGGCCATCTCACTTGCTTACGAGTCGGCTGGTTAGCCTTCACCTTTGGCTGTTTGAGCTCACTTGACCAGGAGTATGGCTGCTTCCAAGATGTTTGTGATGCGGCAGTTTGGTCCTTGCTGCACACCTTCATGAGGTTCTATGAACTGAATCGCTCCAGCCGCACGCATTGAAACTCCTGCAGAAAGACAAGCAACCACAGCACCTGCACCTATGCAAGTATAGAACCATTCTTTTCGAAGCGTTTTAAGCTCCATGCGTAAGCTAAGTTTCCTTGCTGGCTCTCAAAGGTTTAATTGTTTGTAATTTGCCATTTCCTTTGATCATCTCTGTTTTCCTGCCTTTACTTTCGCTTTTGTATATATGTGTATTCTTTGTGCATATCTAGTCATATAACGTTAGCCCATGTATTCGTAGTTTCGTATATTAAATACATTATATTCATGCTCGATTGCCTCTGTTGCTCATTCAACAAACCAAAGTCTCTTTTACGTTTGATTCTGCAAAACTGCTTTACGCTTTAATGCTATAATAGGAAGTTATTCTCGTGGCCAGAGACCAACTTCCTTTTATAATAGTCCATGAGAAAACTGATGGTTTGCTGGACAAACTAGGATAGTCTTTCTCAAAACACTATTGAACTAGACCTAATCATATATGTAATTAATTATAATCCGTTGTAATTAATTCACAATATATGTGCATAATTCCCTCTTCGGTCAATCTATATTATAATTGATCATAACACGTTATGACTTAATTATATATATATTTCACCCATAATTTGAGCTAATTGATTAAATACCTGTAGATTCGTTACAGATGCAATCACGCAGAGGTGTTCCCGCAGCGCTTCAACGCAGCGTCTCGTTCCCTACTTAGGGAACTAAGGTTACATACGTAAGACATTTTCATGCATGAATCCTTATGACTCCTGTCGTAGTTAAGGATAGCTCTTCATTAGTTCATGATTAGTTCATATCTTCATTAATCATGAGTTCATGTTGAAGTAACTATTAATTCAGGTATTAGTACATGATTACTTATGTACTGTTATTGTAAAGTGTTACCCATAATACAAAAGCAGTCTTTTTAACAGAACAATGTCATTTGCTTTCTGTATTAGAAGTAACAAAATTATCTTACTTTATATTTTTGTTTCAGGTTGTCCCTTTTTTCCCCCCACAAATGCTGTCGTCACCTTGCCTTGCAGGCCATGCTCCACCACAAAAGCTCTGCAGCAAATGCACAGAAATCAAGAATCAGAAAAGTGCTGTAACAACTCTGTTTGAAATTACAATTATTAAAATAAACTACAACTTAAATACTACATACACATGTTGAGGTAGTTGATGATGTGTTAACTCACTTTTGATCCAACACAAATGTTCCTTAATTTATCATCAGTACTAATAGACAAATACAATATATAACTTATGTTTATTTTATGTAGATTTATTTATTTACATTATTTTCATTCATGTAATGTAAATACTCTTGACAACAGTTAATTCTACATAATAGGATTAACACATACATCACTCATGTCTATTTCATTTGATGTGCTCATCTTTATTACTTAAAGACGAATTTCCTGTCAGATGTTAAATAAACATTTAATAAGCATCTTTAAGATGTGTATGGTTTAGAATATGTAATCCACTTTGGAGAATTGAGTTATGCTTGGTTACTAGAGCTCCCGTTATCTATACATAATAAATCGTGTTTTTACTGCAAAATCACAACTATACTATACTGTCTAGCATCTTTACACATTCAGCAGTTTACTCTACAGTAGTTCAACAAATGCAATTTTAACACAAGAACCATGTTTTTGGTTCCCTTTCGAAAGGGAACTCGCACTGCGTCTTAACGCATTTGGGGAACGCCTTAGCGGGAACCGGTGTCTGAAACGTTATCAAATCATGGCAATCGTATTGGCCGGCGACAGCCTATGACGTCACTACTAGTGCGATCCGAACGCACATAAGGAGCTCCTAAAGAACAAGTCATCCTCTTTCGTCTTTCAGGGACTGTTTTGTTTGAAGCGCTATTCAAAGGTAAGAACGGCTGTTTACTGACGTTTCGGTCAGTTTGCACATCCATGTATAGTTACCTGGTAACACACTTGACGCGTGCATCTTTGTTAGAGCATGCATGCCCAGTGCTTGAGAGTTCTGTCGGCACGTGTTGTGAGCGTTTCCCGCCGAGGAAAGCTCCACTCTCGTTTGTCTGCCTCTTCTTGAGGGAAGCAGGACGGGTTTTTTGTTATGAGAGTGTTTAGCTGATTTAGGATGCGTCCTCTATATCAGTAAGCTATGCTCTGTTTACATTTGGACGAGTGATGTGTAGGTTTGTGTGCAAGCTTTACACACATTACTTGTACATTGTTTGTTTGGACTAGGAGCACACGTGTTCGCCTGTATAAGGCTGTTTTTCTCGCACTTGAGTGTTTCCCTTGGCAACCCTAGTTGTGTGTTTCCTTTCTGCACTCGTGTTTATGCGTTATGAAGCAGAAAACAGTCCTGTCTGTATATGGCAGGACATACGTGGTGGCAGATTATGCTGTGCTCCAACATACCCCCCAACCCCCTTAAACACTGTTAATATCAGGCTTGAAGCTGGGTCGATGATGAGTTTGTTCCATTATTAGAGCCCTTCTGTTGGTCCAGCGCAGGGCTTGTTAGTAAGTGTTTATTTCAGTTTACAGAAGTATGGCAGGCCTCATTTACATTAAGGCCTCTGCTTTCTGTTGTCACAGGTTGAGCTTTGTAGGTCCCCTCACCTATGGAAAGGATTAAAGGGGGTGTTTATTCATATTAGGTGTTTTTTATCAGGCCTGAGAATGGACCAATGTTGGGTTCTGTTCCATTATTATTAACCCTTCTGTTGGTCCAGCATAAGGGCTTGGTATTGAGTGCATCCTTTCAGTCTACAGCAGTATGGCAGGCCGCATCTACATTTAGGCCTCCATTTACTGTAGTAGCAGGTTGAGCTTTGCAGGTTGCCTTTCTGGCGTGAGAGCCATTTTACATTTAGTGACTTCAGCTCCCTAAAGAAAGGAATAATAGGGGGCTTTTATTCTTTTATATCCCAGGTGCTCCACACCAGGCCTGAGGCTGGACCAATGATGTGTCGGTTCCATCTTTTTTAACCCGTCTGTGGATCCGGCACAGAGCTTGTTAGTGAGCGCATCCTTTCAGACTGCAGAATATGGCAGGCCACTTTTATGTTTAGGCCTCTGCTCTTTGAAGTCTCAGGTTGAGCTTTTAGGTTACCTCTCCCTCTGTGAGAGCCATTACAAATTTAGTGATCTCAGCTCCCTGTAGAAAGGAATAAGGGGATGTTTATTCTATGTTTTTTGTTTTGGGGCATTTAAACTGGGGCCCTGGAGCTCCCATTATTAGGGAAGGTTATCGTGGCACCCTTACTATGTGCCTCTTTTCTTTATGAGATCTTAATAGTGGGTAACATTAAGAACGAAATATCACCTGTAGTGAATGGCATGGCCTCCTTTTGATCTGAGAGTTGGTTTTTTAGGCTGCCGCTCATCCTAGCTTCAGGTAGTTGATATGCCAGGTGTTCGGCCCTCAGGGGCCACCCTGATAATCCTCCTGGGTTGAGTGGGCCGGCTTCCTCTCGTTAAAGAGAGTCGTTTGTCGAAGCCACTGCTCTGCTGAGCTCCAGGTAATATCACGATTTGAGGTGTTTGGCCTTTGTTAGACCCCCTTGATACCTTTTCTAGGTCGAGTGAAGCGATTTCCTCTCACTTAGAGAGTAGAAGGCGATATACTGAAGCCTCCGCTCCCCCGAGCTCCAGATAGATCATGACGGTAGGTGTTGGCCCTCTCTGGGCCACCCTTGACATCACCCTGTGATGAGTGAGCTGGCTTCCTCTTGTTTGAGAGTCTATATTCAAGGCTGCCGCTCCATTTGAGCTCTAGGTAGTTGAGGTCTTTGAAGTTGGCCTACTGCAAGGCCACCTTGACAATCACCCTATGATGAGTATGTTGGCTTCCTCTCGTTTGAGAGTTTTTTTGAAGTCTCTGCTCCACTGAGCTCCAAGTAGTTGATGTCCTCAAGTGATGGCCTGTTAAGGCCACCTTGACATTCCCTGTGGTGAGTGTGTTGGTTTCCTCTCACTTGGAGAGTCGTTTTGGTGAAGCCACCGCTCCATTGAGCTCCAGGTGGTCAGTTCCCCTTAGTGTTGTGTGAGCCGGCCTCCTTTCTTTAGAGTTGTTAGTCTGAAGTTTCCTTTTCATTGAGCTCCAGGAAGGTCATGAGTGTGTGTGTGCCGGCCCTTCTTTTGGGCCGCCCCAATATCCGGCCTAGGCTTGTACTCAGGAATACATCTTGTTTGACAGAGGCGGTTCAGCTGTAGCTTTCCGCCTCCTAGCATGCAGTAGCCCTGAGTAGGCTACTCCTTGGAGAGCCTCTCCAGCTTAAGACTAGCAGCTAGTGATTCTAGTACACCTCCTCTCTTTGTGAGAGTCGTCCCTGGCCGGGGCCCACCTTCTGCATTAGGCTATTAAGGCAAGTGGCAGGCCTTACGGCCTCCTCAAAGTATCTAGGTTGAGCTGAAACTCCTCTTGATATTAGAGTATAAGCGATATGCTGAGCTTTAGTTCCCTGGTGGTGTTAGGCACAGACAAATAGCTAGGGGTTGTAGTCTTTCGTTGAAAGCCTCCCCTGTGGTTGTCCTTGAGTGTTGTTAGTCTTCCTCTCGTTTAGAGAGTGGAAAGCACTATGCTGAAGTCTCCGCTCTCCAGAGCTTTGGTAGTAGCTAGTTTGAGCTTGGAGCATCTCTCCACCAAAACCTCCTTGATTATTATCAAGTCGGGGAGTCGAGTGTTGCAGGCCCCTCCTGACCCACACAACGAACTATGCAACAGTTGTTCATTTGTTTCCCAACTCAATCAGCGTTAAGAAAAGTGATAATGTGACTCAAGAACAGAGAACATCTGTTCTGAGCCTTTCCCGCCCATCAGAAATAAATTAATCAGCGCCTTTCACATGGAGTCTTGTGAGAGGATCAATAAAATTTAATGTGATCATGACAACAAGACCTTTTGTATCACCAAAATGGAAACAGGAATCCCCATACAGCGCAAACCCACAGGAAACATTAATTAACGGACCTAAAGCACAACGGGTCCAATACAAATACTTCCTGTGTACTGAGTGATTGCATCTGACCCGATTTTCAACTCTTCTATTCTTACAGACTCAATCTCCAATCTCAAAAGGACAATCATTGAGAGATCATGTAAAAGGGTTAACTATATTCAGAATAATGATGCCTTATATGTGCTTATTGGAATTTATGATATCTTAATCTATGCATTACTGTGATTATTGTTTATTAGGTCAGGTTAGTAATGTGTGTGCAAGAGACATGTCATGTTGGAGTTCGAATTAAAGCTCATGTTATTCATAATAACACTGTGTGCATGAAACATTGAAATTCTGTATCAGGGAGATTTTAGGAAACTTTATAAAGTTACTAATCAAAACAGGAAAATGTTCCACGAATGTCACATGATGCCATCAATGAACAAAGAAGAAACAGTACGGGGCGTGTCTAAGCTCCGTAACAGCATCTCATTGGAGAATTGCGGTGTAGGACGGGACCAAATTTTCTCTTTAAAACTACACTGTCAAGACAGTTCAACATCAACATCGCTTGTTGTTTGACCAGGGGCTTGTTTTACATCAAACAGCCATCGCTGGTTTTCCACCCAACAGCCATCACATCCAGAACTCTGAAACACTCCGTTGAACTTTGTGACCAAAATTCTCCAAAGCCGAGAGCCGCTCAAGCAACAGACTCTCAGAAGAGCTTTCAGTGTGTCACCAGCCGGCGACCTCCTTCCAAAGCTCTCCCGAGCAACCCAACGCAGGGCTTCCCCAGAGAGATGTCACTTCAAAGACAGCCAATCCAAGTCGGGATTCTCCTTCCAGCTTGATACGAGCCACGGGACAACCCGATTACTTCAGCTTTCAAATCAAACGCAGGTACAAGCAAAATTCTTTCTCTCTTGCTGGAAACTGGTGAAAATCCTTTAAACAGAAAGAATCAAGCCAAAGCTCTGCCTTTGTGAATTTCCTCATGTTGCGATTTTAATTATTAGGATTGAAGTTGGGACTTTCTTCATAACTCACTCTATCAACTCTGCGAATGTGTATGAATGTGTGTGCGTGTGTGTGTGTGTGTGTGTGTGTTTAACCTTAGTTTCTTGTAATCATAGAAGTAGTTCAATAAAGTCTTGTTTGATTTTTCACTTATACAAGTGTCTTGTGCTGTGTTTGCTAAATTGCTGCCCTTAAACTTAAAGATTCAGCTACCTTGCTTATATCAGTAATCATAATAAAATATTGTTACCGTTGGCCACGAAATAATATTTTATCCAGAATTGGTAAAATACTTTAACCTCAATTATTTGCTGGACGAATAATTGATGAAGTGTTCAATATTAATTCTGATTCATTTACAGTTGATTCGGTTCTTATTCACTGTAATTTAATTACCCAGGATTGCTCCTCCAGACCGTACCCCTCCCAGTCCACCAGATACTGCAGAGTACCGCCTATAGGTGACAATAAAGTTAAACCGAGTGAAAAACATGGCCCATCTTGCCTGACGAGGATACAATCGTTTAGCTGAACAAAGATACTCCAGATTCTTGTGATCTGTGATGACTGTGAGAGGATGCTGCGCCCCCTCCAACCAGTGACGCCATTCCTCTAGTGCTGCTTTCATGGCCAAAAGTTCACGATTGCTGACATTATAATTCCTCTCTGCAGAAGATAGTTTCCTGGAGTAGAATGCGCATGGAAACATACGTGCTGGAGATCCATGACTCTGAGAAAGTATAGCCCCTATGCCTGTATTGGAAGCATCCACCTCCACAATAAAGGGGAGGTCTGGGTCAGGATGATGGAAAATGGGCGCAGAAGTGAAGCGTGTTTTAAGGTTCTTGAATGCCTGTTGGGCCTCAGGAGGCGAGAAGTGGAACATCTGGTCATGGCAGTTAGAGGAGCAGCGACTGTGCTGAAGTCTCTTATGAATCTTCTTTAGAAGTTGGCGAACCCAAGAAATCGCTGTAGCTCCTTCACTGTGCGTGGTTGTGGCCAATCAAGCACTGCCCTTACCTTCCTTTCATCCATTGCTACCCCCTCTTGACTGATGATGTACCCCAGGAAGGATGCGGATGTTTGGTGGAATTCACATTTCTCTGCTTTGGCATAAAGTTGATACTGGATTAGGTGTTTGAGTACGGATCTTACGTGTTGGACGTGTTCCTTGAGAGAACTGGAGTAGATCAAGATATCGTCTATATACACTATTACCCATCTGTCGAGCATGTCACGGAAGACATCATTGATGAATGACTGGAACACGGAGGGACTGTTCGCCAGGCCGAACGGCATAACCAAGTATTCAAAGTGCCCAGACGAGGTTGAAAAAGCGGTCTTCCATTCATCCCCTTCTCTGATGCGGATTAAGTTGTATGCACTGCGTAGATCGAGTTTAGGGAAGTACTTGGCTTGACGGAGTTGTTCAAATGCAGCGGGGATCAATGGCAGGGGGTATCGGAATTTAATTGTGATGTCGTTAAGACCACGGTAATCAATGCAGGGTCTTAAGCCGCCATCTTTCTTCTTGACAAAAAAGAATCCAGCTGATGCAGGAGATGTAGAGGGTCTGAGAGCCTATTACCAGTTCTTCCTCAATGTAAGCCTTCATAGCTTCTGACTCAGGTTGAGAGAGAGGGAATATTCTGCCTCTGGCCTCCTTGTGCAAAACTCCAATGTGCAAATGAACTTCTTCTGTGATGTGTGTGACTTTTCTTTCTCCAATGGGGCGACAATCTAGCGCCTCCACTGCCAAACAAGAATTGCACTGTGTTAGAGCAAGTTTATGCAGTTGAGCAAAATCATGAGACATAAAGTTGCCAGCAGCTCCTGAGTCTAATAGAGCAGAGGTAGTAACAGTCTTGCCTTGAACAATTAACTCCACTGGAATTTTTACACATGAGGAGGAATAATTGAGTTGCGCACGAACACTCACCGATTTGGAATTGTAAGAAGTGGGTCGTATGGGGCATGACGTCTTCCGGCTTGACCGCAGTACATGCACAGATGGTGTTGATTTCGACGTTCCCGTTCTTCGGGGGATAAATGAGTGTAGCCAAGTTGCATAGGCTCTGTAGTGACGTCAGGTGTTTGCGTGCCAGTAAACATGTTGCGAACAGGGTGTCGTGTGCAGATTAAATTGTCAATTTGGATCGTCAGATCAATGAACTCATTCAGCGATCTTCCCTCGTCACGGCACGCTAGTTCTGCTTGTTGTTCCAGACTTAATCCTCTTCTGAACAGCAATTTTAGAGTGTCCTCCACCCAGTTAGTTTGTGCCATGAGAGTACGAAACAACAAAGCATATTCTGCTGCCGTTCTCCTCCCCTGACAAAGAGCGAGCAGCTGATCACCAGCTCCCTTACCTCCAGCAGGATGTTCAAATACCTCTCTGAAGCGTTGGAGAAAGATATCGAAGGACTGGGTCGCCGTCAAATTTTTCAGGGAACGCGAGCCGTGGGTTCACACTGGCGGGAGGATTGGGCATGTTTTCAGCGGGTGGAGTCGTTGGTGCCGCTGCGGCCTCTGCGGGCGTCACACATAGGCCTTGTAGCGTCTTGACAAGTTCTTCGGTCAGGGAAGTTAAACGATTAAGCTGATGCTGATGCATCGCAAGCTGGTGGGCTTGTGCAGATAGCTCAGAGGACAACTGTATAATAGCTGCTGTTTGGCGAAGTCTTCTGTAACGCAGAGTCAGCGGAGTGAGGATCCATCTGCAGCTTTATTATAACTAGAGTCAAACAGTACAGGGTCGTAACACAGCAATGGCAATAGTGGAGACAAAACTGAATCATAAACAGGAGCAGGCTTAGGTCGAGGCAGGCGGCAAACATACACAGTCCAGGAAAACAGGCAAAGTGTCAGGGCAGGCAGAGTACAATCACAATCCAAAAAACAGGCAATAGTCGGGGCAGGCAGCAGAGAATCAGGGAACAGGAAAACAGTCCAAGATCAAACACAGAATAGCAATCCACAAAGAAACGCTCAGAAATGACCACCGTAGCAAATCAAGACTTTGCGATGGTGGTGTGTGTGTCTTGCTTAAATAGCGTGTGTGTGATGAGCTGCAGGTGTGTGCGCAATCAGTCCCAGGTATGAGGGCTTATGGGAAATGGAGTCCAAAAGCAACAGTCAATATTCTGGTGAGAGCTCCCTCTGATAATCCGGAGGAAGCGGAGAGGGAGCCTCGCCTATGACACTAACCTTTGTGAATGCATTGTCTCATAAAATTTGATGTTGTCGTTATGGTGTCTTTAACTGTTTTGGAGGTGGGAGAGGGAGGTTGGGCGGGTTTAATGACGACCCTTCCATATCAATACAGGGCGATGATACAAACTCTATGCTGGGCAGGAACAGCGGCGATGAAAGTAAAGGGGATTCAGGGTGAGGCAGGGTGGGAAACAGTGCTTCAGAATCTGAATTAATCAGCCAGTCATCTCCAGTTTTTAGCTCCACCAAGATTCCCTCTGGTACAGCTGTTGCTAGCTCACACCCCTGGTCAAACTCATGTTGGGGCTTCAGCTCCGGGGTATAATTGGAGCTGTCGTCACAGGCTCTGTCTTCTCGGCGGGCAAATAAAGTTAAGTACTTAAGGCAAATAAAGTTAATTAACAATACATAGCTGAGCTGAATAACTACCCTAGTGAAAAATAAATATACTAAAATGTATTTGAAATACATTTATTTTATGCTAAGTATACTACAATTGCATTTACATATTTATGTACTTAATATAAATACCCTGCAATTGTACTTTATACTAAATTGGTGTACTTAAAGTCTGCTAAACTGGAACAAGTATTTTTGTGTTGAGGTTCAACTAAAGATATACTTGAATATATTTGATTGTGCTATAGTGGAACTATTGCAAGTATACTTTATACAAATAAAGTTTAATTAAAATATTTATGTCAGTATGTCAGTAAATATAGTAGCCAACATTTGAAGTGGATGAAAACCTTACATCAAAGTTGTCCTAAAACCTTCTTCTTAGGACAACTTATTTCTTAGAACAAGTTTGATTAATTTTTTTGATCTACTTCAGATGTTGACTACTGTATATTAATGGGTTTGTAGTTAGTGTGAAATGAATGTAGGCCTATTTTAAATACATTTTGGTAGGTTTTTTACTTGGGCAGATTCTGCATCCATTGCCTCTGACATGATTTCTCACCGTCACGCACCTAACTTGGAAACTCTTAAGAAAATCCAGAGTTACCTAAACTCATAATTATGAGTTGTGCTGATGTTCATGTGTATTTTATCTCATAAATACATTCTTCCTGAAATGATATGAAAACACTGTGACTGCTGACACTAAACATTGACCCCCACTGGCCTGCCCCAATGTCCTACCATTGGTTGAACCAGAAGTTGACATATATAGACTGCAATGATTGATGTATGTTTCGAACACGCCATAAAGCAAATGCCATCACACTCACCAACAATTTGGTTTAGCTGTACTTTTGCTTAACAACCGAACTCGCTGGAGTGCACACTATTGGGAATCATCTGAGAATGATGAAATTATTTTTAGATGATGCTATATAATTTTTTAGATGAGACTTTCTTTTTGTGCAAACCAAAGAAAATGTGAGGTATGAACTGAAACATCTAGTTTGTTTCTGCTAACTGGCTGTAAGGGCAGAATTTTCAAACCCAACTTTTGCCTACAGCTCAAATATAACAATGAGCAATTTGCAAATAAAATGATTTAATTTGTTAAATATTTAAGTAGCCTATTACTTCAGTAATTTATTTTTGTTGAAAACTATGTTGACCTGTTATGATTAAATGTACAATTTAATGAACTGTATTTGAGTTCTACTTGTTTAATATAAAAATAGTATTGGCCGAGATAAAAGTTTACAGGAAATGTATTTGGAGTTGCAAAAAATAATCATGAACTAAGTTTTGTAATTATGACCTTTACCTTTTCAATAATTTGCTCACACTTTGAATATCAGGTAGGCTATTGTTTAATTCAATTCAAATTTATTTCTATAGCACTTTTCACAATTTTGCATGGTTGCAAAGCAGATATACATCCATATAGAAAGTAGTTACAAAAGTAAATATTTGTAATTATGACAAATAAAGAAAACAACATATAGTCAGTTTGATGAAAGGTGAATGATGAAAGAAATTCACATACCTGATCAGAAGTTTTATTACTTTAGTGTATTTTTAATGCATTCCAATGCACCTACTGTAATACATTTTTCCCATTAATGCTACTTTAATGGCCCGTTGCACATTGAAATATGGACTGCAGCCCTTTGGGCTGTCAAAATATTATGAATTATTAAACTAATTATTAAACCAATCCTGACCAGTCTTCAAAAATTACACAAAAAGTTAAAATGTCAAATAAACCCAGAAACGTTAACTGCATGAAAAGTAAATCATTTTAATTTATGCGTCACATATAAATCCGCAGCGTAATGCGAGACCGCCAAATCATTTCATTGGGTGTCTGTAAAAGGCATATTCTTAAGCTGTGACTTTATTTATAAAGATTACTTTATTGTAGCCTAATTGAAGCACACTATAATGATGCCATTAGCACACTTCAAGTTAACTTGGAATGCCATTGCAATGTGTTTTAAAATCACTAAAAGTTTGTTATCAGTATAATATTAATGTATATTCAACATTCTTACAATGTAATTTAATTGCAATTTTAATGTCACCAAAATACATTTGAAGTTTATGCTAAGTGAATTCTGCATTTCAAAACTTAAATACAAGAGTATATTTAAAGTGTACTTAAGTATACTTGGAATAGTTCCACTTTAGCACAAACAAGTATATTTAATACAAGTTTAAATGAACTTCAGCACTGCTTTTGGACAACTAAAATGCATTTAGTACAAAATTAGTTGTTCCAATTTAGGGTAATCATATCTGTAACCATAGTAACTAAAGACTAGCAGGAATTTAGAACAAAGGAAAAGGGAAGCTCGATAGAAACAAACTGAAAGTCCATGAAAATGAAACAAATAAAAAAATAACTGAATAAATGTTATAGTTTCAGAACTTTAACTTTTGGTTCCCAAAACATTCCCAGAAAGTTTGTTTTTGGTTCCTAGAACATTCTTTGAGGTTTGTTTTTGGTTAGCCAAGAAAGTTTTCTTAACAGAAAGAGTTTTTAATTTTTAGAGCATTATTCTAACATTATACTAAAGGTCCCCTAACGTTATTCTAAAATTTCCTTAACGTTAGTGTAACATTCACCTAATATTATCCTAACGTTACTCTGATGTTCCCGTCAGATCAGATCAGAGGCGCAGAGTAAATGAAGACAGAGACAAACCCACAAATTTATGATATTTGCGCTTTTTACTCTATGCTTAACCCTGGCTTAATATTTTAGCTATAAATTTGGATTTAATAAAATTGTATTACGTTTACAAGCACTACAGTCTCATGATAAACGACACACAGTTTAACATAGAAAGAATTAAGCCATAGTTACCTTTTTGTCCATTCTTCTTTTGTGTATCAGAATAATCGTGCATCGTGTTCAGATACACCACTGTATCAGTGTCCAGTTTGCACATATATTTCATTTGAAGAAGACATGATGAAATATGTGTGCATACACCATGCTTGTTCATGTTTGCTGCAGGAGAGTGTGTGAAATATGTCTATAAAAGCTTTAAACACACATACTGTACTTTATTCTGTATATGCTTTATAATCCACGTGGTGAGAGTTGTTAAACTCATTGCGGAGCTCCGTGCTGAAACCGATCATATGCGCGCTCCGCGTGTATGTTGTAACAATCGTATTTCTCATGTGTTTGAATTCAAATTCCAGTTCAGGCTGCATTGCAGGCAAAATGTTGGACCAATGTGGCGATGTCGGACCAATGTGGACCCTGAGGGACGAAGGAGCCCAGTGGAGCCGCAGGGACGATGGTATGTGGTCGAGCCGAAGGAGGGAAGAGCCAAGGCGAAGCCAAAAGGTCGATGGACCGAGGTGGAGTGATGGGATCAGCGGCTGGAGGCGAAGCCGGGGGATCCACTTGCCTGGGCAAAATCATGGAAAATTGAGGATTCGAGGCAAATCCACCCTATGAAGTGTTGTCATAGGAGTCGTTGAGGGGCTGAAGTGAACCAGCCGAGGCGGGGCTGACAGACTGGCTGAGTTTGGAAGAAGAGGAGGGAGAGGGAGGTTGGGCGGGAACTCTGAAGACAAAAGAGACTTCAGGCTGGATGGGACCAGCAGGGGCACAAGAGATTTCGTGTTTGACTGGACCAGCAGAGGAACAGGAGATTTTGTGCTGGATGGGACCAGTGGGGGCACAGGAGACTTCATGCTGGACTGGACCAGCAGAGGAACAGGAGACTTTGTGCTGGACGGGACCAGCGGGGATGGGAGAAACAGGATGTTATCCTCTTCCAAATCATTAAACAGTGCAGAGGCCAGCGGCAGCTCACCCTCAGTGGTGGGAGTGTGGTCGGGGCTCTATTCCAACCCTTGAACTCCACAAGCACACCAATTATGAAGGATGATGTAGCCGGCTCACACACCTAGTCTTTGGTGGAGAGCAGGAAACCAGGGGAGAAGACGGAAGGAGAGACCAGGGTGGCGATGATAGTGGGAGGAACCAGGAATGAGCCAGGAGCAGGAGGAGCCAGGTGGGGACCCAGAGACCAGCTAGGATGATGACCCATGGTGAAGCCGAGGGAGGGAGGAGACATGGTAGAGACTTGGCTGATGACTCTAAAGGTGATGATACACGTGGCAACATTTTGAGCAAAGTTGCCGAGCAACGTTGCTTGGGCACTTTCGCACTGAGAATGAGCAACAAATTTATATCTGGATACGTTAGATCGGTCGTGGGCAATTTTTTGAGATCCTCCAATCAGAATGTTAGCAGCCGATCACGTGACCGGTTCGGAGATTTCAGAAAAAATTCAAACAAGATGGCAACCTCTCAGCGGCAGTGGAGCGGAGAAAAGGAGTGTGAACTTATATCTTTTTACGCTAGTAAGTTGTCATGTGTGAACTGAAAACAGGGAACTTACCTCATATATTGCTTAAAATACCAACAACTGTCCAATGTAATGCGTGTAAGCTGTAATTAAGCCATTGAATGTTTTCAGTTAAATACTAAAAAGACGGGTTCTGTTTACAGTCTGTAGTAGCATAGGCTGTAGGGCGTATGGTATATGTATGTAGCTTTTGATGCGATCGACACAGGTTCGAATCCGCCTTTTGCTGAACTCGCACTTCTCCCTTTTCCTATCACAAATCAGACTGAAAAGGCATTTATTTTTAATATAAATGAAGAAAATATTTGAAAAGTTTAAATAAGGTGCCTAACAAGTGTTTATAATAAAATATTTTATCCTCTCTGATTAGTTGCTGCCAACTGTCCGTTGCCCTAATTAGTTGCCCTGTGTCTCATCAGGTTGCCAGTTGACGGCAACATTGCTCAGCAACATTGCTCAAAAAGTTGCCACGTGTATCATCACCTTAAGGGGACAACTGACGGAGACGAGACTGATAGAAGTGGAGCCCTGAAAACAGATGAAGAGCCAACAAGACTGGGTGACATCAATGGTCCTGGAGGCCGAGGCAGAGCTGCACTGACGAGCATCCGAGGTGGAGCCAAGGTGCCAGAGGACTGAGGCAAAGCCGGTGGAACTGAGGACCAAGGTGGAGCTGGACGGAAGGTGGAGCTGAAGTGGTGGATGGACAAAGCGAAGCTGAAGGCCCGTAAGTCTGTGGCTCAGGCAGGGTGACGTCTGACCAAGGTGGAGCCGGAAACAAAAGGGAGCCCAGTGGAGCCATATGGACATTGGCCGAGGGAGGAAGGAACCAAGACGAAGCAGACAGGTCGACGGGCCGAGGTGGAGTGATGGGAACAACAGATGGAGGCGGAGCCAGGGTATACACTTGACTGGGTGGAGCTGGAGAACAGAAGACCCAAGGCAGATCCACACAACAGAGTGCCGTTAGAGGAGAAGTCGAGGGGCTGTGAAGGGAACCAGTGGAGGCGGGGCAGAGGAACTGGTTGATTCTGGAAGAGGATATGGGAAAGGAAGGCTGGGTGGGAACTCTGGAGACACAGGAGACTTCAAGCTATTCTGGTGCTTCTTTGGAGGTAGATCATTGGTGCTTCTCAAACTGAAGGCTGCATCCTACGAAGGCTGCATATCTCAGCTGCCATGTCATCAAACATCACTGAAGGCCACCTCAATCAGAAGAAACCTTGAAAGGCAGCCTTCGTTTCGTATCCTTTGTTCAGCTGAATTTGAAGGATGCATGGGATGTATCCTTTACGACCTTCAATCACCCACAATCCTTTGTACACATTCAAATTCATGAAAATAAACTGATGGAAAATGAGTCTGTATTGAGCTTGTCTGAATGTTTTATGAAAAAATAATGTTTTTGGATGTTAAAGCGTAGATGTTATCTTTTGTTTTGGTGTAAATTACTCACTTAACCCTCCGGGGTCTGAGGTCTTTTCTGGACCCTGGAGGTGTTTTGACATGCCCTGACATTTGTGCTTATTTCTGTTACTTATAACATTTTCATGGCTAAAGTCTGAGTATACTGTATTCTGCAGAAACTCTGCTAAAATAACTTGTGAGCAGCATGTATGTAAACGTTTGTAGTTTTGAGAAAATTACATTTATGCGTGGTTTGTGAAAAAACAAAAAAACAAAACATTTTTTAAGTCACTGAAATAAGGCCAAAATATGTAGGCGGCCAATAACTATTAATCATTAGAAATGTTATTTAAGTTTAATTAATACTGGAAGCCAGAGGGTGCCCTTGTGTAGAAATTCCAAATATGCCTCACAGAAGTAGTAGTAGTATGACTTGAATGACGTTCCAGGATATTTCTATCCCTATTGCTGTACAGCTAAAAAGATAGAAACGCTTTGACTTATTAAATATGAAGACAATAAACATATGACTGTGATAGTTTATCTGTGTTCTTCAAACCATCTTGGGTATTTTCATAAGAATATTTATGATGCAATTCTAATCGACATAGCATTAATTATACATAGAATACTTCAAAATAGTATACTGTCTGACTCATTCTGACTCATTCAAGTCATTTCAGATCCCAAATGGAAATTATTTCAAAACACTTATGAAGTGAGTTTGGAGTAAAAATGTTTGGTGCAATTTATTTTTCAAATGCACATCGTAAGTGATTCAAACTCAGAGCGCTTAGAGTCCATTTCCTCTATGAAACATTATTGTTTGAGCAGATATCCACGAACACAGTATTTCACAATAAACACTGGTCTAAATATTTATCATCTTACAGTGTAAACACTCATTATTTTTATTCCGTGCTGTTTTATATTATAGAGCATACAAACATCCTTGTGTCGTACATGTATATTTATTTATCATTTAAAGGTTTCCTACCTGTCTATATTTCATACTGTTATATTCAACAAGTACAATGTGAAGTTTATGCAACAATAACACGTTAACTAATATAACTGAGAATAAATTCTTACATCCACAGGATCACTTGCATTCTTCTGAGGTAAATTCAAGGCTTATTCCTCACAGCGCATCTTCTAAACTCGATAAAAAGCAGAGAAATCTGATGAAGCTTGATGGTTTGTTTTGAGGTGATGGGGGTGTTTACAGGTTCACGTGTCTCATGTGGATGATTAGCATGTCGAAGGGTGTGATCACATTAAAAATAATGAGCAAGACTTGACTGAACCTCACGTAGGTTTCATAAGGATTACATAAACAGAGAATATTAGTTTTTGAAAACTCAGGAGATCGCAGGAGACAACTTAAACACAACCACATTATCATAGATATTTATAGTGGTGATACTAGTCAATGAACTGAGGAAACATAGGGCTTAAATTCATGGGGAGTTTAATCAAGGATAAAACGGAACAGGTGTGGGAACTGATTAATAACCAGAGAAACTAGAGAACTAAGGCAGGCGCAACAGGAACAGAACACAGAGAACTACATGTTATAATAAGTTATGTTTAGTTTATTTAACCACCCTGCAACATTCTGGGAATGTTATTTTATGGTTGCATAATAATAACCTAAAAATAACCATTAGGGAATGTTACGCATAAGTTATTTTTAGGTCATTTAAAAATAACCACTGTGCAATGTTTTGGGAACGTTATTTTATGGTTGCAAAATAATAACAACCTACAAATAACCATTAGGGAACATTCTTATAAATTATTTTTAGATTATTTAAAAATAACCTCCTGCAATGTTCTGGGAAGATTATTTTATGGTTGCAAAAAATAAAACCTAGCCGGAACCAAATACTATGAACGTTTTGGTCTTTGTTGGGATGTTAATGCACATGTTTATTAAAGGTCACTTGAGTTTAAAATGTGAACGTTTGCATGTAAATGTGTTACAATTGTACATAAGATCATAAATTAGCATTAATGGCTAATTTAAGTCTCTTGCTAACCATGTGGGAGGTGTAATGGCCGCAAGTGAACAGGGCTGCCAACTCTAATGCAGCATGAGACTTATGTAATTGACACTACTCTCAAGCTCTCACGCCACACATTAGACCCTGCTTGGGTCTGTTTTCTTAATCCTGCTCCTGCAACATGCGTGTTCCACACCCGTCCGCACCCACAATGTTTGTATCTACTCCCTCTCACACCCGCAAACATTCTGTTACAGCTTGTAAAAATTGTGAAAAAATTACACATAATTATTATACAAAATTACACAAACCATAAGATAAAATAATGCTAGCACCACAAATGACAAACACATTCAGACAGCTTTTTATTGGCCTTATAAAACTCTATGAACTGTTAACACATATTTAAAACACATTTAAAATATGCGTAACAACACACACAGACACACACCTACACACACACCTAACCATAACAGTTAAACTCTGGTAACCTAACAAGGCACAATATTTAATTGAATTACTTATAAAATAGATAAATATTAAACAAATGAAATATATATCAAATAAAATAAAAAAAATAAAATAAATGGGGGGAAAAAAAAACTCACAGATATCAGAGTTGTTTATGTAGCCTGTATATCAGAGCCTAGATAATTAACCCTTTGACGCGCAAGATCACACGGGTGTGATCAGTCTAGGTTGGTCCCTGGAGCATACACAGCATACAAGCATACGATGTGATTAGTACGTTCAGCGCGTCATGTGAACTGCTAAATTCAAATGTGCTTTGCTTTTGCACTTTTGGCTGGTGCTGAGCCATTCCTCACAACGTTTCAGTGTTTTCAACCACATAATATTGATTTTAGATTTCAGACACTGAAATGCACATAAGTACTAGCAAAACAATACATTTATAGTTTGTAAAATACACTGATGTCTATGGAAGCGGCAATAACAATAGTTTCGTCATAAATTGACAACGTATTTTATTCATATCGGATACACAATGTGTATTCAGTGGTGGATAAAGTAAAAGCAAAGTCCCTTTAAGACAAGTCATTTCACTCAGCGGACATCTTTGAAATGCCTCTCGGACATCCAAGTGCACCTCCTATCTCTTTGAATGGGGAAACATCAAATACTCTGAAGCTGTTTGCCAAGCTTTCGATTAAATTTCATATTTGAAATCACCAATGAAATCTGACAACAACTGTCTCATAAATTTTATTTCTAAATGGTTGAATCATGACAAAAAAACTGTATTTTTCAGGCTGGATCAAGCTAATGCGCATACACAGTCCTAAATGCGCGTCTCTTGTGCCTAATTTCGGAGGCACGCGTCTGACTGTTTCTATAGAAACCGGAGCTTCTAACAGCCGTTGCAGTGACGCGATGTCTTTACCAATCAGCGATTGGCTCTTATTTAGAAGGCGGGACTAATTCCACCATATTGCGCGTCGCACGGTTTTTTTTCTTTTTTTTTTATTATTAATGCCATAAGCCAACAATACAATGAGATATATTCTTTCAAAATAAAAATACACAGCAACTAAAATAAAGTGAAATAACAACAATGCCAGAGGACAAGAACAAAATTATAACAAACAAAAGGAAAAGGGTGCTACTTTATATATCATATCTGCTTACAATGATATAAGCTTGAATTGCCTTTTTACTTTACACAAAACAGAACAATAAATCTTGAAATCATTTTTAAAGCAAAAAAAAAAAAAAAAAAAAAAAAAAATGGCTTAGAGTCAGACCATTTCATTTTATGAATGTGAAATTTTCCCATTAATATTAACAAATGTATGAAGTATGCCTTCTCTTTCTCAATCCCATGATCATTAAAGTGTATCTTTATATCAAGTCCACTTAACTGCAATTCAATGTTCAATTTTTTCTTAATTAAATGCTCCACATCAATCCAAAATATTTTTGTATGAAAAATAAATGAAAAATAGTTTCCTTTTCACCTTTACAGAAATTACAAGAATATCAATATCTAATTTAAAACGTTTCAGCACAGGTTTTACTGGGTATATTCTATGCATTATTTTAAAAGAGACTTCTTTTACTTTATTATAAACATAGAATTTATCCACTGTTCGCCAAGCTTTACGCCAATTCACATCCCCAAACACAGAAGACCAGAAAAAACGAGCTGGAGGATAAACAATATTATTAAGTATATTTCTAATATAGTTATTTGAGACTATTTTGTAAAATATTGATATCTGTAAAATTTAGATCTTCCTCCTGTAATGCATTCCTCAGAAGGATCAATACTTTTTGGGCAATTGCATCCATTTCAACAGCAAACTCCTTAGTTCTGGTATTTTAAATTTATTCAAAAATTCTCTATATGTCAATAAATTCCCATCATTTAAGAGTTGACTAACTAATATAATATTGTTTTCAACCCAGTAATCAAAAAAAAAAAAAAAAAAAAAAGATTTATTTTTGTATAGGATGTCTTGGTTGTTCCAAATATAATATTGTTACAATACAGATTGGGCAGAGGCAGAGGTAACAGTTAACAAGACTTTATTTTCACACACAGCTGAGATAACGGTGGTGCAGGTGAGTGAGGATGAATGATGTAAGTTGTAGAGGTGGTGATAAATAGTGATACTGTCCTTTGTTGGTTTGCAGGAGTGATGATCGATGATGAGGTGAAGAGATGGCTGACGAGGAGAACTGGAGACACTCACACACAAACTGGAACAACACGAGGAGACTTGGAGACGAAGGAGACAGGTAGGTAGCTTCAATGGAGTCCAAGAGGTAAGCATATAGCAATTTATGTGCATACGAGACCAGACAGTGACTGAATGTGTGTGAGTGTGTTTTATGCTGGTGGTGATGAGTGAGTAGATGAGGTGCAGGTGCAGATGATTAGTACTCCGGGGATTGAGTGCGCTGTGATTGGGTGATGTTGGAACCTGGCGTGTCTGTGACAAATATCTCCTAGGTGAAAAGTTATGCTTATAGGCCTGCGCATTGCACTTTCTCCCATTCAAAACAATAGGAGTGACACGTCTTGTGTTATTCTATAGTCTTTGGTGAAAATATAGATATCTTACCAGAAAATGACTTTGGTAGAAGTTAAAGTCATTGTTTAGAATATTACTTGAGTAAAAGTTTTAAAGTATGTGATAGTTTTTGTACTTGTATGAAAAGTATTTATATATATATTAAACATACTTAAGTATTGAAAGTAAAAGTACAAGTAAATGTAAAATACAAAAGGATTACAAAAAATTATTAAAAATTGTTCTATACACAGTTTGAGCAGCAAGATTGTGTTCAGTTTGAACTCTTTCTTACATTTTCTTTTAATTAAAAAAAGGCAAAATGTTTATTGTAAGTTTAAAATATAAAAAACACAATTATACATTGATCATTCATGTTAATTCATAGTGCATTACAACTAATGTAAGAGACAACTTTAAAATGTTAATGTTGAAATTAACAATGAACAATACTTTTATTAACCTTATTTAATGTTAAAAGACTCTTATTGTAAAGTGTTACCATTTCATATAAATCCAAACAGTCATGCTTAAAAATTGCCATCTATACACACAAAGGCATAGCATAGGTCTATTATATGTATACTTTCACACATTATTTGGCTCTATTTTAGAAAACTTGATGATTATCTAATCAAAATATGTGTTACAGTGCCAATAAAAAGAATCGAATACATTTCTGATTTATGTTTCTGTAGCTGCATGATGAGGAAGGATACGGTTTAAATATGCAACTTCGCTGGATAACGAATGTATAAAAGCGAACAAATGGATATAAACTACTGCAAATGAATGGTAAATCTCGTGAAATTAAACAGTTGGTGTTTTTCTCACATTGATTTAACCACTTGAGGTACTATTAATGTTAGCATCCTCTCAGCCTCGATGGCAAACATACTACTGTTCTCCACTAATGCAGCATCTAGTCAACAAACTAATTACTTTATAATGATATGAAAACATGTACTGTAGTGTACACTGGATAACATACCGTTTTGTAGTCTGTATTTTAAATCCGTTTTTGAAGTGTCCCGCTCTGTGCAGCGCGCAGTCTCACGTCACGTGTCAAAACAAACCCAATGAGGCATCAGTGATAGTTTTTATTTCGCCTCTAGAGGCCGCTCTCATACTGTATAATGACAGTGCACTCTCAGCCGCTCCAGGAACAGACGCAACCCAGAAAATGAAATCAACTGCGGTTGTGCGAGCACTTGTTTGCACATGCTTGCTTGCAGTCTGTGTTCCTCCAACTTTATTTTGTAGTAAGTAACGAAAATGCTTTGGGAAAATGTATCGGAGTAAAAGTATACATTTTATTTAGGAAATGTAGTGGAGTAAAAGTTCACAGAAATATAAAAACTCAAGTAAAGTACAGATTCTCCCAAAAAATACTCAAGTACTGTAACGAAGTATTATTACTTCGTTACATTACACCACTGTGTGTATTTTAGCACCGGGATTCGAACTCTGGTCTCTAGGCGGGTCCCTGGAGCATACAGAGCAATGATCTCCAAAACAAAAACTCTGGAAAAAGGTTCCAAAAAGGCAAACATAATCTCAGGTAAACAGCCCTTTTTACGGACAGAATGGCGAGAGACACAGATGGCAAGCAGATGGTATGTTTATTGAGACACAGCAGTTGAAACACAGCAGGGCAGGTAAGTAGACAGTGAATAGATATGGAATGAACAAACTGATACTGTCCTTTACTTGCAGGGTACGTGGAATGGAGGCTGAGAGGATGACTGGAGACGGAGGAAGGTGAACACACTCACACACACGGACGATGGAGACATGGAGACTGAGAAACATGCTGAAGTAGAATTGGTAGGTATTTCTAATGGATATGGAGATCGACTAGATAAATCCTTCGTATGAACAAGACAGGACAACTGGCAGAAGGTGAGTGCAGTGTTTTATAGTCCGTGGTGATGAGGTGCTGATGGGGATCAGGTGTGTGTGTTCAGTACTCAGGTGAGGGAGTGCGCAGTGATTGGCTGATGGAAGAGCCTGGCGTGTCTGTGACAGTCCTAAAGGCACAGAAGAAAACTTCTCAGAACAAGAGCAAACTTACGGCAGCAACTGGCTTAGGAAACGAGTCATCTTCATTTATATAGCGCTTTTCACAATACATATTGTTTCAAAGCAGCTTCACAGTGACAATAGGAAAATTATTATCGAGCTAAAGTTGTTTTTTGATTGAATCACTTCCGTTGTAAAAATTGTTAATTATTACTTTAGGGGCCGCTTAAATGACACCTTTCCTACTGAATACCTTTAATGCATTCTTGCCATTCATTTACGTGTTTAATCTATAGGTTTGCGTTTTTGAGTGTGTATGTGCACAGAAGCTTGGTCTTTTTTTTTTAAAAAAGTGATATTTGCCTAATTACTTGTCTGGTCTGCATAATACAGAAAAATTAGTTGTGTCCGTGGATCTATCTGAACTGGAATAATTTTGATAACATTTTATCTATACATAGGGAAAGGAAAGGGAAGAAATCCTTTGCAAGGGATAATTTAGCTGACACTTCAGGGCTGCGTTATTGTCATGTCTAGGCGCAGGTCCTTCAACTCATCTGGATACGGCCTGAATCTGGCAGGCTGAGGCAAACCTCGGGATAAACAGAGAGAGACTAATATTAGCGTAGACGGCATTCTTTTTATGATGTAGCGAGTACATCAGGTGTTATGGGAAGTGTTCCCCATTCCGGCTGACCTAATCTATGCAGCCTAACAACTTACATGATTTGAATTATAGCATTCTGTTAATTGGTAAGTTTTGTCAGGGCACAAAGAAATATAGAGCTGAGTATCATCAGCATAACAGTGAAAACTAACGCCTTGCTTCCTAATGATATATCCCAAGGGTAGCATGTACAGAGTGAAAAGCATTAGTCCTAGTACTGAGCCTTGTGGTACTTGTGGTACCTTGTGATCGATATGACATCTCTTCATTTACTACTACAAACTAATAACGTTCAGTGAGATTTGAACCATGCCAATGCAGTTCCACTAATGCCAACATAATTTTCAAGTCTATTCAAAAGAATATTGTGGTCGATAGTGTCAAAAACGAGAGATACAGCCACGATCGGATGATAAGAGCAAATCATTTGTAACTCTAATGAGAGCAGTCTCAGTACTATGGTACAGTCTAAATCCTTACTGGAATTCCTCACAGATACTATTTCTTTCCAAGAAGGAACATAGTTGCGATGATACTGCCTTTTCTAGTATTTTTGACAGGAAAGGTAGATTCGAGATCGGCTTGTAATTGACTAATTCTCTAGGATCAAGTTGTGGTCTTTTAATAAGAGGTTTAATAATAGCCAGCTTAACAGTTTTCGGTACGTATCCTAGTGATAAAGATGAATTAACAATATGTAGAAGAGGACCTATGATCTCTGGAAGCATCTCTTTCAATAGCTTAGTCAGTATAGGGTCTAACATACATGTTGTTGATTTTGATGATTTAACATGTTTAGACAATTCTTCCTGTCCTAAGCAATGAATGAATAGAATTTTTGCTCAGGGACACTACAGTGCACTGTCTGATGCGATACTGTAGTAAACGGTTGCGTGGTTATAATTTTCTCTCTAATATTATCGATCTTGCAAGTAAAGAAGTTCATAAAGTCATTACTGCTGTGCTGTTTGGAAACATCATTAGTTGAAGCTCTATTGCTCATTAATTTAACCACTGAATCAAATAAATACCTAGGATTGTGTTTGTTTTCTTCTAAAAGATTTGAGAAATAAGCAGATCTAGCTGTTTTTAAGGGCTTTCTGTACTCAATCATTCTCTCTCTCCACGAAATGCGAAAAACTTCTAGTTTTGTTTTCTTCCAGCTGCGCTCCATTTTTCTGGCAGCTCTCTTAAGGGCCTGAGTGTGCTCTTTGTACCACGAGGATGCCCATTGGATTCCGGGTGGATCACCACGTGATAGTTCCTCTCAGTCCGTGTAAGGTGGTGGGAAAGGAATGCACAAGGGTGCAGCTTGTTGTCCTCACCCCTTTGGGACAGCACAGTTCCAACTCCTAGGTCCGAGGCATCAACCTCCATGATGAAGGGAATATCTGGGTTCGGGAGAATAAGAATAGGTGCAGAGGTAAAGGCCAACTCTGTTTCAGGTCCCCACCCAACAAAAGCCAGCTGTGTTCCCCTTGGTGAGAGCAGATAAAGGAGCCACTACAGAACTGAAGTTCAGGATGAACTTGCGATAAAAATTGGCAAGGCCGAGAAAGCGTTGTACTTCCTGAACTGACGAAGGAGAGGGCCAATCCACAACAGCTTGAACTTTTTGAAGGCCCATTTGTATCTGGCCCGGCTTGATTATGAACCCCAGGAACTGGACCAGGAACTCACGTTTATCAGGTTTGACATACAGATGGTTGTCGAAAAGGCATCTGAGAACCTTACTAGCGTATTTCACATGCTATTGGAGGGAACTTGAGAAGATGAGGATATCATCTAAGTAGACAAACACAAATTGGTTGAGCATTTCTCTGAGAATGCCATTAATGAGAGCTTGAAAGACTGCAGGAGAATTAGTGAGATTGAAAGGCATGAAAGTATTCATAGTGTCCAGTGGACATGTTGAAGGCGGCCTTCTATTTATCTCCTTGTCTGATGCGCACAAGATGGAAGGCATTGAGCAAATCGAGCTTGGTGAAGATGGAGACTTCTTGAAGAATTTCGAAGGCAATGGCCATTAGCGGCAAGGGATAGCGGTTACGAAAAGTGTTCTTATTGAGTCCCCTGTAATCAATACATGGCCGAAGTCTGCCATCTTCCCGACGAAGAAGAATCCTGCTCCAGCACGGGAAGTGGATGGGCGGATGATCCCTGCCGCAAGGGATTCATTGATGTACTTGTCTATAGCAGTTCATTCGACGAATATACGACCTCTGGGGGGACAGGTTCCAGGGAGTAGCTCAATGGCACAGTCGTAGGGGCAATGAGGTGGTAAGGAAGTGGCCTTCCTTTTTGCTGAACACTGCCTTGAGGTGGTGGTAATAAGTAGGGACTTGAGACAGATCTAGTGGTTCCTGGGACTCGAGAACAAGATCAGGGAAGTTCTGGACCAAGCATGTAGTCTGACAGGTGGTATCCCAAATGAAGACCGCACCATTGGACCAGTCAAAGTGTGGGTTATGCTGGAGGAGCCAGGGGTAATCAAGGATAACAGGGAACTCTGGAAACTGTATAAGGTGAAAGCACATTATCTCATGGTGCTGGTAAGTGAAGATACAAATGAAAGAGGTGAGGTGGGTAATTTTTCCAGGAGCTAACGGTCTTCCATCCAAGTCTGTCACAGATAGAGGAGCAGGAAAGGGAATTAGTGGGGATCTGAAGACTTCTGGCAAGGAAAATATCCACGAAGTTCCCGGCTGCGCCAGAATGAATCAAGGCCTGGAGTTGGTGTTTTTGGTCTTCCCAAGTGAGTGTGATGGGAAGAAACAACCCAAAGTTGGAAGGTGAAGCAGTGCGTGTTACTCCTATTACAGTCCTTCCTTGGCTGTGCGGGATCGGGCATTTCCTGAGAGCTCGGGCAGGTGGAACGAAAATGACCATACAATCCACAATATAGACAACAGCGCTTTCTCATGTGACTGTCTCGTTCTGAAGGAGAAAGCTGAGTCCTACCCAACTGCATGGGTTCTGAAGAATCTTGGGGCAATGGTAGCATTTGGACAGATGTAGGGCTGGCAGACAGGGTGGAAACAGAAGGGCTGTTCAGGTTTCTCTCCCTCAAGCGATTATCCAGCTGGATTGCTTCATCAATAAGAGTCTCAAGATCACAAGCAGGTTCTCGGGTAGCCAGATCATCCTTGATCGCCTCAGATTGACCATTCAGGAAACACACAATGAGTGACTTGTCGTTCCAGCCACTCCCCACTGCAACTGGCAAGGCAATCACAAAAACAGAAGAATATCCAGACCAAAACGAAGCAAAAAATCCAAAAGGAGAAACAATGATTTCCAAAACAAAAACTCTGGAAAAAGGTTCCAAAAAGGCAAAAATAAACTCAGGTAAACAGTCCAATATGGATCCAAATTAGACTCAAATATAATTCACGCAAAAACCATGCATAGTCAATTTCACATGCATGAAACCTAATTCATGTGCACATATAACAATTCACACATATAAAATACACATTTACAAAAAGCAATTCACTTTCGCAAAATAATATATTCATAAAACACATTTCACAAATACAAAACACAATTCATAGATATACAGCTTTGCACAAAACGTTTCTAATGTTTAAAACTTACAAGTTTATCCTCACATTCGTGTGTGAATCGCCTTGGATTTGTGTGTGTGTATTTTTGACACTTCCCTGGCAGCGCATACCTCCCACCTGGGTCATTCGTACTCTTTAGCCAATCAGATTGAAGCTTATCAATCAACCAATCATTGTCACGTGAGGGCGTGCCTACCTGGGAGTCACTTCATTATCGAGCCAGATCAGCCTAAAAAATAATACAGTTACAAAACAAAAGTCATAAATGCACAGCACAATTGCCTCGATTGCTCCTGTCTGCCTCGCTGCTCAGAGTGGTTTGCGTCTGTAACTCTATATAGCTTTGTTTTGAATCTCTTACTTTCATTCACTGTTGCTTATATTATCATTACCTTATATCTAATATTGCCTACCACATTAATCTGACGTCGCTAGCTTTTAATCTTTTAATCTAAATCACTATTACAACGCGATTGCATCTCGCTAGCTTGTTAACTTATCATCAGTCTCTTGCACGCTCCTTTTTCCTTTTTCTACACGTTCATCAAACAGCTGTGGTATGTCGGATCAGTCTTTAAACACGGTGTCATGTCATCCTCTCCCTCTATTGCAAGTTGTTCCGCTTGTCACATGTTCAGTATAGCTTTCTCTGTCAGCGACGAGGGATTTACATGTCATAAATGTAGGGAAATAGTCAGGCTGACAGAGAAAATCTCAAAATTAGAGACACGCATCCAAACTTTAATCGAGGATAGTAAGAATGCAAGAGCTTCAGATACCGTTTTGAATGCGACTAGCTTGGTGAACTCTGTACGTTGTTCGGTTCAGACTATAGAGCCGTGCAGCAGGGCACTTGGGTGACGGTGAGGCGGCCGAGCCGCGGAAAACACCACTCTTCCATTCCAATAAGGACAACAAACAGGTTCTCCCCACTAGCTACCTGAATCGTAACGAAGCACTGTTCACCAGAGAACTGGCCCCCCAACTAAGCCTGGTTTCTCCCATTTTTTTCTCCCTTTTTTTCTCCATTTTAACACCTATTTGCCACCTGTTTGTCACCTGATGTCACCTGTTGGAGTTTGGGTTCCTTGCCGCTGTCGCCTTTGGCTTGCTTAGTTGGGGAAACTTGACATTTGATATTCAACAGTGCTTTCCATCTGCCTGCATTGACGCTGTGCAGCCAAAATTATATACCAGTTATCACTGTAAAGCTGCTTTGACACAATCTGCATTGTAAAAAGCGCTATATAAATAAAGGTGACTTGACTTGACAATTGACATTTACAAAATCCGATTCGTAAATTCAAAACACAATTCATAAATACACAAGTAAAAGCATAAATATTTCCCCAAATGCTTACACAAATGGATTTTACGTAAATACATTTAAAATGTTTACACAAATATTTATACATCAAGTTCTTGAATAAATTTCCATCACACATTTATGAATGATGTTACATGTATTCATGGATCGTTGAATCTGCATTTGCAAATTGTCACACGTGTGTGGACTGCTTTAAATTTGTGTGGTATTTTTGAGTCCTTCCTGGCAGCATAAATATATATATACAGGTGCTGGTCATATAATTAGAATATCATCAAAAAGTTGATTTATTTCACTAATTCCATTCAAAAAGTGAAACTTGTATATTATATTCATTCATTACACACAGACTGATATATTTCAAATGTTTATTTCTTTTAATTTTGATGATTATAACTGACAACTAAGGAAAATCCCAAATTCAGTATCTCAGAAAATTAGAATACTGTGAAAAGGTTCAATATTGAAAACACCTGGTGCCACACTCTAATCAGCTAATTAACTCAAAACACCTGCAAAGGCCTTTAAATGGTCTCTCAGTCTAGTTCTGTAGGCTACACAATCATGGGGAAGACTACTGACTTGACAGTTGTCCAAAAGACGACCATTGACACCTTGCACAAGGAGGGCAAGACACAAAAGGTCATTGCAAAAGAGGCTGGCTGTTCACAGAGCTCTGTGTCCAAGCACATTAATAGAGAGGCGAAGGGAAGGAAAAGATGTGGTAGAAAAAAGTGTACAAGCAATAGGGATAACCGCACCCTGGAGAGGATTGTGAAACAAAACCCATTCAAAAATGTGAGGGAGATTCACAAAGAGTGGACTGCAGCTGGAGTCAGTGCTTCAAGAACCACTACGCACAGACATGCAAGACATGGGTTCGCATTCCTTGTGTCAAGCCACTCTTGAACAACATACAGCGTCAGAAGCGTCTCGCCTGGGCTAAAGACAAAAAGGACTGGACTGCTGCTGAGTGGTCCAAAGTTATGTTCTCTGATGAAAGTAAATTTTGCATTTCCTTTGGAAATCAGGGTCCCAGAGTCTGGAGGAAGAGAGGAGGGGCACACAATCCACATTGCTTGAGGTCCAGTGTAAAGTTTCCACAGTCAGTGATGGTTTGGGGTGCCATGTCATCTACTGGTGTTGGTCCACTGTCTTTTCTGAGGTCCAAGGTCAACGCAGCCGTATACCAGGAAGTTTTAGAGCACTTCATGCTTCCTGCTACTGTCCAACTTTATGGAGATGCAGATTTCATGTTCCAACAGGACTTGGCACCTGCACACAGTGCCAAAGCTACCAGTGACTGGTTTAAGGACCATGGTATCCCTGTTCTTAATTGGCCAGCAAACTCGCCTGACCTTAACCCCATAGAAAATCTGTGGGGTATTGTGAAGAGGAAGATGCGATATGCCAGACCCAACAATGCAGAAGAGCTGAAGGCCACTATCAGAGCAACCTGGGCTCTTATAACACCTGAGCAGTGCCACAGACTGATCGACTCCATGCCACGCCGCATTGCTGCAGTAATTCAGGCAAAAGGAGCCCCAACTAAGTATTGAGTGTTGTACATGTTCATACTTTTCATGTTCATACTTTTCAGTTGGCCAAGATTTCTAAAAATCCTTTCTTTGTATTGGTCTTAAGTAATATTCTAATTTTCTGAGATACTGAATTTGGAATTTTCCTTAGTTGTCAGTTATAATCATCAAAATTAAAAGAAATAAACATTTGAAATATATCAGTCTGTGTATAATGAATGAATACAATATACCAGTTTCACTTTTTGAATGGAATTAGTGAAATAAATCAACTTTTTGATGATATTCTAATTATATGACCAGCACCTGTATATAGGAGGATGTTCTATTTAGCCAATCGTGGTGAGCATTTCCACCAATCAACACGCTCTTTCTGATCAGACTCAAGAAGCTCAATGCTGCGCTTGTATTGTGCATTGTTCCATGATTGGGTCCTTTATGTCAAGACATTTTAATGGGTACTCTTTTTTTAAGCACCTAATTACAATTTCTACAAAATCACATTATGATTTATATCATTCGCACAAAAATAAAGCTACCCAGTTACCCTGCTGTCTTCCCAGATAGCAAAATTGCTGTGGCCCAGATCTGGCGCAAACTTGACACTTTCCTTTGGCCCACTTTTGGCAGGAATGATGGCACTTGGGCGGTCCGCTCCTGTTTTCCAGATTTGGGCCACAAGCAAGCCACAGTAATGCCGCATGTCAGCCATGAACAAAACAAATAAAGCAGAACTGGCCCACATCTGGGCAACAGTTCATTTTAATTCTGGCCCAGATCCAACACCTTGCTGTTGCCCAGTTGTGGGCCAGTTCTGCTTTATTAGTTTTGTTTATGGCTGACATGTGGCATTGCTATGGTTTGCTTGTGGCCCAGATTTGGCGCAAACTTGACACTTTCCTTTGGCCCACTTTTGGCAGGAATGATGGCACTTGGGCGGTCCGCTCCTGTTTTCTAGATTTGGGCCACAAGCAAGCCACAGTAATGCCGCATATCAGCCATGAACAAAACAAATGAAGCAGAACTGGCCCACATCTGGGCAACAGTTCATTTTAATTCTGGCCCAGATCCAACACCTTGCTGTTGCCCAGATGTGGGCCAGTTCTGCTTTATTAGTTTTGTTTATGGCTGACATGCGGCATTGGTATGGATTGCTTGTGGCCCAAATCTGGCAAACAGGAGTGGACCGCCCAAGTGCCATCATTCCATGTGGTATGAGGGCCAGAGCAAGGTGTTGGATCTGGGCCAGAATTAAAATGAACTGTTGCCCAGATGTGGGCCAGTTCTGCTTTATTCGTTTTGTTCATGAACTGGCCCACATCTGGGCAACAGTTTATTTTAATTCTGGCCCAGATCCAATACCTTGCTCTGGCCCACCAACCGCATGGAATGATGGCACTTGAGCAGTCCACTCCTGTTTGCAAGATCTGGGCCACAAGCAAGCCTTAGAAATGCCACACGTAAGCCACTAACAAACCAAATAATAAACCAGAACTGACCCTAATGTGGGCCACAGTTGATTTTTATTCTAACCCTGGTCTTCCCCACATTCCTCATGTGGCCCACATGCTGCCTAGAATGGTGACATTTTGGCAACGCATTACTGTTTATCAGATCTGGTCCACAAGCAGGCTATTTCACAAGTCAAGTCCCCTTTATTTTTTTAACATTTTATAGACTGTTTCAAAGCAGCTTTACAGATATAAAATGATTCAATTATTCCAACAAAATTCAATTCTGCTGTAAAGCAGCTCTAAAAAGAAAATAGTGTTACTGTTCAGCTTAAGTCAGTTTAGTGTTAATTCAGTTCTGTTCGATAGCTGTGTAGAGTTAATCAATTATTAAATCAGTTCAATTCGTTATAAAGCAGCTCTGCAGAAAACAGTGATGTCATCGTCCAGCTCAGTTCAGTTCTCATCTGATAGTGTCACTGCAATCAAATCAATATTATTGCAGAATATAAAGTGTACCCAATTTAGCAAGCCAAAGGCAACAGTGCTAAGGAACCCAAAATCCATCAGGTGACAGAAATGGAGAAGAAAAAACCCCTTGGGAGAAACCAGGCACAGTCAGAGACCAATTCTCCTCTGGCCAAAGAACGAACATGGCGTGATATGATTCAGGCTGCATCACAAGTCAGATTGTGGATTGGTATAATTTAGAATATTTCATCTGGTTCCATCAGTTTAAAGATCAAGATACAACATGCCGGCATAGAGTTGAAGCTGGCCGTAGGGGTCTGTGCAGAGGACTTTTCTGGTTCTTGTGGTCTTTGCTGAGGATCTGTGCCGATGGCTGTCAACAAAGTACTCACAGGAGATCTGTCTCTAGGGCTTGTCTAGTTGACATGGTCTTCGTTGACATTTAGGCTTGCGTTGTGGTCATGCCAAGATGCAGGTCCACCATCTGATCTGGATTTGGAAGGGATCTAGCTGACTATGGTAACCTCGGGATAAGGAAGAAGCAGACAAAATATTGACTGAGTTCTGAACTCACACCAAAACTCCCATTATAATCAACGAACCTCTTGTTTACATTGTGTTTGCACTGTTAGTTATGATGAACGCATTTGTTAGTGAGCAGTGTAGCGTCTGTGGTGGATCAAAATTATCAATACAACTATAAATTAAAGAAAGCTTTTAACGTTTGACCTCCTTCCGATAACCCATAGACCATGGCTCCGGCAGGTCTAGATGAAATTACCCTGGTGGCATCTTTGTTACCTTCAGTGAGGAGAAGCAGGAGGCTTTCTCCCCAGCTCTGGGGACTTCAAAGAGTCACCCATGCTCCCCCCCCACATGGCACTAAGGGCCATGTGGCATACCCAAGACGCTGCAAAAACCCAATACACATCACACACACACATACAGAGACACAAACACACATTTGGAAACTGTATCTACATTTAGCCTCAAAATATGACTATACCAAAGTGTACCCGTTGCTGTATTCAAGTGAACGTGCATGTATCCCTAGTATATAAGATTAGTTATGATTGTAGCAGTGTTAGTTTTATTCTAAGCGGTATATTCAAGTATAAACTGTATCCCTCACTTTTTATGTGTTGACGTCCGACAAATTTGGTCTCATTGTAAAGCTCTCTTTATGCCCTAAATAACAATGTATGTCACATCACTGTAAAATGCATTGTTCTATTTTAATGGTATTTTGAAGAAAATGTACTCAGTTCTGACACTTCATAAACTATGCAAATGAGGCCATAAATGGAGACAAAGAAAAAGTTTGCCCGCCAAAGTTGCACCCGCACCATTGGCTGACGCATCCGAGAAGGCGTTTGACTTGTTTGTCCTTAAAAGACATTCACACGCGTCTCTCGATTGTCTCTCGATTATCTCTCGATCGTCTTTCGATTGTCCGTCGCCACCTCACGCACGTCTCTCCCGGACGTCTCGGCGACCGCGCTTCCATCACGCGCTCCTCTGCATCTTCGGGACGACCATCTGTTTGGCACAAGTTCGCTTCTGTCAAGCCTCCGTCATCCTCCATCACCTCGGAGACGGACTCTCTCTCTTCTTTATTTTCCGGTTATCTTACTCTAAAGTTAAAACCTTGTTTGAAAACCCTGCCGAGAACCCAGTCTCGGAAAAGGACCAATCGCTCCAGCCGCACGCATTGAAACTCCTCCAGAAAGACACGCAACTCCAGCACCTAAAACACTATGCAAGTATAAAACTATTCTTTTCGAAGCGTTTTAAGCTCCATGCATAAACTGAGTTTCCTTGTTGGCTCTCAAAGGTTTAACTGTTTGTAATTTGCCACTTTCTTTGATCACCTCTTTTTTTCCTGCCTTTACTTTCGCTTTTATATATATGTGTATTCCTTTTTGTATATCTAGTCATATAACGTTAGTCCATGTAGTTGTAGTTTCGTATATTAAATACATTATATTCATGCTTGATTGCCTCTGTTGCTCATTCACGAACCAGGTCCCTTCTACGTTTGATTCTGCAAAACTGCTTTACGCTTTAATGCTATAATAGGAGGTTATTCTCGTGGCCAGAGACCAACTTCCTTTTATAAATAGTTTATGAGAAAACTGATAGTTTGCTGGACAAACTAGGATAGTCTTTCTCAAATCACTATTGAACTAGACCTAATCATATATGTAATTGATTATAATCCGTTGTAATTAATTCACAATATATGTGCATAATTCCCTCTTTGGTCGATCTATATTATAATTAATCATAACGCGTTATGACTTAATTATATATATATATATTTCACCCATAATTTGAGCTAATTGATTAAAATACATGTAAATTCGCTACAGCAGAATAGATGGATTGCTTCACGAAATACTATTGAGCGGACCGCCCAAGTGCCATCATTCCATGCGGTTGGTGGGCCAGAACAAGGTATTGGATCTGGGCCAGAATTAAAATAAACTGTTGCCCAGATGTGGGCCAGTTCTGCTTTATTCGTTTTGTTTATGGCTGACGTGTGGCATTGGTATGGATTGCTTGTGGCCCAAATCTGGTAAACAGGAGTGGACTGCCCAAGTGCCATTATTCCTGCCAAATGTGGGCCACATGAAAGTGCCAAGTGTGTGCCATATCCAAACCCTTTGCTCTGGCCCACATACCTCATGGAATGATAGCACTTAGGCGGTCCACTCCTGTTTGCCAGATTTGGGCCACAAGCAAGCCATACCAATGCCGCATGTCAGCCATAAACAAAACTAATAAAGCAGAACTGGCCCACATTTGGGCAACAGTTTATTTTAATTCTGGCCCATATCCAATTCCTTGTTCTGGCCCACCAACCGCATGGAATGATGGCACTTGGGTGGTCCGCTCTTGTTTTCCAGATTTGGGCCACAAGCAAGCCATACCAATGCCGCATGTCAGCCATAAACAATATGAATAAAGCAGAACTGACCCTAATCTGGGCAACAGTTCATTTTAATTCTGACAATTCTACATTGTGTTTGCACTGTTAGTTATGATGAACGCATTTGTCAGTGAGCAGAATTCGAGTTTCAATGATGAGATCACTGGAGAGGAGGAGCGCCAAAGTAAAACCCTGCCCTCTATTCAATGTTCTGTTTCGCTTGGAAATACGTCACAACACTGGAGAAAAGTCGTTTGCAACTTCCAGTTCATGGGGACTTTAACTCATTCAAGGCTGCTCCAATGGTGATATTCAACAAAACTGACATTTTTGACATTAATGTGTGTGTTATTGTTCATTCAGGTGTGACAGAGAACTCGATACTGGTGTGCTGTCCAGGCACACTATACTGGCACGCGTCTTCCTGTGCGTCATGTGTGTGACAGGACATTCACAGACAGTGCGATCTCTTTTTCTCTTTTGGCGCGCTTAAATGGTTTAAAAGCATTCACATGAATAAGAGTGTAATCATATGTTGTAATGTTAGCCAAAGGATGACCAAAAAAAAAAAAAAAACGGATTCTGCATTAACTGTGTTAAATATTTTTAACGCATTAAACTGGAAAAAATTAATCGCATGCGTTAACGTTGACAGCACTAAGTATTTCAGTTGATTTACTCTTTCCAAGCTCTGATTTCTGACACATGGAGAGGCAACAGCAATACGGCTATTTGATTTGTGCTGATTTCATTCATAGAGTTTTTACTCATTCACTTACACACTCATTATTGCATAGTGATTTTGGAAGTTTATATATAATATCATGCTTTCCTCTTATTATCCAGCAAACATGAGGAGTAACTGTGTCAGCCTCAGCAAAATATTATTTGGCAGAATTATTAGTTATATATTTTGAAGCCATTATCTGTGTCTTTCCGAATCAGGGATTTGGCTTCAGGCACACCCCTAATGGAAAGCCATGGAAACCCAACATGAGTGTGTGCTTAATGAAGGCAAGCGCATTAATGTAGAATGGTAATTAAACTGACTGGAACTACCTGTGCAATAATAGCAAAACTAAGTTTATCTGCTTAAGGACAGTGGCGTTACCTCACTAGTGAGAAATGTCATGTAGCTTTTAAGTTGCTAGTTCAGTTTTACTGATAAAATAGAGCAGTGCTGACAACAGGTTTATGTGCAAGTGTGTGTCCGTTAGGGGTGGGGGAAAAATTTGACTCTTAGATGCATTTTAAAAAACAACCTGTTTAACACAAAATACTATTCTTCTCATTTGTTTTACTATATTTACGGGCCACAAGAGAAATAATAGAATAAATTAAGACAGTTAGGATAGCCTACCGTTATCAGCATATTATTCTGAAATTCGTCTCTTGCGAAAAGTTTGCATGTTGCTTTTTGTGTGATATACATTGGCTCGCCTTCTTGGTTTAAAATGGAAAGATTTCCCAATATTGTGACGCAACCATTTTGGCTCGCCAGGGGCCCCGCGGATTTGCGCTACACCACTGTGTGTGAGTGAGTGAGTGAAGAACATTACTGTACATCTACTGTTTTTATGTGAAAACTCGCCAGTGCAGGCATTTTGACACTGTATTTGACCAATTAGGCACGCAACCGAAAACAAAGGCTTCAATGCTTGTCCGTGTTACACTCGGAGCACGCGCACAGAAACATCCTGCCAGTATTGAGTTTTATTTTTAATATCAAGCACGTCCTGCTCTTTACTTTCTCATTCATTCATGTTTCTTTATTAATAATGCCAACAGTCCCGCCCACTGAAAGTTGCGTGGACTGTCATACAAATACGAATATGACACATTTATAGGACATAAAGGTCTATGCGGCAAAACGAAAGTAACCGGTGAAATGTTTCTAAATGTCCCTTGGCACAGCAGAGCAGCAGTTTTAATAAAAGCATATGTTTAAGTTCAGTCACTATTTTACATACTTTAACATTTTCGCGGATGTTCAACAAATTCTTTCACTGTTACTACAAACAAGCTGCAGCCGCATGAATCTGATGAGTGCAGGAGCTCTTGGTTACCATAGAAATGGTGCGGTGATGATGGTGATGGCCTCAACATCGCGGTAGGCATCTCATTACGGCGGTAATGCGGTTATCGTCACAGCCCTAATTCAAGCATTCAACAGCCTCGTAGTATAATACAAATTATTACACACATATAGCAAATAGTGTAACTGACTTACAGGTTTCTTAGACAGTCCATCTTCATTCCTCTTTTTCTCTTCTCGCTCTGTCTCACATGCAAGTTGAAGCCATCTTTTGATGCAGGATTCTTCTTCTTAATCTGTTGCTGTGAGCCTAATGTTTCTAACAAGTAATAAAACTAGTTAGTGCAGTATAAGGTACAATGAATACATAGATAAATGTCCAGTTGAATTATAGTCATAATTTTTATTTTACTGTTATGCCATAATAAAACATGAGTAAAAATACTTGTCTACACTACCATGCTGAACCAACTGCAGGATGGTAGACAGTGAGTGAAAGGGAATTCATGCTGGTCAATGCTGTTTTTTTTTTTTTTGTTTTTTTTTACAGCAGGAGGATCTACATTGAGGAGACAGACAATAATGGTCAATAATCACTTCAATATTATTGACCACTGGATTTACAGTTTAACTGGGCTACATGCTGCCTTCATGTGACTTAATTGTAGATCAGATCATGTAACTATTTATTCAAGTCATTTTATCCATTTGAGCTGAATTACATTAAATGTTACATTTTCAATACCCAGATTCCCCTAAAACATCTACTTGCACAATCTTTGATCATATTTAAAATAAATAACAAAGTAATGACAAACAACAACTAATAGATAAAAGCTATTGCAGCTACAATAACAAATTATAAGAAAGATAAATTATTAATTCATCAGTTAGGCCTCGTTCATTCTTTTGTCACATGATAGCAGCATATGCTAGTGCAGGAAACAGACAGATATGACTATCAGATATTCACAAATTCAAAGTGCAAGAAATTAGATCAGGAACGCGTCATATACTCATTTTAAGAGTAAAAGGAGTAAAACCAAACTAACGTTATCTGAATGTATGCTGTCACGTGACGTGACAAATGAACGAAAGAGACTCGGAACAAAAGACTCGGAGGTGAACTAATCAACGTTATTCACGAGATATTAAATAAAATAGATAAAAACAATGAACTAATCAGTCTTGATCTACTGGCCGTAGCAGAGTAAAATGTAAGCGCGAACATAGCAAATTACTATGTCACGGTCACTTACAATCATTGTACACAATCAAACTACAAATCATTCAGCCAATTTCTCTACACAAACATTCATATTTAAAAAGTTTTCCTAAAAATCCAGAGATAGCAAAAGTTGAATTGACAAAATAACTTCAATTTGCCTTGCTTGCTAACAATTTGTTAAGTTATCATTATTATTATCATTATCATTCACTTTAAATATCACATAAATACTCCAATCAAATATAACGAAGCAATCACCAACAAAAAGACAATGTTTAAATCCATTATTTTATTTATTTTTCCGCGCGCCTACTTTTAAATTTAAAGGGCCGGAAATAGGAAAATTGATTCACTTTGAACTTTGATTAAAAAAAGATCTTTAACAAAGTTAGCTGAAGCCTATAACATGATAAAAAAAGTTTTGAAAAGTTAATTATATCAAAATAACAAACAATGTTCTCATTGCAGTTTGTGCTGATTTACCCACTCATAATTTAATTTATCAATTATATTTTTAGCTATTTTTATTCATAAAAAAGTCATTTATAAATGTAAATGTCAATATTCAGCCAAAATGTAGCTAAGACAAATTAAATATTTTTATTAATGTTTGTTTTGTAATGTTTTATTTATTTATTAGTTTATTCATTCATTCATTCATTTATTTATTAGTTTATTCATTCATTCATTTATTTATTACAATATCAGGGTCACTTGAAGCAGTTTATAAAATGACACTGCCTGCTTACAGGTGCTGGTCATATAATTAGAATATCATCAAAAAGTTGATTTATTTCACTAATTCCATTCAAAAAGTGAAACTTGTATATTATATTCATTCATTACACACAGACTGATATATTTCAAATGTTTATTTCTTTTAATTTTGATGATTATAACTGACAACTAAGGAAAATCCCAAATTCAGTATCTCAGAAAATTAGAATATTACTTAAGACCAATACAAAGAAAGGATTTTTAGAAATCTTGGCCAACTGAAAAGTATAAACATGAAAAGTATGAGCATGTACAGCACTCAATACTTAGTTGGGGCTCCTTTTGCCTGAATTACTGCAGCAATGCAGCGTGGCATGGAGTCGATCAGTCTGTGGCACTGCTCAGGTGTTATAAGAGCCCAGGTTGCTCTGATAGTGGCCTTCAGCTCTTCTGCATTGTTGGGTCTGGCATATTGCATCTTCCTCTTCACAATACCCCATAGATTTTCTATGGGGTTAAGGTCAGGCGAGTTTGCTGGCCTATTAAGAACAGGGATACCATGGTCCTTAAACCAGGTACTGGTAGCTTTGGCACTGTGTGCAGGTGCCAAGTCCTGTTGGAAAATGAAATCTGCATCTCCATAAAGTTGATCAGCAGCAGGAAGCATGAAGTGCTCTAAAACTTCCTGGTATATGGCTGCGTTGACCTTGGACCTCAGAAAACACAGTGGACCAACACCAGCAGATGACACGGCACCCCAAACCATCACTGACTGTGGAAACTTTACACTGGACCTCACGCAATGTGGATTGCGTGCCTCTCCTCTCTTCTTGCATACGTCTGTGCGTAGTGGTTCTTGAAGCACTGACTCCAGCTGCAGTCCACTCTTTGTGAATCTCCCCCACATTTTTTAATGGGTTTTGTTTCACAATCCTCTCCAGGGTGTGGTTATCCCTATTGCTTTTACACTTTTTTCTACCACATCTTTTCCTTCCCTTCGCCTCTCTATTAATGTGCTTGGACACAGAGCTCTGTAAACAGCCAGCTTCTTTTGCAATGACCTTTTGTGTCTTGCCCTCCTTGTGCAAGGTGTCAATGGTCGTCTTTTGGACAACTGTCAAGTCAGCAGTCTTCCCCATGATTGTGTAGCCTACAGAACTAGACTGAGAGACCATTTAAAGGCCTTTGCAGGTGTTTTGAGTTAATTAGCTGATTAGAGTATGGCACCAGGTGTCTTCAATATTGAACCTTTTCACAATATTCTAATTTTCTGATATACTGAATTTGGGATTTTCCTTAGTTGTCAGTTATAATCATCAAAATTAAAAGAAATAAACATTTGAAATATATCAGTCTGTGTGTAATGAATAATCAGACATTCTACCTATAGTACATGTACAGCATAACTGACTGTAAGAGCTGTAATAGTGCACGTCTATGTTTCTGCTCTACAGTTCACACACACACATGTTGTGTTTTCATGTTTTATGGGGACTTAGACATAATGATTTTTATACTGTACAAACTGCATAATCTATCCCCCTACATTAAAGCTACCCATCACAAAAAACTTCTACAGTTTACATTTTCCAAAAACATAATTTATTATGAATATTAAGCTGTCATCGTAATTTAACGTTTACATTGTAATGCCTATGTCATTATAGACATTTGTGTCCTCATAAACCACATATACCTGTACACACAAACACACACACACACACACACACACACACACACACATACTGGTACGGGTGGTTTATAAGGACTTTTTTCCCAAATAAGTTCCATCCTGGTTTATGGGGACCCACCTTTCCCTTTGTCATAGAGATTAATAAGAAACATTAAACTGCTCCTTATGGCATGGGGTAAAAATCTGACTGCTCAGAATTCAATTCTAGTGAAACAGTCTGGAAATCTCAAGACCTGACATTCTAAAGCACTGTAAGGACAGGGCGGGAGTGGGCGTTTCCTGATTTAATTATGACTTATGAGGACTACCCTGGTTTATCTGGACAGTCACCTACAGTACATCATTAAACATGAGCATCATACTTGTTTAACTTTACCCTTGAGTGTACCACATCACTTAAGTATGTTTCAATACCAGTATATAGAAAAAAAAAAAAAAAAAAAACAAAAAGCAAGAAATTATCAGCAATTGCTTAACCTGGCTTAATTTTATGAAATATTTCAAAAAACAATCCTTAGTTTGTAATGTGAGCTTTAGCAGGTGTAAAGTGAGTGAAGAGCAAAGAGAGAAGAGGGGAAGTGAAATATGAAAATATTTTAGCTATAAAAATTAAGAAATAGGATAGTTTACCAGTTAACCGTCACTGACTAGAGCAGTCACTTCCCAGTGAGAATACACATTTATGCATACATTTTTTCAAAAATGTAGATTAAATATGTTACTGAACAGTTTGAGATTATGGTTTTATTGTAAGTTACATAAGTAGTTTTCATAATTGAACCTTGAACGTCAATGTCTTAATTTATTCATTAGATTTTAAGTAGTTTTGTATAAATTGTTTTGAATAAAGCAAAATATTGGCATTTGATGGTGTTTCATGTTGCTGTGAAAAGAGAGTATGATTGTTCAAGAATTGGTATTAGTATCTAAATGAAAATTGTTGATCATTTGGGTTTAACTGGACATTGTTTACACACACACACACAACCCTAACTAAGCCTTAATTATGAGGACAATCTGGGTTTAACTGGACATCACTCACATACACACACACACAACCCTAACTAAGCCTTAACTACGAGGACAATCTGGGTTTAACTGGACATCATACACACAAAACACACAACCATAACTAACCCTTAATTATGAGGACAATCTGGGTTTAACTGGACATCACTCACATACACACACAACCCTAACTAAACCTTAACTACGAGGACAATCTGGGTTTAACTGGACATTACACACACAAAACACACAAACATAACTAACCCTTAATTATGAGGACAATCTGGGTTTAACTGGACATCACTCACATACACACACAACCCTAACTAAACCTTAACTACGAGGACAATCTGGGTTTAACTGGACATCATACACACAAAACACACAACCATAACTAACCCTTAATTATGAGGACAATCTGGGTTTAACTGGACATCACTCCATTTACTCCATACATAGCAGGAGTACTAGTATTAGAGTTAACCATACTAAACCAAATCAGCTCTTCTACATTGAAGAGTGAATTCACAAATTATTGTGCATCTTTTTGCAGCCACTGAACCTGCTAAATAAATATGCATTCCTAAGGAAATAGTGCTACAATGTGCTGTTGCTATGTCAGCCAACAAGCATACATGTGGTGCAATACACAGGTTAAATTATCCTGGTTGAAGAAAATTTAGTGATCAAAGATCAGCAAGTTGTACACTTCAGACAAGACTAGTTAAAGGTCAATAAGATGAAGCAATAAAACTAAACCAATAAAACTCAAAAGAAACTGAAAAGGCAATTAATAAAAAATTAACAAATGGTAAAAAAAGGCTCAACTACTAAGATATAAAATAAGGACCTTTATGGGACTAAAGTGCAACAGTCACTAGTGTACCAGTGTACAACAGTACCAGTGGAAGAAACTAATTATATTGCCTTTCAATAAAAATGCAATTATTTGTAAATTTCTATAAAAACAATGTTTTTAAAAACAACAAAAGTAAAAAATATGTCTTCAACACAAAATATAGTCCTGAGTCAGACTCTTCTGCTTATGAATTCAGTGGCCCAACAACATTTTAGACAGTTTTGCAGAACAAAAGCCACACGCATTAATGGAAGGCAAAAATGATCTCTCTAGGAACGCTCTAAGAACATTTCTTTTTCAACATCAAACCTCGGTTCCTCACGAAGTCCCTTATATTTTGGACCGTTCTTTCTCTCAGAACAGGGTCCTCTGTAGTCTTGCACTGCTCACACTCGGTCTTTGTTGCAAGGTGTCCCTTTGAAATATGGACTTTGAAATGTTTCATGACAGCATTCACTTCATTTGGGCTCCATGGCCTTTTCACAGTTTTCCTCGATTTGGTCTCTGCAAAACAAATAAAAATATACATATATACATATACACTATGTATATGTATATACAGTCAAACCAAAAATTATTCAGACACTAGATATAATTTTTTATATATATTTTTACTAGTGGGTGCAGGACACTATAGTTTATTTATGTAAGTGAGGATAGCAAAATAAAGTAAACTGTGATATATTATACCCAAGTATTCTTCATACAGTGGACTACCAGTAAAATTGATAAAAATTTGGAACCAAAAATGATTCAGACACTTTGACCTGACCATGTTTTGCTTAAGTGTTATCTGACATAATTAAGATTTTTTTTTTTGACACAGTTTAACTCTGAGATCTTGTCATAGTTTAAAAAAAATGGTAATAAAATATAGTGAATAAACTGTATTAATGAATGAAATGTTCAAGGTGTCTGAATAAATTTTGGTTTGACTGTACTTGGAATAACTTATTTACTCAAATGTTTAAATACCTCTAGAGTTCTCAGTTTCATCCTGATTCGTTTTTCTTTTTCCTGAGGGGAAAAAGCAACAACAAAAAAAAAAATTATTCCAGCCCTATAATCCAAACTGTTTTTGGACCATCTGAACAATATCAGCAGATAGCACACTGGGGAAAACTACTCCCTGGTCCTGAGTAACATGAAAAGAACCACATTTAAGCTGAATTAATGTGAAAGCAAAAGAAAAACAAATGAATTATATATATATAACATGTCCAAACTTTTGACTGGTACTGTACATACAATGACTCTGCAATATCAGCCACAACTAAGACTTTGGCCTTACCAGTTGCTTCAGACTCTGAAGACATCTTTGAAGAGCATCTCCGTGTATGGCGCCACAGCTCCTTGCGAACAAACAGGCCTTTACAGTATACACAATGGACATATGTTTTGGCACTCAGTTCAATCTCTGATTTTCCTGGCCGCCTTCTAACTTTCAGTGGTCCACTTTTACTTTCCATAATCTCTTGATTATGCTCATAGTTGCCTCTGTTTCGTAATTTCTCAAGTAACCTTTTTCTGTCCTGGGAGTGTTTAGGAAGCAAGAATGCAGCAGCAATTTCTGTCTCACTGTCTTGATGCTTTTTAAAATGACAGGCAATTTTAGACTGAGGTTTCTTGCAGACATAGCAGTAGTTTTTTTGGGTGGAAAAAGTGTTTTTGGGGTTTTGCACATTGTCAGTGTCTGACCGTTCAAAAGAAGACACTGCTGGTGTTTTCTTAAATCTCTGAAGCATCTCAATGTCATCTGTGGCAGTATCATGATTATCACATATGAGGTCTTGAGCAGAACTGGATATGTCAGCGTTTTTATCAACGTAAGGAGAACACTCTTCAGAGCTAGATTCTTCAAAGCTGGAAAATTCAACATCTGGCTAAAAAAAAAAAAAAAAAAAAAAAAGACAACGACAACTACATTACTAATAACAAAAAAGATGAAATAATGTACCCTGCTTATTGTCCATCACAGTTTTGATGTAACAAACTTGAAAATGTTTACAATGTGATGTAAAAGAAATTAACATACCAGTGTCTTATTCTTCAGGAAACAGGTTTTGTGCCATGATCTTGAACATACTGAAAAAAATGAAAGTAAAAATAAGGATGCTTAGTTATCATCAGATTTACTTATTTAGTTATCATCAGATTACTGCACATTTTTTTTTTTATTCAAAAAAGACAAATGCAGAAAATAGACATGCCTGAAAATAAAAATTATTTGAATAAACTGCACAAAAAATTAAATAAAAATACCAGGAATTTATAGGACAGCCCATTTTGTTTTCAAGAGGGTCAAGAACACACATACAACCATATATAAGAGTGATGCAGATACTGACATTTGCATGTAAGGCCAAGCCATTTTCGACTTGACACAGGTCCACTGCAATCTTCACAAGAATCCAAACTAGAGATAACAGCACTGTGAACTTCATGGCGGCACTATAACAAAAGAGTTTTAGTAAATCAACTTCTGTTGATGTGTTGAACATAGCACAACTTTCATTCCAAAGTGTGGTATGAACAGACCTTAATTGTTTACTTCTCTTTGACTGAAAGTCACTTCAGTTATTGCTGCACTGAAAGCATGTCCCGACTGAAAAGTGTGCATATTGGGTCTAAACCTTATCCACAATAAAAAATGCTGACACATACCCAAAGCAACATATCTTTTCATCAAACCCTAACCCTAACACGACGGTCCCCATAGGGAGGACTGTCCTTACATTTCAGGTCAGAGTCATGCCCATCCCCCAACACACAAGTGATGAAAATTAATGAACAGAGCGAGGCACATTTTACTCAAAATTGAGACGTCACAACAACGTCTTTAAGACAACGGTCCACATACAAAGGCACAAACAGCCTAGTATGATGCCCAACTGTCCTACACTTAACATTGTCAGTGTCAAAGAGAAGTAAACAATTAAGGAACATACGATCACTTACTTTCTCGTTCACTGATGAGAAAGGATTCACACTGCATTCAGTCACAGTCACTGATGTCTCGTCACACAATTCCTGTAATTGTGAGAAAGACAGGTACAAAACTGAGGCAAGGATGTTTGCCAGATGGCCACCACAACCAATACTAGTATCAACCAAAGTCTAAGTATCTACTGTCACTTTAATGGCTATGCCGTGCAAAAAGCAGACATAAAAACATGTATACATGCAGATCTTGTCTATACAGTAATACCAGTTACATTATAAAGGTCAACGTACCATTTCATTTCCAGTCAAAGCTGAATCTCCTTTCTTTGCAACCGTCTTTGATTTGTCTTTACAGTTCATCTGAAATCAGACAGAGCAATTGTATGCTGTTAGAAAGTGTGCATATTGGGTCTTAACCTTATCCACAATAAAAAAAGCTGACACATACCCAAAGCAACATATCTTTTCATCAAACCCTAACCCTAACACGACGGTCCCCATAGGGAGGACTGTCCTTACATTTCAGGTCAGAGTCATGCCCATCCCCCAACACACAAGTGATGAAAATTAATGAACAGAGCGAGGCACATTTTACTCAAAGTTGAGACGTCACAACAACGTCTTTAAGACAACGGTCCACATAAAACAGCCTAGTATGATGCCCAACTGTCCTACACTTAACTGCCAAATGAATAAATGTAAATGTAAATGTACTTAACACTGTCAGTGTCAAAGAGAAGTAAACAATTAAGGAACATACGATCACTTACTTTCTCGTTCACTGATGAGGAAGGATTCACACGGCATTCAGTCACAGTCACTGATGTCTCGTCACACAATTCCTGTAATTGTGAGAAAGACAGGTACAAAACTGAGGCAAGGATGTTTGCCAGATGGCCACCACAACCAATACTATTATCAACCAAAGTCTAAGTATCTACTCTTGTTTTCATGGCTGTCGTGCACAAAGCAGACATGCAGAAATTGATTTTTTTTAACAAATACATGAAATGCAGAACAGAGTGAAACATGGATGACTTTCAGTAATAAAAAAACAATGAATAAATAAATAAAGTCTTCAAGAAACTCACCCTTAAACGCCAAGGCCATGAGGAATCCCCATAATTGTATGTGACCTCCTCATCTGGAAAGATATCTCTCATACTAAACAGGCACAGGTGTGGTCTTCCGTCAACAATTATTGTCTTGACTTTGCAATTTGGATTTCTGTGATCATCATTCACCAGTCGTCCAAGTGAACCGTCCTCTTTTGTTGCATCTATGCTGTGAGAAAAATAATGCAGTAAGAAACTTAAAACATTCCTAACTGAAACATAAGGTTCTAACTGAACAATATATATTTTTGGGGTTAGGCTAACCTTGGCCTATTTAACCTATATTCAAATACACATTGTGACAGTTAACTTCCCTTCCTAAGAATTTAAAAGGTGAGATGATCCACTTAAGGTCAAAAATAATACCCCCCCTAGGAATCACCCTGCTAAACAATAACCATGTTATTGATCATCACCAACTTATAAGTTCCTATTGTTATAAGAACCCTAGCAAAGCTGCTATAGTAATAATAATAGAAATAGTAATATTAATCATAATTATTGTTGAAAAAATGGCCAGCTTACCAATAACGTGTTCCATTCCATGTGAAGTCAAACAAGTAGTTGCCTTGAACATCTTCAACATGTTCAACAACAAAGGTGGATGATTCAATGTGCTCAAGAGCAAACACACCTCTCCCTAAAAGGACAAATAATAATAATAATAATTAAACATGAACCCAAGTGCACCTATTTATTACACAACTTATCCTTTTAAAGGGTTAAATCCTGTAAAACTGTGTAATGTAATATGAGGTGCAGTAAGTGAAAAAGTATTTCAAGCATCGGTTATCACCACTGTGATACTGTAACCTATACATAATTTGAAGTATTAATTTTGAAATAAATATAATTTTATAAGTTATATTTAATAAAGTTTTTTTTTGTTTCTTCAACCTTTATGTAAATAATAGGCTGACCCTGTGAAAGACCATGTTCAGACTGACAGCAATATAGTGCACTTCTCATTGTCACCTCTGAAGGATGCAAGGGAATGCAAGGAAAGGAAATGAGATCAGAGGATCTGAAGGATAGCTTATTTGTATACTGAAATATTCTTGATCACTTCAAAACAACATCAGCTGCACTCAAGGGATCTGCCCTCAGGTTGTTAAAGGATTAGTTCACCCAAAAATGAAAATTTTGTCATTGGTGCCCCAAAACTGTGTGGTTACATTCTTCTAAATATCTTCCTTTATGTTCAGCAGAACAAAGAAATGGACCATTTTCACAGACTGTGATGACGCATCAATATCATAAATCCTGAAAAGTTTTTTTTTTTTATATTTTCATTTTTAAAAAAACGTAGGTACATTTATCACACTATACTTAGTATAATATTACCTTTGCATCAAAATACAAAAATCTAGTTAACGCCGCTTTGAGGGTGTTTCTAATACAGCAGCTATGGGAGTGACAGTAAAAATTACATCTTTCTCTCTTCTGACTGCTGTTATCAATCTCTTTTTATTTTTTTCCTCATTTTGAAAGTTGTGAAAACACTTTTGGTGAGTTTTTCTTTTGCTATTTGAGCAAATGGAAACAAAAAATATATATTTAATGTATTCTCTCATTCACCGCTATAGAATTTTACCCAACTATGACTTCCGCTTCTGAGAAACCCGAAAATGTGAAAAGGGTCTATTTATATAGGTGTGGAACAACTTGAGGGTGAGTAAATGATGACAGAATTTTCATTTTTGGGATTTGCAGATAGATTGGATTTGTCACACAGATCTTATTTGATCGGAGTTAACAGTGTGGACAGTCTGCCTGAGAAGATCTGATCTGAGGTAAAGAAAAAAAAAAAAAATCTGATTTGCCTGCAGTCTGAACACAATCAAAGTGCCTTGTGATGCACAACTTACCCTTAAATGTGTTGATTTGTGGTCCCTCAATGAAGGCTTTGTCTTTGCCCAACAATATGTGTTCTTTTGCATCCTGCTCAGGTTTTATTCTCTTCTTTCTCACCATGTTGACTAAAAACATTCCAGGCAACATGATAAGTATGTGTTTTTATTATATGAATTCTTTATATAAAGTATGTTATTGTCACACTGTAGTTAAGCCTATATCAATATAAATATTATAAATAATATTCGATAATACAGTCAGCCATTTTGCTTTAGGTATGTTTCTGTTATATATTTCTAATATTTCTGTATCATATTAAACTGTAAATTCATTAACGTTAGGCCTGGGTAAAAAAAAAATACTGATTTCTCGATTCTCATTTTTTTATTAGAAACTATTAATTAATTCCCAGAATCGATTAGTCTTTGCTGTTATCAGATAGAGAATGAAAAGAACACTGTAGTTCACCTCCCAACACAATCACTTTGGGGTTTGTTACTTTTGATAAGAAACTGTCTCAGATTTCAAGTTCTGTCCATTTAAATTAGATATTTAAACAACACCGTTTTAGCACTCTGCCATAGTGCCAAAAATCTGCCATATTAAAATGTAAATTAATTCTCTAAAGCATTCATGACCGTAGTATGTTTCACCAACGAATACGTCATTATATGTCTATTAACCACAAAATAATTTCGTTTGTACCATAAACAAAACTTTAATACCATGTGCAAGTGGTTCAGAGACGCCATTTTAGCTGCTAATGGGCTAGTACCTTAAGTGATATTAGCCCGATTAGCTGCCATGTTTAAAAGTAACTAGTTAAAAACTGTCTTGACTCATAACACACTGAGCTATGTACTTTTATAAATAAACACACTTACCTTCGACATGATCAAGTGACAATCTCCCGTTATAGCTCGTCAACTTCGCTGAAATTCTGCTAATTAATCTTAATTATTATCTCTCCGTCACACCTCGCATCAAGTGGATTGAAGATCAGAGGCGGGGCGAGCTGACAGTCACGGATGTCAAATGCAGCCAATCACTGACGAGGATTCCAGTGTTCCACCAATGAATCGCGCGCTAGGGCGGTTCTATGTGTATGAAATGTGTATGATACTGCAGTAGCACCAAATTTTCAATAGAGGGAGATTATACACTCTGAGCATACACTGATACACATTGAAAAACGGGTACAACGGGTTTATAAGGACATATTGAGAAAAAGCGGGAGGTGGTTAGGAACGGCCTTATAAGCCTTTCTGCACTGCTCGACTTATGAGGACATTAGCCCTGTCCTCATAGTTACGGTATGTCCTCATAGAGTCGGTACGTATCCATGGTTTTTGTCCTCATAATCCGGCCGCACCAACGCACACACACACATACACACACACACACACGCCAATAAAGTTATTTCAAAATAACAGGGCAGGCCCATCCACAAATGATATAGCCGCCTTCTCCAGATTAGCCTGTACAATTAAGTGTTGCATCCTATATCAAATTTCCTGAAAAGTATTAATGCTATATTTTCAGTTTCATTTCATCTAAATTACCCAGTTTTTATAGGTGCTCCTTCCAAAGCCAGAAGTGGCCTTGTTTTTTTTTATGATATTTAGAGCATATTTGGTGTGTCAACTGTACCATATATTTGCCAAAAGTGGCCTTAATTGTTATTAACTATTAACTTGCTTACTGTTCCATTTTGAGCGTACACCCTGGTTGGCCAGTGCTGACAGTGCCGTACATTAGCCAAATGTGGTCCAAAGTTGGAGTAATGTATCCGGGCCATATTTGCTATGCTGTGTGAGGGCCACTTTAGATTCACATTCAGATTTGCCAGTTGTTACTGTCCCTCATCTTTGCCAAAACTGGCCCAGATATGTTTTAAGATAACTGGGCCACATTTGCTGCATTAAACATGAGCCAGTTTAGAATCAAACCCTGATTAACCAGTGCTGACTGTGCCGTACATTTACCAAATGTGGTCCAAAGTGGGAGTAATGTATCCGGGCCATATTTGCTATGCTGTGTGTGGGCCACTTTAGGTTCACATTCAGATTTGCCAGTCGTTACTGTCCCTCATCTTTGCCAAAACTGGCCCAGATATGTTTTAAGATAACTGGGCCACATTTGCTCCATTATATGTGGGCCAGTTTAGGCTTACACCCTGATTAGCCAGTGCTGACTGTGCCATACATTAGCCAAATGTGGTCCAAAGTTAGAGTTATGTATTCGGGCCATATTTGTTATGCCATGTGTGTGCCGCTTTAGGTTCACATTCAGAATCTCCAGTGATTACTGTCCCACAAGTTTGCCAAAACTGGCCCAGATATGTTTTAAGATAACTGGGCCTCATTTGCTGCATTATATGTGGGCCAGTTTAGGCTCACACCCTGATTAGCCAGTGCTGACTGTGCCATACATTAGCCAAATGTGGTCTAAAGTTAGAGTTATGTATTTGGGCTATATTTGTTATGCCATGTGTGGGCCACTTTAGGTTCACATTCAGAATCTCCAGTGATTACTATCCCACAAGTTTGCCAAAACTGGCCCAGATATGTTTTAAGATAACTGGACCACATTTGCTGCATTATATGTGGGCCAGTTTAGGCTCAAAGCCTGATTAGCCAGTGTTGACTGTGCTGTGCATTAGCCAAATGTGGTCCAAAGTTGGAGTAATGTATCTCGCCATATTTGTTATGCCATGTGTGGGCCACTTTAGGTTCACATTAAGAATCTCCACTGATTACTGTCCCACAAGTTTGCCAAAACTGGTCCAGATATGTTTTAAGATAACTGGACCACATTTGCTGCATTATATGTGGGCCAGTTTAGGCTCAAACCCTGATTAGCCAGTGCTGACTGTGCCGTGCATTAGCCAAATGTGGTCCAAAGTTGGAGTAATGTATCTCTGCCATATTTGTTATGCCATGTGTGGGCCACTTTAGGTTCACATTAAGAATCTCCAGTGATTACTGTCCCACAAGTTTGCCAAAACTGGCCCAGTTATGTTTTAAGATAACTGGGCCACATTTACTGCATTATATGTGGGCCAGTTTAGGCTCACACCCTGATTAGCCAGTGCTGACTATGCCATACATTTGCCAAATGTGGTCCAAAGTTAGAGTTATGTATTCGGGCTATATTTGTTATGCCATGTGTGGGACACTTTAGATTCACATTCAGATTCACCAGTGATTACTGTCCCACAAGTTTGCCAAAACTGGCCCAGATATGTTTTAAGATAACTGGGCCACATTTGCTGTATTATATGTGGGCCAGTTTAGGCTCACACCCCGATTAGCCAGTGCTGACTGTGCCATACATTTGCCAAATGTGGTCCAAAACTGGATTAATGTATTCGGGCCATATTTGTTATGCCATGTGTGGGCCACTTTAGGTTCAGATTCAGAATCGCTAGTGATTACTTTCCCACATCGTGTTTTATGATAACTGGGCCACATTTGCTGCAGCATATGTGGGCCATATTTGGTTTACACCCAGATTAGCCATTGTTGATTGTGCCACATTTTTGCCAAAGATGGCCCACATTTGGATTGTGATATTTGGGCCATATTCATTATTTATCACATGGGCCACTTCAGGCTCACATTCAGATTACACATTGCCGCATCTTTGCCTAAAAAGGCCCACATGTGATTTGAAATATTTGGGCCATATTTTCCATGTTATATGCGGGCCACTTAAGGCTCACATACATTTTGTATGGGCCATAAGAAGGCCTGCAGTGCCGTATCATTGCCTGAAGTGGCCCACATCCGTTTGCTATCTGGGTTATACACCAAAGTTGCACATACCCTGTTTATTCAGATCAATCTGTAATGTTATTAAATAAGTGTTAAATGTCCAGATATTTCATTTAATAACAACAATTATGTAATGTGTTCTGTTGTTGTTGTTTTTAGTAGTAGTATCAGGTTCAACAGCCACCACCACCTAAGGAAGATTTTGAACACACACAGAGATTTCAGCAGAGGATGAAAACCAGACTCAACAAGTAAGTAAAGTCATTTTATTATTATTATTATTATCTGATAGCATTTTCTTATGATTAAAGGTTGTGATGTGTGCAGTTTGCTGTGTTACAAAGTTGTTAGTCCATGCTAGCTTTCTTATATTATAACTGGTGTTCCCATTCAGTCAGTCACGTTCGAAGTTACTTTGATACTGACGTAAAGGGGTCTCGCTTGGGAGCCCAATCACCTCCAAATGGTACAAAACAAGCCAATGGGAATTGGCCAGTGAGATTTACATGCCGGGCCACACCCCCGGCATCCGGGTATAAATAGAACCGGCATACTCACTTCCATTCATACTTTTGCTTCGGAGCCGATCGGCTGTGTGATCATTCTCTGACATTCAAAGAGTGAAATTTCTTCTAAAGAGCAAAAACAGCAATTTTAATTGTTTGGAGTTATCTCCTTAAACAGCAATTTTTATTGCTTTTATTGTTTTTGTTCCAGTGGCTGCAGCTCGTGGATCTCTCTCTGGCTGGTTGGAAGGCACGTACAGCTGTGTGTGTCTGAGACGGCACGCTGGCACAGGACGGTGCGGCACTCATCCCTGTGTGCTTCAGCTAAGAGCAGTCTAAGAGAGCAAAACACGGGCGATCAGCGTCTTTTTCAAGATGTCTTTTTGTCTGTGTGTTTCTGGATGCGGTCGTTTCCTGACCTCATCTGACAGCCACGATCGCTGTCTCACTTGTCTGGGTTAACAGCATGCTGAGTCAGCGCTCGTGGATGGCTCATGCCCTCTCTGCGAGGGCATGTCCATGTTGGTGTTGCGATCGCGACTCTTCTTCTTTAACATGGAGGCACGAGTCCCCTCTGTTGCTACCCAGTCACCCGCAGCTTCAAAAACTGCTGGTCTGGTTAGCACTCTGGGAGATCTGAGGGTCATAGTGGGAGCTTCTTTGTAGGGCCCGCCCCCACGAACCTCCCACTCCTCTAGCACGCCATGTGCCATCGAGTTGCCGTCTGCTGCCGCAGGACCCTCTACGGAGGTTCCCCGCGTCACTTCCGGCGCTCCGGATGAGGATCAGATGTCAATCGCTGCATCGGGGAGTGGGCTTTTGGACACTGAAGAGGATGAGGAGGCCGAACTTCCGCCCTCCAGGGTGGTCGTTCAGGCTGAATCGGATTCAGAGTTAACGGCCATGCTTACCTGGGCCGCCACGGGCATCGAGCTCGAGTGGAACCCTTCACCGTGTCCCGTATGCTTGCGGTTGGATGATTGGTTTCTGGGTGCGGGTCGTGGTTCTCAACCACGTCCTGCCCCAGTGCCTTTCTTCCCGGAGGTGCATGAGGAGGTTTTTTTACTGCCAGAAACCGATCTTCTGCCTCCTCCGCTCTCACTGCCCTCGATGGTGGGGCCGCCAAGGGTTACGTGGACATTCCAAAGGTGGAGTGTGCAATTGCAGTGCACTTGTGCCCGCAGTCTGCTGCCACCTGGCAGAATCGTCCGCGCCTCCCTTCCAAGGTGAGTAAGACGACAGCAGCTCTGGCTGCTAAGGCTTACTCTGCCGTTGGACAGGCGGCCTCCGTCCTGCACGCCATGGCCATCTTGCAGGTTCATCAGGCGAAAGCTCTCAAGGAGCTGCAGAGGGTAGTTCTGAGCCAGGGCTACTGCAAGACCTGCGCACGGTGACTGACCTCGCTCTCCGGGCGACGAAAGTCACGGCACGGGCCCTGGGTCAGACGATGTCCACCCTGGTGGTCCAGGAACGACATCTCTGGTTGGACCTGGCTGAAATGAAGGACGCCGACAAAGTTTGCTTTCTCGACACCCCCCATTTCCCAGGCCAGCCTCTTCGGCGACACTGTCGAGGACTTTGCTCAGCAGTTCTCGGCAGTGCAAAAGCAGACAGAGGCCATTAAAACACATCTTGCCCCGGCATGATGTTGCCACCAATCCGCCGCGGGCTGGCCCCCAACCTGCTCCTCGCCGAGGGTGTCCCCCTGCGGCTGCACGGAACCTTCCCATCCTCCCCGAGCCACCCGCAGGAAGGCGACACAACCCGCCCAGGCCACTAAGCCCTCAAAAAAGAAGTCTACCAAGCAGTCCTGAGACAGGTGACCCAAAGATGGAGGGGACTGCTCTGTCCCAGGAGACGGTTAAGGCACCGCTCCTTCCCCCGGGAGAGGGCCGGGTGGAGAATCTTGTGTTTCCTTTTATTTCTGTTCCGCCGCTGGCCCCAGGGCCCAGGATTGGTTTACAGCGATCGACCTGAAGGACACGTACTTTCATGTCTCGATCCTCCCTCGACACACAGACACAAACACGCTTTGTGTTTGAGGGTCGAGCATATCAGTACAAGGTCCTACCCTTCGGGCTATCCCTGTCACCTTGCGTCTTTACCAAAGTTGCAGAGGGTCCCCTTCCCCCACTCAGGGAAGTGGGCGTTCGCATACTCAACTACCTCGACAACTGGCTCATTCTGGCCCAGTCGCGAGAGCAGTAGTGCGAACACGGGCTTGGTGCTCAGTCACCTCAGCCAGTTGGGGCTTCAGGTCAACTGGGAAAAAAGCAAGCTCTCCCCTGTGCAGAGCATCTTTTTTCTCTGTGTGGAGCTGGACTCGGTCAACATGATGGCGCATCTCACCAACGAGTGTGCACAGTCAGTGATGAACTGCATGAACTCATTCTCGGAGATAACAGTGGTTCCACTGAAACAATTTCAGAGGCTCCTGGGGCATATGGCATCTGCAGCCGCGGTCACGCCGCTCAGATTGCTTCATATGAGACCGCTTCAGCACTGGCTTCACAACCGAGTCCCGAGCTGGGCATGGCGCCATGGCACACTCTGTGTGGTCATCACACTGAGTTGTCGCCGTACATTCAGCCCGTGGTCGGACCTTGCTTTTCTACGGGCCGGAGTGCCCCAAGTGTGCAGGCATGTTGTTGTCACAACAGATCCCTCCACCACCGGCTGGGGTGTCATATGCAGTGGCCAGGCTGCGTCGGGCTCCTGGACAGGACCCGAACACCAATGGCATATCAACTGCCTTGAGTTGCTAGCAGTACTCCTTGCCCTGCGACAGTTTCGACCGTTGCTGCACGACATGCATGTACTGGTCCGGACGGACAACACATTGACTGTAGCATACATCAACCACCAGGGTGGTCTACGCACCTGTTGCATGTTGCAACTCGCCCGCCATCTCCTCCTTTGGAGTCAGCGCTGACTCAGGTCACTGCGCCATTTATATCCCAGGCGAGCTCAATCGTGTCGCCGACACACTCTTATGACAGCTCATGCTCCCGGGGGAATGGAAACTCCACCCCCAGGTGGTCCAGCTGACCTGGAGCCGATTCGGGGACGCTCAGGTAGACCTGTTTGCCTCCCACGAATCCGCTCACTACCAGTTGTTTAACTCCCTGTCCGAGAGGACTTTCGGCATGGATGCACTGGCACACAGCTGGCCCCAGGGCCTACACAAATATACGTTTTCCCCAGTGAGCCTTCTCGCACAGACACTGTGCAAGGTCTGACGTTTTGGTCATGGCTGAGAAATGTGGAAATCGAGTCCCGAAGCACTCTTCCCCGGGGGTAAGGAACAGCAGCTTCGACCATCCCCTGGGTAACGCCCTGTCCTCTCCATTCCACTGGTATGGAAGACCTTTCGGGCTTACTCCGGCGCTGGAGGGTTATGACTCTGTGGTAACAGCTGCATTTGGCCACGGCTTGCCAGCATCTGCTTCCCTAACACTCGTAACTTGGCTCAGTTGCTATGGCACTTTCCATTTGGACCCCATTACATCAGTATCGACGTAACGTTGAACGTGATTGACTGAATGGGAACGTCTGGGTTACTATTGTAACCCCAGTTCCCTGAAGGAGGGAGCGGAGACGTTACATCCCCTTGCCATAGCCCTGAGTCACCGCTGAACGGCCGGGTACCTATTTTGGCTCCTCAGCAAAAATATATATGGAAGTGAGTATGCAGGTCCTACTTATACCCGGATGCCGGGGGTGTGGCCCGGCATGTAAATCTCACTGGCCAATTCCCATAGGCTTGTTTTGTACCATTTAGAGGTGACTGGGCTCCCAAACGAGACCCCATTACGTCAGTATCGACGTAACGTCTCCGTTGCCTCCTTCAGGGAACGGGGGTTACAATAGTAACCTAGACGTTTTCTAGGTACACTTTAGTAATTAAACTACAGCTCGTCCACAATGCAGTAGCTAGAGTTCTTATTAGAACTAGGAAGTGTGACCATATTAGCCCAGTTCTATCAACACTGCATTGGCTTCCTGTTAAACATTGTATAGATTTTAAAATCTTGCTAATTACTTACAAAGCACTAAATGGTTTAGCTCCCCAGTACCTGAGCGAGCTCTTAAAGCATTATAGTCCTTCACGTCTATTGCGATCTCAGAATTCAGGCCAGCTGATAATACCTAGAATATCAAAATCAACCACAGGCGGTAGATCCTTCTCCTATTTGGCACCTAAACTCTGGAACAATCTTCCTAGCATTGTTCGGGAAGCAGACACACTCTGTCAGTTTGAATCTAGACTAAAAACACATCTCTTTGACCTGGCATACACATAACACATTATCAATTTATATTTTCAAATCCGTTAAAGGATTATTAGGCTGCATAAATTAGGTCAGTCGGAACCGGGAACACTTCCTATAACACCAGATATACTCGTTACATCAGAAGAAGAATGGCATCTACGCTAATATTAGTCTTTCTGTTTATCCCGAGGTTTACCGTAGTCAACCAGATTCTAGATTCAGTGGGTTCCAGATTCAGTGGGTTCTAAAGTTACCATCGCGACCAGCTAGAGATGCCATAGATTTTTTTCTACACAACAATTGAATCTTTGATGACAGAATGAGTGCAATTCACCTTTATTCCACAAGGTGGCAGTACTGATAAAGAATGATGAAGTGACATTTCATTCAGACAGAAAACGAAAGAATAGGCAAAACATGAAATGGCTCAGTGATTTACTGCAGAGCAAGTACTGAATGCCATCAAATATGATTGTCACTGTGTTACTAACAGCATTACTTTTTCTCAGTAACGAGTAATCAAACTAATTACTGTTTCCCCCGTTACAACACCTTTACTGTTACCTTTACTGGAATGTTTTCATCAAAAACCTTAATTTCTTTTCGACTGAAGAAAGAAGGACATGGACATCTTGGATGACATGGGGGTGAGTAAATTATCAGGAAAATTTAATTTGAAAGTGAACTATTCCTTTAATTTAATTTCTTAAATACTTGAGAGAACCATAATAATGAGCGTTTACATTATAAATATAGGCTATATAGGCTAGCACTCAAGTGCATGCATAAAGCTTGCCAGCTTGCCATAAAGAACCAGCAAAAGTAATGATTATGAATGTGACAAAAAACAGCAAGGAGACATTTTAATTGTTTATTAATAAACTAGTGTTTTCAGAATCAGTGTCAGCTGCAAAGATGAAGTTGACATGAGCGTAGAATTCATGTCCCCCGGACTTTTAATAAAACGTAAATTCGTCCCCCACACTTTTTTCGGGCAAGTGTGTTTACATAGAGGCCAATGTGGATAAATTTGGATTTAAATTCAAAGAGACAAGATAGTCTATGCATGACCTGTCATTTTATTCTTCTCTAAAATGAGGCGATTTAAAGATTATGGAGCGCTCACACTCGTGTAATATATGTTTCATTCATACTGGAAGCCAGAGGGTGCTCTCTCGCAGAAAGTCCAAAAATGTTTCGTAGAAGTAATTCAGCTATTCGCTGTAGAAGCTGAATAAAATGCAGAAATGTACTGACTGATGAAATGTGAAGACAATAACACACACGATTGCAACAATATATGTATTATGTGTGTTTTTCAAGCCATTTCAAGGTATTTATTGACAAAGTATATGAACTGTGTATCTAATTGACCTTTTTAATGTTTTTGAAAGAAGTCTCTTATGCTCGCCAAGGCTGCATATATTTAATCAAAATACAGTAAAAACAGTAAAATTAATTGCAAAATATTATTACAAATTAACTGCTCCTAAAACTATCCCTATTTAATATTGGCAGGACACTACTGTGTTTATCAGTGGCTGTATGTTTATTTCTTCGTTCTCAGGCAACAAGCTAGAGCCTAAAAATCCTAGTCTGCCATATCTGGACTCTGATAAACACTACTGCCATCTATCCTCATCTCTAGGCAGATGTTTCAAATCCCACTGGCTCATGTCGGTCCACTTTTCTTTTCTTTGCACCTTAACTGCTCCATCAGCTACCAAGAGATCCTGAAGTGAGCTTTTCCACCTGGTTTCTTGTAGTGACCTCTGAGTTTTTTTAATCGTTACCATACCATGCCCCCCCCCCCCCCCCCCCCCCCCCTCTGGAGGTGTCAAAACTTTATCCTTGGCATTGTGTACATTGTGTGTCTTTTATCAGTTTGGTCAAGGCTGTCAGATGGTAGATTTTCATTGGGCATGGGCTGGCCTGTGACATGTTCAAAGAAGCATAGTCCTGTTTTCCTGTGGTCATCCTCACTCCATTGGTTGTCTTCATGCAGTTCAACTACATTTTCCATCAGTGATGTTTTTTCTTCTTTGTGCACTTCATTCTGCATCTGTCTGGTAGTCTGTCTTGCTCAAGTTGTCTTAATGCTGCTGTATGTGCACCTTTCTCCTTTACGGTTTGTTTAGCAGGACCATCTACTAGGACATTGTAGCGAATTTACATGTATCTAATCAATTAGCTCAAATTATGGGTGAAATATATATATAATTAAGTCATAACGCGTTATGATTAATTATAATATAGATCGACCAAAGAGGGAATTATGCACATATATTGTGAATTAATTACAACGGATTATAATCAATTACATATATGATTAGGTCTAGTTCAATAGTGATTTGAGAAAGACTATCCTAGTTTGTCCAGCAAACTATCAGTTTTCTCATAAACTATTTATAAAAGGAAGTTGGTCTCTGGCCACGAGAATAACTTCCTATTATAGCATTAAAGCGTAAAGCAGTTTTGCAGAATCAAACGTAGAAGGGACCTGGTTCGTGAATGAGCAACAGAGGCAATCAAGCATGAATATAATGTATTTAATATACGAAACTACAACTACATGGACTAACGTTATATGACTAGATATACACAAAGGAATACACATATATACAAAAGCGAAAGTAAAGGCAGGAAAACAGAGGTGATCAAAGAAAGTGGCAAATTACAAACAGTTAAACCTTTGAGAGCCAGCAAGGAAACTCAGCTTATGCATGGAGCTTAAAACGCTTCGAAAAGAATAGTTCTATACTTGCATAGATTTTAAGTGCTGGAGTTGCGATCTTTCTGGAGGAGTTTCAATGCGTGCGGCTGGAGCGATTGGTCCTTTTCCGAGACTGGGTTCTCGGCGGGGTTTTCAAACAAGGTTTTAACTTGAGAGTAAGATAACCGGAAAATAAAGAAGAGAGAGAGTCCGTCTCCGAGGTGATGGAGGATGACGGAGGCTTGACAGAAGCGAACTTGTGCCAAACCGATGGTCGTCCCGAAGATGCAGAGGAGCGCGTGATGGAAGCGCGGTCGCCGAGACGTCCGGGAGAGACGTGCGTGAGGCGGCGACGGACAATCGAAAGACGATCGAGAGATAATCGAGAGACCATCGAGAGACGCGTGTGAATGTCTTTTAAGGACAAACAAGTCAAACGCCTTCTCGGATGCGTCAGCCAATGGTGCGGGTGCAACTTTGGCGGGCAAACTTTTTCTTTGTCTCCATTTATGGCCTCATTTGCATAGTTTATGAAGTGTCAGAACTGAGTACATTTTCTTCAAAATACCATTAAAATAGAACAATGCATTTTACAGTGATGTGACATACATTGTTATTTAGGGCATAAAGAGAGCTTTACAATGAGACCAAATTTGTCGGACGTCAACACATAAAAAGTGAGGGATACAGTTTATACTTGAATATACCGCTTAGAATAAAACTAACACTGCTACAATCATAACTAATCTTATATACTAGGGATACATGCACGTTCACTTGAATACAGCAACGGGTACACTTTGGTATAGTCATATTTTGAGGCTAAATGTAGATACAGTTTCCAAATATGTGTTTGTGTCTCTGTATGTGTGTGTGTGATGTGTATTGGGTTTTTGCAGCGTCTTGGGTATGCCACATGGCCCTTAGTGCCATGTGGGGGGGGGGGCATGGGTGACTCTTTGAAGTCCCCAGAGCTGGGGAGAAAGCCTCCTGCTTCTCCTCACTGAAGGTAACAAAGATGCCACCAGGGTAATTTCATCTAGACCTGCCGGAGCCATGGTCTATGGGTTATCTGAAGGAGGTCAAACGTTAAAAGCTTTCTTTAATTTATAGTTGTATTGATAATTTTGATCCACCACAGACGCTACAACATTCTGTGTATGCTTTCACCTTTGGGATGGTGTCTTCATTTGTTGTTTTTGCATACACATGGAGTACATCAGTTGTTGGATGAGATGTCACTAGTTGGTGCTGCAGAGAGAGGTTCTTCAGTTTTCCTGTGGCTCAAATGCTTTTAGCAGAGTCTGTTTTTGCTTGTGTGTCAACTGCTGAAACGTCTTTGACAGGTTGTCCTCATCATCGCTTTAATGTGTTAAAATCAGCTTGCAATCACAAACCCAGTGTCCTTAATTGTTGCAGTACCTCCATCTTCCTTGACTTTTTGCTTTGGGGTGTCTAACATATTCACTTTCTTCATACTCCATTGTCCTGTAGTTGTATGAAAAGGTTTTGGTTTGCAAAGCTCTGAGATTGATTTCCTGTGTTTTTTTTTTTCAATCTTTGCTGACCATTCAACAATCTGCATGAATGCTGTTCCAATGCTGTCCCAGTCATACCTGATTTTAAGGGCTTTAGAAATCTCAGGTTTCAGTCCATTTACAAATGTGGTTTTAAGAGGCATGCCAGATCTTCATTGTTATTCACACCGGCATATTCCAACCAAATTTGTATGCAGCATTCTTCATACTCAGCAACACTTTCTCCTGTCTTCTGCATGCATGAGGTAATTTTAGCCCAATTAACCTCTGCAGGTTTCAGTTCAAACAAGAATGTTCATACAGCTTCCCATCCAGCCTTAATGTTCGCTTGAGACTCACCAGTTTTTCTTTCAACACTTTCTGTTAGTCTCTTTTAGTCATTGTCCCTTAAGTTCACATTAAGATTTTCTGCAAACACTAAAGAAATTGCCAAGCTTTCTGTGTTGTTTGTACACATCTGGCAAATCTTTTGACCATTTGTCAACTTGCTCTGGAGTAGCTGGCTGGTATGTTCTGTGTGGAACATATTTCTTTACCACTTTTGTTACAGTGCGAGTTCATCGTTCACCATTTTCCTCATACTCCTCCTCATTGTCAATTTCAACTTCAGTCCTTTTGTTTTTAATAATTACAGGAGCAAGTCTAACCTTCAAGTTGTCCTTTACGATATCAGCATGTGTGTTGACATCGCTGTCAGAGTTCACTGTAGAACTGTCACTTTCTCCAAATAGATAAAGGTCTTGTTGATCCTCATTCTTTTGGAGATCACTGAATGGATAGAGAAATTCTTGTTCTGCTTTTCTGCTAGGTCTTATGGAATGACTCTTTTGTCCAGAACAGTCTTTTGATTCCAGTCGTTTGAAAAGCAAATTTAACAATTTGGCCTTCTCATTTATTAGTCTTTATTTGTCCTTCTTTTCGTTCTGCAATTGTTCAGCCAGTGCTCGAACCTTTGCTTTCTCTGCTTTGATCTCACATAGTAATTTGTCAGTCTCACACTTCTGTAGATGCTGTTGAATTTGTTTGACTAAAATTACAGACAAGCCATCTCTGTTGGTGTTTGCTCTTAAGCGCTGCATCTTTTCATAAGCCCTTTTAATGTCAGGCAAGGCCCATTGTCCATTCTCTGAGTGCCTGATGTTGTACTTCTGGCAGATGTCACCCTGGCACTTCCTTAGTCCCAACCTTTTGTTCAAATATTTATTCAGATTTTCCATCATCTGATCAATAGTAACATTTGGAGGTTCTGTTCCATATCTTTCTGTTGTTGGCCTCAATGCAGGACCATTACCATTGTTTCGTGCAGACTCAGCCATGGCAAGTACAGGAGATGTGCCCTCAGAGGTGGGAAACAGAACAAAAGGTGTTAAAGCCGTTAAAGGTACTTATTCAGATTTAAATTCTCAGCAATCTTTTAGACTGACTATTTCAGATACACAGACATATCAAACATGTTTCCAAAATACAAAATTGTGTATTATAGACTCTACTTGTACTCCTGACAATTTACAATACAACTCCTAACAATCCAATTTTAAATAACAACTTTAATGTTATTCTTTTTAGTCTGCTAACTCAACTTAATTTTCAATACTACATTTAAGACAAAACATATATTTTCAGGTTAATATTTCTTCTTTCATTTCTGAAAAGACTTGATCAGTTATTTTCGAGTCCTAGCTCACAAGGCTGAATTTGTTTCAAATTTGTCTCTTAGAGAATTTACTTTAGATCTTTCCATATCTTTCATCAGAAGGCAAACAAACTTATAGTTCCTTGGCTTTATGCCATAATCTTCTAACCTAGTTAGAGCATTTATTTCAAAAATAAAATAGTGGCTACTGTCACAGTTCCCGTGTTCCCCGGACTCCATTTCCCAGGATCCTCCTGTCTCCACACCTGCACTCACTTCCCTCGTCTTCTCCACATCAGAACTCATCACCTGCACCTGGACTTCATCATCTTCACTCCCTTTATAATGGACACTTTCCCTGCACTCCTTGTCTGTTCTTATGTTTATCTAAGTGTGTGTTGCTGTTCGTTCTTCCCCTGGATTGTCAATAAAGCCTGTATAATTGTGGATTTCCGTATTCGCCTCGTCTCTACAGCTACGCAGCGTAACAGAAGAACAGACCTAACCGTTGGAAATCTGCTTTTCAGATGGGCTTATTCATCACAGAGATCCCTTTTTCTCCCGTGCCTTCCACGCCAGCTTCTTCCGTGGATTGCCTTATTGGGCTCCTGCAGGACGGTCGTTCGTTGGAGAGGTATGTGGAGTTTGTCGAGTTGGCTTGTCTGACGAATCTGCCAGATGCATGTTTAAACGCCCTTTTTCTGGAGGGGCTGGACGAGAACATGATTCTCCTGAGTTTTCTGCCTCCGTGCAGCCCCAGTCTCCTGAGTTTTCTGCCTCCGTGCAGCCCGCGCCTGTATCAGTGGGGCTTTTGGTCAAAAATGAGGGGATGGACTGGGCCCTATTCTTCGCTCCAGCTCCAGCCTGTCACGAGCCCGCTCCAGCTCCAGCCTGTCACGAGCCTGCTCCGACTCCCGCCGCCGCCGCCGCCGCCGAGCCCGCTCCGACTCCCGCCGCCGCCGAGCCCACCTTACCACCCACTGGGAAATCCCCCAAGAAAATTTTGGGGGGGGGCAGGTACCTGTGGGTGGGGAACTCCTGGGTGGGCTTCCTGGATCATCAGAGCCTGTTAAGGCTCCAGACCCGCCGTGGCCACCTGCCACGTCTCCAGACCCGCCGTGGCCACCTGCCACGTCTCCAGACCCGCCGTGGCCACCTGCCACGTCTCCAGACCCGCCGTGGCCACCTGCCACGTCTCCAGACCCGCCGTGGCCACCTGCCACGTCTCCAGACCCGCCGTGGCCACCTGCCACGTCTCCAGACCCGCCTTGGCCACCTGCCACGTCTCCAGACCCGCCATGGCCGCCCACGGCCTCTGACCCGCCGTGGCCGCCTGATCTCCTAGATCCGCCCTGGAGACCTCCGGTCCCGTCTGCTCCTCTCCCTGCACCTGCGTGAGGTCTCCAGGGTGCCCACCCCCCCTCCCCGGTTGTTCCCTCCACGGCTCGAGGCCACGCCTACAGGGGAGGTACTGTCACAGTTCCCGTGTTCCCTGGACTCCATTTCCCAGGATCCTCCTGTCTCCACACCTGCACTCACTTCCCTCGTCTTCTCCCCATCAGCACTCATCACCTGCACCTGGACTTCATCATCTTCACTCCCTTTATAATGGACACTTTCCCTGCACTCCTTGTCTGTTCTTATGTTTATCTAAGTGTGTGTTGCTGTTCGTTCTTCCCCTGGATTGTCAATAAAGCCTGTATAATTGTGGATTTCCATATTCGCCTCGTCTCTACAGCTACGCACCGTAACGGCTACTGAATTACAGCACCCAGTCAAGAAATTATAATTCTTGCAGTAAAATCAGTCCCAAACTATTCTTATGGCCCCTAAATTTTGTAATGGCAACTGAATTAGCACCCAGTCAAGAATTCACAATTCTTGCAGCAATGTCAGTCCCAAGACAATCTATGGTTTCTGCAGTCTCTGGACGAATGGACCAAACTGTTTCTTTAACAATTTCTACAGACACAAAGAGAAAGGGCCAAGCCTCTGCTTCTACAATCTCTTAATTAATGGACCATATTGTTTCTTAAACAATTCCTACAGACTCCAGAGAAAGGACCAAACCATGTACTATATATCTATGGCTCCTACAGTCTTATGAGAATGGACCAAACCTTTTCCTCAAATGATTCCTACAGACTCAAGAGAACAGTGTCAAGCTATGAACCTTATATCTATAGCTCCTACAGTCTCAGGAGAATGGACTAAAACATTTAGCCTGTTAGCCAGCACCCCCGCTTTTGGAAAATCCCAAGAAATGTCATACTCAAACTAAAACAGATACAGTTCATGAACCCTTTGCACTAAAAGCATAAGTATGGTCTCATTTGAAAGCAGACACTTTGCAGTTTATTGTAAAGTCAAAATTAATTGTTGTCATAAAGAAAATAATTAAAAATAGCTTCAAAGTTTTGAAAAGTTATTGGAAATGTATTTTTATGAAATATCGTTATGGAAATAAAAGTGAAGTTGGCATTGTAGCAGTCTAGAAATGCACTGCAGCTAAAGCCACGTCTGACCATTTTATAGTTCAAATCTGAAGATAAGTTTAAAACTTTTGTTAAATGTTTTTCAAGACCATGTCATGTGACTTTATTTTGAAAAGACTCTAAAATGCTAACTGATGTTTATTGACATCTTCTAAGCACCTATTCAATGTATTGTCTATATTGTTTTGTGGTGCTAACTGCCCCATTCGGTTTCAGTCTCCCCTGCACACATTCACACCTTTCCGGCCTGGTTATGGCTCTAATTATTCATTTCTTTGTCTCTATTATAATTACTGATGATGTTCTATTCAGGCAGATTTAATCCTTCATTTCTTTCACAAAACGTGTCACTTCACCTTCTTTGAAACTGTATCTAATGCCCTTTTTGAAAAAAGAAAAAAAATCAGTGTGCTTTACAATTCAAAATGATTTATTTGCATTACATTTGCTCAGAACAGGTGCATCTCTATGAGCTCGCTAGCATGTTAGCTTAGCAAACCAACAAAACACGACAATTTATAAGATTAAAACTATGTTTTTGCTCCAAACTTAAAAGTCCATTGTTTTAAATAACTTTTTGTGATGTGATGTGGCTTCGGATCAAAAATCAGACAGAAAATATATTCTTTTACGGTAAAAATTACTCCTCTGTAAAGAAATTTGACTTAAACATATGAGGATCCATCAATATTTCTCCAAATGTGCATGCTTTTAAGCTAAAAGCCCTGAGGGATGTTATTTTGTCAAGTTTTTTCATGACGAACATACAGAAGTTTTTTTCTCAATGAATGTAGTTGATGCTCATATTTCAAAGAGAAGGTAACGACTCTGTTTTTCATATTCATAACTCCTGACGCATATTAACAAATTACGGTCACTATAAAATTTTAAGAGTAAAACAGAGGTCAAAAATTGAAGCTTGAGTCTTAGATCTTTTTAATGCTGTATAGTTTGTCAAGGTTATTACATTACATCTAACAGTAAATTTGAACTAATTTAAACAAAAAGAGCTGATAAGTGTCACTCACCAAATTATGATCTTTGAGACAGGATCCAGTTGATTCAAATAAATTGTATCCACAGACACAGTCTGTTGATCTTCAACATAAAAACTGTAGAATCCCCAAGACTGTTCTGTTCACTTCTTGTTGCAGTTGGTGAGTTCTCTTCTTGTCAGTCTCTCCTGGCTGGCTCGCCAAATTGTTAGATTTTGCTGTATTTCGCCCCAATGCATTAGTTTTCTCTAATACATAAAATAAGTAAGCTTGACCAGAGTTCTTGTGGGGAGAAGAATTGTGTTTCACAGTTCTTCAGCATCGATGTCAGTGTGTCGGCCTTCAAAATATCTTGGTAACACTTTAGAATAATGGTCCATCTTTAATAAGTAACTATGCAGGAAGTAATGCAGGACTAATGAGTAGTACTACATTAACACTTCAGCTACTACTATTAACTAATATAGAAACAAGCTTAACTAATCAGTAAGTAATATCAAATTTAGGACTAAGTTCCTTATTAGCTAATCAATAATTACAGAATGAGATTGGCATCATTAAGAACTAATAGGTAACTATGACAAATTATAAAGAATTACTAATTATTATTAAAGAATTACTAATTAATTACTAATCACAACATTAAAGTGTATGAGATGTGAGCAGTTGTCTTTTTTTTACTCTCAACGTGGTCATAAAGTGCATCATTAATTACTCAAGTGTTACCTAGTCACTATGCAGGAACTACTAGTGATCAGGACCATTATTTTAAAGTGAAAAACATCTTTTTCACTTTAAAATAATGGTCCAGATCACTAGTAATTCTTGAAGATTGTCCTTTTTTACTCTCAACGTGGTCATAAAATGCATCACTAATTACTCAAGTATCTAGTCATTCATCAAGAACTACTAGTGATCTGGACCATTATTTTAAAGTGAAAAAGATGTTTTTCACTAGTAGTTCCTGCATAGTGACTAGGTAACACTTGAGTAATTAATGATGCATTTTATGACTATATTCAGAGTAAAAATGATGACTGATTACGTCTCAGACACACAACAATGTTCTTTACAATTTGTCCGTTAGTTAATAGTTATTAATGATGGTAATCTCAAAAGGTAATTATTGATTAGCTAATAAGGAACTATCTTCTAAATTTGATATTACTTACTGATTAGTTAAGCTTGTTTCTATATTAGTTATTAGTAGTAGCTGAAGTGTTAATGTAGTACTACTCATTAGTCCTGCATTACTTTCTGCATAGTTACTTATTAATAACGGACCATTATTCTAAAGTGTTACCAATATCTTAACCCAAAGTTCTGTCTGTGAGACAAAACTTTATACATGAAGACATAAGGGCTACAAACAATAGAAAATTGGTAGGACCTCCCACAGGAGATCGATCTACCCTGCAATCTACTCTGAGCAATGCTGTTTCTTTGTCATTCACAACCATCAGTTTCTGTGGGCCATATGTCTGTACGGGCCATTTGGTTCACATGTTTACAGACAGAGTTGATTGCATCTGAGGCACAGTCACAATGTAAATGCATCTAACTAAAGATGATGAAAATGCACAATCTTTCAAGAGTTGCATAAGATCTGGGAGGAACTGAGCAGTGACACCTGGAGGCATGGTGGCAAAGTGCACCTGAGAACTTGGTTGGGGACTACTGAACTGAGTGGACGTAGATTAGAATGTGGGAACACGAGATGGAAATCTGGATTGTGGAGGTGGCCAGACTGGAGTTGCTATGTCTAGGGGGGTCAATGACCACAGAAGCTGATGGTGAAAAAGGGGTAGTGGACATTTTGTAAAAAGTGTGTGTAAAAATCAGTAAGCGATATGAAATGTAATGCAAAATAAAAATCAGTAAATGATGTCAAATATGTCAGTTTTTGGACAACCAGGGGCACCAAAACATCAAAGCAAAATAAATTACAATATTTTTAAAGATGACAGAAGTTTTAAAACAAAAGAAACATTTCAGCACAACAGTTACATTCAGCACAAAGTGTGGCTCAGTAAATGCTTATTTTGTCACCAGCAGAGTTCACTTTTTTTCCCCCTCAAACACTTCAGCAGAAAATCAACAATTTGAAATGCAATTCAAAATGAAAATGCAGGTAAAGGCAAAAAAGAGAGAAATGTTTGAATCCTCTGATAAGTTCAGTCAAGTAAAGTTTTAAATTTTTAAGTTTCAAGTCCCTGTTCGGGCACCACTTCAGTAACGGTGGTGACACCCGGATGTACACTTTTAACCTCAAAATAACTTTTTCATTCAGGCGCCAGACAGTAAAGACTGTCAAATTTAAACTTTTCCTGGATAGCTCTAAAACCACCAGTTACAAACAAAACTCAAAAAAATGAAGAAAAGAAAAATTAAAAAAAATGAAGAAAACAAGATAAATTCTCAGGTTTGCATATAATGGAGTAACAATCATCATATGAGTCCTAAAGAGGAAAAACAGCTTTGAATGCAGAAACAACTCAGTTTTGAGTAATTAGTGACTGTCCTACCAAGTGGTTCAAGCCAGTAGTGTTTTTTTTTTTTTTTTTTAGTCACTCACAGTTCATGCAACCATATAGCAGTTTTTTTTTTTTTTTTTTTTGTTTTTTTTTTGCATTTTATTCAGCTTTATTTTAATTTTTTTTAATTTATTATACACATTTACTTACAAAGTACAAAAGTAAGAATTAGCCAAGAGAAAAGAGCCAGGGGTTCAGGGACGGCCAAACATGACATCACATCAAAAATGAAAAAGGAAAATAAATAATTAATAATAATACAAAATGGGGAAATATCAATTAAACAAATACCTAACAATCATAACAATGACACACATAAACATAAAAATCTTCCCCACAAAACAAAATAAAGATAACACAAAGACACCAAAAAGTGAGCATACATTCAGAGTTTTAGTAGCCTTTTTGTTACAGGAAGTAGATAAGGATTTAATATAGATCTTAACATCTTCTTGAAAGTGACAAAAATGGGGGGGTCACTTTCATAGTTTTACATTTGTGGATAAAGTATTTTGCAAGTAAAATAATGAGGTTGGAAAAAAAAAAAAAAAATCATGCTGCTTCTCAAAAATAACAAATCCAAACAAGACATCCTTGAAATAAAGCTCGAAGTCTTTATATATATATATATATATATATATATATATATATATATATATATATATATATATATATATATATATATTCTACAATGAACTGGCAAATGTCTTGCCAAAGTTTTCTTGTACGATCACAATGCCAAAAAAGATGCAAGAGAGTTTCTGGTTATGAATCACAGAAAGTACAGTTCACATTTATACTTAATTTAAATTTAGACACAATGAAGGTTTTTACAGGATAGTACCGATGAATAAGCTTAAAAGAAATCTCTTTGACCTTATTTATCAGTAGATACTTGTTAGGAAGAGTCCAAACCTTCTTCCACAATATATTTTCCACTAAATTGTTCCATCTTGAAATGACATGAGGAGTAGAAATCCAATCATTAAGAAAAAGAGAACAAATGTCTCTATTATTTTTTTATGTAGATTTAAAACATATTCTGCCTACATACGTGTCAGCCGGGTCTGGGAGAGGCATTTCAGAACTTGTCAAAAAACTATTACAGCTTTTAAATAACATAATGACACCATTAGGGATAGCACCAAATACAATGGCAAACTGGAGTAACGGGAATATTATAATAAGAAAGAAACTCTTGGTAAGTAAATAGGTAACCATCCTGATTAAATAGTTGACTAACCCGATTGATCCCATTCTTAAACCAATTTTCAAAAAATAAGGACTCATGTTTATAACAAATATTCTTATTATTCCAAATGAGGTAATTGGTTGGAGAAAAATTGTGATCATAGACCATGCCAATAGTGCTTGTTTGTGGGAACTGGAAAGAGCAACAGGGATTTTCTCAATGCTGAAGTTACACATCAAAAGAAAATTCAAACCCCCCAACTGAGAACATATTTCGGTATAATATTCCAAATACTGGATGGATTTCTCAAGTAATTCCTCAGTCAGTTGATTTTAAAAGTGTTATTTAACGTTGTAAAATCAACAAAATTAAGACCGCCGTTACTGAAGCTGTTGGACAGAACAGATTTTTTGACATAATGAGTCTTATTTTTCCATACAAAATTACATAGTAGTTGGTCAATCTTTTTACACATTACTCTATCAAGGTCTAAAGAGATAGCCGCATATGTCAGACGTGAGATGCCTTCTGCCTTAGAGAGAAGAATCCTTCCTTTTAACGATAAGTCTCTCTGAAGCCACTGATTAAGTTTTCTTTTAGTTTTCTCTATGATGGGCAAAAAGTTGAAATCACATCTAAGTTTGGGATTTTTGGAGATTACTATTCCAAGGTAGGTTATTGTCTCTTTGACTGGGATATCACATATGCTGGAAACATAGAATTGCTTGATTAGCATTAATTCACATTTGAGCACATTGAGATGAAGCCCAGAAGCATTGGAGAATGTTTTAATAGTATTAAGAACTAAGGAAATCTGGTCAGAATTTTTAAGAAAAAGGGTAGTTTCATCGGCCAGTTGACTGAAGATGATCTCCTTTCCCATGACACTAACTCCTTGCAAGGCACTGTTCTTGACGTAAATGGCTAATAATTGGGTAGTCAATATAAACAAGTATGGCGAAATGGGACATCTCTGACGTATTCCCCACTGCAGTTCAAATCTTGGAGAGGTACTGTGTTTAAGCTTAATGGAAGAATTACCGTGGGCATAAAAAATTTTAATTTCTCTAGTGAACAGGTCCCCAAAGCCAAATTTTTCTAAGGTTTTGAAAATAAAACCATGTTCAATAGAATCGAAGGCTTTGTAAAAGTCCAGAAAAAGCATATAACTATCATCACTTACTAACTCCGAACAATCTAACAAAACAAGAACCAATCGAATATTGTTTGAGATGTGTCTGTTTTTTTAGAAAGCCTGATTGTGTTTCATCTATTATGTCCTCTAAAATAGTTTTTAAACCTTTAGCAAAGATTGTGGCAATAATTTTATATTCACAATTTAAAAGACAAATCGGGCACCAATTATCGATTAATAGTAAGTCTTTTTTAGGCTTGGGGATAAGAGTTATTAAACTTTGTGTTAGGGTAGAACAAAAAGATCCCATACTAATACTTTCATAAATTACTTCTAATAGAAAGGGGGCCAAATCTTTTGCAAATCTTTGGTAAAATTCTGAAGTAAGGCCATCTAGACCTGGCGATTTATTTACTTCTAAATTTTTTATAGATTCAAGAACCTCAACTAATGTGATGGGGCGATCACAAAAATCTTTATCGGAAGCACTAATACCATTAATGCTACCTACCAAGGCCATAAAGGATATAGTGCTGTCACAACAGAATCGGCTGCTATAAAGATTCTTATAGAATTCTGAACAATATTTGGCTATTTCTTTTGGGTCTTCAGAGAGAGAGTTCCCAATTTTCAACTGATGAATGTTGTTTTTAGTCAGAGATTTTTCCAATCTAAAGAAGTAAGCTGAATTTTGTTCTCCTTCTTCAAGCAAGCGTCTTCTGGACCTTACAAAAGCACTTTCAGCTTTTGATTTATAAAGTTCATCCAATTTGTGCTGATATTCAAAAAGAGTATTATTTTCTTCCACAGATAAGCTATAAGGGCATCTAGATGATAAGTGTGCAATGGTGGAAATGATGTCCTCTTCTTAGGCTCTTTTAAGTTTGGCAATATTACTACAATTATTTCTGAAAAATTTGCCCAATTCAAATTTAAGCAACTCCCAGTGTTTACCCTAGACCCTTTCTGCTTTAGCTTTAGTCCAAAAGGAATGAATAAATTTCTTCACTTCTAGAATAACAGTCTCATGTTTCAGTATTGAACTGTTAAGTTTCCAATAAGAATTATAAAATTTAGTAGAAGATATCGGCAGTACATCAATATTGATTTGTATTACCTTATGATCAGATAACGGGGTAGATAAAATATTAGTGCTTAGGTTGTCTTCAAGCACATAGGAAACTAACCACAGATCAATTCTCAATTGTTTAGACCTTGAATTATTACAGCAGGTAAAAGTAGTGTTATGAGGATGCTTAACTCTCCAAGCGTCAATTAAATCAAATTGTTGCATTAACATTTTTAGCTTTACATTTGTGTTAGAACAAGATCCTGGAGGCCATCTATCAATCACGCTATCTAATGTGATATTAAAATCACCACCCAAGATTATATGTGCATTAGGGAATTTGGCTAACCAATGAACAATACTTTCTTCTACCCTATCTAAAAGAATATCATTTTCTGCCTTTGTATGTCACATCCACACGCCACATGAACTGTCAGTTTGTTTGTTTTTCTTCTGTCACGTGTTTCTTTGAGTTTCCCGCCACAATCTGTTTCCATGGACATTAATCATCATCACAGCTGTTAGTCATTTGAGTTCATTAGTATGTGTATTTCAGTTCAGTTCTGTCAGTGTGTCTTTGTCGGGTCTCGTTTGTATGAAGGAATGTGTTGGTGTATGTTCTGCTCTGCATTCGGTGTTTCTCCCTGTGTATCAAATAAAGACTTATTTAACTTTACTCTTCCTCGTCGTGTGTTTGATACACCACCATTACGTAACAGAAGACCCGACCAAAACAGTAGCGGCGTGTTTTTGTCATCAGTGTTTTTTTTTTGTTTTTTTTTCCGTGTTTTTTGGTTTCTTCCTGCACCATGGACTCCTTTTTTTCAGTGCAACTGCTTTGCCTTGAGCAGAAGGACCGCTCCCTCGAGGCACATTTAGAGGATTTTATCCGTCTCGTACCATCTACAACTTTCCCGGACCGCAGCCTCTGCAGCTTTCTATATGCCGGCCTCAACACCGCCACCAAAGCGCTGCTGTCCGGGGAAGGGCCTCGAGGGAGTTTCATGGAATACGTCGAGTGGGTGCTGGTGTCCTGTGATTTGCCGCTCACAGTAAACATCTTCGACGATGACACCAGCCCCACTAGCTACCCAGTGCCCAGCCAACAACACCCCGACTGCGAGGACCGACAGCCTGAGCCCACCGCAGGCAACGAGAGCCACTCCGCCATGACGTACAAGCCAGCGCACACAAGAGCGCCCACCCCCCCACCACTGAGAGTGAGTGTTCGGCTACCGCTCTGGAAAAAAATTTTTTTGGATGTTGGAGAGGTTATTTTACTACCCCCTCTGTTAGCTCCTGAGTCTGTCTGCCATATTTCTAAATGTTTGGTTGCGTCCAGCCCGAACTGTCCGTCTCCCCGCTGGTTCCATCCAGCCCCGAACTGTCCATCTCCCCGCTGGTTTCGTCCAGCCCTGTGTCTCCTGTGTTCCCTCCCAGCCTCCCTCATCCACTACCTCTCCAACACACCATGGACTCTGTTTTGCTTTTTGGACTTTCCTCTGCTCCACAGTTTTTGCCCCAGTCCCCAGCTAATCCTGTTGTCCCATCATCAGTGCCTCCCATCAGTCCCTCAGCGCCTCCTCTCAGTGGTGAGGCTACACCTCGGGTCCTCTGGGAGTCATCTCTTCATAGCTGTGAGAAGCCCTTGGCTCCGCCCTCTACCTCTGCATGCTCCAATCCTCCTCGATCTGTCGTCCCAACTCCTGCACCTATGCTCCTTCCTCCCTCGATGTTGGCAGAGACCATCGGAATTTCAGCCTCGAAGGACTCCCTCAGTACGTCGGCTCCACCTGGGTTGGGCATCGCTACACCTACACCACAGACTTACGGGCCGGTCGCTACTCTCCAGCCCTCCACCCCTTCATCTTTGGCCAGCTCCTCCCTCCCTCAGGCTCCGCCCTTGCCCTCAGTCGCTCCTGCTCAACTTCAGCCCTCCGGATCTCTACCACCATCTCGGGAGATCGTCAATGCAGCTACGCCACGGCCATCTAGATCTTCGAGTCCCTCCTCTACATCGGCTCTCTGGCTTAGCGGTGGGCTCCATCATCAGTGTCTTCGTCGCCTCCGGTCGTCCCCATGGTTGCGCCAGTGAACAACTCTCCATGGCTCCTCCCTCCTGCGCCGCCGGCATGGGACACAGTCTCAGCTGTGGCCTGGGTCAGCACACAACATCTGCCTCTGCTCAAGGCTGGATTACTCAACCATCCTCTCCACCCTGGACTTTTGTTTCCTGCCTCCTCCCGGTAGGCCATCCACCTCCTAAACCGCCTCCTATATCTTCATCTGCATCTCTCCATCTTCTCCTCTCCACGGCGCGAGGACGCGCCTTTCTGGGAGGGGGCAATATGTCACATCCACACGGCACATGAACTGTCAGTTTGTTTTTCTTCTGTCACGTGTTTCTTTGTTTGAGTTTCCCGCCACAATCTGTTTCCATGGACATTAATCATCATCATCACAGCTGAGTTCATTTGAGTTCATGTGTATTTGTGCTCTGGATTCGGTGTTTCTCCCTGTGGATTATCAAGTAAAGACTTATTTAACTTTACTCTTCCTTGTCGTGTGTTTGATACACCACCATTACGTAACGTTGTATTGTACCCATAAATATTTAGAATAATGAAATGAAAGTTATGAATTTGAACAACATGACACAGAAAATGTCCATTAGTATCAAAGTCTGTATAAGGAAGTTTTCCAGCAAATAAGTTTTTGAGTGTACAAACACCTGCAGAGCGTTGAGAAGCATGAGAACAAAAAATGTCATTCCCCCACTTCTTTCCTGCTTTCCGTGCTTCATTTACTAATGGCCACAACTTCATTCTAGTTTCTCTGTCGGCCTTGCAAAGATCCTCTCTGAAATGCAGGCCGTTTTCCTGTAAATAACAGTGCCCACACTGCTGCCCTGTGTAGACGCGAAGAGAACTGGATGATTACACCGCGGGCAGAGTTAATTTTCTTCACACCACATTTTCTTCAACTCGATGCACAGTGTCGATCACATCCGGGAGACAATCAGCGCGTTCTGGCAGTAGTTTCTGACAAATGCAAACCACTTCTTTCCTTAATTTTTTTTTGTCAACATTTTCTAGCATGCCGTGTAATTTCAGATTCCAACGTCTGGAGTACCGCTCCAATTCAGTGATGCGTGACTCCAATGCAGTGATTCGATTACTCTCTTTCAACAGCGATGACTCGATTTGGGAAACTTTGGTTTTCACCTCATTCACATCATTACACACGGAGTTCAGCTTTTCTCTCAATCCGGCAATGTGAGAAGTGTTGACAGCAACCATTGACTCCAGTTTATCAGACCTCATGTTAATGAGCTCAGAGAGTTTCGAAATAATGTCGTCAGCGGACTCACCTCAGCCTTTCTTTGAAGGAGGCTTAAAAGGAGTACAAGGGAGCGAGGGGAAATCTTCTACAGACATCAGCAAAAATTTCACTTTCCCTTCAGGTCCATAGTAATCGTGACAACTGTCGACAAGGATGTTGTGGGCAGTAGCAGAGCTGGCTGACACCTCCATGTCAGCAGCCAATTCTTTCTTCTTCGTCACAAAATTCTTTAATTTCTTCTCAGTTGACATTTTTTCTTTAACGTGATCAGACCGTAGCAAACGATTATCACTTAACATCCAAATAGGGCGCAGACTGAAAGCGAAAAGTCAGTTTTATTGCTTAAATTTAACTTTGTTAATGAGCGCTAGGTCTCAACACTTGTGTTCACGGCGCCATCTTGCGCGCTATATGGCAGTTTGTTAGAAGTTCCAAAATTTGTCACAGGAAAACAGTGGGTTTCTTTCCACATCAGCAGATTCAAAACTGCTACTTTTTCCACATGTAAAGAAAAGAAAATGAAATTATTAAACAAAACATCATAACCATGAGCATATAACAGAAACAGAAATATATTTTCAAAATAAACTGATGCAAAAAAGAAGAAAAGAAATGTGCTTTAAATTTTAAAAATGGGTGTGTGAATTAATATATGCGTGTGCGCATTTGAATGCACATGTTTGTTTGAGAGTGAGTGTGTGTGTGTGTGTGTACAGCAGAAGGGGAGTCACTGACCAGGTTTGAGCAGATCGCAGGTTCAATGATGAGTGCTTAGGGAACGACGAGGCGCCTAATCGACCTGAAACCATCGGATATCTCCGTATCAGCTGTGCCAACACACATAGACTGAAATGGGCTTGCATGAAACTTGTACGTGCAAGTACAAACAATCATTTCTCCTCTCCCAAACTCACTGGAGCCCGTCCAAAGGCAACAGGCCGGAACCACACGTCATATGTCACTCGTCATCACGTTTACCTTTCCTGCAGGAGATCTGCCTCAGGAACAACGCCTCCTAGGTGCGCTATTTTCCCCCTTTTTATACGCTGCTCTCATTATTAACACGCCTCCTTTATGACGTTTGTTAAAATGAAAGTAAACGGGATTACCGGCTGCTCTGCTACACAATCCAGAAAATTTAATTAAACCTTAGTCTGGGATCATAGTAGAATTCTGTTCATTGAATAAAGTTAAAAATAAAGATAAAATGCAAATTGTTGTTTTAACAAACTAGTTCTTTATTAATGAACAAGCCACTTTACGTAATGGAAGGTTAACTTTTAAAATAAATGATGAAGGCACAATATAGGCATTTCTGTCATCAGAATTATGAAAGCTGCTTATCAAATGGTCTGTAATGCTTCCTGTAAGTACTGTACATGTCAGTGAATGTAAGTCCTGTGTCAGTGAAGTTGATTCTGTACCTTCGACTTTGCAACAGTTCAGCAGTGCTTCAGTCAACACAACATTCAGCAGATGAAAAAGAGTTGCAGGATATGTGTAGATCAGTTGTGTTGCTAACAGTAAAGTTCAGTGCATAGTTGTTTCACAGAGCAGGAAAGGCTGTGCAGATTAAACTTTCTCGAAAAATCCTGGAATTCTGGTTCCCTGCTAGACAACACAAAACCAGACCAATTACAATTAATACTATTTGTGTTTAATAAATACAGCAAGTTTATGGTGGAAAAAGTTAAATCATCTTGGACTTTCGTGACTCAAACAAGAAACTATTTTGGTTAGATTAAGATTTGAATTGATTGATTACCAAGTAAATTAAAGGCTTATTTTATCAAAAAAAAAAATTATATTCTGTTATTAATTACTCACCCCCATGTTGTTCCAAACCAGTAAGACTTTTGTTCATCTTCAGAACATTTAATGAAGATATTTTTAATGAAATCTAAGATTTCTGTCCCTTCAACTACCACTTCCAAAGCCCAGAAAGGTGCAAAGGAAATCATAAAAGTAATCCATGTGACTCCAATGGTTTAACCTCAGTTTGTAACACTTTAGAATACTGTTTCTTACTTACTGCATAACTAATTAGGAATTACTGAAGAACTAATTCTTTATTAACACTCAAGTCACTACTGTTAACTACTGTAGTGATTTTGGACTAGCCTCACTTGAGGGTACCACAAATTTAGTGGTTTATGGTCTTAAATATTAAAATTAATATTTTGTATTAATATTGAGTCAGATTATTCCTTCCAATATTTTCGGGGCACCAGCCAAGTCTCACCTTGACAATAAAGAACAATCATGGAAGATTGTTGACTGAATTACAATTATATAAATTGGAGGAAGTTCATCATCTGACCAGTCTGAAGGATTTGTGAGATATCGTTAACTTGTAGAGCCTCTTACTGTATTATCAAAACAAGGAAGACACAAGTGTAATAAATGGATTTTATTAACAAAAGTATAGACAAGAGTAACTAACAACTCCTGAATGGATAAAGTGCAAGAAGATTAATAAATGCAAGTGGATGAGTAGGATGTTACTATGGCAGTTACAAGTTAATCTTATGGAAAGATATAGTTTCTTTAGAAGAAATAAGGTAAACCTTATTCTGATTTCAACAAATAAACTTTGTTTATTTATAAATTATTTGTTATTAACTGATATCAGTTATGCAAAATCTAATGCAAATTAGATAATCATATACATATGACAATATTCACTAATGCCAAAGTCTCTAGAAAGAGGTTTGGTAAGTGATATTTACGTCTGCCTGGTCGTGCTGAATCTGAGCAGTGACATCTTCCACTTGTTGAGCTGGGCAGCGTTGCAGTGGGAAGAAAGGAGTTAGAATCCGTTTCACAGTCTTGAACACGAAGTACTTGTGAACGTTGAACTCCTGGAGCACAGAGAAAGTCCTTTTCCTGGAACACGCAGAAGAAGAAGCCTTGAAGGTTCTGATGTCTGTGCAGACTATCCTTATTCTCTGGAACATGCAGACGGAAGGATCTTTAGATTCTGAAGTCAGTGTAGATCTGGTCAGTCTGGAACACGCAGATCTGGAGGATCTCTGATGAGAGGATTTTGAAGTTAGTGCAGAAGATATTTTGAAGATGTTTTCAAACTCCCCAAATATACTTCTTGAAGAACTTCCTTGTTTCTCTCTTTAGAGCTTCAGAGTCTTGAGAGAGCAACTCCACAACTCTGTGGAGTTGGACTTAGCTTAGCACATCTTGGGACCGGAACCTTGAACCGGGACTGGATCAGGAACTGGAGCCTGGAACCAGAATGGGAAACTGCAGCAACCCACCTGGAACCATTCTCTGTCTCAGAGACAAGCCTTTTAATCTGTCCTGAGAAGGAGGGAGATGCAAATTGGCACCTTTCAGATCCAGTGTTTTGATTTTACTTTTTGTTTGTTTGTTTGTTTGTTTGTTTGTTTTTTCCAGAGTGTAAGTTTGATTTGAGTCAGAATTATGTGGTAATTATTATTTATTAATTACTAATGGGTTCCTTAAATCTTCACTTTAGAATACTGCTTCAGGTTCTAAGTAATTACTGCATAATTATCTAATAATTCTTTATGAATTGCTAATGGGTTCCCTGCATTTTCATTTTTTGAATACTGTTTCAAGTTCTAAGTAATTACTGCAGAATTATTTGATAATTCTTTATTAATTACTAATCGGTTCCCTGTATTTTCACTTTCCCTCAGTCATTGCCTTACATACTGGAATTTATTCAATAGTAATGTGATATGCTGAGGAAAACAGACACACTTACAGTACTGTATATGAAATATAAAAACTAATCTGAGGTAAGTTGGTTATGGCAAGGCATTTAGAGTGGGGACTGGGTTCCTTTCCGAAGTTGACTTCTTACAGAACACACTCACAAAACAATTATTTACCACACAGGCAAAAACCTCTATAAAAATTATTGTATTTATTAATATTGCATTTTCATAATATTACTATTGAAAACATTAGTAAATAAAGGGTCACAACTCAATGTAATTGTGTTTGACTGTTCATTAGTAGTTACTTTATAGTTATTTTCTTGAACCTTAATTAGTAGATAATTAATAGTACTTCTTCAGGAGGTATCACAGAATTCATTAGTTACTGATTAGCTAACTGTTACTTAACAAAATCATAAAATTCTATTACATACTGATTAGTTAACAGTTAACAGTAGTGACTTAAGTGTTAATGAAGAATTACCTATTAGTTCTTCAATAATTTCTTATTAGTTATGCAGTAAATAAGAAATATTATTCTAAAGTGTTACCAAAAACTCTAACACTCTCACAATGGTCTCCTTTAAAGTTTTAGAAGAGATCTCAACAACATCACACACTGTGCTCATATTTTTCTCCTTAGCTAGAGACTTTGGTGGTCTCACATTTGTCTCCTCTAAAGATTCAGAAAAGATCTCAACAGCATCACACACTGTGCTCAGATTTTCTCCTAAACTAAAGACTCTGAATCTCTCACATTTGTCCCCTTAAATGTTTAGAAGAGATCTCAATACCATCACACATTGTGCTCAGACTTTTTTCCTTAGCTAGAGACTCTGGTGCTCTCACTCTTGTCTCCTCTAAAGTTTAAAAGAGTTCTCAATAACATCACACACTTTGCTCAGACTTTTCTCCTAAAGACTCAGAAGCTCCCACATTTGTCTTCTCTAAAGTTTAGAAGAGATCTCAACAACATCATTCACTGTGCTCAGACTTTTCTCCTCAGCTACAGACACTGGATCTCTCACACTTCTCTTTTCTGAAGTTTCAAAAGAGATCTCAATAACATCACACTGTGCACATTTTTTCTCCTTAGCTAAAAACTTTGGCGTTCTCACATTTGTCTCCTTTAAGTTTTAAAAGTGATCTCAACAACTTTGCAATGTGTATACCAAGTCAAATGTCTCAATGTGAACTCAAACATTTCTATCATATACTATGTATTAATAATCAAAATAGTCAAGGATTGGGTCATAAGCCATTTAATGTGCCTTTCAGCAAAGAAAGTGCAGGGATACCTTTACTGTAGCAATTTTCATGATAACAGCATCTGGTACATTACTATTTCGAACAACAAATTATTTGCCCTATGCACATATACTGTACTACTTTCTTATTGTACCTCCAAATAAGAGTAACGTTAACTTTATTTCTGCATAATTTCATTCTTAATATAGGCTTAAAAGCTGAAATTATGAACTTTTTTTTTTTTTTTTACTTTATTGGTGCACAATTTGTTGTTGAGATCTCATCTAAACTTTAAGAGGAGACAAATGTGAGAGTTTCAGAGTCTGTAGCTAAGGAGAAAAATCTGAGCACAATGTGCGATGTTACTGAGGTCTCTTCCAAAACTTTTGAGAAGACAAGTGATAGACCATTGGAGTCTTTAGTTTAGGAGAAAAATATGAGCACGGTGTGTGATGTTGCTGAGATCTCGTGTGGATCTTTAGAGGAGACAAATGTAAGAGCTTTGGAGTCTCTAGCTGAGGAGAAAAGTCTGAGCACAGTGTGTGATGTTGTTGAGATCTCTTCTAAAACTTTAAAGGAGACCATTGTGAGAGTGCTGAGATTTTGTCTCAGGAGACAAGTGTGAGATGCAGGAGACTCAAGCAAAAGTCTCCATTTGATGTTAATTTAACCTCATTTATGTCTAGCAGAAACATTTGAGAAATTAAAGTTTTTTTCTTTTTTTTTTTTCTCCCCTTTGGGTAGCTTCTATCTCATTCATGCACACCATTTCAATCAAGCACAATACATGTATTCTCATATTTAGAGTTCAGTGTAGACACAGTTTTGTTGCACAATGACTTATTAGAGGAAAACATGACCTATATTTACATGCATGCAAAATGGGTTGTACGAGACAAACTTTACAATGTTGAATGAAGAAAAAAAAGGTTATGCAACAACCATGAGGCACTGGTACACTAGTATTACATTTGTTAAAAAGAAAGTATTTATCTTAGACTAAACATCTTACACTTGTCTAATCCCTTGTTTGGAATATGCACTGCATATTCAATGCTGGGCATTGAAGATAAATTTAAACGAGTATCCCTTCATATTCATATTCTGAAATGTATAATGCTGTTTAAATAATAGTTTCAGTATTTACAATATTAGTACAAATTTAACATGTTTCACCTAAAATAAAATTGAAGACAACTGGGGCTGGTTACAAAAACTTCTTAGAGTAGTCTTAAAAGTTAGTCATCTATTATTTTTTTTTTTTTTACTTCAAGCCTGGTAATAACTTTTTAAAGTCAGTTGCATAAAAAGGTATATCTGTTTAATTTGAATCAGGAAAGTAAGACTGACTGCCCTTTGGTTAACTGCTACTAAGTCAAACTAGTTCTTAAGTTAATATGCAACTATGCTAAGTTTATGCAGCTGTCACCAAAAGACAAAGCTGATACCTAAATGAGACATATAAGAGAATAATCAGCTCTTAGTATAACATTGTGTTAAGCTTAGAGAAAGCTCTGTCACAAACATTGAGACACAGCAACACCTCAGACAGCACGAGTTTGAATCCCAGCTAAAGGTACTTCCCTGCTCCTGTTCCCTTCTCACCTCTCCCATTGTTTCCTGTCTCTCATCCTACTGTCCTACCATTAAAGGTAAAAAAAAAAAAAAAAAAAAAAAGAGCAACTTATGAAAATATTTTTACAATAAAGTGATTTCTTGTTTCTCATTTTGGACTCCTTTCTCTCCTTTCTCTCAGAACTTTCTCATGTCTCAGTTGTGTCTACTTTTATTTCTCTTAAGGCATTTTTTGAGAAACATCTGAAACACTGCTGATCCTGAAATGAGAGATATGTGAGAATCACAGCTAAGTCTCACACGCTTAGAAAGCGCAACCTCTGAGCAATAAAATGGAGTCTTGAAAGAGGCTGCAGCAAGACAATAAAGAGATGTTCTAAGTTTCTTCCACCACTCTCTCAGTTTTGACTCTTTTTCTCTCAGATATTTCTCATTTCTCAGTCTCATTTCTGTCTACTCTTATTTCTCCTAAGGAATTTTAGGAGAAACATCTGAAACTCTATTGATACTAAAATGAGGGATATATGAGAATCACAGCTAAGTCTCATGAGCTTAAGAAAAGCAACCACTGAGCAATAAATTTTTTCTATGGGTATGCTGGTCACATGATTTGTTTCAAGTTTTCTGCAGTGTTTGATTGTTGAAATAAAGTTTTGTATTTGGTATTCACATCTAGGCCCTTCTCTTTTTAAAACCATGTAACTGTGTGACTTTTGTTGGGGATTATCTACAAGTACTAATATATTCCCTGGTTAACAGGGTGGCGTACCACTCGCTAGGCATAAATATTTAATTTGTTTAACATTGTGTTAATTCGATACATTTACTTCATAGAAATCCTTCTCTGATTTATCCATTCTGCTCTCTGTTTGCTTTGTTGTCGGTATTGGTTGCTGGTATTGGAGCATTTTAAGGAGTAGCCTACGAGTACAAGTAGCCTACACAAGTGCGGTATCTTAGTTTCCCCAATATTTTAGAAATTCATAACTTTATAAACATACCTGCAAAGTCAAAAGAGGTGAAAGAGGTGACGTGTATGAAAAATAAAATTGTAGGGGGCAACAAAAACAACATTTGCTTTAAGTAAAAAAAAAAAAAAAAAAAAAAAAAAAAAATGGCACTAGGGCAGAGCATTGACACAAATTTCACAATTGAATGCGATTTTGATTCAGAAGCTGGCAATTTGATTTTGATTTGATTACCTTTGATTCAATATTGATTAGTTGGGGCCTATCAGGTACAGTACATGGCAAATTTTCTCAAAAAAAAATAAAAAATCTCAACTAATTTTGTAAACTATACAGGAAAACCAGAGCTGGTACATCATTTTAATATTAAAGGTTAAAATTGATTTGTAAGCTACTTACAGATAGGTTAAATTACACATAAGAAAGTTTTTATTGTAACGTTATAGCTTTTTTTTTCTACTCGTTTTTTATGTAGGCCTAAACATTTAAATGGTGGCTGTCATAAAACAGATTTATACATTCAATATTGAAGCACAGGTTAAGTACAAATACAATGAATATGCAATAGCAGTGCATATATTCAGCAAAATGCTCCTCTCTAAGTTCATTTTTGTAGCTGACTAATGTGTTTTTGGGCACTGAATGGCTTTTCTGAGGTAACTAGTAAAGCGGAAGAGATGGTCAGTTCACGAGCGCTACAGTGATCTGTCACACCAAAGAGCGCCAAGAAAGATCACGATTCTCTCCAGTCTATGGGAAAGTAGCCCATTTTCAATTCTTGTGAGAATCTTGTGACACACTTGCCCGAAAAAAAAAAAAAAAAACTCACATAAATGACGTATTTGGATTCAAAACAGCTAATTTCGACGAAAAGTGACTTGTTTGCAGGTATGATAAATTAGAAAACAGAATAGAGTCAATAGTCTGGAAAAACAAATATCTTTCTATGCTCTGATTTCTTTTTTCCATACTTTTCCATTACTCAAATCAAATTCCATACTTTTCCATAGTTTTTTCAAAACTGCATAGGAACCCTGTTGAATGTGGTAGTTCACTATTAGCTAATCAGTAACAACTGTTTTTTCATACCTCCCAGAGAACTACTAAGAACTACTATATACAAGTTCATAATTAACACGAATGATGCATAATGTGTAATTAATTCTAAAGTAAAGGTGATGGTAACCCAGTAGTAATGACTGAAGTATTACCAAATCCTTCAGAAGGAATTACTACTTATTTGGATCAGTATTCTAAAGTGAAAAACATGATAACTCTCTAGTAACTACTAAACTCATTGTAAACTTTAGAGGTTTTTGTACATATTTGTACAGTTTTGTACAGTAATTCCTTCTGATGTATTTGGTAACACTTAAGTAATAACTAGTGAGTTACCATGATCTTCACTTTAGAATACTGATCCAAATAAGTAGTAGCTCCTTTAGAATTATATATTAACGCTTGAGTTAATACTATCCAATACTTTACAAAAACCTCAAAAGTTTACAATGACTCCTGTAGTTACTAAAGAGTTATCATGTTTCTCACTTTAGAATACTGATCCAAATAATTAGTAATTCCTTCTGAAGGATTTGGTAATACTTCAGTCATTATTAGTGGGTTACCATGATCTTCACTTTAGAATTAATTATATATTATGCATTATTCACATTAATTATGAACCTGTATATAGTAGTTCTTAGTAGTTCTCTGGGAGGTATGAAAAAAATAGTAGTTACTGATTACCTAATAGTGAACTACCACCTTCAACTGAGCACTATTACTTACTAATTCATTAATCAGAGTTTCTTGTTAGTTAATAGTAGTTACTAGAGTGTTAATAATGCATTACTCATTTGGTCCTGTGTAGTTATTCATTAATGAAGGATCAGTATTCTAATGTGTTACCAAGTTTTTGTCTCAGGAGACAAGTGTGAGAAGCAGGAGACTCAAGCAAAAGTCTCCATTTGATGTTAAAGTAAACTCATTTATGTCTAGGAGAAACATTTGAGATGTTAAAGAGATCTAACTTTTGATTTTTCTTTCCTATGGGTACTCAAGACAGACCATGATAAATGATATAAGGATTTGATGAAAAAAATCTTTCTTATGCCCCAAACATGACAAGTAGTATGTATCTCTTGGTACACGTTGCCTGTTTTGGGGTTAAGAAGAGAAGGGCCTAGACGTGAATACCAAATACAAAACTTTATTTCAACAACCAAACACTGATTTAAAAATCACTAAAAGACTGTAGGACCCGGACTATGGCAAATATGAAGCAGAAAAAACAGAAAAGGAGAACGAGGCTTACCAATGGCATCCGGAAACCATCATTTTGAAGGAGGTCTGGAAATTTGAGTCTGGAAAAGTATGGAATTTTGAAATGGAAAATGTGTAGGAACCCTGAACTGAGCACTATTACTTACTAATTCATTAATCAGAGTTTCTTGTTGGCAATAGTCATTGTTCCTGTGTAATTATTCATTAATGAAGGATCAGTATTTCAAAGTGTTAACGTGTTTTGTACTTTGGGTCTGTACAGTTGCTTTTGAATGGCTGTCTATATGAGTCAAACTGACCCACGAACAGTACGAACGTATAAAATTACTGTATGCACATTTCAGAACACATCAGCGTGTTGAAACTTTGTATGCATGTTCATTACCCTAAATGAGAAAAAGTCACAAAATTTCAAGAAAAACAATGTAGGTTAGATAATATTTCAGATATATTGAAAAAAGCAATGATAGCTCATTTTTACCCTATGTGGCTGACAAAATATATATATATATTTTTTGTATTGAAATAAGTGAGGAAAAGCTCCTTTTTAGCTTCATAGGGTAGTAAAAAACTAAAATACCAAATTATAACCAAAAAATATTATTGTTTTGGGTCTGTACAGTTGCCTTAGAACATTAAAATATGCTGGTCAAATTGACCCACGAACATCACCAAAGTAACCAAAATTTTGTGTATATGTCAAAACACATCAGTGTGTTGAAACTTTGCATGCAAGTTCATGACCCTAAAAGTCACAAAATTTCAAGAAAAAAAACCCGTCTCAGGTTACACATGTAACCATGGTTCCCTGAGAACAGAGAACAAGACATCGTGTCCTAGAATGCTAATGGGGAACGACTCCACGGGAACCGGTGTCTGAAATGCTATCAAATCACGGCAATCGTATTGGCCGGCGACAACCTATGATGTCACTACTAGTGCGACCTTAACGCACATAAGGGGCGTCTAGAGAACAAGTCAACCACATATCATCTGAAGGAACTGTTCAGTAGGTGGCCCCGAGGCATGGCAGGGAAAAGTAATTTCTTGTTCCCTGTTCTCAGGGAACCATGGTTACATGTGTAACCTGAGACATTCCCTTTCAAAAGGGAACTCGCATTGCGTCTTAGAATGCTAATGGGAAACGAAATACCCACGCCGAGGGGAGTGCATGCCAAAAAATGGCTGACAAAAAAACAGATGGACAATTCCAACAGAGATGTCAAAATCACTCCTCCTACGGGTCTAACAGGCTGTCAGTGACAGCATTCCCTACGGCCAACGCCCAAGCTATAAGCCTCAAAGAGCCCCCCCGAAATATCCAGAGGCCTACCAAGGCTGCTTAAGGGCTTGGAACCAACAACTTCAAACAGAAGGGGTTCCCTTTAAGGGAATGTGGCTAGGGAGCCGAAAGTAGCCCCGGCCAGTCACTTCTCAGGGGAGAATAATCTACCTCTAATGCCACCAGGGAGACCGACCTGGTCCTATCTTAGTGACCTAGTCTGGCCAGCAACCTGTCTGTTACCTAAACAGAGTCTTTAAAGCACCTGCCTCCAGAGGAGGTGTCCAGAAAGAGGGACTGCAAACTGGCAGTAACCAACTCAGACCAGATCTTAGAGACGGGTATTCTGGGGAGCAGGACTCAGCAAAGCACTTAAAACCCTTTATCGGGGGGAGTTACTCCTCTCCGCCTAGGATCTACAGAGTGCTTCTAAAACGAGGCACTCTGGAGGCTGAGTACTCTACATAGGGTCCCTAATGAGAGGTATACCTCCAGCCCCAACAGGAGCTGATCTACCAAGGGAGTTCTTACTAAAATAATCTCTTAAACCTTTAAGACCAACTTAGGGAGCAAGGTCCTCTATATGACGACCCACACAAGAAAGGGGAGTACCTACAGCCTAAAATACTGATCTACCAGGGAGGTCTCAGAAAAGACCTTCGACCTTCTGACAGAGAATCTCCCTCAATGCAAGTGGAGTACAAACTAGTACAACAAGCTTACGCAAGTACCAGGGAGGCTCCTGAAGAGCCTACATGCTGATATAACTCTTGAGAGTTAGGATACAAACTTAGCTGGACATGTTAAGGACCTACTCGACCCAGAGGATCGACCTTCAAGGTGGCCCGCTCAAGGGCCAACTACTTGCTAGCAGATCTAGAATTCCAGGGCTAGTATCAGGGAGAGAGACAGAGCTACCTGATAACCATCTGCTCAACTCTAGGGAATTAGGACACACAGGAACCTAGCTCAACCGGGAGGATCGCTCCCAAGGAGACCCAAGGAGGGCCAGCTACTTGGTAGCAAATCAACTCCAGCAGAAACATCCACTAGAGGTATTGCAGGCTTGGAATACTCATTTGCATTGCCATTATGAGCCGTGTACTCAGCATAATGCTTTCTACTCTTAAAACAAGGGGAGTACAAATCTATACGGCCGGGCTTATGAGAAGGCCTCAGATAGGGCCTACCACTCTAGCTTAAGACAGCCACAGGCCTGGGGCTAATGCTCAAGCTCCAAGGGAGGGTGCTCAGCTCGCCCTGAAAGGAGGGAGTACTTGATACGCTCAATTTGAGCATCACTGGTGATGGGCACATATGGGGCACAGAGCTCTGGGAGTGAAGTGAGCCAAACCGAAAAAGAGCTCAAGGGTGAAAACCTTAGCAAAAACTCTTGCTCCAAGACGAGAAAGACCGTCTGAGCTCAGCTCTGGAGGAATGGAGGCCCCGACAGGAAAAAATTCCACAGGATGGGCCTGCAACACTCGACCTCACGACTTGATAAAAATCAAGGAGCTTATGGCTGAGAGATTGCTCTAAGCTCGACCAGATAAAGCTACTACCAAAGCTCTAGAGAGCGGAGACTTCAGCATAGTGCTTTCCACTCTCTAAACGAGAGGAAGCCTAACAACGCTCAGGGATAACCACCGGGGAGGCTTTCTACAAAAGCCTACAGCACCTGGCTATCTAACACCACTAGGAAACTAAAGCTCAGCATAGTGCTTTTACTCTAATATCAAGAGGAGCCCCAGCTCGACCTAGGCAATTTATGGAGGCCGCAAAGCCTGCTACTCACATTAATAGCCTAATGCACAAGGCGGGCCTGGCCTGGGCACCAGTTAGACGCCCCAATACATAAGTATATATATATATATATATATATATATATATATATATATATATATATACACACACACACGTATATCATAATCTAACACATAAAGAATAACCGCCCCTTTATTCCTTTCTACAGGGAGCTGAGGTCACTGTATTATAAATGGCTCTCACGAAAGGAGAGGTAACCTAAAGCTCAACCTGAAACCTTAAAGAGCAGAGGCCTAAATGTAAAAGTGGCCTGCCACACGTACAGTCTGAAAAGATGTGCTGACTAACAAGCTCTGTGCCGGACATAGAAGTGTTCCAAATGATGGAAAAAACACATCATCGGTCCAGCCTCAGGCCTGATGTAAAGTGCCTGAGATGAATAAATGCCCCTTTTAATCCTTTCTATAGGGAGCTGAGGTCACTAAAATTAAAAACTCAACCTATGACTACAAAGAGTGGAGGACTTAATGTAAATGAGGCTGGCCATACTCATGCAGAACGAGCGGGAGCACAGAACGTAATCTGCTGCCGCGTATGTCCTGTCATATACGATGTAAACAGATGCGGGAAAAAACAGATTCTTCCACGCCCTGTTGATCTCAAAACGGTGATCAAAAGGGAAAGGAATGCTCATATACCCAGGTGCAGATAAACAACCCGCGACTGGGGTTCACCGGGAAAGCTCTACAAAAACATGTAAAGAACTTTCAAGTACTGAACATGCATGCTCTAACAAAGGACGCACAAGTCATAAGTGTCATCAAGCATCAAATATCTAAGACACGGATGTACACACCGCTTGAAACGTCTGCTTAAAAAAGCCATTCTTACCTAGAACAGCATTTGAACAGCATTTAGACAAAACGGTCCCTGAAGACGAAAAGAGGTCGACTTATTCTCTAGGTGCCCCTTATGTGCTTTCGGGTCGCACTAGTAGTGATGTCATAGCCTTTCGCCGGCCAATACGATTGCCGTGATTTGATAGCATTTCAGACACCGGTTCCTACGGAGGCGTTCCCCATTAGTGTTCTGGGACGCAATGCGAGTTCCCTTTTGAAAGGGAAACATAGGTTAACTGATGCAACAAAGAAACAAGAAGCAAACTGCTGCAGAAAAAGTTAGGTGCCATGCAAAATGTGATGTGTAATTGTATTACTCATAAATGTACTGGAGTAAAAAGTACATTTACTTGCTCAAAAATTTAGTCAAGTAAAAAGTAAAAGTTGCTAATATCTTTGATACTCAGTACAACTACAAAGTAGCCAAAAAGATACTTAAGTACAGTAACTAATTACATTAACTCAAATACTTTACACCACTGAAACTGACTCACCAGACATGTTTTGCCGTTTGGCTTGAAGCAACAAAAGACGTATTTTCTTATAAAAATGGACACACAATGGACAAAATGGAGCAAATCTCCTGCATTTCTATTATCAAAACTGTATATACTTAATGAGTGCTGTTTGTGTACATGCAAAAATACAAACTTACCTATTCAGGTATCCATGAATGCATAGGTAGTTCAATATAACCCAATGATGTTTGGTCTTTATGTTTTCAGCACGATGTCTAGGTTAATATGAAATTGGTTTGGAAAGGGAATTATAGGAAAAACCGTAAAGACATTGTTCTAAACATGAACTTTAAGCTATGCAAATGAACCTCATGCAAGAGAGGGCCCATCCAGTTGCCACCTCTGACAGGATCAGCCAAGCAAAACACTGGATCTGAATGGTGCCTATTTGCATTTCCGTCCTTCTCGAGACAGATTAAAAGGCTTTGCTCTGAGACAGATAATTGTTCCAGTTTCTGGGTTGCTGCCGTTTCCCGTTCTGGTTCCAGGCTCCAGTTCCTGTTCCAGTCCCGGATCAAGGTTCCAGTCCAAAGATGTGCTAAGCTAAGTCCAACTCTACAGAGTTGTGAAGTTGCTCTCTCAAGACTCTGAAGCGCTAAAGAGAGAAACAATGAAGTTCTGCAAGAAATTAATTTGGGGAGTTTGAAAATTGCAGTGGAGACAACAACGACAAGCTTAACCCCCATCTTCAAAATATCTTCTGCACCAACTTCAAAATCCTTTCATCAGAGATCCTCCAGATATGCGTGTTCCAGACTGCCCGGATCTGCATTGACTTCAGAATCTAAAGATCCTTCTGTCTGTGTGTTCCAGAGAATAAGGATTGTCTGCACAGACATCAGAACCTTCAAGGCTTCTTCATTTGCGTGTTCCAGGAAAAGGACCTTCTCTGTGCTTCAGTAGTTCAACATTCAAGTACTTTGTGTTCAAGGTTGTGAAACGGATTCCAACTCCAACTGCCCAGCTCACCAAGTGGAAGATGTCACCCTCGAATTCTGCATGACCAGGCAGATGTAAATATCACATACCAAACCTCTTTCCAGAGACCTTGGCATTAGTGTATGTTGTCAGTATATGATTATCTAATTTGCATTAGATCTTGCATAGCTGATATCAGCTGATAACAATTAATCTCTCGGTTTATTTGTTGAATTTAGAATAACGTTTACCTTATTTCTTCTTCTAGATACAGTTTATCTTTCCATAAGATTAACTTGTAACTGCCATAATAACATCCTACTCATTCACTTGCATGTATCAATATTTTTGCACTTCATCCATTCAGTAGTTGTTAGTTACTCTTGTCTATCCTTTTGTTAATAAAATCCATTTATTACACTTGTGTCTTCCTTGTGTTGATAATACAGTAAACCATTTAAGTGAGAAAAAAAAAAAAAAAAAAAAAAAAACAGAGACAATTCTTTTAGTCAATTTTTTTAATTGGCATGTTTTGCTAAAGATACATTTGGTGGTATGGCTCTGTTCTAAATTCCCCATCCTTTTCATGAGCTCCATGAAAAGCTAAGACAGGGAACAGCAGCTTCTGGGGACAACCTCCCATTTTAAACATTATAAAATTTTTCCCTCCATTTAATGCCAAATAAATTCCACTGCGATGGATGTAAAGGCATGACTTTAAAGGTGAGAATCCTTTTGAAAGTGCCCTAGTTATTGGCGATTCTATTACAAGGAACATGAATTAAATGTAAAAGTGCTGGCAAATGCTAATCGTAAATACTCTAAAATTATTATTCACGTTGGCACTAATGATGTTCGACTTCGCCAGTCTCCGACATCACTAAAATTAACATTAAAGAGGTGTGTGAACTTGCAAGTACAATGTCAGAAGAAGTAATTTGCTCTGGTCCCCTTCCTGTTCGTCAGAGTGATGAGATAGTTAGCAGATTATCATCACTGGCTGGCTGTCTAAGTGGTATCCGCAGAATAATATAGGTTTCATAGACAATTGGAAAAGTTTTTGGGGCAGACCTGACCTGTTGAAAAGAGATGGTATTCATCCCTCCCGGGATGGTGCTCACGCTCTTCTCTCTAGTAATATGGCACATAGTCTTAGAACTAAAACATGACAAACTGGGGTCCAGGTCAGGAAGCAGACAGACTGGCTAAACTGACCGTCTGCTAGCTGCCTCATATTACAGAAGTCAGATAATTCCCAACACATAGAAACTCTTACACCTAGATATTATCACATAGAGACTGTGTCTGTACCCCGAATTAGTAAAAACAAAAAACTTCCAAACCCATTTAATGGTAAAAATTTAATTGATGTTCAACAACTAAAAAATAGAGATAATAATGATAAACAAATGATAAAGCTTGGGTTGTTAAATATTAGATCCCTTTCTTCAAAAGCACTTATTGTAAATGATATTATCACAGACAATAATCTAGATGTGCTGTGTTTGACAGAAACTTGGCTAAAACCAGATGATTACATTACTTTAAATGAGTCTAGCCCTCAAGGTTATGATTATTGACACAATCCTCGTCAGAAAGGCAAAGGGGGAGGTGTTGCTGTAATTTATAGTAATATTTACAGTATTAGTCAAAAGTCTTCCAAATATAATTCCTTCGAAGTGATGGTGCTTTACGTAACATTATGTAAGTTGACATTTGTGGTAACTACTGTATACAGGCCACCAGGGCACCATACAGACTTTATCAAAGAATTTGCTGATTTTCTATTGGAGTTAGTACTAGCTGCAGATAAAGTCCTTGTTGTTGGTGATTTTAATATCCATGTAGATAATAAAAAAGACTCATTGGGATTGGCATTTACAGACATTCTAAACTCTATTGGTGTTAGACAACACGTGTCAGGACCCACTCATTGTCGTAATCATACTTTAGATCAAATATTGTCACATGGAATCAATATTGATGCCGCTGAAATTCTGCAGCAGAGTGACGACATCTCAGATCATTATCTAGTCTCGTGTATACTACATTTAGTCAAGGCAGCTAAACTGCCTCCCTGTCATAAATATGGTAGAACCGTCACTTTTACCACTAAAGATCACTTTATAAATAATCTTCCTGATCAGTTTCATCGCCTTAGCATACCAGACAGCTTAGAAGACCTCGATGTTGAAACAGAAACTATTGCCTCTGTCTTTTCCAGCACATTAGACTCAGTTGCTCCTTTGTGTTTAAAAAAGATTAAGGAAATTAATCCAAAGCCATGGTACAATGAGCACACTATGGCCCTAAAGGTAGCAGCCAGAAAAATGGAGCGCAGCTGGAAGAAATCAAAACTAGAAGTTTTTCACATTTCGTCGAGAGAGACAATGATTGAGTACAGAAAGGCCTTAAAAAATACTAGATCTGCCTATTTTTCAAAACTTTTAGAAGAAAATAAGCACAACCCTAGGTATTTATTTGATACAGTGGCTAAATTAACAAGAAATAAAGCTTCAACTTCTGATGTTCCCAAAGAGCACAGCAGTAATGACTTTATGAACTTCTTTACTTGCAAGATTGATAATATTAGAGAAAAAATTATAACCATGCAACCGTCTACTACAGTATCGCGTCAGACAGTGCATTGTAGTGTCCCTGAGGAAAAATTCAATTCATTTACTGCTTTAGGAAAGGAAGAATTGTCTAAACTTATTAAATCATCAAAATCAACAACATGTATGTTAGACCCTATACCGACTAAGCTATTGAACAAGATGCTTCCAGAGGTCATAGATCCTCTTCTTAATATCGTCAATTCATCTTTATCACTAGGATACGTACCAAAAACTTTTAAGCTGGCTATTATTAAACCTCTTATTAAAAAACCACAACTTGATCCTAGAGAATTAGTCAATTACAGGCCGATCTCAAATCTCACTTTTCTGTCAAAAATACTAGAAAAGGCAGTATCATCACAACTATGTTCCTTTTTAGACAGAAATAGTATCTGTGAGGATTTCCAGTCAGGATTTAGACCGTACCATAGTACTGAGACTGCTCTCATTAGAGTTACTAATGATTTGCTCTGATCATCAGATTGTGGTTGTATCTCTCTATTAGTGTTACTGGATCTTAGTGCTGCATTTGACACTATCGATCACAACATTCTTTTAAATAGTCTCGAAAATTATGTTGGCATTAGTGGAATTGCATTGTCATGGTTCAAATCATACTTATCTGACCGTTATCAGTTTGTAGTAGTAAACGAAGAGAGGTCATATTGATCACAAGTTCAATATGGAGTACCGCAAGGCTCAGTACTAGGACCGTTGCTTTTCACTCTGTACATGCTACCCTTGGGAGATATCATTAGGAAGCATGGCATTAGTTTTCACTGTTACACTGATGATACTCAGCTCTATATTTCTTCGCGCCCTGACGAAACTTACCAATTCACAAAATTAACAGAATGCATAGCTGATATAAAAAATTGGATGACCGGTAATTTCCTACTTCTAAATTCAGAAAAAACAGAGATTCTAATTTTTGGACCAAAAACTTCTTCACGAAATAACCTAGAATATTGTTTAACACTTGATGACTGCTCTATTAAGTCTTCGTCCTCAGTTAGGAACCTGGGTGTGCTTTTTGATAAAAATCTTTCATTTGAAGGCCATGTTACTAGCATCTGTAAAACCGCATTCTTCCATCTTAAAAATATATCTAAACTACGACATATACTCTCAATGAAAAATGCAGAACAGTTAGTTCATGCATTCATGACCTCAAAGCTAGATTACTGTAACGCTCTACTGGGTGGTTGTTCCGCTCACCTGATAAATAAACTACAGCTCGTCCAAAATGCAGCAGCTAGAGTTCTTACTAGAACTAGGAAGTATGACCATATTAGCCCAGTTCTGTCAACACTGCATTGGCTTCCTTTTAAACATCGTATAGATTTTAAAATCTTGCTAATTACTTACAAAGCACTAAATGGTTTAGCTCCCCAGTACCTGAGCGAGCTCTTAAAGCATTATAATCCTTCACGTCTATTGCGATCTCAGAATTCAGGCCAGCTAGAATATCAAAATCAACCGCAGGTGGTAGATCCTTCTCCTATTTGGCACCTAAACTCTGGAACAATCTTCCTAGCATTGTTCGGGAAGCAGACACACTCTGTCAGTTTAAATCTAGACTAAAAACGCATCTCTTTAACCTGGCATTCACATAACACATTTAAAATACTTTGAATGTTATCGGACATATGATAGCAACCTGAATCGTAACAAAGCACTGTTCGCCAGAGGAGAACTGGCCCCCCGACTAAGCCTGGTTTCTCCCAAGGTTTTTTTTTCTTCTCCATTTTAACACAGAAGTCTATTTGCCACCTGTTTGCCATCTGATGTCACCTGTTGGAGTTTGGGTTCCTTGCCGCTGTCGCCTTTGGCTTGCTTAGTTGGAGACACTTGACATTTGACTTGACATTTGATATTCAACAGTGCTTTGATCTGCCGGCATTGACACTATTTATTCAAAATTATATACCAGTTATCAATGTAAAGCTGCTTTGACACAATCTGCATTGTAAAAAGAGCTATATAAATAAAGGTGAATTGACTTGACTTGACTCAACTGGAGTTGAACTGGACTCCAGAGCCTGGATTCTGGAGTTCATGTCAGAGAGCGAATACTGAATGCTAGACAATGCTGACAACACTGGGTCGTTGCTTTGGACCGAAGAGTAGACTGCTCGGGCTGAGACGGCAGGACCACCTACCCACTTGGGTGCAGCATCAGCCGAAGTGGAAGCCGGGTTGAGGTTCTTCCTCCTCTGCACCTGTTTCCTGCCAGAGAAAAGAGGGGGAGGAGTAAAATCTGCTGCTGGGACGTCAATTTTTTCACAGAGCAAAGCAAACAAGTTCCTTATGCGTGGCTCCAGGTGGAGCCGGGATATCGTTTCTGTACAGAGTTTCTAGTAACTTAGGCAGTGGCCAGTCAATGATGCTGGGAGCACTAAATGATTTACTCGCCAGGCGAGAGCTCCGATGAACAGAAGCGTTGCTTTCGTCTTGAATGGCTTGACTTATTTGTTGCTGGGATAATACAATAGTAATCTCATTCTCATGCAAAGCAGCCTGCAGTGGAAGCAGCCAAGCAGGCAGACTGAGGATACATTTAAACAGGGTGCCCTGTTTGAAAGTCACCAATTGAGTGCATAGAAATCGGATTAGCTGATAGGGCTGGGTTAGAATTTTGACAATCAGCTGATGCCAGCTGATAGCTGAGCTTGACTATGAGGCCTGCCTGAACTAATGCTGAATGCTTTATTTCTTGAGCACTAAATTTAATGAATTTTTCTTCTTTTTCTCCCTTCTCCAGTCTGCACAATCTGATGAGTCAGCAAGTGGGCGGTCCCTATCAACAGAATTCTGATTGGCTGAAACAGTAACTCCTTTAAGTATTACAAAAATTTATTTTTTTCACACTATTTATTTTATGAAAAGTATTTGTTAATATCACCAGTCTTCAATTATTTGGATTTATGAGCCTCATTAATTTATATTAATATATATTATAACCCTTAATTAGTCTGGGTTACACCTGCAAGAAAAAAATCTCAAGGATTTTTCAAATTTGAAGGGGAAGTTCAGAGAGCAGAAAAATATGCAGAAAAAGCACCTTTTTCTATTACACACCAAGAAACAAAATAATTTGAGAAAAAGATTCAAAAAATAAATTAATACATTTCTAAATTTTCACCTGCTTATATCAAAAAAAAAAAAAAAAAAAAGAATGCTCCCTCCAGTGGCCAAAGTTGACACGACAATGATTTTTGTTTTCCCTGTATTCCTTTTCCAGGGGTCCGTTCTTCCTACGTCCTTCCCTGTTGAGCAGATTCATAAACACCTCCGATTGGCCATTGTGTTCACAGCTCATCAGATATGTCTGTGATTGGTGTGATCAATGCTTCAAAAACGTTGTAAATAGTCATCAATGACGCTATTTATCTAGCGCTTACACAGATACACACGGGAGTGTTTGAAAGCAGGCGTCTATCGCGGACCAGTCCGCTGATAGACGCCTGCTTTCAAATGCTCCCACTCCCGCTTTCAAAACGCTTTCAAATTCAAACACTCCAGTGCGTTGATCATTGTAGCCAATCACAGACATATCCAATGAGCCGTGAACACAATGGCCATTGGTACCGAAGTCAGTACTTTCAACAACTCTAACACACAGCAGAAAAACAATGTAAAAAAAGACTTAGTAAGTTGAGAATTTCGTAGATATTCTTTCATCTGGCTATTAAAATAGTTTGCCAGATGACACTTTTTTCTTTTCGTGAAAAAGTTTTGCATTATCCTTGCATCTACAATATATATATATATATATATATATATATATATATATATATATATATATATATATATATATATATAATGTTTCACTGTGTAAGACGTACTGCAAATATTTATGTTTAGGAATTAGTAAATCATATGCCATTTTCAACTCCACTGGAAAAAAACATGCCAATATTCCTGCAATTTCAAACACCAAATAATCTTATTAAAAGGCTTAATAGTGTGTAGATGATGAAAGGAACAGAGTTTTCTGTATTGTGATAAAGAGACCATTTCATTACCTTTCAACTCTTCACTTTAGATAGTCCCTGAGATGGAGAGAGGTGCAGTGCACAAACACAACAGACATTTGGGTGGCTAATTAATATAAAATACAGACTCACTGTGACCTTTGAGTGGAGTGACTGACATAAACAGACAGCTACAATCCCTAACCTTCACAAAAGTCTGGCTGTGCCTAAACCACTGAGACAGCAGAGCCCTCAACAACATCATGCCCTCGCCTTACCATATTGATCCAATTGTGGAAAGAGACATTTTGTCCAGCATATTCATTGTTTTCTTTTCTAGCTCTTGTTTTACTATGAATGAAAAGGGCTCTTTGAGATTTAGTATTTTGGGTAATTGGCATTCTTGTGTCAGCAGTTAATGATCATATAAATATTTTTCACTATATAGATAAATATAGAGTCAATACATTGATTTACATTTAAATTAAATTCAAATTTACTTTATGATGAAATATAAAATGTTTTAAATCCCTATATCTGACTCATGAAAAAATAAATAAATAAAACATCTTGCACTGCAACTAAATGCTGGAAACTGTATTGTGACTATTTTTGTTTGTATAATTCAAACAGAATGTTTTTGTGCACTAATTTGAATATAGCACATTTTATGTTTTTTTTTTCTTCTCAATTTTTACAAATATAGCTTGAAATTACTAAAGTAGTTGAGGCAGATTAAAGTCTTTCCCTTGGCTTTCCTGTTAATTCTGACACTCCCAGTGGAGCAGACATCACAGTCAGAGTGATTAAGTGTGGCTGTGGAGGCCAGCTCTGCCTCTTCCTTTCACTGGGTCCTAATTTCATGAGAAGCTGAAAGGACCTATTTGCGTTTTTTTGCTTTTTTTTATGTCGAAAAACTTCAAAAGACTATGTCTCTTTTTCACATATCATCAATGACAGTTACTGCACCGTGGGAGGTGAGGGAATAGCATAGTTATTTATTTATTTGCTCTCCTTCTGAAGATAAATTACACCACACTCTTCCCCACCTAAACAGAAAAATACATAATTACATGCAAGAGATGGTGAAAATGATGCTAGTGAGAAGATATACAGTAATCAGTTTGTAATATTCAGTTATTTGTAATAACTGTTGAAGTTCAAGTTCGCTGCTTTTCAACCCGCTTTATATTGTTACAGTGTCCGTTGTTTATGTAAATGAACTGTAACAGATGGTTATAGCTTAAATATTCTAAGGTGAGACATCAGGGCACGCACACATCACAGTTACTGAACATCCCTTTATTTATTTTTTTCCTCCTTTACTCTTTCTGAACTAGAGCGCCCTCTGTTGTCACATTTGGTTCCACTACATACCCCTCTTTTAGTCCCAACATCTCGTTATTATTCTGCATACTTATATTCACATGGTTGCATATTTTCTTTTCTCAGGGAACAAACATCTCAACAACATATAACATTAAACTTTCTTAAGTTGGAAGCCAGGGTTGACTGCCTGGACATTCCTGATTCTGCTGAAGGGATTATTCTGTCCATTTCTTGACAGCAGGTCTTCCTATGCCAACATTCAACCCATAAGTCCAGTCTTTCTGGTGGATGAGAAATCCTACCCGACCTGGTCATAATCCCGTTGGCAGCAGGCTGAGTTGGTTTTGGAAGAACTATGAGATGAGCTCTGTTGCTTCTCAATGTCCCCATCTCAGTCTCTATCAGATATGATCTGGGCGTTGATGCCTCTCCCTGGACCGTTCCAGTTGTCTTCAACGTCCTGATCCACACTTTCTGTCCAGGTATGATACTGGTAGATCTTTTGCTCTGTGTCTAAATCTGAATATTTCCTGTTGTTTCTCTTTTACCATCCTTTCAGGTCTGGCTATCTGAGACTGATGACAGCAGATGTTGCATCTTTCCACTAACTCTCTTATGTCCCTTATTACACCAGGCCACCACAAAGATTGGTTTTCTTCACATGTTCTTCTTTCACGATGCACTTTGCCATTCCTTGATGACCTGATGAAGTCTCAAGCATCTCTCTCCGCATGGGTCAGAATCCGTCCCCCTTTCAGTAGGACCCCATTGGCTACATGGATATCTTCTCTATGAGACCAGTAAGGCATGAGATGTTCCAATGTTCTGACCAGCCTTTTTGTTCATACTGTTTCAGTTTGTTGGCAGGTTAAATCCTCTTTCTGCATTTCCTGAATCTGTTTCAGTTTTGTTATTGTTGCAAGGATTTGTTGAGATCCACCAAAACTCTGCACTCATCCTCCAATGTTTAATTTTCTGTTGTTTTTTCAGGTCCTAATGGCGCTTGTGACAACTCATCTGCAGTGACCAGTTGTTTTCCTGGGACATGCATGATGTTGTACTTGTATCTGAGCAGCCTCAGTCTGAACCAAAGAATTCTTGGAGGTCATCAATTGGCCTTTTACCCAACAGTGATATTAGGAGTTTGTAATCTGTATGCACCATAAATTCCAATCCGAGTGAATATGCACATGCCTCAAGAGCTTCTTTTTTGATTTGTGCATATTGTGTCTCTGTGAGTGTTAGACTTCTTGAGATGTATTCAACAGGCCTTGACTCACTGTTTTTCTGTTTCTGCATGAGCACCCCACCAAAATCATAGGAAAAAGGCATTTCGTTGTTCAGACTATACTGCGCCAGTATAGCTGGTGATCTGAGTTCTTTCTGAACTTTTGTGACCCCATGCACTATGGAAAACACGCACCGTTAAACTTGTCATGTCATACAATAAAAACAATAAATGTGGCCGTTTCTATATTTGCAGGTGTGTTTTTTTTTTTTAAATCATGCAACGAAAAGGACGGCCTAATCTCACTCCGAACCTTACTGTGATGTGAGCAAATCAGGTCCTGCAAATCAAAAATGGCCACGGCCTTAGTTTACATCAAGGACAGGACAACAACAATCCATAACACGGTATGCAATTACCGGGAAATATTTTGTATTTTTGATTTTTAAATCGTCTCCAAAATCAGAACGAGGTCTTTGGTACATTGTCTAAATTTATCTGTAGCAACCCAAATTTAGCTACCCTCTCATTGTGTAAAACTGTTTACTGGAGTAATGCGTGAAAATTGGTCAACAAACAAAAAGAAGAAGGACACATGGAAAATGGTATGCATGTTTAACTTCACTTTTACTTCTAATTAAAATTCTTAAAATTGAGATGTGTAACCATTCTCTCTCTCTCGAAAGTGTGCTGCATGTCGGGAGTGTGGGGTGTGTGGGGTGTGTGAGCGTTTCACGGGTGAGAAGAGCATCTGATTTTCCTCTTTTTTTGGGAAGTTGTTTTAGTTTTTTTGGTTTGTTTGTTGCTGTTTTTTCTTTTTCTATTTTTTTTGTTACTTTGTTATTTTTTGTTAGTTTTTTCCCCCTTTTTTCATCTGGCCTCGTGGCGGGGTGTGAGAATGGAGGCTCACCTGAGTGGGTGGGACTCCTCTCTTTCCCTCCGTCATGGAGTCAGGTGTGTGCCTGTTGCTGATGCATCTGTGGCAGATGTACTTGTTGTGGTGGGTGAACAAATTGGATTTTAAAACATAGTTTCTGCGTCACGAATGAACAAGGCCGTTGTGATCTTCTTGAAGGAGCAAAGTTTGGTTGGTCGGTTGATTGAGAGCAGAGTGTGGGTAAGTGGTGTTTTCTGTGTTATTTCACCACTGATTTCGCTTTCAACCAAAGTTACTATTTCTAATGTGCCACCGTTCATACTTAACTGTGAAATTGAATGGGAATTACTATCTAAAAATGATTCCACTAGGTGGTAAAAATCAAGCTTTAAAGCATGTGTTCTCATTTAGACGCCAAGTGTTTATGCTTTGGATATCTCTTCTTGCGTTCAGCATGACGGGAAATCCTATATGATTTATGTTAATACAGGTAGTCTAAAATATTTTGAGTGTGGCGATACTGGACATAAGAAAAATGCTTGTCCACACAAAAAGCAGATTGAAAGACATGAAAACACAAATGGAACTGAAGTTGTTTTACCAACAGTTGAAGTGCAGAGAACTGAAGCAGGGAAAGATCAACTTGATGCGGAAAAAAGTGAAGATGCAAATGGTGAGGCTGTACAGGGGAGTGAAGAAAGTAGGCCTACAGTGAGTGAAGAGGTTGAGGAAAATTGTGGGAGAAGTGTTAAAGTTGAAAGACTTAAAGTCACATGTACTCTTGAAACAGATAGTATAGGTGATAAAAGTGAAGATCACTCTTTTGTTTCACAGACAGAGGAAGAGGGAAGTGGTCACGGAATGGAGGAAGGTGATGATGATGATAACATGTCTGAAATGTCGGATATCCCTTCTCAGTGTGGGGATGAACAGTTGTATACTGTAAAAGAAATCAATGATTTTCTGGATGAAACTTTTGGCAGAAAGTTTGAAGTTAGACAGTTTTTTCCAGATGTTAATAAATTCTTAATTTCAGTAATGAAAATACAGAAATCAGTAGGTTTTGAAGAACTTAGCAGAAGGAAAATGTTTAGACTAAAGAAAATTGTTACAAAATTAAGGAGAGGAAAATGTCCGACTAGACTAAGCTTGTTTAATGTCACAAAGGGTGAATCTTCGGTAACACTTTCTATGAAGACCATGCTTATAATGAATTATAGCTCCATTTATGCTTATTTATAAGCAAGTATTACTATTTTATAAACATATTTATAAAGACTTATTAAGACCTATACCACTTTATAAGAACAGTTATAGTTACATTTATATTATTTATATAATTAATTATAAGTCATGCATTAGCTTTTTCAATGCTCATGCTCATAATCCATTATACACTGATTTATAAGTATTAATTAGTCAGTCATATGGTTCCATGAATGTATTTAAAAAGATGCAACCTGCATTGCTATAATATTATTATATTATAGTTGCAATGACTTTTTAGTAATTCAGATTTATTTCTGTCAAATAATAGAATATATTGTTATTAATAGCCGTGTTTTGTTCTTATCAATACTTATTGTGAGTAATAATAGTTACTACTCTCTATAAATGCATCATTGTTTGCTTTAAGTAAAGTGAAAACACAGGATGCAGTTTTCCTAAAGAAAATGTTAAGAAATCATGAAGATTGTTACAACCACGCCTTCCCGGACTCCGTTTCCCAGAGTCATCACCTGTTTGCACTTCCCTCATCAGCTTCCCGCTTCTCCCTGGATTACCTGCACCTGTTCATTGTCATTAGCACTCCCTTTAAGTTGGACTCACTCCTAGCACTCCCTGTCGGTTCTATTGTTTGCCTTATGTTGCGTTGTGTTGTTCCTTTGATGATTAAAACCCGTTTTATGTTGAAGTCCGTGTATGTGCGCTCTCTCCTACGACCAACTGTAACAAAGATGTGCTCATTATACATTTTAAGTTGCTTACTTGTAAATTTAACTAATGAACAATAATTCCTGTAATAATAATAATAATAATAATAAAAAACAGAAATCATTAAGACAAACAGTTGGACAAAATGTATCTTTTTTTAATGTTACATACTTGCAAAACACTGCAACAATATTTTTAAAGTATAATTCCAAACTGCTATTATTAGCAATACCATCCATATGGTTGAGGAAATAAAAATGCATGACCTCTAATGCACATTAGCGTCATTCATTAGCCATTAAAGACATAATTAATAACTAATTGGTACAGCAAACAAGAGTCTAAGGAACTATTTTATATATGATCATTTATAAATCAGTGTATAATGGATTATGAGCATGCACATTGAAAAAAGCAAACGCATGGCTTATAAGTAATTATAAAAAATAATATAAATGTATCTATAACTGTTTTTATAATGCAGTATAGGTCTTAATGAGTCTTTATAAATTCTTTATAAAAGTCTTTATAAAAGTGTTACCGAATCTTCTTTTCCATCTTAAATTGTTTTTCTTTTCTGTCCCCCTATTTTTTTTTTTCTTTCTTTTCCCTCTTTACATGGAGAGCTTAAAAATAGGACCCATTAACATAAATGGAGGGAGGGGAAAAAACAAAAGGGCAGTTCTATCTAAATATATACAGATCAAAAATATTAATATTGCTTTCTTACAAGAAACCCATAGTGACATGATAGATGAGATAGACTGGAGAATGTGGTGGGAGGGAATATTTTCCCAGGTACTGGTTCCAAGAGTCCTGGTGGCCATGACAGAAGGTACGGAGGAAGCGACCGATCTCCTGGATCTTCCTTTCCGTCTGCCCGTTCGACTGAGGATGGTATCCCAATGTGAGGCTGACGGTCACACCTAGGAGCGAGAAGAAAGCCTTCCAAACCCGGGAGAAAATTGGGGTACTCTATCAGAGACTATATCTTCAGGGATACTGAAAAACCTGAATACGTGGTTGAATAGGAGTTCTGCTGTATCCATGGCTGTGGGCAGTCCTCTCAGGGGAATCAAGCGGCAGGATTTTGAGAATCTGTCTACTACAACCAGGATGCAGGTGCAATTGTTGGAGGCTGGGAGGTCTGTGATGAAGTCAACTCCTAGGTGTGACCAGGGTCGACTCGGAACGGGCAGAGGAAGGAGCTTGCCGGATGGAAGATGGCGAGGGCTCTTCAAGATGGAGCATTCCTTACAGCCCTGCACGTACCTTCTGACGTCGGCTGCCATATTGGGCCACCAGAAGCATTCCTTTAGCAACGAGAGGGTTTCATTGACCCCCGGGTGGCCAGTGCCAAGTGAAGTGTTGGCAGTGTGAATGAGGGGAGTGCGCAGTGCTCTGGTGGTGTATTGCAAGCCTGGTGGACAACCCGCCGGAGTGTTGGCGGAGGCATTGGAGGAGGGTACGGTCTCCTCAGACCAGGAGATGGGGCTGACAATTAGGTTCTCTGGGAGGATGGGTTCAGGATCTTCTGACTTTTCTTCTGGGGCGTGCAGACGAGAGAGAGCATCAGCTTTCACATTTTTGGCCCCAGGACGGTAGGAGATTGTGAAGTTGAAACGTGTGAAAAACAGAGCCCAGCGTGCTTGTCTAGGATTTAGTCTTTTGGCGGATCGCAGGTACCTAAGGTTCTTATGGTCGGTAAGGACGAGGAAGGGATGTTTGGCTTTCTCCAGCCAATGCCTCCACTCTTCCAGAGCCAGCTTGACAGCGAGGAGTTCTCTGTTGCCGATGTCATAGTTCATCTCCGCCGGGTTGAGCTTGCGGGAGAAGAAGGCGCATGGATTCTACTTGGGGTCCCCTGCTGCTGGGACAACACCGCTCCAACTCTGGTGGTGGAGGCGTCCACTTCCACCACGAAGGGCAGGTCGGGATCAGGGTGGATGAGGAGAGGAGCGGTGGAGAAGGCTTCCTTGAGGGCGTTGAAGGCGTTGGTGGCTGCAGGGGTCCAGGACAGAGACTTGGGCTTATTGCAGAGGAGGTTGGTGAGTGGGTTGGAGATGGAGCTGTAGTGTGGAGCCGAGGAAGCGTTGGAGTTCTTTGATGGTTGTGGTAGTGGGCCAGTTCTTGATGGCATCAACCTTCCTCTCGTCCATCCGGATGCCACTGCTGTCGATGTTATAGCCTAGGAATTGCACTGAGGGCTGATGGAAAGAGCATTTCTCGGCTTTAAGGAAGAGGTGAAATTCCCTCAGGCGTCCCAGGACCTCCGCAACGTGGTGGCGATGTTCGGCTAGGGAGTAGATGAGGATGTCATCGATGTAGACCAAGACGAACTTGTGGAGGAACTCCCAGAGCACCTCATGGATGAAATCCAGGCCATACGGCATAACAAGATATTCATAGTGGCCGGTAGGTGTCACGAAGGCGGTCTTCCACTCGTCCCCCTCGCGTATCTGGATAAGGTTGTACGCACTGCAAAGGTCCAGTTTGGTGAAAACAGTGGCATCACGGAGATGTTCCAGGGCCGATGGGACGAGAGGAAGGGGGAAACGGAATTTAACTGTTGTGTTGTTGAGTGCTTGGTAGTCAATACAGGGCCGCAAACCTTTTTAGCCACAGAGAAGAAGCTGGAAGCAGCAGGGGAATTAGACGGCCGGATGTAACCTTGGGCCAGGGCCTCCTTGATGTATTCCTCCATGGCCTTCTCCTCCGGGATTGACAGGGGGTAAATCCTTCCCCTGGGCACTGACTCACCTGGAAGCAGATCGATGGCGCAGTCCCATGGCCGGTGAGGAGGCAGCTTGGAAGCTCGCTGAGGGCAGAAGACGTCACAGGGATCTCCACCGAGCGTTGTTCCACTGGACTCTCGATGGTGGTGGCACAGACAGAGAGATGTTCAGGAAGAGGAGATGATGGTACAGGAAGTTCAGGAAAACAGCTCGGGAAACAGGTTTCGCCCCACTTCAGGACTTCCTCCAGAACCAGCAGATGTAGACGCTCCACATGGAGGATGCCGACTTGCAATTGGATGGGACCAGTGCTAAGGCGTACTTGTCTTCTACAGAGGGGTTTTCCTGTTACTAAGTGGATCTGGTAGGTGGTCGGCATGGCCGAGGTCTTGAGGTTAAGCTGACGGCAGAGGGCGCCGGAGATGAAGTTGCCTGCTGACCCAGAATCGAGGAGTGCAACAACTGGAGTTGAAACATCAACAGCAGTAAGGTTTACAACAGTGGTGAGTGGTTTCATCTTATTTATAGAGGGAATGACAGCACTCACCATGGGACAAGGAGGACAAATTGGGCATGCGGAGATTACATGCCCAGGAGAACCACAATAGAGGCACAGATTCTGGGTCAGCCGCCTCTGCCGTTCAGATGGGGTGAGTCTGGAGCTTTCCAACAGCATGGGTTCGTGGGCTGGTTCTGGAGGGCTGATGGACTCTGGCCGGCGGGGAGTGATGTTAAATAGCGGCTGGCCCTGGTGCTCTTCGAGACACGACTGCATACGAGTGGCGAAGCATATGGAGAGTTGTATGAAGCATTCGAGCCCGATAGAGTCCTCGTATGCAGCGAGATGCAACCGCGCTCGAGGGTCCAGTCCTTGACAGTAGGTGGTTATAAGGACCTGTTCGTTCCAACCACTTGATGCAGCAAGCGTTCTGAATTGCAAAGCATAATCATTTACAGACATGGAGCCTTGTTTTAAATTGTAAAGTTTCTCACCGATAGAAGAGTCAGAGGCAGGCTTCCCGAAAACTTCCCGGAAGTGGGCTACAAAACCGGAGTATGATTGCATGACTGGATTGTTTTGTGACCAGATGGAATCGGCCCATTGCAATGCTTTGCCTTGTAACTGTGAAATTATTAACGGTACCTTGGAGGTGTCGGTGGGGTAATAGTGCGGTTGCATCTCCAGGACCAGTGAACATTGCAGGAGAAGTCCGCTGCAATCCTCCGCCGAACCAGAGAAGGGCGCCGGTTCGGCCATGGGACTGGCGTGCACGGGAGGTGAAGGAGTGGGCGCCGTGTTGACGGAGGTGATTGCCGGTGGTGAAGATGACTGGTTTGAGGTAAGTGCTCGGCGAAATGCGTCAACGAGCTCTTGAAACGGATCCTGGTGGCTCATGCTGGTGTCTCACGGTCTTGGTCCGGTCTTCTGTTACAGTACAGAAGGTTCGGAGACAGGAGATAACCAATACAGATGTTTTATTGAGACACACAGTAGAGATAACAGACGTGCAGGTGAGTAAGTGATGATTTGCAAGGTGAATGGTGCGATGAGATGAGGTGATACTGTCCTTGTGTTGTTTAGGTGAGAAGATCTTGGATGACGATGGAGAATGGAGACGCTGGAGACTGGAGACACTCACACACAGACTGGGAACACATGAGGAGACTTGGAGACGCTGGAGAAAGGTAAGTAAATCGCTAGGAGTCCTTGAGGTAAGCATGTAGGTACGTCTAGATGCGAACGAGACCGGACAGTGACTGAGTGTGTGTGAGTGTCTTTAGTAGTGGTGCTGATTGGCGTGCTGATGAGGTGCAGGTGCGTATGATCAGTACTCGGGAGATGGAGTACGCTGTGACTGGATGGTGCTGGAACCTGACTTGACAAGAGTGCAAAAACCAGTTATTTCTCCAAATGGTTTTACGGATCATCATTTGTGTTCATTTGAAATAAGTTTTAAAAAAATCTAAAAATTTCAGTTTCTATTGGCATTTTAATATTAAATTATTGCATGATGTAACATTCTGTGAGAAATTTGTATTATTGTGGAGTAGTTGGAAAGAAAGGAAAAATTATTTTGATAATATTTTACAATGGTGGGAAGTGAGAAAACCTTTGGATGAATGTTTTGTCAAATTTATACTGCCCACACTAATAGTTTGATTAAAAAAAACAATCAGAGACCTTGAGAGTACGGAGCCCCTAAAGGGACCTTTGCAAAAATAAAAAAATGACAGAGTATCGTGTGCGCACGCGAAAGTATTGCATGCACACGCGTTACAATTTCCGGTTTGTGTATACTAAAACCTATTTCATTTGTGCGTCACTGCCTATGAAGAAAGCGAGAGTATGCATGCACATGAACTAATAAAGATCTATTTGCTCAAAATTATGAAGAAAATGCGAGTATGGATGAATTAATAAAGATCTATGCTCAAAATTATGAAGAAAACGTGAGCATGGATGGATTAATAAAGATCTACTTGCTCAACATTATACAGAAAATGCGAGTATGGATGTGCATGCATTAATAAAGATCTATTTGCTTAAAATTATGAAGAAAATGCGAGTAGCCTATGGATGAATTAATAATGATCTATTTGCTCAAAATTATAAAGAAAAAGAGAGTATGGACGCGCATGAATTAATAAAGATCTATTTGCTCAAAATTATAAAGAAAATAAGAGTATGGATGTGTATGAATTAATAACGATTTTTTGCTGAAATGTGGCTTTCGTAGGGCAGTTTATATCACTGCCTTATGTCTGCTTTAAAGCATTATCTGTGACGGCCGAGAAACCGCGACATGAATGGCTGTGTGCATTGTTCCTTTTTCCAAGTTAAAAAAGAAAAAAAGGCTGATACAGTAAAAAGTGCTCAAAATGTGGCTTTCGTTGGGCCAGTGCGTCATATTTCAAGGACTCATGTCCATTTTAACGAATTTAACTCTGTGGCATCCAAGAAATCGTGCTGGGAAATGGGCTCAGTGTGCATTGTCATAATGCCACGTTTAATGGTTCATGAAAAAACATTAGTACAGTAAAAATGATAAAACTTTGTATTTCGTTAGGGCAGTAGGCCATATTTATATTGTCCCATATAAAAATACTGGAACTGTAAAATGTAGGCCTACTAAAATTTTGTATTTCACAAGATCAAAAGCCCCTTCCTTTATTAAACCACTTTGTCGGATTTAATGCATCCTTACAGGTGTCAGAGAAACGCTTATTTTCTTCATTCAGTTCTAACAGCGCTTATTGTGAGCAGAGCCATAGACATTAAGAACTTTAGATATAAAGGAAGGCACATGTTTAAAAAAATTAAAATGAATAATTAGCTGGATTCATCCTAGACGAACTGGTCTAAGAAAGCCAGATTTTGAGCAAATAGGCCTACAGCTTTATTAGTTCATGTGCATCCATACTCTCATTTTCTTCATAATTTTCATGATCTGTATTAGTTCATGTGCATCCATACTCTCGCTTTCTTCATAGGCAGTGACGCACAAATGAAATATAGTATACACAAACTAGAAATTGTAACACGTGCGCACAAGAAACTTATGTTGTGCGCACGCGTTACAATTTCTGGTTTGTGTATACTATAACCTATTTCATTTGTGGGTCACTGCCTATGAAGAAAGCGAGAGTAGTGATACATTTCTCGTGCGCACGCGAAACTCTGTCAACAACTTTAAATAAATGCAGTTAACAATAATTTAACAGATGTAAGCATGTTGGAGAAAAGAAAGAAAGTTTTGGGAACTCTTCTTCATCAAAATGCAAAAGGAGCTTTAATTAGAGCTTGTTTTTCTGTATTGAAAGAAATGGATGCTCCTAGTTCTTTCTTTTTTTTTTAATTTAGAAAGAAAAGAAATAAAAAGAAAACAGATGTTACATCTGAAACGTGATAATGGAACTTTGACATCTGATCCAAAAGAAATGAGGATGCTTGCAATGGATTTTTATTGTGATTGTGACTTGTTTGTAGCACAAAAGTGTGATGTCTCAAGTATGGACTTTTTGCTCGAAGATATACCTAAACTGGATACTGAACAACAAAAGGAGTTGGACTGAGATAACGATAAAAGAACTGTCAGAAGCAGTTCAGCAACTTTCTGTTGGTAAAGCCCCTGGTATTGATAGACTTCCTGCTGAATTTTATAAACATTTTTGGTCTGTACTCAAGGAAGATATGATGGAAGTTTTTAAAGCCTCTTTTGAAAATAAGGAATTGCCAACTAGTTGTAAAAACGCTGTACTTTCATTATTACCCAAGAGAGGCGACCTTGGTCTTTTAAAACATTGGAGACCAGTGGCACTATTATGTACAGATTATAAAATTATTGCGAAGTGTTTTTCAAATAGACTAAAAAAAATACTTTGGGTCTTTGATACAAAGAAATCAGACTTATTGTATAACAAATAGGACTATAATGGATAATGTTTTTCTTTTAAGAGATGTAATTGATTTGGCATACATGGATAATCAAGATGGTATAGGTATATAGGTATATTTTTCTATTGATCAAGAAAAAGCTTTTGATAGAGTTGACCATTGTTATTTGTTTAATACTCTCAAAGGTTTTGGAATTGAAAATTCTTTTTTATCAGGGATAAAACTTTTATATACTGGGGCATCTGTTATGTTAAAGTTAGGAGGTGGGCTTAGTCAACCAGTTTTAATAAATAGGGGTATTAGACAGGGATGTCCTTTATCAGGACAACTTTATTCTTTAGCAATTGAACCCCTACATTGCCAGTTTGAGAAAAAAAGTCTGTCAGGTTCATGAAGACAATATTAAATAGATTTTTTTTGTTTTTACCTTCTGCATTTAGATAGCTTCAAGAAATTGTGACCAGGGCGGTAGAAAAATTAAAGATTGAATGGCCAGCAGAAAAAGCTGAAGCGTGTTAGAGAAGTAAACTGGATGAGTGCTTTTTGCCGACCCGGTCACAGCCTCAGCGTCGGGGACTGCCGTTCTTTCCCGACCTCCACACCGAGGTGTCGAGGTCGTGGCAGAGACCAGTGCAGTATAGAGTGTTCAGCCCCCAGACTTCGGTCTATTCCAGCATCATGGGGCTGAAACAGTATGGTTATGGGGCGATGCCTCATGTAGAAGAGACGCTTGCGAGACTCGCCCGAGTCTGCATCGTCCCTCAAATCCCTGACGCTGCCCACCAGAACACTAAGAACTACATCAGCACTGGTGGGCGAAGCTTATTCAGCAGCAGGTCAGGCTGCAGCTTGTTTGCATACGATGTCGATTTTGCAAGCTTACCAGGCTGAGGGAAAATAGACGAGAGCGGGGAGGCTAGTTTTTAAGCAATTCAAGAACTGAGGAAAGCCACTGATCTATCTCTCCGGGCCACCAAGGAGACCACTAAAACAATCGGCCGTTCTATGGCAGCCCTGGTGGCCACGGAGAGGAATTTATGGCTAAATTTATCCGATATTAAGGAAAAGGATAAAAGTGTGCTTATGGATGCGCCGCTGTCTTCCCTGGGCCTCTTCGGCGACTCGGTCACTTCGGTCATCGAGAGGTTCCAGGAAGCCAAAAAACAGTCAGCGGCCTTCCAGAAGTTTCTCCCCCGCCACTCTCTATCCCCTGAGGCTGCTGAGCGGGAGCAGCCTCGGCCGTCAAGCAGCTCCTCTTCAGCGCATAGAGCGCAGCAAAAACAGTGTCACCACCCGTGCTCCCCTGCAAAGAGCTTGGGGACCGGGACGGGCGACACAGTCGAAGCCTTCTAAGGGTAAGACAGATCTGAGGACTGTCATTATCAGGGGGCCGTTCTCTCAACCCTGCCACCTCGTGTGCTTCAGGGCGCAGCGGTCCCCACCGACCCTCTGAGAAGGGCCGGACAGCTATGTGGTCCTCCCTATGGTGGTGGACCCCAAGCAGTCTCTGGTTATGGAACAGGAGGTTATGACGCTCTTGCAAAAAGGAGCTATAGAAAGTGTTTCTCCTCCCAACAAGCTGTCAGGGTTTAACAGCCGTTACTTCATTGTTCCAAAGAAGGATGGAGGGTTGCGTTCTATTCTAGATTTACTCTTGTTAAATCGCTCCATTCAAAAGCTCAAGTTCAAGATGCTTACACTCAAACAGATCACCACACAGATCAGATCCGAACACCAGATTGTGACAATAGATCTGAAAGACGCTTACTTTCATGTATCCATCCATCCTCAGCACAGGAAGTTCCTCAGATTTGCTTTTGGGGGCGAAGCTTAACAATACAGGGTTCTTCCTTTCGGCCTAGCACTTTCACCCCGCACCTTCACAAAATGCGTGGATGCAGCTCTGGCTCCTCTGAGACTCCAGGGCATCCGCGTGTTGAATTATATCGACGATTGATTGATTCTAGCTCGAATCCGAGCAACTGACAGTTCAACATCGAGATGTTGTTCTGTCCTATATGAGAAGGTTAGGGCTGAGACTCAATGCCAAGAAGAGTGTGCTTCTTCCAGCTCAAACTACCAACTATCTAGGGGTAGTCTAAGATTCCACCACGATGCAGGCTCGTCTGTCTCCTGCTCGGGTGAATTCCATTCTCTCAGCCGTGAATGGGGTGAAATTAGGCCAGTCACTCACTGTAAAACAGTTTCAGAGACTGTTGGGTCTGATGGCAGCTGCGTCCAACGTGATACCTTTTGGCCTGCTGCACATGAGACCCTTACAGTGGTGGCTCAGGAGCAAGGGGTTTTCTCCGAGGGAAAAAACATGGCGATGCCTTCGTGCCTTAGTCATGTGGAAGAAGCCTTGGTTCCTGTCCCAGGGACCTGTGTTGGGGGCTCCTTGTCGTCGCGTAATGCTAACGATGGATGCTTCCCTCACAGGCTGGGGGGGGGGCAATCATGAGTGGTTGCTCAGCTCAGGGTCTTTGGGAGGACCATCTACTTTCCTGGCACATAAATCAGCTGGAAATGATGGTGGTATTTCGAGCACTCAAATACTTCCTCCCAGACCTAAGGGGTCACCATGTGTTGGTCCGCACGGACAACATGTCGGTGGTCTCCTATATCAACCACCAGGGGGGGTCTAAGGTCTCGCCAGTTGTGCAAGCTAGCCCATCGGATCCTCCTGTGGGCCCAGGGGAAGCTCCTCTCCCTGAGAGCAGCTTATATCCCGGGGCATAAAATGTGGGGGCAGACATCCTGTCGAGCAGGAGCCGAGGCCCAGGGAATGGAGACTCCACCCCATGGTGGTGGAGCTCATATAGAAAAACTTTGGTTGCGCAGAAGTCGACCTGTTTGCTTCGAAAAAAACTTCTCATTGCCCACTGTGGTATTCTCTGACTCATCCAGCCCCATGGTACAGACGCGGCCGAGGCTGTGTCTGTACGCATTTCCCCCGATTGATCTGCCCCCAGGAGTTCTGGAGAGGGTTCGCCGGGACGGGGTCCGTCTCATACTGATAGCCCCATTCTGGCTGACCCGAGTGTGGTTTACAGACCTAGTGTCTCTCCTAGAAGGCTCCCCCATGGAGATCCCAATCAGGCAGAACCTTCTGTCTCAAGCAGGCAGCAAGATAACTCACCCCCGCCCGGAGTTATGGAAACTGTGGGCCTGGCCTCTGAGGGGGCTGGGCTCATAGAATCCAGTCTCCCAACTGAGGTTGTGGAGACCATACTCCACTCCAGAGCTCCTTCCACGAGAAAACTTTATGTGTATAAATGGAAGCTGTTTGCTACTTGGTGTAGTCAACGTCAGGTGGACCCATTCCACTCCTCTATCAGTCTTGTACTGCAATTTCTCCAAGAAAGATTCTTGGATGGATTATCTCCTTCTACTTTGAAGGTGTATATATAGCAGCTATTTCTGCTTATCATGCTCCTTTGTGGGGCTCTTCTGTGGGAAGAGACCCCCTAGTTATATGCTTTCTCCATGGTACCCAGAGGCTGAGGCCTTCTGTACGTACAAGAACTCCGATCTGGGACTTGGCTATTGTGTTGGAAGTGTTAGCTAAGGCTCCCTTCGAACCTTTAGAGGAGGTGTCTGAGAGATTCCTCACTCTTAAAACCATCTTTTTGTTGGCAATATCATCTCTCAAAAGAATTGGAGATCTTCAAACACTTTCTGTTGCTCCCTCATGTTTGGAATTTGCGCTTGGTATGGTCAAGGCTTTCCTGCATCCTAGACCTGGGTATATACCCAAGGTCCCCACCAATGTCCCAGGGCCTATTGTACTGCAGGCCTTCTGTCCTCCTCCTTTTGCTAATCTGGATCAGGAAAAACTTAATCTGCTATGCCCGGTTAGGGATTTAGACACTTATGTCCACAGAGCTGCCCTGTGGTGAAAAACTGAACAGTTATTTGTCTGTTATGGGTCTCCTAGAAAGGGAGGCCCTGCGTCTAAGCAGAGAATGAGCAAAGTGGGTGGTCGAGGCCATCTCTCTTGCTTATAAGTCCACCTTTGGCTGTCTGGGCACACTCTACTAGGGGTATGGCTGCCTCAGAGGCTTTGATCTCGGGGGTCCCCCTCCATGAGATATGTGATGTGGCTGAGTGGTCCTCTCAGCATACCTTCATTAGGTTTTATAACCTTGATTTTGGATAACAGATAGGTACTTGGAATTATGTCATAGTTTGGATAGATTTCCCAAAGCGTTCGACACAGCGTCGATGTTCCCATGAAAGGGAACGTCTCGGGTTATGTCTGTAACCCTGGTTCCCTGAATAGGGAACAAGACGCTGCGTTGCCTAGCCATACTCCCTGCACGCCTGTGAGCGTCTTGATTCAGCCAATCAGAACCTGGCGTTCTTTGTTCTCAGGAGTGCTTTATAGTTTCCTGGTCCATGACGTCACCCGCTATGACGTCCCGTCACCCTATTGGTTCGATTTCACAAGTGCTTCAAGACGTAATCACGCAGAGGTGATCCCAAAGCGTTCAACGCAGCGCCTTGTTTCCTATTCAGGTAACCAGGGTTACAGACATAACCCGAGACGTTTTTCACTACTCCTCCGTAAAGAAAGGAAAGGAATCAAAATGGACAGATCTTTTTGGGGTGGATTTTTCCCCTAAGGGATGCTGGAGGTCCCTATAAACCTCCCATAGAGAAACGGACTGCAGATCTCCAGTGATGAGTTGTTCACTGGGCTATAGCCACAAACAAACATGTGGCACATTTTGATCCCACTATGGTAAAGGGATGTGTTTTTTGTAATGCTGAAGAGTCAATAGATCATGTTTTTTTTTGCTTTAGATTAAGAAGATTATTTTTGACTTTGGAAGATTGGTTCATAAAATTAGGAGAAGTGTTTAGCAAAGTTAATTTTATATTTGGTTGTAAATATGTTGCTGCAAAGAGGAAGAATATTTCTTTGATCAACTTTGTAGTGGGTAAAGCAAATTTAGCAATATGGTTGCCAAGAAAGCGAAAATTAAAAGGTGAATGTTCAGTGGACCCTGAATTGACTTTTAAAGCACTAATAACTTCAAGAATTAGAGCAGAATTTGTTTTTCATAAAATAGCAAATAATTTAATGGTTTTTAATGAAATTTGGGGAATTGGAAAAATTTTGTGCACAGTTGATGAAGAGGAACATTTAATTATGCTTCTGTAATTCTTTTTTTATTATTATTTATTTATCTTCATATATATATATTCATTTTTATTTATTTTTTCTTTCCTCAAAGTTTTTTAATTTTGTAAAGAAAATTTTGTAAAGAAATTTTAAATTTAAAAAGTTTTAAATTTAAATTTAAAATTTTTTTTTTATTATTTTTTTTAAGGGACCAAGATGCAGAATGAATTGGAGTTGTACCCATTGGTCTGTCCAAACCCTTGTGTGTGGAAGGCCTGCAATGCAATGATATTAATTAGATTTATTGATGTTGTGTTTTATACAGAGATTTATAAGATAATGATGTTTTGAGTTGTCTTGCAGGGTATTATGGGCTTTGCATATTTTTATTTATTTATTTACTTTAAATGGAATATGTTTATTTACTTTAAATGGAATAAGTTTAAATGTTTGAATTATTTCATATTTTAATATGTGTTAGAACCTAATGATACTTTTAAGCAATGTACAAATGTTGGCTGTTTTTAGTTTTTAAGACTGGTGTTATTTACAACAGAAACTGTAATGCATTAAATGAAAATAGAGGAGGACCAATTAATATTGATTGTCTGTGTGACATATTTACGTGATACACTATAACTAACAGCCTTAAAACATCACAGATAAAAAAAAAATGTCATAGCTTAATGTAAAATGACAGCTAGAAGCCATAATCATGATACCATATGTATGTTATATTTCAAATTATTGCAACTCATTTTTACAAGTAAAGCATTTAAACTTAGGGTGGATTTTTTAAAATAAAGTGCTGTACATGTAATTCTAAATTATGGTCCATTTCAGTTCATTTTTAAAAAATATTGGCTGACACATGTTATTTCAATTTACAGTCAAAACCTGTTAAACAACAATTTAAAATTTGCAAACACGATTTGCAAACATGTTACTTCAGTTCATGGTGTATCACTGTTATTCCCATTAATGGCAAGTGTTTGGGACCCTGTGCTGCCATGCATTGCACCTTTTTTTTTTTTTTTTTTTTTTTTTTTTTTTACAGTGCACACTGCAAAAATTGCTCAAGAACGATTTGAGGAACATGACAAAGAGTTCAAGGCAATTTCTAAAATAAGATGACAAATGCAGAGAGGTAATGAGAATTTAGACTTAGACAGATATGAAGAGATGTGGGAAAAGAGCAAGAGTGTCTGAAAATCTGAAAAGAAGACAGTGGAGGATAAACAAAAGAAACCAGAGGACAAAACAATAGAATAGAAATTACTAAACGTATTATTTTTGAAACATGAAAATCAGTTTGACCCAGTCCTTACTGCAATACCTCTATTATCTTTGACACAATACCTTCAGTTTTGTCTGTTACTTACTTTTAAATTATTTTTTACTGTTACATACTTTTAAATTATTTTAATATCAGTATTTACAAAAATGCACAAATATAGAATATTAGAACATCTTACATTTTTTATAGAAATTAAAAAGAAAAGTGTATCAAATTGATGATATTCTAATGTTACAGTAAGGACATTTTGTAAGAAGAAGAGATGAAAACCATAAAAAATAAACATGTTCCAGATTAAAATCTTAATGACTACTTGCAATTTTGTGTAAATTTTTATATGTATTACAGACTGTGATGGTTAAATTAATATTTATAGGGGTTGAAATTTGGGAGAGTCAAAATGAAGCTTTTTCACATATAAACATTCATCAAACGCACACATCAGTTGGCAAACAAATGCTCAAGCATATTTTTTTGATGTGCAAGAACCAATAAGGCCCATGTGTTTAAGTTTGAGCTTCTACAAGAACCAATGAGGTTTGTTCTTGTGCATCAAAGCAAGCTTCTGTTTATGTTTGCTGATCAGTATTTATATGTGAATAAAAGCCTAAATTCAATTTGGTCATCATATACAGTGATCAAGTCTCTTAAGAAAATTTGGACTAAACTGCCAGATTCATATGGATTAGTTTTACAACCTCTTTATGACTTTTTTTTAAAAGTGTCAAAAAGGTGGTCAATGGAGAGACATAATTATTTCAGATTTCATTAAAAATATCTTCATTTGTGTTCAGAAGATGAATGAAAGTCTTACAGGTTTAGAATGACAAGAGGGTGAGTAAATAATTACATAATTTTAATTTTTGGGGAAACAAAACTTTTAAATCTGGTGCATTTTTAGGTAGTTTAAGACTGGATTTATATTTTAAAAAAATACTGTAAGAGAATACCTATAATGTGTAGGCAGACACAGAAACCAAGGAGAGACGGATCTAAACGCAAGTTGATTTTAATTATATAAATAATGATGGTAACAACAAAGGATCAAAAGTAAACACAGAGACCAAACTGAGAGCGACTACACACAACATCCATGGAAGGACACCAGTGAACTTAGGGAACACAGGGGTATACAGTACACAGAGGGCAACAAGCTTAAATGTTCAGTATGTAACATTGACAGCTAGTGGTTGAAATAGGTACCGCAGTCCAAATTCAAAATACTGGAGAGAGTTGATTAGTTGCCCCGCCCCCTCCCCCTTAGACTCAAAGCTCACGTCGGTTGCCAGATTTAGAACACACAACAGGAATGAGTGCAATTGACAATGCAAGGTGATGAGCCTGACAATGTAAGTTGATGAGTTGATTTATTCACGTTTTAATATGCCTCTGGTCATACCTTTTTGATGGATGCTGAGGTTTTTTTATGTCAGGTAGAAACTGTGATCATTGACCCAGTTTGTTTGTTGGCTCCCATGGCTACAAAATGCTGTGCTTTCCGCCAACTGGCAACCTAGAGTGTCAAAATACTATTGGTTAAATTGGCAGTGGACGGGATCATACATACCAAAAAAAAAAAAAAACAGACATGTTTAAAAAAGCTATTACAATTATGTCAATATGATTATGTTTTTGGTGACTTTATAATGTAATACATTTCTCATAATGTAAAACTTATTACATTACGAGCTCAAGATTTTATTATGTTTTGAGAAAATTATTACATTATGAACATTTTATTACATTAAAAATGTAACACTTTTTACATTATGTGCAGTTGATTATGAGTTGCTACAACACATTAAATAAAACAATGAAAATAGAATTGTTGCATGCTGCCATTGTGACTGATTAGGACAAAAATTCTGATTAACACTGAAAAGGTGACTTTTATTGTGTGTCTTGGCAGACAGGATTGAAGAAATACTGTGAGATTACTGCAAGAATGACAAGTGACAAGATGATAATCTAATGGGAGACAAAATACATTTCTTAGGCCATGAATCGAGCTGTTCCATGTTCAAGGGGTTAAGGAGATTAATCAATGTCAATGTCTACTTTTTTGAAGACAATAAGCTACAGACTTTTGACAATGCCCTACAGAGAACCACTTTGTTCAGTCACACGTTCAACCAAACCCCCCATGCCTGTCAAGCTCATTGCTAGAGCTTGCCTTTCTAAGGGCTTCCACCCTACTCTTCCCTGCTTGACCTATTATTTGATATTTGACCACTCGGTTGCAAGACACTTGCTCTTTGGAGCTCAAATGTCACTGGGGCATCTTGTCAGCTTGTAGACTCTGGCTGACAGTGATTTTACTTTAGTGTGCTACAAGGCAGGAAGTACTATGGGCAAGTGGCTATTTCACCATAGCTGTATCTGCCAGGCAGGCCATGATGCAGCATTCACATAAAGGTGGAGAAGTTACGTCACCATCTGGGGAATCCACAAACATAAATATATACAGACCCAGATCTAATAATAAATTGACCTGTTTTTTGCTTATATTAAGTTTAAACTACAGGCTGTTGAATACTTGATTCTGATTGGTTGATAAACGTTCTAAGATGTGCAATTATTTTCAGTAAATGCATAGCTAAAGTAGTTCAAGGGAAGGCTTGACTGCATTACAGTTCCATATCACTTCACCAAATCATTTAATTTATTTCAAAGATCCAAACACAAACACATACAGGACAGACAGACACACACATATAGTACGGACGCACACACACAGGTTTGTTTTGCTATCAAAGTGAGGACATTCCATAGGCTTAATGGTTTTTATACTGTGCAAACTGTATATTCTATCCCCCTACACTACCCCTACTCCTAAACCTACCCATCACAGAAAACATTCTGCATTTTTACATTTTTAATAAAACATTGTTTAGTATGCTTTTAATAGAGTCCTCATATTTCATGTATACCAGTGTAATACCAATGTCATTATACAAATTTGTGTCCTCAGAAATCACAAAAATGCACACACACACACACACACACACACACAGTACAGACAAACACTCGGAAACATTCACATGCACAGAAACTTGTTGTCAGAAATGCCCTGTGATTTTATCTATAAAATATCTGCAAAGCTTTACATTTCTCAGTATCAAGGTAGTTACATTACTGTTCTTGAAGCACTTAAACTTACAGCTTGGCTATTAGTAGAGATGCTGCTACTGAGACCCACAGACTTAGGTAGCTCACACATACTTAATCACTCAATCTCTCTCTCTTTTTTGGTAACTGCATTAGTCTGCAAATCAGTGGCTCAAGTTTCCATTACTTGCTCTAAAATTACGTTTTGGAGTTAGCAACAGGGTTTTGGGATGAGATGTGTAAGAAATTAGTTCTACACACAAGAGCGTTTTAAGGACAAAACCCTGACAATTGTCTTGAAATAAAACATCAGAACAATGTTTTAAGGTGTGGTGACCGTAGTGTAAATGGAATAATTGACTCCGGGCCATTGAATTATTAGAAGAATAATGCTCACCTGAGGTGTAACTGGTGTAACATGACTGCATTATTTTTCTAATAATTCAACAGCTTGTTGTCAGTTATTCCTTCATTTATTTGATCAGCTGTAAAACTTAACTCAGCTTAAGTAAAAGAATTGCACATGTAGAAGTACTGAAAAATAATATGACTCAAGTAAAAGTAAATAAGTAGTTTGTTGAAAAACTACTCAAGTTACTACATTACAAAGTACTTTAGTATCATTTTTATCCAAAATGAGGCAATGTTAGCAATATGGAGAGCTAAACACTCTCATGTAATGCCTGCTTTATTCATACCAGAAGCCAGAGGGCACCCTCACACACAACGTTCACAAGTGAAATTCATAGAAGTATTAATACTGAAAGGCTGAAAGATCGTGGGGGAAAAGCATACAGACGTAGCCTCGGCCATGTCTGTACCATAGCGTCCAGGCCATTGATGGCGAACACCTCCAGACCAGCACTGGGTCCCACTATTTCAGATAAGAGGCTAACATCATGTGTTGGTAGGTACATTTCCCTCCAGCTTTAATCAATGATGCTAACCTGTGCTCCAGTTTCAAGAAGCATGGCCTCCAATTTCCCCTTCCAGTAGACACTTATTTCCAACAAACTGAACGAGTTTGCCTGGTGTATGGTTTTCTTGCTTTACTACCTGTGTGATTCCACGACCCAACATTAACTGTATAATTACGGCAGTGTGACCCTGGCTTGGGGGTGCCTTGACCCTGCAGTCTGTGGTGTGTTCTTTGATCTGGTGTCTGGCACTGACCTGTTTTGTCTGTTCAGGCAGCCAACAGCCCTGTGACCCTCTTCACCACACATGAAACAGTGATTGCAGGTCTCTACTTTCCCTTGCTAAGCACAGTTGGGACAACTTAGTCTTCTTCTCTTCTCAGGAGCTTTAGCCGTGCACTACAAGCATGAGTGACTTTATGTTGTGACAGTGACTGCAGCCGACGTTGTCTTTCCTCCTCCTCACTTGTAACTTTTACAAGCTGTCTGAGAAGCATGTCATCAGTTACATCTCTTGCAGCGACTCACGATGAATCTCACTGTACTTGGGGCCCAGACCCTGGCAAACCGTATGGAGAAACACTTCTTGGATGGTCTTCGCATCATATCTTATATCAGCTGTGCTTTGTTTAGAAGCAAACTAGATCTTTCGTTTAAGGCCAATGACGCGATAAAGAAACTGCTGTGGATTTTCGTTTTCTCCTTGGCGTGCACACATCAAATTTTGAAACAGCTCAGCTCTACTCTTATCACCTAAATGAGACTGTAGCAGTCCTTTTAACTCTTGTACTGTCAAATCTTCTTTTCCCATTAACATTTCCTTGAAATTACCAGGCTTGGTTATTTTTAGGACCCTTCTAATAATTTCACTCTCACTGAAATGTTCTTGTAGGCCCTCTTCAATTTGTCGGCATAAGCTGTTAAAGCTGATCTCAGAAGTGGAGTCACCAAACTGACCTCCATGGACTTTGAACTCTCTCCGTGAAAGATATGGGAGTTCTCTCCTGAACACCTGATCATCGGTATTGTGTGGAGTAGGGTAAGTCTGAAGAGGGAGTGGGAGAGAGGTGGGCTGTGGGGTTGTAGTGTAAGGACTCTTAGCTTGAATCTTTCGGCCAAGCTCTTCGTACATTTTCAACATCTGCTGGTATTCAATGTCTACAGAGTATATGTGGGTGTGACTAGTATTTGTGTTTGTGTCAGATGTTGTGCGATCAGAATGGACCTGAGCTTGAGCTGTACTTGTGACATGTGTTTTGTCTTTTTGTGCTGCTATGTGCTAGGACTGAGTAATTTGTGTAATTTTGTCTCTAAGATTAAGTAACACAGCCATTCCCTCATCTTCTCTTCCCAACGGGTTCTTACAACACAAAAACCCACTTAGAAAAAATAAAAACATCCCTCTTCATCACCCAGTTCTACTTGTGATTCCTCACTCTCGTCGATTTGTTAGATGTTTTTAGCAATAAAGAAAAGTTCATCAGCAGACAGTTCACAGAGGGCTTTCCTGATTTCCCTCACCAGGGGTCCATTCTTCATACCTCGCTAAATACATCTGAGATGATTTGACAGATGCTAGATCTTCTAATCGTGATAACTGATCTCTGGCTAATTTGGTTCTTCAAACGAATTTGTGGAATGGATTAAAAATTAAAATATCAGGATTAAGTTGTCTGAGATTACTACACATTCTCGTGTTCCTTGAAAAGGGCAGATGTATTGATACTCAAAACCACGATCAGCAATGCAGTGATTGGCTGGCGGCAAGACAGCAACGTAATGACATCATATAATTAGAAAAGACACCTGACGAAAAACTTGATGAATTTCTGGACCTTTACAATGAAACAGCCAAGCAAACAAAATGACATTACGACATAAATGTTATAATAGATAATGTGCACTGTTTTGTTTTGTTTTTTCCATGATTCCCAATTATTTAGATTCACAAGCATTTGTACAGTCGTACATTTTTATTTCAATGTTGTAATTAGTTATTCATTTAATTTTATCTTTAAAAGAAAATTTGTTACGTAACAGCATTAATTAAAGTTTAATTAAAAATTAATTAAAGTCAAGATCAAGTTATCTGCATCTCCTGCACAGCATCAAGCCACTCCCATAATAGATGTCACCGTTCAAATTAATGCACGGCTCAAAATAACTGTACAAGCATGTACAAGTGTGTAAGACTCCAATACAATTGTAAAGCAATTATTCCATCACAAATAAATCTTTCAATGAGTAAAACTGGCTGTGCCTATAGTATTATAGACTACACAACATGTATAACATTATTTTCAAATTAATTTGTAAATTATTATCATTTTAAATTACTGTCCCTGGTACAAAAAGTAAAGTACTCTTGAAATGAATTAGCAGTGGCTGGGACAGATTTTAAGTATCAATTCCACTTAAAAAGATGCAATCTAATCCTGTTTACATGAAATAAGTCTGCTCACAAGCAGGTTTAAGCTTACGGACCTGTTGCTATGGCAGCAAGTCCAGGATGAGCGTTGAAGAACCGAACAATCCAAGATCATGCCAAATTGTCATCAATCAAATCCAGCTAACAGAGTTAGCGACGTACGAAGAACGGGCCCCAGGTTTCTTCTCTTGTTTGCCATCGTACTGACCTCCAATACCACCATCAGAAACAGTCAAACAACAGCAGGGATTCCATTCAGGGATTCACAGCAAGCTGGTTTTTCGGATTCTTTTGGATAAGCTCCACTCCTTCAGCAGGTGGCGCCATCCCGGACGAGCCCCCAAGAACTGTAGCAGGTACAGGATCTCCGTATCAGCTGACAGTTAACCCTCTGGGGTCTGAGGATTTTTGGGGCCCTGGAGAAGTTTTGACATGCCCTGATATTTGTGCTTTTTTCAGTTGTTCATAAACATATTAATGGAAAAGGTGTCATTACACTGTATTTATCATGAATAAGGTTACCATAATATGTGAGGAACATGTATGTACATAATTGTATTTTTGAAGGAATAACGTTTATGCGTGGTTATTGAAAAAAACTAAAAACTTAAGTCACTGAAATAAGGCCACAAAATAAATACAAAATAGCTGATAACAGGAATACGTAAATATAATGTCCACTCTTGACAAAAAAATGTACTCGGTTACTAACGTAACCTCGGTTCCCTTAGATACGGAACCTTGGTTCCCTTAGATACGGGACGAGTACTGCGTTGTTCGTGTTATTAATTAATATTTTATTATTAATAAGATAACGCAATGGGGAAAACTCCTTTTTCTCCTATTCTGAAGCCTTTATACAATCAAGCAGTGTAAACTGCACAGCCATTGGTTCGTGAAGTTAAAGTAAATGAACCAATGACAGCGCGGAATGCGCAAGCCAATGGTTAGTGAGCCCGCTCGAGCCCACCAAAAGGGGCAGGGTCTCGGGCTATATAAGTGGCCGTCTCAATATGGCAAATTGATTTAATTCGACTGAAGCGACGGCATGAGGTGTCTCGCGCATAGCATGACAAAGTACGCAGACTCGTTCCGTATCTAAGGGAACCAAGGTTACGTTAGTAACTGAGTACGTTCCCTTGCGATACTACACGAGTACTGCGCCATTCGTCTTATTAATAATATTTGAAAGACGCAATGGGGACGGTACAATCACGCCGTGCTACGCAAGGGGACGACCGAGCATCGGGGCAGAGCACTTGAAAAATGGCTCGCGACAGACACTCATAAGACAAGATAGCCCAGACAACGGGGACTGAAACACTGTAGTCATCCTCCCAAGCCCAAAACTAGGGCACCAGAGGGGCCTAGGGTATATATACAGGTGCTGGTCATATAATTAGAATATCATCAAAAAGTTGATTTATTTCACTAATTCTATTCAAAAAGTGAAACTTGTATATTATATTCATTCATTACACACAGACTAATATATTTCAAATGTTTATTTCTTTTCATTTTGATGATTATAACTGACAACTAAGGAAAATCCCAAATTCGGTATCTCAGAAAATTAGAATATTACTTAAGACCAATACAAAGAAAGGATTTTTAGAAATCTTGGCCAACTGAAAAGTATGAACATGAAAAGTATGAGCATGTACAGCACTCAATACTTAGTTGGGGCTCCTTTTGCCTGAATTACTGCAGCAATGTGGCGTGGCATGGAGTCGATCAGTCTGTGGCACTGCTCAGGTGTTATAAGAGCCCAGGTTGCTCTAATAGTGGCCTTCAGCTCTTCTGCATTGTTGGGTCTGGCATATCGCATCTTCCTCTTCACAATACCCCATAGATTTTCTATGGGGTTAAGGTCAGGCGAGTTTGCTGGCCAATTAAGAACAGGGATACCATGGTCCTTAAATCAGGTACTGGTAGCTTTGGCACTGTGTGTAGGTTGACCTTGGACTTCAGAAAACAAAGTGGACCAACACCAGCAGATGACATGGCACCCCAAACCATCACTGACAGTGGAAACTTTACACTGGACCTCAAGCAACGTGGATTGTGTGCCTCTCCTCTCTTCCTCCAGACTCTGGGACCCTGATTTCCAAAGGAGATGCAAAATTTACTTTCATCAGAGAACATAACTTTGGACCACTCAGCAGCAGTCCAGTCCTTTTTGTCTTTAGCCCAGGCAAGACGCTTCTGACGCTGTCTGTTGTTCAAGAGTGGCTTGACACAAGGAATGCGACAGCTGAAACCCATGTCTTGCATACGTCTGTGCGTAGTGGTTCTTGAAGCACTGACTCCAGCTGCAGTCCACTCTTTGTGAATCTCCCCCACATTTTTGAATGGGTTTTGTTTCACAATCCTCTCCAGGGTGCGGTTATCCCTATTGCTTGTACACTTTTTTCTACCACATTTTTTCCTTCCCTTCGCCCCTCTATTAATGTGCTTGGACACAGAGCTCTGTGAACAGCCAGCCTCTTTTGCAATGACCTTTTGTGTCTTGCCCTCCTTGTGCAAGGTGTCAATGGTCGTCTTTTGGACAACTGTCAAGTCAGCAGTCTTCCCCATTATTGTGTAGCCTACAGAACTAGACTGAGAGACAATTTAAAGGCCTTTGCAGGTGTTTTGAGTTAATTAGCTGATTAGAGTGTGGCACCAGGTGTCTTCAATATTGAACCTTTTCACAATATTCTAATTTTCTGAGATACTGAATTTGGGATTTTCCTTAGTTGTCAGTTATAATCATCAAAATTAAAAGAAATAAACATTTGAAATATATCAGTCTGTGTGTAATGAATGAATATAATATACAAGTTTCACTTTTTGAATGGAATTAGTGAAATAAATCAACTTTTTGATGATATTCTAATTATATGACCAGCACCTGTATATATATATATATATATATATATATATATATATATATATATATATATACGGCACAGAACATAGCTACGCCCAGACATGGTCGGGGTTCAAACTGAAAGCCATAAGCTGGACACAGCAGGGAGGCTCATGCAGAAAGGACTTGCGTCTGAAGCGCAGGGACATCTAGATTATAAAACCTGACAAATGTGGATGGTGAGGCCCAGCCGGCCGCCGCACAGATGTCAGCAATGGAAACGCCACAGGACCATGCCCACGAGGAGGCCATACCTCTTGTGGAATGTGCTCTTACACCCAAAGGGCATTGAAGGCCTAAGGAGGAGTAAGCGAGTGCTATAGCGTCGACTATCCATCTGGAAAGCCTGGGCTTCGTGACCGGAAGACCTTTTGTGCGGCCACCGAAGCAGACAAAAAGCTGTTCAAATAGAGGTGGAACGGTCAATGTAAGACCTCAGGGCCCTGACAGGACAGAGTAGGTTCAACTCCTGTTCATCCTGAGAAGGAGGAAGAGCGGAGAGACTGACCATCTGCACCCTGAAGGGGGTAGATAGGACTTTCGGAACATATCCATGTCTCGGTTTTAGGACAACACTGGAGTCGTTAGGCTGAATTCAAGACACGAGGGGCTCACAAAGAGCACCTGTAAATCTCCCACATGCTTAACCAATGCTAAAGCTAGCAGTAAGGCAGTTTTCAGAGACGGGCCGTAAGTCGGCAGTCTGATTAGGTTCAAAGTGAGGACCTTTAAGGCCTCTAAGAACCACAGAAAGGTCCCAGGTAGGAACCGTGAGGGGACGAGGGGGATTCAACCTCCTGGATCCCTTAAGGAAGCGAACAACAAGGTCATTTCTCCCCATTGACTGCCCCGCTTTAGAAGCGTGAGAAGCTGCTATAGTTGCAACATAGACCTTAAGGGTAGAGGGAGTATGGCCTCTATCCATTAAGTCTTGAAGGAAGGACAATATCTGGGAATGTCACAAGTCAATGGGTCCTCGCCCCGGGCTGTACGCCAGGTGGCAAAGATGGCCCATTTGAGAGAGTAGAGACGTCTTGTAGACGGAGCTCTAGCCTGAAAGTGTTTAAGACATTCTCAGCGAGGCTTGCAGACTCCTATTGAGAAACCACACATGAAGGTCCCACAGCTCGGGTCTGGGGTGCCATATTGTCCCTCTCACTTGAGAGAGGAGGTCCCGTCTCAGAGGGATTGGCCATGGCTCCATGGGCAATAGCCGAGATAGCTCCGAGAACCATGGGTCCTCCACAGAGGAGCCATCAGGAGGACTTTGTGAGAACCTCCCCTGATTCGTCTGATTACTTGGGGAATCAGCGTGATCGGGGGAAAAGCATAAAAAGGAGGAGGTTGAGCCAGTTGCAGGCCAGTGCACCCCTGGCTCGAGAAATATATTGGGCAATGATAATTGTCTTCTGAGGCAAGGGGCCAGGTTTGTGACACACGCCTGGTTCACCTTGAGCAAGCAACGACCATATTGCCAGGCTTGGGGCGGGACCTCGTGGTTTCAGCCAGAGCTGCAGAGGGCACATGTGAAGCAAGCCCAGCTGTGGAGCCGGAGATACTGAACTCATTAGACCTAGCATCTTCTGAAACGTTCAGAGCGGCAGAGAAGCCTTCGTAAAGGTCTGTACGAGCTGCTGAATGGCCAGAAAATGCTCTGGAGTGACCGTGGCCCTCATGTGCGTCAAGTCTAAAATTATCCCCAGGAACAACACAAGTTGGCTGGGAGATAACAATCTCTTTGTAAAACTGAGCCTGAGCCCCAAGCACTCTAAGTGATGGATCTGTGGGATATTAGCTCCGCCTCCGACCGGGCCAGAACGAGCCAGTCGTTGAGGTAGTTCAGTATGCGCACACCCATCTATCTCAGAGGAGAGAGAGCCGTAAAATCTCAAGAATCGCCTGTGATGGGGGGCTATCTGGATGTGAAAATAAGCGTCTTTCAGATCCAGGGTAAAGAACCAGTCCCCCGGGCATATTTGCGGGAAGATCTGCTTCAAAGTGATCATTCTGAATGAGGGCTTTATCAGGGCCCTGTTCAGATGTCTGAGATCGAGGATGGGTTTTTGGGCGTGAGAAAGTACCTGCTATAAAAACCTGACTCGCTCAGTGCTGGGGGAGCCACCTCTATTGGCTCCTTTGCCAGCATTGTGTTTACCTCGGAACACAGGACATGCGCGTCCTTGCTTTCCACAGAGGTTTGGACCACGCCGTTGAAAAACGGGGCCCTTTGAGTGAATTGGAGTACATAACCTCATTTTACTATGTTCAGCACCCAAGCTGACACTCCAGGGATGGCCTGCCAGGCATCGGCCATTGTGGCAAGGGGCTGAATTGGTTCTGGCACTAAGTCAACGTGAGGGACTGTGGTATGTGAGTATGTGTTTTATCTTGTCCGCTACCACAGCGGTTATACACTTGGGTGCTAGAAGGGGCCCTTTGAGTGCAATAAACACATTTTCCCAGCACCTGGCATTGAACGGGGGCGACTGGGAACACATACGAGGCTGTTTGGGTCAGTGAATGTGGCTTGCAGGGCGGGGCAAGCAAGCGAAGCGCACAGTGATTCAGCATTTGATAACAAACACCAGAGAAATCTGCTTTCTCAGAATTAATATATTCCATGAGTCTCACCTGAGTCAAGGGAGAGCATCATGTCATATTCAGCTGAGCACTGTCAGCATTGAGCTTGTTCTAGCACTCTTGTAGTGAGAGCACATTCCCTCAGTGATTGCGGCTTGCGGGGACGGGGCCGGCAAGTGAAGCGCTCAGAGGTTCAACATTTAATAACAAACACTAGAGAGATATGCTCTCTCAGTGTTAATATATACCATCAGTCTCACCTGAGTCAGGGGAGGGCGTCATGTCATATTTAGCTGAGTGCTGTCAGCATTGAGCTCACTCTTGTGCCTTTTTTCAATGAACGCGGCTTGCGGGTGTGTGGCTGGCAAGCGACACGTTCAGAGATTCAGCATTTTGCAACAAATGTGGGAAAAAGCGCTCTTTTAGGGAGAATATATATCATGAGTCTCGCCTGAGTCAGGGAAGAATGTCATATCATATTCAACTGAGCACAGTAGTGAAAACACAGCGAGCGCGGCTTCTGCGTGGGACATCCCCAGACATTGCACACACTCACTGTGCCTGTCATCAGCGTGCAGAGAGGCTCTGCACATGCCACAGCCGTGGCGCGACATTTGCAACAACGTCGCAGAAAGTTGCTCTTTTGAAAGCTCTTTATTTTATAATGCAACTGCGTTTCAAAAGGATACACCTAAGTGCACTCGCTCGATGCTGCAGGCAGCTTGGGGGTGAAGCGCTGACCAGGCTGCTTGGGAGTGACGTGGAAACAGCGCTGCTTGAGAGCAGCGAGCTGATCTGGCTGCTGTGAAGCGACGGGTTGATCAGCGTTGCACGAAAGCAGCGATCTGGCAGAGCGGTGAGAGAGCTGCAGGCTACTCATAGGCGGCGGCTGCTAGAGAGCGGCGAGCAGCGAGAGACGAGCTGACCAAACTGCTGCAGAGCGGCAAGCTGATGAGCGGCAAATTTCAGCTGCTTGCAGATGAAGGTGGCTTCAAGTCTCGTAGATCAAGCGAAGAGATGATATCTGCGTCGCTGAAGGAGAATTAATTGATTTGCCATGGTGAGAAGGCCGCTTATATAGCCCGAGACCCTGCCCCTTTTGGCGGGCTCGAGCAGGCTCGCTCACCATTGGCTCGCGCGTTCCACACTGTCATTTGTTCATTTACTTTAACTTCACGAACCAATGGCCGTGCTGTTTACACTGCATGATTGTATAAAGGCTTCAGAATCGGAGAAAAAGGAGTTTTTCCCATTGAGTCTTGTCTTATTAATAATTAAATATTAATTAATAAGATGAATGACGCAGTACTCGTGTAGTATCGCAAGGGAAACATGATTTTTGTGATCTCATGCATGCACATATTATTGCACATCATGTGAAGAAAATTTTGTATAGGCTTATGTTAAATTACAGTACCAGTCAAAAGATTGGACATATTACTATTTTAATGTTTTTAAAAGAAGTCTCAAGTCTCAAACCAAATAATGGTTTTCTATTTTAATATACTTTAAAATATAATGTATTTCTGTGATGCAAAGCATCTGAACATTCATGTTACCACTAAGGCATTTCATATAGGCTATTATATTTGTTTTATTATATAGCCTAAATGTTAACATGCAGTTGACACTATACATCATTAAATCTATATCTAAGACTTAAGCTTCACATTTTGATCTCTGTTTTACTCTTAAAATCTTATAGTGACCGTAATTTGTTAATAGCCTATGGGTCAGGAGTTATGAATATGAAAAATGGAGTCGTTACCTTTGACAAAACAACATCCATCAGGGCTTTTAGCTTAAAAGTATGCACATTTGGAGAAATATTGATGAATTCTCATATGTTTATGTCAATTTTCTATAAAGAGGAGTAATATTTATTCAATATTTATTGTCATCACTATGAGCGCTGGATACTGTGTTTTCAATTCATACTTGCAGCCGGAGGGCACTCTGTGCACATTGTCCACAAATGACTCGTGGTGAAGAACAGGCATACCATGTGACATTCCAGGAACTAACAGAGGCTTCCAGAGATCACTATAACCATGGCTATAACATGCAGATAGACACTTTTGAAGATAATAAATACACGATTGCAACGATGTATACATGTATTGCTTCAGAATTTGTGTCTGAATAGCGCTCGCTCCATGGGTGTGGCCGAATTAGTGGATAATGAGCTGACTCACAAACGACTTGAATCTTTCTCTTTTCATTCAGATTACATAAACAGACAATATTTGTTTTCAATTGAACTTAAAACCTGACATTTCAACGTTTCTTTAGACATAAGTCTCATTTTTTTGTGATTAGTATTCACTAAGTTACAGTTCAGTTTCTGAGGACTATCAGAATGGACTTCATTCAGAGGGAGACGACTGATCACGCATCATGTTAGTTTTCTCTATTTTGTAAAAATCAAAACATTTTGTTTTTACTCTGAGTAAACACTAGACATAGAGACATGGAGGTATGCATCCTTTAGATCTATTGTGACAAACCAGTCCTCAGATCGGATTTGAATCGACGAAATATAGGACACAACCCCCATTCTTCTTTGGAACAATGAAGTTGCAGCTGTAAAATCCCGACTCTCTGTCGGGTGGAGGAACCCATTCTAAAGCCTCTTTCGCTAATAAGGTTTTTACTTCTTCACCAGAGCCTGCCCGAGATGCACTAACGTTAGTAGCACCCCATTGTATAGTGGAGGATGGGAACCAAACTGGATTCTGTACCCTTTCTCTATACTCTGCAGGACCCATTGAGATATGTTTGGCATAATCCTCCATTCTGCCAGAAAATCTACTAAGGGTAGATTTTTTCTCAAGGTTGGTCTCTGGTGTGCTCAAAGCAGCCACCTCAGTGACCTGAAGTATACTGGCAGCCAATCTGACTGCTTTTCGACCCTCCTCAGAGGGTGCGAGCCAAAAACTTTATCAAAAGGAATTTCCAACGCTTAATATGCACTAACATGTATTCTTTCAACATCCATTCAGATTGACATATCAAACAATCGACTAACCTGTGGAATGGTGGAAAAAATGTGCGTGTGATCAGCTCCGCTCTTGCTGGGTTATGACGATCAGTGCAGCCTGACGCAGCGTTGTGTGAATGCTGAGTCATGAGCTCGCTGACTCATGAGCTCGCTGGAAACTACTGCGCCCCAAGGGTGGAAGGGTTGGCAGAGCGCCAACACCACTCCACCCCGCCGGGGGCTGCCCTCTGACACCTTAGGCGTCAGAACCTCTTTTGTCCCGACAAATGACATGCACCAGCCTGACCTGCTGCCATGTATGCTTTTCCCACTAGTGCTGATGTAGTTTTTAATGGCTTAGTGGGAAGCTTAGGGGCCTTCAGGGACGATGCTGAACCGGGAGACAGATAGACAGACAGTGGCAGCAGCGGGTCCAGAGCCATGAAGAACTCGAGCCTGATCACTTTCCTCAAAAAGTGACAACGGGATTGGAGTGTGCGAAGCGGCAGCCTCTCACAATGCTCGCAGTCAGCCTCCTCGAAGGCTGACAGAGCATGCTCCGCTTCCCAAACACATAACACACAAGTTGTGAGCATCTCCACCCATAAGGAAATGAGGGCAAGGAGAAACACATTGCTTGATCGTTTGGTTCACCATAATTGTGATTGTGTACTGCACTATATCGGGACAGACAAAAATAAATAAGACACACAGTTTGACACAGAATACTTGCTGAGGCACAGAAGCTAAAGCCAGTCTTTCCGGGTGTGCTTATATCCTTTCGTGGTCGTGACGTCACCCGCCCGTGGTGATGTTCACTCTCGCCATTGGACAAGTTGACACACGTGCTTCAAATGCAATCATGCAGAGGCGTTCCCAGAGTGTCATTGACGCAGAGTGAGTTCCCTCAAAAGGGAATGCTCTTTTTTCCATTTTACCGTCCTCTTTTTTTTTAGCCCACTGTTGCTAAAGTAACGAAATACACTGCATCTAATAGATGGATAAATCATGTAATCTTAATTCACTCTTGTTGCTAATGTGAAGGCTTTGTACATTTTGTTTAACTGCTTTGTTAAAGAGGGCCATTTTACCATTCAACTGAACTGTGTGCATGCGTTTTAGACACTTACGTTGTTCTTGCTCTGTCCATGCAATAAGTGTGTCCTTCTATGAGCCGAGTTTTCTATTTACTTCAACTGCTCATTGCTCTGGTAATCAGTGGTATGATGCATTTCAGGAGCTGCCAAAATTACAATTTAAAATCAGAATATGAGCATTGCTCACTTACATTCACTAAATTATTGAAACAGTGATACTGATTCAAAATGTGAGCGCCAGTGATTGAATGTCAAAGCATGGTTTGAACGCCCCACCCCACAGCTGAGGTGGAAGTTTTGATTGGTTTTGCACCAGTCAGGGTCAGACCTGTCTGTTATTGCCTGAAGCGCAGGGCTACACTGCAGTAGTTTGAAAAGTGCCAGCTTGGCACCTTTGTCAAAGTACTTTGTACTATTGGTGAAAAAAAAAAAAAAATGTAGCAAAGTTGAATACTTTATTTTTATTCAACTCAAGTAAAAGTACCACAATTTAATTATACTCAAGAAAGTAGAAAAAATGAAAAAGTGTACTCAAGTGCTGTAACGAAAGTATTTGTAATTAGTTACTTTCCACCTCTGACACCCATCTGTTAACCTTCAGTCTCTGTGTTTTTAGCGAGACAATAAAACATTTGAGGGGTGTAGATGAAAATGCAGAATGAGTGTTTCTGTATTCTGTTAATAGGGAATGTAATATCCCAAAGGTCAGTAGATGATCCTCAGACTGAAAAGCGTCATAAGTAAACCAATACTCTTTTCCCTCCCCACGGCCTGATAGTTTGACTTAAATCAGTGTGGATGGATGAGGGCAAGGACTCTGAGTCTGTTTGCCTTGTGCCATGAGTGACAATGCAGTACATTGGAGGAGGATTTGGAATGGAGATAGGTGGAACAGAATAGCAGTCACATCATTTCTGGTTTTTGCAACCTGTTCAAAGATTGCAACTAAATGCTTGTCTTCTGTGGAGCTGACAGGGAGAAGTGGGCGCTCAGTGAACCATGGCTTGGCTGCCATGAAATGACAGGAATCATTGGCATACATTTCAAACAGCTTGCACGATCCCATTAAAGTGCCACATACTCCACTTTAAAATAGACAAGAAGGAATCCACTTTGATAGATAGAGACTAGAATGGATTATTGATTTTCTCCCAACGTTAAGAACTTTGGAAAATTACAACAAAATCTAAGGTGAATTATAAAAGCCAACTAAAATGGAAAACTAAAAAACAATGATCCAATGCATACTTAATATATATATATATATATATATATATATATATATATATATATATATATAAACATATTTTTAAAATATATGTAAACATATATGAAATAGAAAGCTTTTGTAACATTATAAATGTATTTACTGTCACTTTTGATCAATTTAAGGTATACTTGCTAATTAAAAGTATTAATTTCTTTCAAAAAAAAATATATATATACGTGTATATATATATATATATATATATATATATATATATATATATATATATATATATATATATATATATACATACACACGTGTATAATGTTACATAAGCTCTCTATTTCAGATAAATGCTGTTCTTTTGAACTTTCTATTTATCAAAGAATCCTGAAAAAAAATGTACACAACTGTTTTCAACATTGATAATAATAAATGTTTCTTGAGCAGAAAATCAGCATATTAGAATTATTACTGAAGGAACATGTGACTCTAAGTAATTGAGTAATGATGCTGAAAAATCAGCTTTACCAATACAGGAATAAATTACATTTTAAAATATATTCAAATAGAAAACAGTTATTTTAAATTGTAATAATATTTCACAGTATTACTGTTTGTACTGTATTTTGGATCAAATAAATGCAGCCTTGGTGAGCATGAGACTACTTTTAAAAACATTAAAAAATCTTACCAGTCCCAAACTTTTGAACGGTAGTGTATATCATTTCAAATATGTAACTTCCTTCATTAGGAAACCTCATTGTCTTCATCTGTTGTATAAAACGTTTCGTTAAAAAAAAAAAAAAAACTCAGCCTCGTATATTTTTGCCTACTATTTCAAATGCTTCCATTATGTCAAGTCAATTCAAGTAAAGACATCTTTATTTATATAGCTCTTTATACAATACATCCAGTTGAGGTCTTGGAGTGGGCTCTAACTTTCAAAAGGCTGAAGCCCAATACATTAAAACTTACCACAAATTGATGCTCTTTAAAACACAAAGATGCTTCCCTGGGCACTCTTATCTATGATTCAGTCCCTTCTAATTAATGTCTGGGAGCTCTGTGAGAGAAGTGTATATCACCTACTTACAGTGAATGCTGCAAAAGTGATCATCTCATTTCCATCTGACAAAATGATGAAAATTGAATGTGAGCCTTAGGAAGATAAATGTGTATTTGAAAGAGGAAAACCCATGCTCTCACACAGAGCTGTGTTAAACATGGGGCTACACCAATGTAATCTTTCTTTCTTTCTCTGTCTGCCAGCCAGCCAGCTAGTTTTTATTTATTACAGCATTCTTCATATTGCTTTCTAAGAAACTCAACTGATATAAACAATTTCATCAGATTTTTTTTTTTTTTTTAATTTTGCTAAGACATACTAAGGTGGTCTCCCTCTCTCCACTTGGGCCCAGTGACAGGGTTCTATCTCACAGCTACACTTGACTGAATTCCACTGACACTCAACTGTCAGACCAGCAGCCCTCAAACCACGACCCTCACATGCTCTACAGACTCACCCAATTAACTTGCTTTCACTTCACACCGTGGCAAAGAGCTTCATAATAGGTGGTCAAGGTGCAGCGTGTCTGCTTCGCCTATCAGACAGCTCACACAGAGCGAAGCAGACTCACTCTCACCTCACAAAATTCATGGTCTACTTATGGTGACAGGGAGAATGCATGGACTGAGTTAAAACCTGTGGTTATATCTATGAAACTGGTGCCTTTCCCAGTTTTATAAGGTGATTTATAAAATAATAATAATAATAATAATGATAATAATAATAATACATTTGAAAACAATCAGGCAAACCATGTTTTAAGTGATATTTATGTAATTATTAAATTCTCATAACTGTTGGGATAAAATAATGCCTTCAGAAAAGTAACAGTAAAAGAGTTGATGTGTTTTTTTTTTTTTTATTTAGTTTGACATTACTGTAACATGTTGTTGTTCAGAAATGATGGAGAGACGATAGATCCAAATGCAGTAGAAGATATATATTAACAAACATAAAAGTGAATCCAGATACAATGAGAAGACAGCTCAAGACAAGGGCAAGACAGGTAAAACTGGACTGAGCATTACACACATAATTCTTAAATACATGAGATAACGTGAGGCTAATAGGGGAAGGAAGGCAACAAATAAGCCAAACAGGAACTGAACCAGGAAGTGAGAAAACAGAAATGCTTCAAAATAAGTGTCCTTGAAAAACAGACAGGGGAAACTAAATGGGAATCATAACAATTACAAAATAGTGCTCATGGGAGTGAAACTACAGGACTTAAAGACTTAGAATGCTGTAAAACACAACATCTTGGTTACTGATGAAACCCTCGTTCCCTGAGTAAGACAATATATCAACTGACAAATGGGGTCTCACTTGGGAGCCCCAATTACCTCTGAGTTTTAGAAAAACGGCCAATGAAATTGGAAAGTGGAATTTGCATTCCGACTCACTCCCCCGTACATATGGGTATTTAAGATGGTGGCACATATCCACAAATTCAGGTTTATGCTGAGGAGCCGAGAAAGTGTTTCAGCGGGTGGTTTAGGATTGTGGCAAGGGGGACATAACATCTCTGTTCCCTCCATCAGGGAATGAGGGTTAGATTGGTCCCCATCTCTCAGTCACTACAACGTTATGTCGACTGACAAATGGGGTCCCAATGGAAAATACCACAACCACTGAACTGTGTTACGAGTGTTGGAGTTGCAGATGATGGCAAGCTGTAGAGTGCCACTCTTAAGTCGTAACCTACCCAGCACCCCACCAAAGCCCAGGAAGATAGTTCTCCATGCCAACAGGATGGAAGGGACAGGGCTTACCATGGAGATGGTCATAACTGCTGTTTCTTTTACATGTTGTTTCATAGGAAGAGTGCTTTGGTTCTTAATTTTTTTTTCTTTTTTTTTTTCTCAGCCATGACCAGTGTTACTAACGCCGGGCAAGCAAACCTAGTCCAATGGAGAGGGACACTTCGGAGACCATATTATACCTGTAGGTATGAACGTGGACATTTGGACTGACCAGTGGGCAGTGCTACACATGGGAAGATCTCTGTGGAAGGTCCTGCCTAGACAGGGATGGAACTACTACAGACACAGATAAACGTCCCATTTCCAATTTATTTAGTGGATGCCATTGATTAAACTGCCTTTACTGTACTAATCACATTTGAATGAACACATTCCACTAACTTTCGATTAATTTTTATGCATAATTTGCATAAAAAATTAGTGTTCACAAAGGTACTATTTGGCGCCCACTGAATAAATTGGAAGTGGGACCTTCCTGTATGACTTAGTCTAAAGCACCCACTTATGTTTAATGGCCACCAAATAGTGGGTCCACGGACATTGTATTATAGATGATTTTTCATATTTAATATAAATTTTTATTGTACTAATTACACTCTGAACACATTGCAACTTCACATTCTACTAACTTTCAAGTCATTTTAGTGCTTAATTTGCATTAAAAAATGAGTGTCAAGGAAAGTACTATTTAGCGGCCACTGAATTAATTGGAAGTAGTATGTAATGCTTGTTCGTGGGGCTCTCAGAAACAAAATATTAAAGAGCCAAATTCCTTAGTGTTTGGGAAGGGCTTTAAAAAAAATCTGAATTAATATTCAGCAAAAAAATAAAAATGTGCTTGTCACTTTTTTGACCTTTTGACCCCTGAACCAGGTCATAGGGCCATTAAACTTTTCCACCCACTCCAGGGGCCCCTGACGAGACTCAAATGGTACCCTCTAGTCGATCGGCCCCTTTTGACCCCATTTTTCTAGACATCTCTCTTACCCTTTAAATAACTGGTTCGTGCTCCAAAAACCAGTCAGTATCTGGTGTGACCACCAAAGAAAATTATTGATGATTTTGGCCTTATTTCTTCGGCTAAAGTAAATTTGTCAAAAAGTGAAGCATTGATTTGATTTGTGGTAAATGGATTACCCTGGTAAATTACCAGGTCTGTCCTGGAAAAGTGATGGAATTAAATATCTGTGAGTTTATCTTGGGATCGATTCTATGTTACAAAAAAACTGGGAAGGTGTTTTAGAAAAAGTAAAAGTAAAACTAGAAAAATGGAAGTGGATTTTGCCAAAAAATTTCAGTAAGGAAAGGAGGAAAGTAGCTAATATTATTTTAAATCAAGTGAGTGGATTGAACTTGAACTCTGTCCTCTGTATAGTGTTCTCTATATTAACTCTCAATAAACACGCAGCACGCATTTTTGTCTAACTCACATGGCGAACGCCACTTTATTCTCCCTCCCCCTACGTCATCATCCCTCGCGCCTCATGGGTAATGAAGTCCCTACCATTACATACTCCTTTTAACGGAATTCAGCAAACTACAGTTTAATACATCGTCATCGATGGACTTCTTCATGTCTGGCAGCAATATAAAAAACGGAGGCAAGACACAACATCTCTGTACTGGCTGCTTGAGGAACCTCTTGTTCATGAAGCGAGGTTGGATGTGGCTTGTGAAGTCACACCAGGACTATCACAAATCTTATGTTTATCTAAAGCATTAAAGTTACATAATTTAATGGACATTCGGCAACCCTGCAGCCTGAACCACTGTAAAAGTCTTGGTTACATATGTAACCCTCGTTCCCTGAAGGAGGGAACGGAGACGTACGTCAGAAGTGAACCGACGAATTGGGATATCGTAAGAGAGCCCTATCACCTTCGAGTGTAACTAAACAAGCCAATGGGCATTGGCGTGCGAGCTTTGAGTCACGTGCACCGCCCCTGCAAGCGGGTATAAATGCGGAAGCGGGTGCATTTGCAACTCTGTTTTTCGCTGAGGAGACGTGCAAGTAACCCGCACTCAGCAGAGGCACAGGAACTGAGAACGAGGGTTACATACGTAACTGAAACGTTCCCTTTCAGTTGGTCACGTTTGACGTACGTCAGAAGTGAACCGACGAATTGGGATCCCTAATAAAATGCCACCGTTACTGACGCCTTCCAGCGCCCAGCGTAAGCTTCAGCAACCCAGTGCACCTGAGGGTGGAGAAGGGAGTGAGCTTACACTGAGCGAGTGTACTGCTGTTCCGAATGACCCGTTCATTAGGACTTGGATAAAACTGGGAAAGTGTTCCCAGGGGGAACGCTGGAAAGACCACAACCCATTGGAAGGGGGGAATTACATGGGAAACACATATGGACTGGCCGTGGGCAGTGCGCATATGGAAGTCCCTGAGATGGCTCCAGCCGAACTGGTGGAGGCACAACTGGCAGGGATGTTAGAGTGGACTCTGCCAAGGGAAAGACACGGGCTCATCGTAGGGAGGTTACCGTGGAGAAATACACATATGGGACTGCCGTAGGGGTCACAACATATGGCACTCAGTCAAGCACAGGCGAGTTGACAAGTGGTTGGCCTAGCACCAGACACTCCGCCATGTCAGTGCTGTAGGGGGGTGGCAGAGGAACTCAACAGGGTTCGCCATATGGGGAACTCGCTGGAGCAATGAACGCAAGTATCTGGCCCAGGGGGTGGGAATGGTGTTGCAAGCCGACACTTAGAATGGGTCCTTCGCGCTTCTGGCCACTGAGGGTGAGTACACAGGAAGATACCGGTTCTACACGAAGGCTATAGAACCTAGCAAACGTGTTGGGTGTCACCCAGCCCGCAGCTCTACATATATCTGTCAGTGAGGCACCGTGCACCAGCACCCAGGAAGAAGTAACTCCTCTAGTAGAGTGAGCTCTCAACCCAAATGGGCGAGGCACGCCATGGGACTGATAAGCCAAGGAGATGGTGTCCACTAACCAGTGGGCCATCGTCTGGTTGGAGACAGCCTTTCCCTTCTGCTGGCCTCCGTAACAGATGAAGAGCTGGTCTGAGGTCCTGAAGCTTCGTGTACTGTCCACGTACAGGCGCAAAGCACGGACGGGACAGAGCAAAGCTAGGGCTGGGTCTGTCTCCTCCGAGGGCAGCACTTGCAGGTTCACTACCTGGTCTCTAAAGGGAGTGGTAGGAACCTTGGGCACATATCCAAACTCCAGGCACGATTCGTCAAGCATCACGACTTGCTCACCTTCCGATTACGCGATTGGCATCTGGTTCTCTGCAGGTGCACCAAAGGAAACGGCTGGTCCCTCACGAGAGGGACCACCACGATCCTCCGGTAACACCACTGGCTGTAGTGTAGAGGAGGGGTTAGGGGCCCATGGAGAAGGTCTCGGCGGGGAAGTCCTAAATGTAATCCTCAGATTACCCTTCCTACACGCCGCACCGCCGCCCTCCTGGAGTGAACCAGAAAAATGGCGGAACGGGGCATAGGGGAGGGGACCCCCGCTCCCTGAGAACCAAGGAACATGAGTCTAGATCTCAACACTGTGATAGTCATGTTCCCACAATGAGAACATGAACTATCCACAAAAGCTGCCTCAGCATGCTGATTGCCCAGACATGTGACACAGCGATTGTGACCGTCAGTAGGGGCCATGGAGCAACCACATCCAGTAACGCATGGACGGAATGACATCTTGAAAAAGACACAGTGTCCGTCCGTGAAGCTCTTTTAGAAGGGGGAAAAAACTCACTCTTTATATGGTGCTGAAGAACACAGAGGATCAGCTGTGGTGCGATTGTAGGTTCACAATGGTCACCTACAATCAGCACACACAGAGAAATCCGGCCCAAATCTCAGACCTGACCAGCAACAATCAAAAGCTTGCTATGAAAACAGCAGTTAAGAGCTGGGTATAAGCACTCCAACACTCTCCAACAAAGAGGCTCCCAAAGACTCGACTTTACACTGTAAGGCAATCTTTTTATAGCAACAGGAACACAAGTGCTTGGCTCCGAAGCGAAAGACAGTGTGCGAGTGCACCCACTTCCGCATTTATACCCGCTCGCGGGGGTAGTGCACGTGATACAAAGCTCGCAAGCCAATGTCCATTGGCTCGTTTAGGTACACTCGAAGGTGATAGGGCTCTCTTGTGATATCCCAATTCGTCGGTTCACTTCTGACGTACGTTGAACGTGACAGACTGAAATGGAACCACCCTTACAAAGATATCTTTAATACTTCTTGAGTTACAGGCATGCAAACTTGAGGCAAAAAACACAAGTGCTTCTTTGCCATTTTTTTTAAACTGTAACTGTTGGCATATAATGAAATAATGTTTCATTAACAAACTTTGGGAGGAGCATATGCAAACAATCTATCCAATCAACTTGTCATCAGCAATTACCACGTCTATCCTATCAGTATGAGAGGAATCCTAAATATATACACAGTTGACTCACCTACATTCCTTGATTTTTTTCAGCATTTGATCCCACCCAAATTGTTACAATGTACGAGACTGATATCTTCCTGTCTGATGACGAGTCCCTCGTTGCCTAGGATCCTTCGCCACATCTCACCGATGCAAGGAGCATCCATGCTCCACAGGACACCGCAACCGAGCATCCAGCAACACCATGCGGTTGTCGGTCCAGCTGCACTGGTTCTCATAACCCAAGACGCTGAGGCTTGCCCTCACCTCCACCATCTAGACATCCACCATTTTCTTCAGCATCCTCCTCCACCTCAGCACACCACACACAGAAATCGAGTCAGGCTTTATGATCGGCCCTTTTAACATTCCTCCTTTTGAATCTTTCCGCATCAGCCCTATCGGAGTGGCTAACAGGACATTTTCAGGAAAAAAACACTTAATAATCGATCTCTCAGCACTGCACAACTCCCCTTTTCTAAGCATAAATGGCCTTATCTCGCTTGAAGAATATTCTCTTCATTACCACAACACTGACTATGCTATAACCCTGATCAAAGACGCAGGTCACGGCGCTTGGCTGGCCAAAGTCGACATCACTTCTGCTTTCAAAGTGACAACCATACACCCAGATTCTTGGCATTTATTCGGCATACACTGGCATGGAAAATTTTCCATCTGCCTAACTTTTGGCTTCTAGAGCTATTTGCTGGATTCTCTCTAACAACTATGCAGTTCCTTATGTAATTCACCTTCTAGATGATTTCTTAATCATCTCGCCTCCCAACTCCCAAATCCCAGTCGCACATCTCACAGTCCAAAAAGGTTTTGCTGAGCTCGGGATTCCAATTGCCCAAGATAGGGTTACGTGGCCACCCCAGCTTTTAGACTCACCACTGTCATCAACATCCTCAGCGCTGTTCGAAATGTATCCTCTAGTCGTAGCAGCCTTCTTGTGGGGGAAAGAATGGTCCACAAACAGCATCATAGTGCACTGTGACAACAAAGCAACCATGCATTGCATTAATAAAGGCCATTCACACTCTCCTGCAGTGATGCTTCTCCTAAAATGCTTTGTTTGGATTTCAGCCTGTGATCAATTCATTATAACTGCAAAGCATGTTCCCAGGTCCAAAAATCACATAGCTGATGTTCTCTCTCGTTTTGCCTTTCAGAAATTCAGGCTGCTGGCACCAGAAGCAGACCCAATCCCAACCCCAGTACCTCAATATTCAGAGCTGATATTCCCATAAACCACCCATTGAAACCTCTCCTTGATGCCTCTCTCAATTCCATTCTTCAACACTGCATGAAAATTCTAATTTCTGGGTTAAACTGGACATTGGAAATTTCAGTGAAACTTGAGGTGTACAACCGTGTGTGAAAATTTCCCAGTCAAGTGTGGGTAATCCCGTACACGTCTACACACTTGAGATGCACAGAGATTTTCAGATACAGGATTTTTCTGATTACATAAACTGGACGTGTTTGGAGATTTCCAGTAGCCTATACCAACAATCACTGAAGTCATGTCTTTTCTGTTTTTGTAGTGTTTATAAGTTAAAAAATAAGTTATCTAAAAAACGATCACTGAAACAAATCTTTTTTGGAATCATTTACTTTCTTGACCCTCGAGTCTGTTCTTTCCCCTCCCCCAAGCTTGTGCCAGGCTCCGGCCTAGACCTTCCATTCACCAAAGATCCTCTAAATCCAACTGGTTCTCTTTCATCAAGACAATTTCAGCTAAGATTCAACAGGAGCCTCCACAAATTGCATCAGGACAGTTTTAATTCAAATGGGCGAGACATGCAAGTATCAAACTTAGTCTCATTATTTGATACATTAAGTATCCTTACCGCTTTTAAAGAAGGGCATGTTAGAACTAAACTGATGGTTTGCTCAAGGCTGTTGATCTGCTGAATTTCAAACAACGCTGTACCTTCTTGTTTTCCTGTACTCTGCTTCAGCTCTCTCTTTTCTTTGGAAAACTATGCATGTATGTGTGTGAATGTTAGAGTAGTTAAGTGTTTAGTCTAGTTAATAAAGTCTTGTTCATGTCACACGTAAAGTTTTCTGTGTTTCATGCTCATATACTGGAGTCCCTAATGATGCTGATCCTGACTACATGCTCTGAGTAGTACTGTACAATAAGATTGTTATTTCCCATAACCTGGAAATGAACATTTCTTAGAATTAATAAACAATTAACACTGAGTGTTGGCCAAACAGGTTAATGGATTATAATCAATTATTATTGATTTATTTCTATTTCCTGGGTGAAACCCACCCAGGTGTCGTAATCGAATTTTCTACAAGTAGATGAACTTGGGCTTGTGTGTTAAAACCTGTACCGCTCCCCGCCACATCATGTTATATCAATGAAACTTTCAAATAAAAGTAAATTGTGTCAACGCATATTGAAACCGTAAAATAAAAATCATTTGTGTGAATACATATTGCTGATTATTGCCTTTCATTCACTTAAATAAATGGAGTTTATGGCCACGGTTTCATTCACGAATCTTTTATATCTTATACGACTGACCAATATTAAGTAGCCTACATCTTGGATAAGATTCACAACTACAACACACGTAATGCACAAACGCGGATTTGTCTAAAGAATAAACTGATTTCACTTAACAACTTAACATATAATCTGCATGTATAATAAACCATAGTAACATTTATTTACATCTCTCAACAAAAAGGTTTTTGCAGGTTTTAATAAAATGTTATTTAATAACAGCAGTCATAATAAGCATATTTCCAGTAGCCTACGTGCCTCAGGCTTGCATTGTATCGTCAGCTCATCAGGCTCCTCTGTAATCGTTGGCAAACTTCGACAGCTGGTTGAATCGGCTCATTTGGTTCTTTTTGAGTCCTCTGTAATCTTTGTCAAACTTTGACAGTTGGTTGAACCAGCTCATTCGGTTCTTTTTGAGTCAGACGTGCTACTTCGGCTTGCGCGTCTTGCGTCATCAACCCGGAACTAAAGTTTGATTCAGTTTGATTAGAGAACTGGCTCGACCGGTTCCTTCCTATGAACCGGTTTCAACCGGCTCAAAAGAATGATTCGTTCAAGAACCGAACACCACTAGTAGCTAGAGGGCAAGTGTTACTGTCACACCACCCTGAAACGCTAATTTCGTCTAATCTCGGAAGTTAAAGATGGGAAATATGGACTAACACTGGAGGTTTAACACGGTGATTGAGTCTGAATCATTACTGCTCACAACAGATCAGCGCTTGCAGCAAGACGAGAGATGGCAAACAAGTGGCAGATTTGCATTTCCCACCATTAACCCTGGCATAGATGGAACATCACAAACAAGTAGCCTATTTCGCTGGTTATTTTCTGTCTGCTTTGTTCCTGTTGCTGAGAAGTGTGTTGAGTTTGGACATTTACTTTGAATATTGAATCTAGCTGAATGAACTGGCGGGGGATAGTATTCTGTGATGAACTTTTGTAGCTTTCTGGACTCATTCCCAATACTTTAAACAATAATCGAACAGTGAGAAAGATCTTAAGCGTTTTAATTGTTTGAATGAATCATTAATTGTTTGAACTGAGTCATTGAATCATCAAACAGTGAGAAAGATACTGAGTGTTTGAACTGTTGAACGAATCACTAATTGTTTGAACTGAGTCATTGAATCATTGAACATGGATAAAGATCTTGAGGGTTTGAACTGTTTGGATGAATTAAGTGTTTGTATTGAGTCCCTGAATCATTGAACAGTGAGTAAAATACTGAAGCTGTGTCTGAAACCGCCTACACAATGAGTAGGTACTTAATAGCCAAATCTCAAGTATGAATGCAATCTGGACATAATCTGCCATGTTGATGTTATCATGTGACTTACAACGTTATCACAAGCGCAACAACTTAAAAGATATGAGTAACAGGTTTAATTCATCTATCTGTAAATATCTTGATATTGATTAAACTTGTTCGTTTTGTTGTCTTGTTGAAGAAACAGCTGCCCATTAATTCTGTGATTGTAGTACAACTAATATATTTTGGGTTAATTTAAGATCTTATATTTTTAACTACTAATGTTACCGACAGTTTATTTTTTGTTACGAAAACCCAAATTTGCGTGAATGTGTTGTTAATTTCTTTATTTTATATGCAAAAATGTTCATCCACAAGCAAAAAATGCACAAGCATAAATCTCCTTTATGATTTCCTCTTTTTCTTGTTGAATTAGCTCTAGTTTCATCCCTCAGGCTTATAAATAATAAACAAAAAAATAAATTAAATAAATTTTTATGCATGATGATGATGTCCTCAGTGTTAGGAATGTCTGCACAAAGGAGACGTCGGGCAGCTGCTCGAAGATCTCGTCTTCTTGCCTTTGGAGAAGACTGTTGATTTTATACTCAAAAAATGTAAGTATAAACTACTTAAAAATTAAGATTACCCCAGAATGAAATGCTAGCACACCCCAACACTTACACACAATAATAATGATAAATGCTGATCAAAACTTAATTATTACTTAATCAAACTTCTTTAGTAAAACAAGCAAAATGTAATGTTTTGTCATATGACAATACTATGCATGAATACACACTAGACAAATACAGCTGATGTGAAAACATCTCAATTTACAGTCAAGCAATGAATTAATGCATGAAGTAATAAAATATATAAATTTACTGATAACAATAGCATAATTAATAAAATAAAAGTAAACAAATTAATAAAAGTAACAATGACAATAAATAAATGCATATACAAGTAAATAACACATGAAACAAAGCTTGACCCCCTGAACCCCACAACCTTAAAGCAAGAGTGGGAGAAGATCTGTGTGACAATCTGGCTGCTGCTGTGTCTGCTCCAAACATTTGTGTGCTCTCCATCAGCATGACTACCTGTAAAACAATTAAACAGATTAAAACATTTTACAATTCATTCATGTCAGCATTCTGTTTCTTGCCATATTTCATTTCATATTTTTACATTTACATGCTAATGTTTGTTGTAGCTTTATTACTTTTGTGGTGTAGTGGGATAAATTACTGAACTGGTAAGCAGAAGGTTGCTAGTTCGATCTCTACAGCCGTCATCACCAGTGTGTCCTTGAGCAAGACACTTTACTCCAGGTTGATCCACAGGGATCGTCCCTGTAATAAGAACACTGTAAATCACTTTGGATAAAAACATCTGCCAAATGTAAATTTGATTTTTGTAAATCCTTTTTTGTTAGTGTCACAAATGCTAATTAAAGCTGCTTATTTCTTAAAGTTTACTTTTTCAAGGTACTACTATAATATAAATGCATACATACATTTCATACAGTTTCTATTTGGGAGCATAAAGGGTTAGTTCACCTAAACATATAAATTCAGTCATTATTTACTCACCTTCACACTGTTCAATCCCTGTGTTCACTTTTTTCTTTTTTTTTCTTTTTATTAACACAAAAGGTGATTTTGGTCAAGTTTGTCCTGCTGGTTTCTGTTCATACAATATCAGTCAATGGAGCCTGACTTCCAGAAGCTTCATGACATTATTTGATGATGTTTTTGAAGCTTATGAAAGTTCGGTTCTATTGCATGAACAGAAACCAGCAGAACAAACTGGACCAAAATCACATCTCAATGTCTTTTGGTCTTTGTCTACATGCTCTCACTGGCTCAAGACTCACTGAGGATGAAGAGACCACAGCAACATCTGGGCCAGATGAGGCAATAAGGGCAGGTGGAGTGATGGAAGGTCTCATCCATGGCACTGTACCATTTCCAGAATCTGCTGTGGCTCTCCATCCTCAGTGCTCACACCAGTCTGAGGACATTTCACATCCTACAAAAACATAACACAAAAGCAGTCATTTTAACAGCACAATGTCATCTGATTTCTGTATTAGAAGTAACAAAATATACTTTATATTTTTGTTTCAGGTTTTCCCTTTTTTTTTCCACAAATGCCGCTGTCACCTTGCCTTGCAGGTCCTGCTCCACCACAAAAGCTCAGCAGCAAATGCACAGAAATCAAGAATCAGAAAAATGCTGTAATAACTCTGTTATAATTAAAATAAGCTACAACTTAACTCTAGCGTATTTACACCTTCAACACGTCAACAGTTTACTCTACATTAGTTTAACAAATGCAATTTTAACACAAGGAACCGTGTTTTTGGTTGTTAATACTCACATTTAAAAGCATCCGCGTCACTTTTCTCCTCCGTATTCGATTATGACGTATCCTCTCCCATGGCCTCCGGGGATAGAAAAGTATCCATCGAGGAACACTTCAGAATCTGGGCGGAAGCAGTAGGCCATCCGGGAACTTCTTGCCTACTCTTTTGTGAATATTGAGGTTTCAGACATACTTATTCACTTGCCTACTGCTTTTTCCCTACTATGTATTAGGTAAGTAGGCGGATTCGGACGCACTTTAAGCAGACGCACGTCCAAATCTCGCGAGAATTAGTATGTCACCCAGGCAATTCTCGCCTACTCTTTTTTGAATACTAAGGATTCGGACATACTTGGCCCTGTCCCAAATGGCACACTTCATGTGCACTGCCGGTCTTGTAGACTTACAATGGCCGCTGCGTGCGTGTGTCCGTTAAGTCCACAAGACCGAATGGTGTCCCATTCGTCATTTAAGCTTAAAGAAGGGTGATCGTGAGCACCTCCTTTGCGGCAGCTATGCGCCTTCGATGTGCACTTCTGCTGAGCCCGCAAGACCGCGAGCTACGCCGAGGACTTCATCCGGCAGTCAAAGCTCCATTACGTCGTGAAAGTGCGGACTCAGAGGAAGATCGTGAGGGTTTAGGGTGCCATTTGGGACAGGACCACATTCGCTCGCCTATTGCTTTTCGCCTACTATACAGTAGAGAAGTAGGTGGTTTCGGATGCAGCGCTAGTGTTTGAACTGTTGAACAAATCATTAAGTGTTTGAACTGAGTCACTGAATTATTGAACAATGATAAAGATTCTGAGCATTTGAACTGAATCACTGAATGTTTGAATTGTGTAAATTTAATCAATGCTAGTTTGAACTGTGGTGAGACAACTGGGTTATATTGCATAATTCCACTGTGTTTGCAGCAATTGCCTTATTGTGTATGGTTTATGATCAATGAAATCTTTGTCTGAATGAATCAGGAGTAGGAGAGGTACCTCTAGAAAAGTGTTAAAGCATTTTGTGTTCCTTGAATTAATTCATTTGAACTGAAGTCACAAGGAATTTGTATATATGTATTTTTCTTTATTTATTTTCTTGTTATCAAATGGTTAATTGAATTAAAGGGTTAGTTCACCCAAAAATGAAAATAATGCAATTTATTACTCGCCTTCATGTCGTTCTACACCCATAAGACCTTCATTCATCTTCGGAACACAAATTAAGATATTTTGATGAAATCCAATGGCTCAGTGAGGCCTGCATTCACAGCAATGGTACTTTCTGCCTCAAGATCCATAAAGGTACTAAAAACTTATTTAAATCAGTCCATGTGAGTACAGTGGTTCAACTTTAATATTATAAAGCAATGAGAATATTTTTTGTGTGCCAATAAAACAAAATAACGACTTTTTTAACTATTTCAAAACACTGCTTCATGAAGCTTATGAGCTTCAAAGACATTTGCAGAGCTTATTAAGAAAATAATTAGTCAGGGTTTTGATTCTTATTGGAAAGTTAAACGACAGCTTGACTGGCTACAAACAAAGAAAGAACCAGAAAAAAAATCAAATTTCTAGCTGTTTGTGCTTATTCATGGATTTGTAAAATGGGTGGGGTGCCATAACCCCTGATGGAAAAATCCCAGAAGTAACTGAGGGATGGTACAATTTGATTGGCAAATGGGATAAAGTGACAAAAAATTTCTGGTATAAAAGTAGATCAGTGTTAATGTGATAAAATTAAAGTTTTGTTTAAGAACAAGAGATAAAAAAAAATAAGGTCATAAGATTGAAATCTTAGAGAATTCCTTTTGAAGAAAATATCTATAATAATAATTTTTATATTGAATGGACAAATACAGGTTGATGTAAAATTGCAGACAATGAATCTAAAACATGAGTTACAAAAATATATAAAAAAGTAAGTAGAGGATTATTATTGGATGTTCTGAGGATTATTATTGGATGTTCACTTTATTGAATTATATACAGGTGCTGGTCATATAATTAGAATATCACCAAAAAGTTGATTTATTTCACTAATTCCATTCAAAAAGTGAAACTTGTATATTATATTCATTCATTACACACAGACTGATATATTTCAAATGTTTATTTCTTTTAATTTTGATGATTATAACTGACAACTAAGGAAAATCCCAAATTCAGTATCTCAGAAAATTAGAATATTGTGAAAAGGTTCAATATTGAAGACACCTGGTGCCACACTCTAATCAGCTAATTAACTCAAAACACCTGCAAAGGCCTTTAAATGGTCTCTCAGTCTAGTTCTGTAGGCTACACAATCATGGGGAAGACTGCTGACTTGACAGTTGTCCAAAAGACGACCATTGACACCTTGCACAAGGAGGGCGAGACACAAAAGGTCATTGCAAAAGAGGCTGGCTGTTCACAGAGCTCTGTGTCCAAGCACATTAATAGAGAGGCGAAGGGAAGGAAAAGATGTGGTAGAAAAAAGTGTACAAGCAATAGGGATAACCGCACCCTGGAGAGGATTGTGAAACAAAACCCATTCAAAAATGTGGGGGAGATTCACAAAGAGTGGACTGCAGCTGGAGTCAGTGCTTCAAGAACCACTACGCACAGACGTATGCAAGACGTGGGTTTCAGCTGTCGCATTCATTGTGTCAAGCCACTCTTGAACAACAGACAGCGTCAGAAGCGTCTCACCTGGGCTAAAGACAAAAAGCACTGGACTGCTGCTGAGTGGTCCAAAGTTATGTTCTCTGATGAAAGTAAATTTTGCATTTCCTTTGGAAATCAGGGTCCCAGAGTCTGGAGGAAGAGAGGAGAGGCACACAATCCATGTTGCTTGAGGTCCAGTGTAAAGTTTCCACAGTCAGTGATGGTTTGGGGTGTCATGTCATCTGCTGGTGTTGGTCCAATGTGTTTTCTGAGGTCCAAGGTCAACGCACCCGTATACCAGGAAGTTTTAGAGCACTTCATGCTTCCTGCTGCTGACCAACTTTATGGAGATGCAGATTTCATTTTCCAACAGGACTTGGCACCTGCACACAGTGCCAAAGCTACCAGTACCTGGTTTAAGGATCATGGTATCCCTGTTCTTAATTGGCCAGCAAACTCGCCTGACCTTAACCCCATAGACAATCTATGGGGTATTGTGAAGAGGAAGATGCGATATGCCAGACCCAACAATGCAGAAGAACTGAAGGCCACTATCAGAGCAACCTGGGCTCTTATAACACCTGAGCAGTGCCACAGACTGATTGACTCCATGCCACGCCGCATTGCTGCAGTAATTCAGGCAAAAGGAGCCCCAACTAAGTATTGAGTGCTGTACATGCTCATACTTTTCATGTTCATACTTTTCAGTTGGCCAAGATTTCTAAAAATCCTTTCTTTGTATTGGTCTTAAGTAATATTCTAATTTTCTGAGATACTGAATTTGGGATTTTCCTTAGTTGTCAGTTATAATCATCAAAACTTTTTGATGATATTCTAATTATATGACCAGCACCTGTATATATTAAGATTTTTAATGTTTTTAAAAGAAGTTTCATCTGCTCACCAAGGCTGCTTTTATTTAATTAAAAATACAGTAAAAACAGTAATATTGTGAAATATTATTACAGTTTAAAATAACTGTTTTCTATTTGAATATATTTTACAAAGTAATTTATTCCTGTGATGGCAAAGCTGAATTTTCAGCATCATTACTCCAGTCTTCAGTGTCACATGATCCTTCAGAAATCATTCTAATATGCCGATTTGCTGCTCAAGAAACATTTCTTATTATTATTATCAATGTTGAAAACAGTTGTGTACTTTTTTTTCCTTTTTTTCTTTTTCAGGATTCCTTGATGAATAGAAAGTTCAAATGAACAGCATTTGTTTGAAATACAAAGCTTTTGTAACATTATACACTACCGTTCAAAAGTTTGGGGTCAGTAAGAATTAGTTTTTTTTAAAGAAATTAATACTTTTATTCAGCAAGGATGCATTAAATTGATCAAAAGTGACAGTAAAGACATTTATAATGTTACAAAAGATTATTTAAAATAAATGCTGTTCTTTTGAACTTTCTATTCATCAAAGAATCCTGAAAAAAAAAATATTGTACACTAATATTTTGTACAATTGTACACAAATATTTCTTGAGCAGCAGATCAGCATATTAGAATGATTTCTGAAGGATCATGTGACACTGAAGACTGGAGTAATGATGCTGAAAATTCTGCTTTTTCAACACAAGAATACATTACATTCTAAAATATTTTAAAATTGAAAACAGTTATTTTAAATTAATATATTAATATATATATATATATATTTGAACAGTCTCAAGTATATTTTCTATGTGATGACCACAAATAACTAAAATGATGTAAGAACTCTAAATGTTTGGTTTTTGATGGTGACATACAGTAGATGGATTAAATGGCAAAAATGAGACTGCCAGTGCCACTGAGACTCGACCTGATTGGAAATTTGTAATTTCTAAATCCCCTGATGTGTGGGTAAAGACAAATATAAAAATTATGTTTATTCAAAAATGCATGTCAATTCTGGCAAAGTCTTAAGCTGGGCCAAAGTCAAAAGATACAGATAAAGTTTGATGTTACAAGTTTATGAAAATGGAGTAGTCCTGAATACCTCAGAGTCTCTCTCTCTCATTCAAAGTCAGCTAAATGCTGCTATCTGAGCCTGTGTCATAAGTGACAAGTTATTTATAGTAAAAGCAGTGTTTCAGTTGAAAATCAGACACAGAGATGTTAAAAGAAATGATTGCCAGTCTGACTATTTTGACGAATTTATTCTATGACCAGTAACTTTTTGTCTCATCCTAGTCTCCACTGATTGCAGGGCCAATGGCTCCATTTACAGATGTAGCAGAACATTACACTGAATGGATGGTTGTGATAACTATATTTACTGAGTATAATGTCAGCACTGATATGTTGCTGCTTTGAAGATGTCTAATGACTTTTAATAATTAATTACTGCTTTAATTAACCTGCCTCCCTGTTTTAACACTATTAGGCAGTCATGGCTCTGGTGGCTCTTGAATGCATCTTCCCTAAGCTCCAGAAAACACCTGATTCTGTTGAAGAAAACTATCAAAGATTGCAATGGGGAAAGAGTGGTTACCAGTGTGCATGAGGTGATTTCTCAATGATGGGTAAGATCCTCTTTGGCCAGACAGGGGACAACCTAAGGCAGGGAGTCACACCACCGCTGGGCATCTACCTTGAAGGGAGGTGTTTTATGTGAGATGGGTATGAGAGTGGAGCGGATGTGACCTTTGAGAAGTACAGCAGTCTGCCCCAAAAATGTTCCTCCATACCACTCACCAGAAACCACATTTCTAGGATGGCTTGTTTTTCATTGTGACAAGTGTCCACAACTTGATGCAACTATGTCAGGGTACAACACCCTGAGGAAAAAGATTATTGATAAAGAGCTGATGGGAATGAGTTTTCAAGAGCCAGCTGAGAACATGAGGTGATTGTCCATAATTTCTGGGGAGACCATAGCAAAATGTATTAACATGATGTTGGTTGCCCTATTGGCAAGAACTGTATAGAAGTTTTGGATTCAGCATTACAATGAATCCCTGAATCTGTAATATGTCTCTATCATAGTTTTACTCCTGCAGGTCATTAGACATGGCATAGGATATTTCCAAGACATGGTGGTGGTTAAAGATGAAGACCGCTTTTACAGATTGAAGAAAGTTAAGTAAATTCAGAATTTAAACTAACGATAACCTTAAAAAGGCTCCTACCATAAAATATTTTAGATTGTGGTAATGGTTTTTATTTGAACAATGTACATTTACATTTTAAACTTGGCTAATGATTATTCTGTATATAGTAATGAATTTAATATTACACTCTGTCTAAGTTAGGCTTGTGAGGCTGTTGAAAAGATTATTTGTGCAGTAGAGAGAGACTGCTGGGCTGGAGGCAAGGATGGTACTATGTCTGTTTGCCATCGGCCTGCTAAGCTTAAACAAAACAAACCAAAGAGATTAAAACTAAAACAACCCAGCTGACTTTTCTAAAAACAAATAATAATGAACAGACATGCTTTGAGACTGGATAAGAGTAAAACCAACAGGAAAAATATGAAGTTTAAATATGTTTTTTAGATTTAAAACCAAAAGCAAACCTTGACAATGAGCGGTTCATATGCATGTGTCTAGTATGAGTGTGTGTGATGGTGACTGCACATGTTTTGTATGTGTTCGTTCGGGGAAATACGCTGTCCTCATTGAGTGGATATTAAGTCATTAATCTCTGGAATGAGTGTTTTATCATTACAGATGGGTTAAGTGAAATGAAAAACTTTACAGAAGCCAATTCTGATTGAATCTGTTGAAAATACGATACAGAACATGTGATGAGCTTTAAGTGGATTGGCTATCCAGCTCTGTCTGCTAACGGTAATTATGACTACTTTTGTCTTTTATGATGTTGATTTGAATTACTCTCTGGATTAGTATGTTTAGGAGTATTTATGTAAATTGGAATTGTGAAATTGAAGATTGCCATCCACGGGTTAAAATCCCCTTGTCTAGTTTCAACTGAGGGTCAAAATTTGTCAGCTATGTGTGATCAGAATGATAAACGTAAATGTTATAGATTTGATGGCAGAGACAAAGTGACACATTGGATAAGTCACTATTCAATTATCCAGAGAACCCCCCTGTCACCAGACTGAGGTCAGGGGCTAGAGCCGTCACTGGACGATAGTCAGGGGCTGGCACATTGGTTTTCTCCTCACTCTCCACAATGGTAAAGGGGGATCCATTGTGGACAAGCACCCACTCAACATACTCCTGGAAGCTTCCCCGAGGCCCATCTCCGGGCAGGCGTGCCCTGGTCTCTACGTTGAGACCTGTCCGGAAGAACAAACAGAGGCTGGTGTCATCATAATGCACGAAAGGAACCAAATCCAAATATCTCTGTGTGTGGGCCTCAAGGGAACAAGTGGTTTAAAACAAAGGAGAGGATGCAGGATCTAAGTGCAGCAATATAAGGTTTATTTAACAAAAATACTTTGAAACAAAACACTCTTAACTAAGAAAAACCAATAGAACTACTGGGTATACACAACAGAGAACAGAATTAAGCTAAACACAGGGCTTAAATACACTGAACAAACAAAGGAACTAATTAACTAGACACACCTGAACATAACTAACTCAATCAGTAACCATAGAGACCAACAGAGGAAGAACAGAGGAATACAGGAATAATTAACAAAACAAAGCTTAGAACTCAAACGAGCAGAAACACAGATCCAAAACAAACTCTAGACATGAACAACTAAACAGAACAAAACACGACTCAAACCGTGACAGTTTATTTTTCGTTGTTTATTTTGAGTTAGATCACAATTTTGTTTTTAATCTTAAACATGATCTATAAGGGGTGTAGTGAAAGAACTGGATTTACAATTGGTTTTCTTGTATTATATAATGAATTGGAAATCATAGTTTTCTAAAAACCAGTGTACATATCCTGGTATTTATGATTACAGGCAATGTCTGTATTTAGCATCTGAGAAATGACTGAGGTTTACAGTGTTTACTCATTTAGCCCGGCTTCCAGAAAATAAATATGTACTTGTTTTGTAATCAATTAATTTGGTGATAAAACAGAATTAGCCAATATTGATAATATCTGTATAAGGCATGTAAAGACAACTATAAGGTCTGAAGGTCAATAATGCACTATGTGCTCTGTAGAATATTCTGTTCTAGTTAAGTCCTTCAAGGGAAAACATATTGTCTGTTTTATCCCATTGTAACCTGCCAGGGGAGTATGGGTCAGCAATGTAATTTTGAAGCGGCCTCAATTGTTGTACCAGAGGGTTGTTTCATAAAAGACGCTAAGAAAAGCGAGGATTAAACTCCAACACCTGACTTGAATGAACCTAACAAATAAGTTAGGGCTAAAGTGGTTTCATAAAAGGTAATTGAAGTTAATGCAGTCCCGCTAATTTGATCCAGGTTTACCTAGTCAAGATAATTGCGAGTGCACGCTTTTCTTAAGCAGCCCTAGAGGTCATTAATGGATCAAATCGATCCATCATAGGAAACAGCTTACATTTTGTGCTATTTTATGCGTTTCACAAGTTTATTCTCCATCTGTAAATGTTAGAAAGTCATGCAAATATTTCCATTTTGCTGCTAAACTTCACAGTGAACGAACGCTGCTGCGCGCATACGCGCTAATAAGACGGGACGCAATAAAGGCGCGATAATTCTGACTAAAATAAACAGTTTCCTTAAATATTTGATGTTGGACATTATATGTGCCTTATGTACAATTTTAAACCTACAAGTAAGTGTATTTTTTATGATAGTGACTGTAAATGGACTATTGTAATGGGGTGAATCATTATACTGTAGGCCAGTTACTGAGTTTAGATTCATCTTACCAATTAAAATTTAGTCTGTGCATATTTATTTTAATTTTTAATTTTGTGATTTTAATTTCTGCTCTTCTAATAACCATAAAAGGTACTACAGCTGCCAAACAAAACCAGAGAGAAATGTATTCATATATTTTAAAACAATCTAATTAAATCATGGGAACAAAACATTTAGCCAGTAAGAAAAGAAAACCTGTAGGTTACACACAGACACACTCACACAGTCAAACCAAAAATTATTTTCACAAGTGGGTGCAGGACACTGTTCATTTATGTAAGTGAGGATAGCAAAATAAAGTAAACTGTGACATATTATAGCCAAAAATTCTTCATACAGTGGACTAACAGTAAAACTGATAAAAAATTTGGAACCAAAATTTATTCAGATGCTTTGACCCGTGTTATTTGATCACTTTGCTTAAATGTTATCTGACATAATTAAGATTAATTTCTGACACAGTTTAACTCTGAGATCTTGTCATATTTTATTACCATTTTTTTAGTGTCTGAATAAATTTTGGTTTGACTGTGTGTATGTATGTATGTATGTATGTGTGTGTGTGTGTGTGTGTGTGTGTGTGTATATATATATATATATATATATATATATATATATATATATATATATATATATATATATATATATATATATAGTAAATATGGGCTTTGGAAAAGGCTAGCTGACTTTATTGTGCTTTGACTACAGTGGGTAGTTCACAACCATGCATGTCACTTCTGCAGGCTGCATATTACTCTGTCACTCTTTTCATAGCTTTTGCTGGCTCTGAAACACTTGCTTGGTATTTCTCCTGCTTTCTCTAGCGAAAAATCACTCATCACTTAATGAAAGCTTAAAAATGAAGGCCTTGTCACAGGTCTATTGATTTTGAAATTCTGTGTTACTTTTGCTATATTTTCACACTTAAAACAATGATTTGGTAATCCTCTTGTACCACTGTCCTCTTTTGTGCTAAGTCTCCTTCAGTTCTCTCCCAAGTGGTTCCATTTTTGTCAGTATTAAGTCTGAGAATGATTCAGTGGGCTACATAAAACTTATTTTTTTAAGAAACTACTTCCCTTTAAATGTTTTGGTTCATCATACTTACCTTTTAATAAAAAAATTTCCTTAAACTTTTTTTTAATTTAACTCTATTTAGTAAATGTGTGTGTGTGTGTGTGTGTGTGTGTGTGTGTGTGTATACACAGGTGCTGGTCATAGAATATCATCAAAAAGTTTATTTATTTCACTAATTCCATTTAAAAAGTGAAACTTGTATATTATATTCATTCATTACACACACACTGATATATTTCAAATGTTTATTTCTTTTAATTTTGATGATTATAACTGACAACTAAGGAAAATCCCAAATTCAGTATCTCAGAAAATTAGAATATTACTTAAGACCAATACAAAGAAAGGATTTTTAGAACTCTTGGCCAACTGAAAAGTATGAACATGAAAAGTATGAGCATGTACAGCACTCAATACTTAGTTGGGGCTCCTTTTGCCTGAATTACTGCAGCAATGCGGAGTGGCATGGAGTCGATCAGTCTGTGGCACTGCTCAGATGTTATAAGAGCCCAGGTTGCTCTGATAGTGGCCTTCAGCTCTTCTGCATTGTTGGGTCTGGCATATCGCATCTTCCTCTTCACAATACCCCATAGATTTTCTATGGGGTTAAGGTCAGGTGAGTTTGCTGGCCAATTAAGAACAGGGATACCATGGTCCTTAAACCAGGTACTGGTAGCTTTGGCACTGTGTGCAGGTGCCAAGTCCTGTTGGAAAATGAAATCTGCATCTCCATAAAGTTGGTCAGCAGCAGGAAGCATGAAGTGCTCTAAAACTTCCTGGTATACGGCTGCGTTGACCTTGGATCTCAGAAAACACAGTGGACCAACACCAGCAGATGACATGGCTGATGACATTTAAACTTTACACTGGACCTCAAGCAACATAGATTGTGTGCCTCTTCTCTCTTCCTCCAGACTCTGGGACCCTGATTTCCAAAGGAAATGCAAAATTTACTTTCATCAGAGAAGATAACTTTGGACCATTCAGCAGCAGTCCAGTCCTTTTTGTCTTTAGCCCAGGTGAGACACTTCTGATGCTGTCTGTTGTTCAAGAGTGGCTTGACACAAGGAATGCGACAGCTGAAACCCATGTCTTGCATACGTCTGTGCGTAGTGGTTCTTGAAGCACTGACTCCAGCTGCAGTCCACTCTTTGTAAATCTCCCCCACATTTTTGAATGGGTTTTGTTTCACAATCCTCTCCAGGGTGCGGTTATCCCTATTGCTTGTACACTTTTTTCTACCACATCTTTTCCTTCCCTTCGCCTCTCTATTAATGTGCTTGGACACAGAGCTCTGTGAACAGCCAGCCTCTTTTGCAATGACCTTTTGTGTCTTGCCCTCCTTGTGCAAAGTGTCAATGGTCGTCTTTTGGACAACTGTCAAGTCAGCAGTCTTCCCCATGATTGTGTAGCCTACAGAACTAGACTGAGAGATCATTTAAAGGCCTTTGCAGGTGTTTTGAGTTAATTAGCTGATTAGAGTGTGGCACTAGGTGTCTTCAATATTGAACCTTTTCACAATATTCTAATTTTCTGAGATACTGAATTTGGGATTTTCCTTAGTTGTCAGTTATAATCATCAAAATTAAAAGAAATAAACATTTGAAATATATCAGTCTGTGTGTAATGAATGAATATAATATACAAGTTTCACTTTTTGAAAGGAATTAGTGAAATAAATCAACTTTTTGATGATATTCTAATTATATGACCAGCATCTGTATATATGTATATATATATATATATATATATATATATATATATATATATATATATATATATATATATAATATTAGACTGATAGTGGTTATTAAAGTCAAATAATTGTATGTGAGAGACTGCTCTCACATACATGCTCCAAACCTCTGATTCGAAACAAAAGATTCATAAATGATTAAATACAAAATTGATAGTAGTTATTAAGATTGATGTGGTTTGGAATTAGTAAAATGTGCTTGGAAAAAGATTTGATCAGAATATCAAACTGCATAATAATTATGCACGCACTGTAGACATTTGTATTTGGAGTGATGTTAAGATCCTCACATGGGTTATTGTGAATCCTCTTTTTTGTTTCATTGTCCAAAGGGAAATTATATAAACCAATCCCAGAATTAAACCTTAAGGAAGTGTCACACAACGAGACCACTGATTTCTATATCTCTATATTCTACATCAGTGAACTGGATGCATTTAAATCTTTTACTTATTACAAAAACATTTTAATATGCTAAAATGCCATGCTACTAAAGTTAGTAATATAATATAATGCAATATAATTAGTTGTGATCAAAATATGACATAAAGAGTATACTTTTACGACAGTTTGCTCTAGGGAATACTATATACCGGAAACACGCATACAACTGATACAATTTTAGTGGAAATACGTAGGCCCTGCATAGAGTTCACTGAACTAAGGCCTAATCCTGGCTTAATCTAAGCCCTATCTGTGAAAACAGGCCTAAAAGTGCTGCCTGAGTTAGGTGAAGGTCTTTTCCAAAAGTCATCTTGGCAGTGAAGGGGGCAGTTTTTGTATGTTTGATAAGTCAATCTCTCCTCACCTTACTTTCACGGGCTGTGAAATGGAATTCACCAACAACCAGTTTTGCTGTACTTTTGCTAAACAACCGAACTCACTAGAGTGCACACTATGGGAATCTGTGTTGCAGATTTAGCACATTTGTCAGAAGGAAACCTTTACAGTCTAGAAACTCATTGCAGCTAAAGACACAAGTCTCACCATGTATTTCAAATCTGAGAATGATGAAATTATTTTAAGATGAGGTGAAAAACTACTATAGTAAATACTATAGTGTTTTTAAACCATACTATAGTAAACTGTAGTATAGTGTATATATTATTTACAACACTTTGTTAATGAATGCTACAGCATACTGTAGTATTAACTACAGTGAACTGATAAACTGTAATAAATACTGTAGTATACTTTAGTTTTTACTACAGTAAACTGTAGTGTATATTGTAGTATAATATACCCTACAGTTGTAGAAAACTTAGTACAGTATTGGGTAAAGTAATTTGTTTATATTACTATAGTTGTTATGTTATCACAGAAACTATAGAATTACAACAACAAATTAATTCAAGTACTTTACTATAGTATGGTTCAAAAACACTATAGTATTTACTATAAATTACTATAGTATTTTTTCACCTGGGGATGCTATGTAATGTTTTAGATTAGACTTTCTTTTTGTGCAAACCAAAAAAAAAAAAAAAAAAAAAAATGTGAGGTATGAACTGAAACATCTAGTTTGTTTCTGCTAACAGGTGCTGAGGTGCTGTAAAGGCAGAATTTCCAAACACAACTTTTGCCTACGGCGCAAATATAACTGAGCAATTTGCAAATAAAACAATTTAATTTGTTAAATATTTAATTACTACTTCAGTAATTTATTTTTGTTGAATCCTCTGTTGACCTGTTATGATTAAATGTACAATACAATGAAATACAAAGTTCTGGCATGAAACTCTAATGGGCAGGCTAATAGGTCCTTTAACTCAACCTGCTCATAATCACATCATTATCTATAGGACACAGATGATTGGTTCCTGCTGTATTAGTAGCCAATTAGCTTGTGTGCTCAATTTTCAAATACATGAGTTAGTATTTGCCTTAGCAGTGCACTTTCAGAAATCATCTGAAATTCAACATCTAAAGGTGGGTGCACACTGTGCGATTTTGGCCATGATTTGGTCGTCTGAGACAAATTCTGGTAATCCTAAAAGATTCCTACAATCCTAGGCAAAAATCTGTAGTCTTTGATCGCTAGTTTGACATGTTCACCAACAGCCGATTAATGACCATTGTGATCAAATTTGACCTCCGACAAAATTCTGGCAGTGTCAGAAGATTTGGCGCACAGTCCTGCAGTGTGCCTTCTCCTACGACAAATGTCAAGTTGTCTTAAGGATGGTTCACACTGTGCGATTTTGGCCACGATTTGGTCGTCTGAGACAAATTTTGCAAATCCTAAAAGATTCCTATAATCCTAGCCTAAAATCTGTAGTCTTTGATCGCTAGTTTGACATGTTCACAGACAGCCGGTTAAAGATCAAATTTTACCTCCAACTAAATTCTGGCAGTGTCAGAAGATTTGGCGCACAGTCCTGCAGTGTGACTTCTCCTATGACGAACATCAAATTGTCTTCGTTTTTCAAGACAAGCCGTGATCAAAATTAACGATAGAGATGTCTTTGTTAGCCACCATTTCAGTCCAGTGTGTAATGCAGCTCACAGTCATCGAACGTGTTTGGGTTGATGATTTAAATCTCCGGACAAGTTTTCATGCACGCATCCGTTTTTAATGCGTTTTAATGAGATCTCAAAGTGTGACATGAGGATCATGTTCGCACAGTCTGACAAGCAACCATCGTAAAGGACTATTATAAATTGCACAGTGTGTACCTGGCTTTAGTTTAAGCTGTGATCAAAATAAACACTAGAGATTTCTTTGTTAGCCACCATTTCAGTCCTGCGTGTAATGCAGCTCACCATCACCAAATGTGTGTGGGTCGTATTGTATGTAAACTCTTGCGTTACCTAGGCAACAACTGACTCGCTTGTATTGCTTTGCAAAGAGGTCCGTTATCGCAGCACCACAGTAGAAATCTAAACCATATCCGTACCGTCCGGCTCGGCACGGAATGGAACGGTTAAACAAACTCGGGAAACTCGAAGGCTCATATGTTTTCGAACTGAAACCGAGCGCCGTCCAAAATACAGCGCAAAACAACGTTGGGAGTGAGTAATCTGTTAAACGTGCTCATGCTTGATTTCTGTTGATATGCACACTTCATTGCTGTTCATACTGGTTAAATGTTACAGGACACTAATAAAAGAAACTAGGTATGATGACATTTGTAATGGTGCAGTAGTGGTGTCCCATTTCTTAGGGGAATATTTTCACCCCTACACCTTGCCACTCTGTTTCAAGGGGTGAAGGGGTATAAAAGAGAATTGGGATTGGGCCTTAGTACTCACCCTCATGCCGTTAATTTGCGATAGGTCTTACGGGTGTGGAACGGCATGGGGGTGAGTAATAAATGACATTATTTTCATTTTTGGGTGAACATGGGTTTTTATGCTATATCACTGTGCGTTTTTGATCACCTGGCAGTTGATAGCTGCATAGCCTTTGCCATATATCCATATATATACATGGTCATTCACAGATGATGTAAGGATCAGGATTAAGGTACCATCGATCACTCCAATGATCTGTGGGATATGATGATGTGTTAAAAAATACTGTTGTATTTCTGTGATATCCTGTCTTGATGCTGGAAATTTAATGTGTTCCGCAGCAAGTGGAAGTAATGCATTGGTGACCGCTTGAACAGCTCTTGACACTGATGCCTTACTTAGTCCAAGCCCATTACCAAGAGAAAATCTGGAGAAAACTGCCTGTTGCTTAAAATCTCAAAGCTGCTAGGAGTTCGACTTCAGGGAACAAGGCAAAATTTCTCCTGGTGGCACACATCAGCTGAGGTTCAATGCTATTCATCAGTTGGGCTATTTGTCCTCTTGGCAGACGGTATCTCCCAATTATAGCCATGTCATCAAGGATATCCATGGGGGTTTGATGTTGTCTGATTAAGGCACTTAAATCTACTTTGTGGTTGTCCCTGTCTTTGTATTTCTCTGACCCTCAACTGAAGAACACATTGTAGTGCAGTAATGATTTCCTTTGCAAGTCTAGTGAGGTGTAAACTCTATATACCATCCTGGTAACACTTTAAAATACTGTTTCTTACTTACTGCATAACTAATAAGAAATTACTGAAGAACTAATAGGTAATTCTTCATTAACACTTAAGTCACTACTGTCACTACTAAGGAAGATGTGTTAACTAATCAGTATGTAATAGAATTTTATGATTTTGTTAAGTAACAGTTAGCTAATCAATAACTAATGAATTCTGTCATACCTCCTGAAGAACTACTATAAATTATCTACTAATTAAAGGTGCTATATGTAGAAATGGCACCCAGTGGTCAAAATAGGTACTGCAGTCCAAATTCAAAATATTGTTTGCCCCACCCCCTCCTTCAAAGACGCGGGTGGCCAGCTTGAGGACACGCAACAAGAGGGAGCACAATTGACAATGAAAGCCAAGGAGACTTACACATTGTAAGTTGATGAGTTGATTTACCTGTGTTTTAATATGCTGTCATTCATAGAGATACTTAGATGGATGCAGAGGCTTTTTAGGTCGGGTAGAATCTGCGATTCTCTGACCCAGTTTGTTTGCTGGTTTCCTTGGCTGCAATACACGGTGTTTTCCGCCAACTGGGAACCTGTGATGTCGAAATACTATTGGGTAAACTGGCAGCACGTGGTTTAGCACAGACCAAAACAAAGACAGACATTCCGACACGGAATGTTTTTTTTTTTTTTTTTTTTGCCTAAAAGGTTTTGCCTTTGTAGTAAATACTTGTTTTGTGAGTGTGTTCAGTAAGATATCAACTTCGGAAAGGAACCCAACCCCCACTCTAAATGCCTTGCCATAGCCAACTTTCCTCAGATTAGTTTTTATATTTCATATACAGTACTGTAAGTGTGTCTGTTTTCCTCAGCATTTCACATTACCATTGAGTAAATTCCAGTATGTAAGGCAATGACTGAGGGAAAGTGAAAATACAGGGAACCCATTAGTAATTAATAAAGAATTATCAAATAATTCTGCAGGAATTACTTAGAACCTGAAACACTATTCTAAAGTGAAAATACAGGGAACCCATTAGTAATTAATAAAGAATTATTAGATAATTCTGCAGGAATTAGCCTACTTAGAATCTTAAACAGTATTCTAAAGTGAACATATTGTCACGGTCACCATCTCTCTCACCTTTCCCGAACTCCATTTCCCATCATCCCTCCTTCTGCTCAAGCTCAGCAATCACCCACACCTGATCATCATCACCTCATCACACAAGCAGCATTTAAGCACACACATCACTCTAGCACTTGGTCTGGTCTCATTTGAAGAAGGACTCACTTACCTGTCAGCATTTACCTCTGTATGCTATTGTCTCCAGCATCTCCCTGATCTTCTGTGTCTCCAGCATCTTCCTCATCAGACTCTGTTCTCTCTCCACTCGCCATCCAAAGTGTGCTTCAGCTGCAGTCATCCATTACCTCCTCAATCACCTACAATATACAAGACTGTCAGTATTTCCATCAAATTTTTTGCATTCCTGCTGAACTGCTTTACTCCTAACCCTATTTGTTACCATTACCAAATCTGCAATAAACTCTCTTATTCATTTCTACATTGTTGTGAGTCTGTTCAGTAACAGAAGACCAGACCCTCTAAAAGGAAGATGAGCTGCACTGTAAAAGATGTGTGGGAATTCGTGGGACAGATTGCAGAGGTGGCACAATCCAGCCACGATCTGTTTATCTACACCGCAAAATTCTGCAGTCTCGTCCCAAGATGGCCGCCATTCCAGAGCCTCGTCCCAAGATGGCCGCCATTCCAGAGCCTCGTCCCAAGATGGCCGCCATTCCAGACCCTCGTCCCAAGATGGCCGCCATTCCAGACCCTCGTCCCAAGATGGCCGCCATTCCAGAGCCTCGTCCCAAGATGGCTGCCACATCTGAGTCCTCAGTATTTCCATCCAATTATTGCATTCCTGCTGAACTGCTTTACTCACCTGCTTGTTTCCTTTACCAAATCTGCAAAAAACTCTTATTCATTTCTACGTCGTTATGTGTTCCATAACCCATATAGGGAACCCATTAGCAATTCATAAAGAATTACCACATAATTATGACTCAAATCAAACTTACCCATAATAATCTAAAAAAACCTTTGTAAAATACATGACACAATCACTAGTTTACACGATATCTTCCTTTTTTCAGATAAAGAGAACATTTCTTAATACAGAATATTTTATTCCGTTTTAAAGAACTGCTCTCTCCTGAAGAGGATGAAAATGCCCACGCTCAGTAGGGAGTAGGGAGTAGGGAGTAGGGGGGAGGGGTGGGGAATAACAACACAAAAACTACCCAACACTGAAAAAATAACCCAAAAAAGTGACTCAACAACCTCATCCCAGCGTTTGGGTAAATAAATAAATAAAACATTTTATATCTGTGGTAAGTTGGATAGTTATGGCAAGGCAGTGGGGGTGGGGTTCCTTTCCGAAGCTGATTTCTTACAGAACATGTGCACAAAGTTAGCCCCGCACATGACGTAAGAAAAAAAATTTAAATTGTGCACACAATCTACTAATTTGTTCCCTCGATTTACTAAATTGTGCGCATGATTTACTAATTCGTTCCCTCGATTTACTAAATTGAGCGCACAATTTACTAAATCGTTACTTAGAAAAGGCCTTGTCAATACTTGGCACAAGTGCTTCAGATGGCATTTGTGGTGATATTGACATACATGGAGGAGTCAGTATGTAATGGAATTTTATGATTATGTTAAGTAACAGTTAGCTAATCAATAACTAATGAATTCTGTCATCTTTGTTTCACTCTAACTCTTCTAGAAGGACATTCATTTCATCTTATTGAAAGGTGTCTTTTCTTGTTTTGTTTTTTTTTTGTTTTGTTTTTTTTTTGTTTTTCAGCCATTTTGTCAGTGCCCCCGCCTGTAGATAGGTGCTTTATATATAGACTTGTCTTGATCAATAATCCACATCAGATGACTATTATTAGATTAAATGTTCAGGATATGATTCCATATAAGGTTATATTTTAGAACTTTGAAAATGGACAATGACTCTTAAGTAGCACGCAGAACGTGTTCTTGTGCGTTCACATTTCACAAGTTCGCCTGCCCATTCAGTCTGAATGGTTAATAGTAAAACAAACTTGGCTTGCTGTCCCCGAAGGAGGCTCGAACCCGAGGTTAGGCTCGAGCTCCGGGTTAACCCCCCCATAACAGTACTGTGCAGAGGGACAATAAGAGAAATAGAGGAAGAGATGGGGAGGAGGATGGATGCTAGAAGAATTGTCATTGGGATGATGCAGTGACTGCTGCTTATATACGCTTGTGATGATGATTGACACGACTGAATGTTTGGCTCCTCCCAAACCTAAGTTTGGAACTACATTTCACAAGTTCGCCTGCCCATTCAGTCTGAATGGTTAATGGCAAAACAAACTTGGCTTGCTGTCCTCGAAGGAAGCTCAAACCGGAGGCTTGGCTCGAGTTCTAAGTTAAACCCCCAAAAAAATATTTACAAGAACAGCAAGCTGACCAGTCAACTAAGAGTAGTTCAGCAATATAAGTATTATATGTATTTTTTGCTGTTGCCGTATTGGGGGAAAAATTAGGCGACTTGTGCGGTGAATTTCCTGTTGGAGCTAAAAGAGAAAACGAAAGGGCTCCTGCAGGAACAGAGAGAGAAATCACAGCTGGGGCAATGAAGGAATACTTTTCTGTTCCTACAGATGATTAGTTGGAGAACTGAGAGCAAAGGCTGAAATCACTGCTGTGACAGTGAGAAATAAGTTTAGAGAGCAGTGGGGGAGATATCATTGCTGTGGTAAATAGAAAAAAGTTTTAGTCTGAAAGCTGATGCAAGAGTGGTGGCCGAAATCACTGCTGGGGCAGTGGGGAATAAAGTTTTTTGGTCTGAAGGGTGTTGCGAGATCGGTGGCCGAAATCACTGCTGTGGCAGTGATGAATAAAGTTTTAGTCTGTTGAATGGGTAATTGATGAGCTTGTGTATGTGTGACGGGTTTGAACTGAAGTCTGTTTGGAAAGTGTTTTGGAACCAATGTTTCAAAAGAGTTGGTAGTATTGTTGTTGACGAAGAGGGGATGAGCAGGAAATTACATTTTCAAAACTTCTGTGGGCTAAAAATAAGGAAACGGACTGGTTAGGTTGAGGGGTATGGGTAAATTAACAATGAAAATTGAATGGCTGCTCATTAACTGATCTGTTTTGCTATGCTGTATGTCGCTGTATAATACTTGGAGACTGGAGAAAAACAAATGGATCTGTGCGGTGGATCAAATTTAGAATTTCTGAAAAATCTGAAGAACGTGAGGATGAATAGCGTTGATTGTTCTGGTGATGTTTTCTTAAGCCCGGAACACACCAAGCCGACACAGACAAACTAGTGGCAACGAAAACAGACTGCGGGGTTGGCTCATGTCAACAGAGTCTGGGTCCAAAGTTGCCGACACACTAAACCGACGCTCGACACCCGACGGCCGGAAAACTTAGTCGGCCGATGAACAAAAACAAGCACTTATGAATTGTTGCAATAGATCCATGACATGTATTTAGAAAGTAGATAAGATGAAATTTCTTTTTGTGCAGACTTTTAACTTTTACTTAAGAGTTAAGATTTTAAGATATTAAATGGTTCAAGACTAAAGGCTTTTAAGAGTTAAAGACTTTTACTGACATCGTCATATTAAATTGTCTCGAGTAAAATTTAAACACAATGTGGGGCCTACATATTGTACATAACAGTACACATCGATAATGCCTTATTTGAATGTTTTTCAAAATAAAATGTTTCAAAGATCTTTGCTCTGCATTCTATTACCCAAAATATAATATAGTATGTAAAATGACCCAAGACGATGATTTAAACCGCCATTTTATTAAATCAACCAAATGCTACGAACAAAGAGATGCAGAGAACACCTAAAGTTCACTAAAATTACAACAGATTCTAGGAAACAGTTTTTTTTTGGACAAAATGGATTGGGTAAAACGATAAAGGAAAACAATTACAAACGAAAGAAGAATGGTGATGTTAAAAATGAAGCTGTGGTAAAGCTGTGTGTTTCAGAAAAATGTAAACAAAATCAGAGAAACATAAAAAACACAAATGTCTGCAAACTGTTACATGCTAATATTTGGTCTGGGTTCAGAGTCAGTATGCTACAATGAGAACTTTGTGACCAAGAGCACTAGCATTGTTAAACATGTGGGGGAAATAACAATGTTCAACTAGAATTCAACTCTGATGTGACAGAGCTTGTTTCACATATAACTGTAAATTATCTCCGTAATAAACAGTTCACTTGCATTTGCTGGCTAACTATTGAAATTTACGACAAGTTAAAACATTTTGGTTTTCTTAAGTTATTAAGACAAACATGTCAAATTGTGTATCCGTGACATCATGTAATGACTTGTAATGTGTAACTTGTGTAAAAGTCGTATATGTAAAAAAACAAAACAAAAACGTATAAGGTGTCTAATGTATAAGGACTGCCATTAAATTTTCTTATGCTGTATTTGTTCATTAATGCCTATGCATGTTTTACCATGCTCAAAGAGTAGTCTTCATCTAAAAGCTACAAAGAGACAAAATGCAGACATCGCACTAAAACTATTAAAACCTTTTAAAAATGGTCTGAAACCATGATACTTTTTGTAAAAATATTGTATTATACATGCTGAGGCATATTCCCTTCTTTGTTTAGTACGAGGTTTTAGCCAGATACCTGTATCGCATGTTTACATCAATTCCAAAACTTTGAGAATAAGACCTATTCCACTTCACTGTTACATCTGAAATGGGGGTTTGTCAAAAAGAACAATGGCGTGTTATCTGGTTTAGGTGTGTTTTATTCTTAAAAACATTGTGTCAAAAGAATTTGGTAGCATGATTCTCTTGTTTCATCATGTATTAACTCCATATTTATCAGGCTGATAAAAGTAGTGTGAACATTTTATAAAACAAAAAGCACTAATTAATGACATTGTGTCAGAACACAACAGGTATGAAGAAAAAGTGTAATACAATATTTGATTTGGGGTAAAACTAGCTACCCATGGACAGCGGCAGTTCATCTGGCCAGTACGTCCATTCATGCACACACACACACACACACACACTGTCTGTGTAGATGTGACACTGTAGATGTGTCGGCCTTCCTTAATGGTGTCATTATGTGAGGAACTGTCTGGACTATGGTAATCCTTATTTCTTAAAAACATATTTGTCAACATTATTCTCTTGTTTTATCATATGTTTAATTAATATTTACTAGGAATTGAAACTTTGTAGAAATAAGAAAAGTAAAATCATATGGCTTTGTGTGACATGCGTCACCTTAAAATGTAATTTTAAATGTAAGTTTTTTAAACACAAATAAACATATTTAACAGACATAATACACTAGTTTTTAACAGTATATATATTCTATCGCAGTACATCAGGGTCTAATGCGAACATGCCAGGTAGTGGTTTGGCCTAATCTTTGGTTTTTAAGCACAATTAAATTTTCTCTCAGGAACGCTTCCTAGAGACCTCACATGTGTGAATTCACTCAAACAAAAACAAACAAAAAAACAACTGAAATTAATGACTACCTTGTAGGGTGTTTAACACCCTGCAAAAACGTTGGGTGTCAAAGGGCATTCTTCCTGCTAGAGTCATCACTGCGACCAACAGACAAACTGTCGCATCAACATTTTTAAATTTCTACATATATTTTTGAGTAGATAACCGATATTATACATTTTTGTATATTTTCAGTAAAGGGTATGTTTCCACACTGATAAAGACCACACTCAAAAATGAACTGTTGGTTTTACTTACTAACTAACTAACTAACTAACTAAATAAATAAATAAACAAACAAACAAACAAACAAATAAAAATAAAAAGTGTTGCAACTATATTGAGTAATTTATAACAATTTAAAGCTGACAAAATGTCTGAGTAAATGCAAATCATTTGAATTTGTCAGTTACATAATATTTATATGTGTAGTTTATTGCTATGTTATGTTTGTTATGTATGGTGAACACATTTATTTAAAGAATTCCATCCTAAACATGCATATATGAGTGCTCACAGCCTAAACACAGGCACCGCTCTTCTGCATAATAGTAACCACAAAATTCAAAAACATTACAGAAACTTCTCTAAATGTCCAACATAACTGAACATTAAACACTATCATAAACAAACAACACATTTCCCTTTACTGAAAAATGCAAATAACACTTTAATCCCTAAATTTTCTCTTCTAATGCAGTCCCTTGCAAAGCATGCTGGGAACTACGGATCCGCTGCCCAGTTAGTTATGTCTACATTAATTTGTGTGTTTCACTCAGCAATGTTAAGTTGACTGAACAAACACTTATTAAGTAAACCTGACAATATTCATTTTTAGTAGGAACAACTTAAATTAAGTTGATGTAGTTGCATGAGGTTTTTTTTTTTATTTTAAGTAACGTGAACAAGGATGGATTGAGTGAAACTAACAACAGTGAAAGTTCATTTTTGAATGTAACTTATAAGTGCAATACTACATCATGGCTACTGCAAAATGTCAGATGTTGAGTTCAGGCACAGCATAATAGTATGACAACATATGACCACTTTTTTATTTAAAGTTTAAAGTAATATAATGCTTTGAATAAAGACGAGTAAAATTAAATATTCACTCAAGACTATTTTTTTCATGGGAACAGCACAGAGGAACAACTGGTCTCTGTTTGAATATGTGTGAATTTCTTAAAAGATACAACTTAAGCTAAATAAGAGCAATGTTAAGCCCTCGTTCGAGGTTACATGAGAGTTGTGAGGCATCACACACACAGACACCTTCACGTTTGGATTTTTAAAAATCGAATTAAATATTCACAGTTTATCTCAAAAACATACAGATTTCTCAAAAACTTTGTGTGTTGCATGGACGAAAATACTGTTTGAATCTTTAAGAAATAAGATCTAAGACAACTAAGTACAGGTTTTTGATTTTAACATTTTACAGTTCTTGATTAATAAAAATAAAAATAATGCTTTAGGTTAAATTTAAGCAAATTGTTTCTACCATCGGTCATCAGATGTTATCTTTATACAGCAGACTTCCAGAAAGATAAACAGAAGATATAATTTTATTAAATCTTTAAAGACTGGATTTAAACAACATTTTAAAATTAAAAGATCATTTTTAAACTTTTAAGATTGTGCTTTAAAATAAATGTAGTACAAAACATTCACCCCGGAAAGGAGTCAGCAGTCTTAACATATGCTGTGACACAGAGACTCATCTAGTCTGACTCCACCCATCCATGTGAGGGTCTGAAGCATTCATTTCACACTGGAGTTTATCCCTGCATGGGAGGATTTGGGAGTTTTTGTTTATGATACAACTTAAACTATTTATTTCGGATTTATTTTTTTTAATCATTGCATAAAGAACTACTTCTTCAGCTCTCTGAAAATGTAAGGTGTTTTCATATTTATATGTATTTATTTTATTTTTTATACATTTAATTTAGATAAAACTATAACTAAAATGGTTTAAATATATATTTGTTATTATTCATTGTCTTATATTTTTTATTTATGAGCAAAACAACTTATAAAATATATTTATTTATTTATTTATTTATTACTTAAATGTCTATGGAAAACCCCCATAAAACATGAAATCCCCACAACCAGAATTGTTCCCTGCCCCACTGCTGTGACTGTCTCACATTCCACACCTTGGTGTGACAAGTGGTTAGAGAGATAGGGTGAGAGAGAGTTTATGTTTCAACTTATTGCATTCAATAAATATACATCATATAGTGTAAGGAGTTACATCTTCAACTCTCTGAAAATATAAGATATTTTATATTTTTATTTAACTAAAGACTATAATATACTATAATAATGTTTAACATTGTTTTAGTAGCATGTTTATTGTAGCGAGTGTTATAAACAAACATACATACTATTTATAATCATTTAAAAGAAGTGTATGTTTTTTTGAATGAACTTTTTGATCTAACATTTTAAAGTTCTTGTATTTATTTATTTGTATTTATATTTTCCTTTATCTAAAACTATAACTAACAAGGTTTAAATAAATGTTAGTTACATATTTGTTATTATTCATTGTCTTATATATTTTATTTATAATCATTTCATTTAAAATGCTTTTATAGAAGCAATTTTGTGTGTGTGTGTGTGTGTGCGCTCACTAAGCAAAATTTGTCCCATGAGCAAAACAGCTTATTAAATATATTTATTTATTTATTTTAATTAATTATTACTTGAAATGTGGAAACATGGAAACCCCGACATGTCTGGACATGTCCACAATATCTCTTGGTTTGATCTGACTGTTTCTTCATTAGAATCTAGATTTTCTTCATTAGAAAGATTTAGCTTTTATCCCTCAATAATAAACCAATCACATCCGCAGACAGAGTTGGACCGGCCCACAGCAATACTGGAAACAAACTCATTTTCAGTTTAGCAAATGAACTGCATGCATCTCAACTCAACTGGTAAGTTGTCTTAAAAATACTATTTCAGCTTATTACATAAAATTATTATTGTAATAACTGCTTTACTTAACATAGGTACTATATAATACGGTTTCATATAAACCCTTTCATATGTTTCATTTATCATCATTCTTTTCTTAAAGTTAAAAATCTCTTAAAGCTTCAAAAATATTATTTTATCTTAATTCATAAAATTGATATTTCAACTGCATTATTTAACATCAGTACTTTTTAAGACCCTTATTCCTCGTCTGGTATCGTTTAAAGCCCTTTGAAGCTGCACTGAAACTGTAATTTTGACCTTCAACCATTTGGGGCCAAATGAAGTCCACTATAAGGAGAATAACCCTGGAATGTTTTCATCAAAAACCTTAATTTCTTTTCGACTGAAGAAAGAAGGACATGGACATCTTGGATGACATGGGGGTGAGTAAATTATCAGGAAATTTTCATTCAGAAGTGAACTAATCCTTTAAGGTTTCACAGTCTTGCTGTTTATGTTTTTTTAACAATTAAATTTTAGGCTAAAAGTGTGTTGTAACGCAAGCGTTACTGAACATGTACCGAGTAAAATATTACTGAAAATTGTGCAACGAGCGGCCCATAAGGTCTATCATAGGTATACCGCTTATGCATGAAATCATTAAAATCATCAGGTAAAAATGCTTGGAAGAGACTGGGAGCGTGAGGAGCGACAGATCAATTGGCCAGTTTGCGAATCAAGGAAAAAGAGAGCTGGGTGTTTGTTCGTCTTCGTTGAAAATGGAAGTTCGCTGCAGCTAATCACTTAACTGGATGAAAGCGGCTGAGCTGGGGTGCACGGACGTCTAGCCAAGGGCGGGAGGAGCCTGTTTTAATGGCTGCGCCTGAACAAATTTGCAGGAGGACGCAGAGGATGACAGGCTCAAATTCCCTTGTTATGTGCGGAAGGGGAAGCAGAGGTAGAGGATCCTGGTGTTAATTGAAAACGGAAGAGTATTCTGCTGAACACTCTACATTGGAGGTAAAATGCTGCTGGAGCTCGACGTCGGGTTGGAACATGGTTCAAAAGACGGGGCGAGGCCAAATGCTGGAAGAATTGTCCTTGGGATGACGCAGTGACTGATTGACTGATTGACAGGACTGAATGTGTAGGCTCCTCCCGAACCCACGTTTGGAACTACATTAAGTGCATTTTTGGGAAACGCATGTGGAATTGTGGTGAGCGTTTGTAACCTTGCACGTAGAGACTGCTTTTAAGAGCTAAGACACATCGTTTATCGGGAAACCCAGCCCTGTATAGAACATGAAAGTGCATTAAACTTGAAGCTGTTGAAGAAATAAAGCCAGCAGACACATAAAATATCATCTGCAGAATGTTTTGTTTCCCTTCTACCTGAAATGATCTGTCATTAAGGCTGCAGGAAGCAGTTACATAAACCGGCATAGCATTAGTTTTGCGTGGTGCATATCGGGGGCGCGTTTCCCAGACTTAACTCGCTGCTCCCATACCACAGTATGATGCATCGTTAAACAAATCAACTAGCTAGTCACGACTGTTTCCCAAAACCGTACTGTTGTAAACTTGTCATTCAGCCACGTTGGTGAATGATGTCACGTAGGTGGTGGAGTAATAACTTCTAAATAATCCATTTGAGATCTAATTAATGCTAGATTTTTTGCTATAAATTACGGACATTGCATTTTTCTCAGTTATTTTGCTTTATTTCCAGATTCAGTCATAGGCTCATTCTTACATACTTGAGTACGTTTGCACATGTGCACTCAAAAACGGTGCTTAAAATCTCTTGACAAACTAAGATATGTAAATGACATTTGTATGGGGCGAATTCAGGGTGATTTGGACACCTTTTTGCCATTGAGATTACTTGGAAAAACTGTCCCAATCAACCTGAATTCACCCTATATTCGAAATAAAAGATATTCATTGTACTTAATGTCAGCTTGATTATTTTGCTGAAGATAACGTTTTATTAAAAACACGTGTCATAAAAACAAGAAACTATGTTTCAAACCACAGCTCAAGAGCTGTCATTCCAACCACACAAGTTTGCAATGCAGTTTGCGAATGTTCCTTTGAACTATGGTTTTGGGAAACACCAAATCGTTGAACTATGTTAGTAACATGTTAGTAACGATGGAACTTGTGATGTTAGTTGGCGAAAGATGCTTTTGGGAAACAGCATCTGCTAGTTCCAAAACGAAGACGAGCCACAGGACCAGCCCGTCAGCAGCCAGCTCCAGGACCAGAACAAGCCATCAGCACCTCGTAGGTGAAGAAATATGGATGTCAAAAAATGGTGAAATTAAATGGTCTTCTTGCCCAAGAAATGAGCCATGCCGCATGGCTGCCAATGTGATAAGGATGCAACCAGGGCCAACACAGATGGCAGTTACTCATGTGCAGGACATCAAGTCTTCTTTTGAGCGGATGCTCAAATCTCATCCTCTTCTTCAAAGTCACTGTCAGACTCTGAATTTTCAGAAATGTGATCCTCACATTATAAATTCAATTCAATTTAATTCACATTTATTTGTATAGCGCTTTTCACGATACATATCGTTTTAAAGCAGCTTTACAGAGAATGCATGTCAACATTACAATTTAGAGGATGCAGTTAGCTAACAATATAATAATTTAGGCAATTTAATTTACAATCACTGTTAGCTCTTTAATTGAAGGTAGAAGCAATGAGCTCCTGGAAATAATGAATTACATATTAACAATAATTAGGATATATAGAAATTTGGGAATGTGCATGTTGATCCAGATGTTGCGTCATCTGTAGTCCTGGCAGGAGTTGGCGGTGTCTCTTCAAAGGTGTTGGTCATCTGAGGTCTTCTTAAGAGGCTGGATCCACACTGAAGCTGATGTACTGTCTAGTCACCTCGCGACGGGTGTCCCGAGGTAAAACAGAAAAGCAAATGGAGAATAATTAGCGTAGCTGTTGTTCATGATGTTAAGCAGAAATAGTCATGTGCAATTGATCTGATATGAGATGCATTATGTGAATGCTTGGCTAAAGAGATGCGTCTTTAATCTAGATTTAAACTGGGAGATTGAATAAAACCTCTTCCTCTACATCATCAAAAGCTTCTCTCTCTTCCAAAATCAATTGCAAGGCCCTCTGAGCAGCGAATCTTTTGGCCATCTTGATCAGTTGTGATAAGGAACCACAATATAAAACAATGTACATGCATCAAGTGCAAGAAGTACATATGCAACACAAACACAGTAAAACTCTGCCCCTCATGTGTTGTATAGGCTGGTATGAAAAAGCAGTGTTCAATTGGGCTGATGTGTTGACTGGCATGGTTACTGTATGTATTCAGCTTGTGTTGAATGGGTTAAATTTCTAATGAATTTCAAATAAATAAAAATCAATAGTTATGAAAAACCTTGCTTCATTTGTAAATGTGTTGATTTCTTTCCACTCATTTCTTGGTTATAATTGATTTTTTTTATTACATTTTATTAAAAAACAAACAAAAAACGAGTAGCACTTTTATTCATAAATGTTATCTAACAAAGGTAAAGGGCAAATGTTAACCATATATGCTGTTTACATTGCTTGTAATTGGGATGAAGTAAACATCTGTTGAGTATTTTAACATAAAATTGCTTGTGTTGAATTAAAAACCCAAAAATGCAGCAGGTCCACAAGACCCACGAACACTGGCTAAATGATGTAAACTTTGAACAGGATGATAATGATGTGTAAATTTTGTTTTATATATTGTTTACAGTTTTTTTTTCTTTTAGTACTGCCCTTCAGAAGTCAATACTTCCATGTTTCCCAGAAGACAAAATAACTACAATTTACCCTGTTCATGCAATTCAAAAGTTTACACACCCCAACTCTTAATGCATTGTGTTGCATCAGTAATTTTTTTTAAAGGTTGTCTGCATTTTTTCCTTCAAGAAATACAAAACCAATGTTGTTAAAAGTAATATGCAGAGGAAAATCTAGTCCTATGTTTGGTGGACCCTTTGTGTTACATACCTTATTAGTATTGCAAAGTATTCTAAAGTTACAAAATTAAGTTACAAAACTTGTGTAATCTAACAAAATACATTAGAAATGACTTTTTAAAGCATGTATTTTGTAATCTATAATGAAATATATTTTAAAAGTATCCTTCAAAACCCTGATCGTTACATCTTTTCTATGTCCAATAAAATATACAGTACAAAGAAAGGTATATTAGGTAATAACATGAACTCTCAGCAAAATTATTGATCAATAATTAAAAAAATATATAAAAACTGTTTTTATCTCTTGATTTCATATATCTGTTTGGGTTGAGTTCTAAGAATAGACTTTCAGAATCTAAATGAAACATATGATATGATGAGCATGTTGCTCGTCAATATGGAGCTGCATGGCATGTTTCAACATGACAACTGAAGAAATTGCAATCATGTTAGTTTTAGTGTGCAGATTAAATAGGCTATAGCGTGTACCTATTAAAAATAGATAAACCTGTCGACTTAAAAAGATTGCTAACACAATAAATTGTTATTTTTCAATAAAATTTTTAAACTTGAAAGTGTACAAGTAGCCTATTGTTTATTTTCTTCAGAATGAAAAGTTTGCCAAAGTAAAATTGAAGTAAAAACACAAATATAATGTACAATAGTGTAATCATTTTAAAGAATGTAAATGCATACATAAAGCATTGTTTAGCCCAAAGAACAATTTGGTGACAAAAAGGGTTCTTTCTTCTTGTATAGAACCCTTTTGGTATAAAGAGATCTTTGGAGTTGAGTAAAGAACCCTAGTGTTCTGTATAGCCCAGGTGGAAAAAAAGTACACTTCTAAAATGTACTTAAAGTGCTCTATTTTCGCACACTAATTTTGTACTTAATATACTAAATGAAATATGAACTAATGTGCTTTTAATATACTATCTCTGTATTTAAAAAAAAAAAAAAAAAGTACTTAGTTACCACTTGTAGTACACAAGTGCACTACAAGTGGTAACCAAATACATTTAAAAAAAAAAAAAAAAAAATACACAGACAGTATATTAAAAGCACATTTTAGTTAATATTTCATGGTGTCTCAAAATAGCACAGTTGAGTATACTTAGATGTTCTTAATATTATCTTAAGTACTACTAAATAAGAATTTTTAGTATATTGAGTACAAAATTAGAGTGCAAAAATAGAACACTTTAAGCACTTTAAGTGTTATATGTCCACCAGAGGGAGCCACAGGATAAGGAAGGTTTCTATCCCTTTGAATGGAAAAAAAAATGCATTGACCTATATTTCATGGCGTACTGACAGTATAGTTTTATATCGTAAGTGTACACAGAAATAAAACAGTTATGTGTTAAACTGCAAACATAAGGTTAGAAGGCTACACATTTTAGAAATAAATTATAAAAATGAAAAATACCTAGAGACAAATGCATAAATAAAGTTTTGAGCTGCAAATGATATCTTCACATTCATTTGAAATTGTCCTGTGACATTATGTGTGATTCATCTACATTTAAATGTTGATTATGAGTCCACACATAAACCACACATATTATGACAGTAAACAATTTTTCACAGATTTAATTAACGTTTATTTAATGCCTGACAGCGTTATTTTAGCATCGCACAGCATTTAGAGAACATTTCAAAACATAAAATGGCGATACAATACACAAATTTTCACCCTTTTCCCCATAAAATTATGAGTTTGTTAGCCTTAATGTTATCTATAAGCTAGTGTGCCCCAAAATTTGACAAAATTCAGTTTCTCATCAGATTTTCTGTCCAATCAAATGCTCTCTAGAATCTGAAGCGTCCCACCCCCAGCACTATAAATAGGTGTGTTTGACTTGAAGCAGCACTGCACAGATTGATCGGTGTATGACATCAATTATGGTGAGAACGATTCAAAAGCGTTTGCTCTCGAATTGCTTTCGTGGTACTTTGTTGTCATACACCAATCGGTGTTCGCATCTATTATCACCTGGCCAAAGTTACCGTTGTGGGTAGTGTGGAAGAAACAAAGCTTTTCAAAGCTTTGAATCAATTGAACCAATTGCTTCGCAAAATGATTCACTTTTTCACAGAGTTCAAAACACCATACGCTAGTGATGCCTGCTGGTCAAAACTGTGTAAATGCAACAAAGACTCAGGCTAAACATGCATAAAAACAGGTTTTACAAACCCATTGCAAATGTTTTATTGAAAGTATAATCTGTCAAAATGCAATTAACTAATCATCTAATAACATCATCTAATGCAAGTCATCTAATTAGGTGTTTATATAAAATGTGTTCTTTAATCAATTTTCAGGGCTTGTTTTGTTTGTTCTATGGATGGCTCAGCTAAACAAGCCACTAAGAGACTATTAACTACTATTATTCCTTTTAAATATACAAATGATATAAACCATAAACCAGTGTTCAATGGTTTGCCACTGATGGGCGATCTCAAGTGAATCCGCATGATATATGGGTTCACAGAGATCATTGAACCATTAAAATTTAGAAACATTTCGAGACGGTCTCATTTATTGAAATCACGTTACTATGGCAGTTTGATACATGCTCTGAACCACTGATTTGAAACAAAAGATTTGTAAAGGTTTCAAAGCTTCATGAAGCAGTATTCAAAAGTTGTGGGAGAGAAGCATGGGTCATAAATGTATCAATTGTTCCTATGCTTGTGCTTTATTCTGGTTTACAGCTATACACTGGTTAAGAACAAAATTGCTTGAATTCATTCACTTTGTGATGGGCATTTCTCAGCTTCACCAATTTTGGGATGGAAGACACGGGGTTTACAAGCAACCTTCAGTTAGCAGAGACAGTGATGATTTGTGCTACGCTCAGATTTTGCTACCTCCCTTTAAAACAGTAGGTAGCACACTTCGACAACAAAAAAATGTAAATACCTGTTAGATTGTTAGACTAGCACCATATTCATGTGGTGTGACTTGGTTTGAGGCTTTATTAACGTCCATACCCATAACGTCCATTATGGTTTAACTGGTTACCATGTTAAGTTGTGACCTTAGGCTAGATGTGAATGATCGGCAGCAGATTTGTCAATTCCAAAAGCCAGTGCGTAATGTCCATTACAATTCAATCTTTACACTACCTGAAGCTGGTATTATTTTAAAGATTAAAATATAAGGGATTTCATTACATTTACATTTATTCCTTTTGCATATGCTTTTATCCAAAGTGAAGGAATACAACCGTCGATTCATCATGAAGAGGCAAGTAGACACAAGAAGTGCTCACAATACAAGTTTCAGACATCGCTTAGAGTTGTATATGCGAGAAAAGGGAGGGATTAAAGGAAGTGAAAGCTTCTGCGTAGTTGTGTCGTGAAACACGTATGAAATCAATCCAATGGCATGACGGAACGTCATAGGTGGGTGATGTCATCGACCAGGAAACTATAAAGCATAGCCAGACCAAGCTGAGTTAGCTTCAATGCCTTCAGCAAGCGCTCTGTGTGAAATTGTCTCTATTTAATTGCTGTTTGTCACAAGCATATATCGGCCTGCATCACAGTCGTGCTGATATACAGCCATATCACACAGCTACAAGTGTAATATTGCATTTATACAACAGTTCGACAGCATGAGTGTGTAAATAAATAAGAAATAACAAGAGTGTCTTTAAAACCCTGTTTTGTGCAGATCTACTTCCTTCTGCCACTGATTCAAATCTCAAGTTAAGTTGCAGAAAAAAGATATAAAGAAAATGGCACCCACCTCTCTACTAATCCCTTCCCCAAATAATTAACAACATAAACTTAGTAAATAAAGAAACAATAACAAAAGTATATACAAAGGAGATAACTTACAAAACAAAAGGGTTTTCTTGTAGTAGGCACCGAGTACAACAAGAATGTTAACACAATAACACTAAAAAGAAATCAATCAACAAGGTATAAATCAAAACAAAAAATAAAGCTTTTTGGGTTGAGAAAAAAAGCCTCACGATGCAGCCTCCAAACACACACCCCCTGCTCTGTGCAATGGTGCTGCTTAAATCCCCACAGCTTCCTCTCCTCCTCCAATCACATCAGATCACCAATCATTGGAGTCAGGTGGCAGCCATTACTTCCTGCTTATGGGAAGTAGAGAGAGATAAACAAAACAGAACATATGTCCCTGGACTCATTTTTACATCACCCTAATTTGAGTAAAACTGAAAAATGTCTTATCTAAGTTATATTATTAACCTTACTTTTATGTTATAAGTTAAACAGATGTTATATTAAACTTAGTCTTGTCAACATTTTGGAAATTGGTTTTGTGTTCATTGAGAAATGTTGCTTTTCAAAGGGGCTGTACTCATTTACGCTGAGCACTGTAACTCTTATTCTGCCCTCTAGCGGCTAATGTTGAACGAGAAAATGCTGCTATCATCACTTAGTGTAAATGGAACGTACCACTATTTTCACTTAGTGTAAATAACATCTACAGCTATTTGAACTGTAAATGATTATATTTATTAAAAGTATTAAATGGATGCTGCCTTATTGGGAGAACAAAAACCCACCCAACACCTTTCCCTAACCCTACCCAATAAATACTTTTAATATTATTAAATACTTGTTAGGAAGGTTATTTCCACTTTTAGAACATTATTTTCATTTTTATTGAAAATAAATGCCTTTCTGATGTGATATGTGGTGGGAAAATAGAGAAGAGCGAGCTCAGCAAAAGGCGGATTCGAAACCACGGTGATCGCAGTAAAAGTTGGGACTGTGAGCAAACAAGCTACTATTGCATTTTATGTTATGTCGAAATAACGACTTCTTACGTTGTAATAATTACTTATCTTGTTATTTTAACATAAGTCATTATAAGTTTTCTTTTTATTTTATTTCCTCCCCAGCATAAGTTCTCTTTTCTTTTCTTCTTTCTTTTCCACCATGTGGTTCAGGGCTTCCATATGTCACGGGCGCTGGTTGCAGTACAAAGGGAGATAGTCTGGATCTTGATGCAGCAGCTCTCTTTATTTAAACAAACTCAAAACTCTACAAAACACTCTGGAACAGGAACAAAGCAACCAACTAAACAATAACGAGGACAGACAAGTGAGTCTTTATGGGAAATGCTGAAGAGGATGTGCAGGTGCAGGGAATCCGTGTAATGAGATGAGCTGACTGGGTGCAGGTGTGGATCAGGAGGGATGCTGGGAATTGTAGTTTGGGGAAGATGACAGAGCTAGTGACAGTACTCCCCCCCTCCCGGTAGGCACGTCCTCGCGCCGTAGATGGAACAACCAGGGAGGGAGGGTGGGCGTCCTGGAGTCTTGACAGGAGAGTGAAGTTGCAGGTGGATATGAAGACTCCAGGACGGAGCCATGGCGGGTCTGGGATTCTGGGTGCCATGGACAGAGGAGAGAGTCGCCTCTGGACTCGGGACGGAGGAGAGAGTCGCCTCTGGACTGTGGTAAGGAACTGGAATCATCACTGGATTGAGGTTAGGGACAGGATCCTGGATAAGGAAGAGATTCATAGCTGTGGCGGCGGCCATCTTAACTGAGAGCTCAGGCGTGGCAGTGGCCATCTTGACCGAGGGCTCGGGCGTGGTGGCAGCAATCTTGCGACGAGGCTGAGGGGTGGCGGCCATCATGCGACAAGGCTCGAGAGTGGCGGCCATCTTGCGATGAGGCTCAGGAGTGGCGGCCATCTTGCTCACTGGACTGAGGACCGGGGTGGCATTATCAGCTGTAGTTGGAAGGGAGGCGGACTTCAGCGCTGATCGGACAGATGTTGACCTAGGGTCTGCAACCTTGGCCCCCAGGACAGCGCTGTTGGAAGCCCATTTATGTCCTTGGGGAAACACAGGCAAGCAGGAATGGACAGAGCCATTAGAGCGGTATGTGAAGGGAACCGGCTTGAGGTGAGCTGGCGAGGCCTCGTTTGTTTTCGATGGGACTGGATGAGGAGGATACTTTTTTACTTTAACCTCTTCAACTTCAAAATTAAAACCGTTTAGATAAAGAGGAATGTTGGAATTGTAGTCTGGGGAAGGTGACAGAGCTAGTGACCGTGACACCGTAGTTCTATCCACTAACAGGGTCTTTTTTTTTTTTCTTTTTTTTTTCTCTGCATTGATAAGATTGTTCTCTCATAAACCCTTGAACTCCTGCTTCCTTTTCTTTTTCTTTTCCTGCTTTTACAGGTTTGTTACCATCATTTTGTTTAAGCTTGGTTATATCTGAGACTTTCTTTAGTGCTTCTGCAAAGTAAACATTATTCAAGATTTTGATTTTCTGAGCTTCTTGGTCTGTATTTGTTTTATACATCCTTTATAAGCACTATGTTGTTCACCACAGTTACAGCATTTTACAGGGGCATCTTTTTCACATTTCCCATATTTGTGCTGACCACATTGGCATTTAAAACATCTTATTACTGGTGGAATATAATCCTTCACTGGGTAACTGAAAAAACCTATATAACTTTGCTTGGCATTTAGCTTCAAATTTAATCATGACTGACAGAGTCTCAGTTTCATTTGCATTCTTTTTATTGATTACTCTTTTTACATTTTATATTTTCCCCCTTTCAATTCTGTCTTGATTTCATCCATAGTAACAGATAAAGGAACTCCCAATATAACTCCTCATAGCCTAGCTGTTGTTCCAGGAATGTGTCTTGCATTCTTCTGGTCCAGCGTTTGCAAGTATCTTTTCTTGTTAAGCTTTGTTGACAGTGTGAATTAAAACTTGTTTATTATTCAAGTATTTAGCAAACTTGACATTTCCTACTTCCTTCTCTATCACCTTGGCCATCGAAATCAGATGGAAATTATCCTCAAATGTCACAATAACTTTGAGGTTCACTGACAGATGTTACAATATCATGTTCTCTCACTCTTTTAACTGTATCGTCTGTTTCTGTTCCTGGCCCATAACGCTTTTTCTTCTTACACTTATTAGCTAGCTTCTGCCATTCCATTTCCCTTTCGAGATCCTGAAGCCATTCAATTACATTCACAATATAGCTGATGTAACTCACCACCACGACCGACTCTGCCAACTCCCGACCTAACTTCTCCCCAAAACCACCACCACCTCCTCTTCCTCCTTTTTCTTCTTCTTCTTCTTCTTCTTCTTCTTCTTCTTCTTCCTTAGTGCTTAATGGCAGTTGGCATCCAAAAAGTTGCATTACTGCCACCTGCAGTCTATTAACTTGTCACTTCATAATTATATTCGGCTTAATATATATATGCCTACTTTATTCTGAATCATGTATAGATGTCTCCCTTTACTTTCATGATCCCATTGATGTTGCCATATTTCCATTACCTTTTTTCACACTAGACTCTTCCCTTCTGATTTTGATAATTTAATTTCAATGTCAACATGCTCTTTCTTTGTTGCCTCTTTTGCCAATTTATCAACGTTCTCATTTTCCTGTATGCCCACATGTGCTGGTATCCACATATATGTAATACTTTTTCCTGCATACCCTTGAGTTTATAAACAAGATAATATTTAATATAATTTTTAATATATCATATAATATTTCTTGATGATTACTAGCTTTTCCAGACTTAATACTCATAAGAGACGATGCAGAGTCACTACATAGAATGTTGACATCCCTGGACTGTTCAATCCATTCAAATGGAATTAGTATAGCACATAATTCAACTGCATATACATGTAAGCTGTCAGATGTTCTTTTGCTATTTCCAATTTCCAATTTCTATTGTTCTATTGCTATTTGAAATATTTAGGGATGTATACCGCAGACCCTGTTGCATCTGTTTGTGAAACCTTTGACCCATCTGTAAAAATTTAAGTACTGTCATTATACTTGTTGTCCTTATATTTATAATACTCACTGATTATATCTATATTTCTATTACATCCTTTAATTGATAGAAGCTATAGACCAACCTTCGGAATTTCCAAAGTCCAAATTGGTTTAACAATTTGGTTTAACAACAAATTTAAACTTTAAAATTATTTCTACTCCAATTCATTTTTTGAAATATAAACATTAAAAATGGTGGCTGTCAACTTGACGAATTTATTGAATCATGCATTATATGGGCTAGGAAAGGTCAAGCATTTCCGTATACCCACTTAAAAAAGCGTGAGGATACTGATTTGGCGCTCTTTGATGTGGCATAACAGATCGCTGTAGCGCCTCAGTTCAAGAGAAGCTCACGGTGGCCGAGAGAGCTCAACGTGCTGCAAATGAAGAAAACACATGCAAATAGAAAAAACACATGCAAATAAAGAAAACATCTTAATCAGTTTGACAACACATGCGCTGCAAAAGTTCACAACACAACCAAATACAGAAACGTGCTGCAAAAGTTCACAACAAATACAGAAACGCGCTGCAAAAGATCACAACACAAGCAAATACAAAAAACGCGCTGTGATACCTCATATTGTGAATCACAGAAAGCAAGACGTTCTGGAAGGTCTCCCTTTGTTTTTCCGTGAAGATCCTTCTGCACTGTTCAGAAAATGTCTGGTGAGTATATTTCATTAATTCTTCTGCAGATATAAAGTCTTGACAACGTCTTGCCACATAACCTTAGGAGAAATAAAGAGTAGTAAATCTTTGCATTGTGAGCAAATTGATTCTGATTTGGTTTCATTTTTGATTTTAGAATGACTGAATTTAGCTTTAATCAATATAATTAAATACACTGTTCTTTATGATTATTATGATGATTAATGACAGCCTCACTGACAGTCATCATTCTCTTGCATTCTGTAAAAGATAAATTATGCAATTAAATGTAAATTAGCATTATTAAAAGAATATGCAAACTTTTATCATGTATATAATCTCAAACTCATGTTACAGTCCAACCACTATAGATAAAAAAGATAGAATACAATGTAGGTTAATAGGATTCAAAACTTTTATTAAAGGATTAGTTCACTTTGACATGAAAATTAGCCCAAGCTTTACTCACCTCAAGCCATCCTAGGTGTATATGACTTTCTTCTTTCTGATGAACATAATCGCAGAAATATTAATAAATATCCTGACGCATTCGAGCTTTATAATGGCAGAGATTGGGGTTCAATGAGTATGAGCTGAAGAAAGTGCTTCCATCCGCATCCATTCTTCATGAATATGTGCTTCACACGGCTCTGGGGGGTTAATAAAGGGCTTCTAAAGCGAAATGATGCATTTGTGTAAAAAAAATATCCATATTTAACAAGTTATGAAGTAAAATATCCAGCTTCTGCATGAGCCGCCTTCCGAATTGAAGTTACGAAGGAAGTGTAAACTGGCGTCACATCAGTTACACTTTTTCCATAAGTTGAATAGGCAAGGCGTAGGATGTAGCATAAGCTTTGTGAACTGTATAACATGTTAAATATGGATATATTTTTACACAAACGCATCGCTTCACTTCAGAAGACCTTTATTAACCCCCCGGAGCCATGTGGAGTACACGTTTATGATGGATGGATGTGGATGGAATTTCTTTCTTTAGCTCATACTCATTGAACCCTATCACCGCCATTATAAAGCTCGGATGTGTCAGGATATTTATTAATATTTCTGCGATTATGTTCATCAGAAAGAAGAAAGTCATATACACCTAGGATGGCTTGAGGGTGAGTACAGGGGAGTACTTGGGCTAATTTTCATTTCAAAGTAAACTAAATCCTTTAACATACAAAAGGACAGTTGAGTATGTACATTGCATTTGCATCCACATCTTATCCACGTGCAGGATGTTTACCATGAAATTATAAAAAAAAACTTAATAAACCATCCACACTAAAACTATTATATTTGGTTGTTTCATGTAATTAGTTGTATTTTTCAGAAAAAAAAAAAAAAAAGATACAATACTGAGATCAGCTGATAATGATGTATTTTTTGTTTTATTAGGATACATCTCCAGCAGACATACAGATCAGAGGGATGAAAATGGGAATTCTTGCTATAACTGACGATGATGTCAGCCCTAGTCCACTGCCTACCTTTATAAACTTTGCTCTTGTTTTGGAGGAGGCAATTGTTCTGAAAGACATTTCAGACCTACAATCTGCTGTTTCTTACCTGTTTGTCCTTATTTTCGCCTTGGATTTTGAATACCCAAAAGAACTCAAATATACTTTTGATGTAATTGAGAGGGTGTTTATGGAAATGGGCACTCACTGCTTTGCAAGAGAGTACAGTCCCTGAAAACCAAACTCTTGCTGGGAACGTTGAAATTTTGGTGTGAGCATCTTTTGAATTAAACAAATATTAGCATCTTAATGTTAAAATGTTAATTAATCAAAGGGATTGTTAAACTGAGTTGTTGAAATGTGAATATAATGTCTTACAATATCATTTTTATTTAATTTTTGTTTTGTTGATTGTGCATTAATTTTTCATCATTTCATACACTTTATTGTGCCATTTTATTTGAATTTCATTTGTATTTGTACTTCTTTTTTTTTTAGTTTATTGTTTGTTTGAAAATTTTAATGCTGATTGCAGTGTATTTTGTAAGGAATATGTTGACATTGTTGAAAGGTGGGCAGACCCTCCAGTGTTGAACTGCTATGTTTTAAAGTTGCCGTTCTAAAAACTGTTAATTTTACATGTTTATTGGTGTTTATCTTCAGTTTGTTTTTTATTGATTTTGACATTTTCCAGGATTTTTTAATTTTTTTTTTTTTTTTTTTTTTTCTGTTAGGAAGTATGGCTATTATTTGATCTTTTTTTGTATTTCTTTCAACATTCAAGATAATAAACAAAACTTGAAGCCTGCAGTTATAGTTATATTTTATAACACTGTGTAAATGCTAACTAGAACAAAACATCTGTGTCCATAAAACTCACAGAAAAAAGTTCACATAATTTATTGAGACACATTGAAAAAGAATTACAAGTCTTTTAAACTAACAAAACTGTGTTAGCTGAACAAAAAAAAGAGACCTGTGACTTTACTCAGTGATTTGGATTGAGTGAACAACTTGGTCCAAAGTTGAGTAAACTCAAAAACGCTGTGCAGCATGTTTCCTTGAAATTTTAAGTTAAGTCAACTTTTCATTTTTTTTACAATGTGCATCTTTTCCAGGCTTTCTTACTGGAATAATTACTGCCTCTTTCCAGCTTTGAGGTAGCCCTCCCTCCTCCCACACCTTGTTATATACCGTCAATAATTTCTCCAGACCTTCCAGACTTAATATTGTCACATGGATTCGATATTGATGCCGTTGAAATTCTGCAGCAGAGTGACGACATCTCAGATCATTATCTAGTCTCGTGTATACTACATTTAGTCAAGGCAGCTAAACTGCCTCCCTGCCATAAATATGGTAGAATCATAACTTCTACCACTAAAGATCGCTTTCTAAATAATCTTCCTGATCAGTTTCATCGCCTTAGCATACCAGATAGCTTAGAAGACCTCGATGTTGAAACAGAAACTATTGCCTCTGTCTTTTCCAGCACATCAGACTCAGTTGCTCCTTTGCGTTTAAAAAAGATTAAGGAAATTAATCCAACACCGTGGTTCGATGAGCACACTCGGGCCCTAAAGGTAGCAGCCAGAAAAATGGAGCGCAGCTGGAAGAAAACAAAACTAGAAGTTTTTCACATTTCGTGGAGAGAGAGAATGATTGAGTACAGAAAGGCCTTAAAAAATACTAGATCTGCCTATTTTTCAAAACTTTTAGAAGAAAATAAGCACAACCCTAGGTATTTATTTGATATAGTGGCTAAATTAACAAGAAATAAAGCTTCAACTTCTGATGTTTCCAAAGAGCACAACAGTAATGACTTTATGAACTTCTTTACTTGTAAGATTGATAATATTAGAGAAAAAATTATAACCATGCAACCGTCTACTACAGTATCGCGTCAGACAGTGCATTGTAGTGTCCCTGAGGAAAAATTAAATTCATTTACTGCTTTAGGAAAGGAAGAATTGTCTAAACTTATTAAATCATCAAAATCAACAACATGTATGTTAGACCCTTTACCGACTAAACTATTGAAAGAGATGCTTCCAGAGGTCATAGATCCTCTTCTTAATATCGTCAATTCATCTTTATCACTAGGATACGTACCAAAAGGTTTTAAGCTGGCTATTATTAAACCTCTTATTAAAAAACCACAACTTGATCCTAGAGAATTAGTCAATTACAGGCCGATCTCAAATCTCACTTTTCTGTCAAAAATACTAGAAAAGGCAGTATCATCACAACTATGTTCCTTTTTAGACAGAAATAGTATCTGTGAGGATTTCCAGTCAGGTTTTAGACCGTACCATAGTACTGAGACTGCTCTCATTAGAGTTACTAATGATTTGCTCTTATCATCAGATCGTGGTTGTATCTCTCTATTAGTGTTACTGGATCTTAGTGCTGCATTTGACACTATCGATCACAACATTCTTTTAAATAGACTCGAAAATTATGTTGGCATTAGTGGAACTGCATTGTCATGGTTCAAATTATACTTATCTGACCGTTATCAGTTTGTAGTAGTAAATGAAGAGAGGTCATATCGATCACAAGTTCAATATGGAGTACCGCAAGGCTCAGTACTAGGACCGTTGCTTTTTACTCTGTACATACTACCCTTGGGAGATATCATTAGGAAGCATGGCATTAGTTTTCACTGTTACGCTGATGATACTCAGCTCTATATTTCTTCGCACCCTGACGAAACTTACCAATTCACAAAATTAACAGAATGCATAGCTGATATAAAAAATTGGATGACCAGTAATTCCCTACTTCTAAATTAAGAAAAAACAGAGATTCTAATTTTTGGACCAAAAACTTCTTCACGTAATAACCTAGAATACTGTCTAACACTTGATGGCTGCTCTGTTAAGTCTTCGTCGTCAGTTAGGAACCTGGGTGTGCTCTTTGATACCAATCTTTCATTTGAAGGCCATGTTACTAGCATCTGTAAAACCACATTCTTCCATCTTAAAAATATATCTAAACTACGACATATGCTCCCAATGAAAAATGCAGAACAGTTAGTTCATGCGTTCATGACCTCAAGGCTAGATTACTGTAACGCTCTACTGGGTGGTTGTTCCGCTCGCCTGATAAATAAACTACAGCTCGTACAAAATGCAGCAGCTAGAGTTCTTACTAGAACTAGGAAGTATGACCATATTAGTCCAGTTCTGTCAACACTGCATTGGCTTCCTGTTAAACATCGTATAGATTTTAAAATCTTGCTAATTACTTACAAAGCACTAAATGGTTTAGCTCCCCAGTACCTGAGCGAGCTCTTAAAGCATTATAGTCCTTCACGTCTATTGCGATCTCAGAATTCAGGCCAGCTGATAATACCTAGAATATCAAAATCAACCGCAGGTGGTAGATCCTTCTCCTATCTGGCACCTAAACTCTGGAACAATCTTCCTAGCATTGTTCGGGAAGCAGACACACTCTGTCAGTTTAAATCTAGACTAAAAACGTATCTCTTTAACCTGGCATACACATAACACATTATCAATTTATATTTTCAAATCCGTTAAAAGATTATTAGGCTGCATAAATTAGGTCAGCCGGAACCGGGAACACTTCCTATAACACTAGATATACTCGTTACATCAGAAGAAGAATGGCATCTATGCTAATATTAGTCTTTCTGTTTATCCCGAGGTTTACCATAGTCAACCGGATCCGGGCCGTATCCAGGTGAGACCGAGGACCGGTGCCTTGACACGACCACAACACAGCCCTGAAGTATCAGCAGAGATTGAGTCAACTAGATCATCCATTGTGAAGGCCTCATCGACACGACAGCCAGTGGCACAGCTCCTCAACAAACCGTCCATACCGGTGTGATGAATACGATCCTCAGCTGGACTGAACTGGAATAAATACTTTGAATGTTGCGATCCTATCGGACATAAGATAGCAACCTGAATCGTAACAAAGCACTGTTCGCCAGAGGAGAACTGGCCCCCCGACTAAGCCTGGTTTCTCCCAAGGTTTTTTTCTCCATTTTAACACAGAAGTCTATTTGCCACCTGTTTGCCATCTGATGTCACCTGTTGGAGTTTGGGTTCCTTGCCGCTGTCGCCTTTGGCTTGCTTAGTTGGGGACACTTGACATTTGATATTCAACAGTGCTTTGATCTACCGACATTGACACTATTCTTTAAGAGCTGCTGTGCAGCCAAAATTATATACCAGTTATCAATGTAAAGCTGCTTTGACACAATCTGCATTGTAAAAAGCGCTATATAAATAAAGGTGACTTGACTTGACTTAACATCTATTCATGATTTAACATCTATTCATCTTTTCCTGGAGCCATTTTCCCTATCCTATTCAATGCTCTCTGCTACTCTCCCATGCTAAAAGGAGCATCGTGCTCCTCATCCCCATTATCTTTCCTGCATATCACATCCTTGTACTGTCCTTTTGTTATTTCTATTCCTATTCTTCCCTCCTCTGATAAATTATTAGAGCTTTTTATATTAACAAAAGCTTTTGCCATCATCTCCACCTTTTCTTTATTTGTTTTCACAATCTCATTTCCTTCATTCATGACTGGGTAATTCCTTTCTCTTTTATCACCCCCCCATCTTTTTTAATCATTCCCCATATTTCATCTATCGGAGTTGTATTAGTTGAGTCACAATAAGATTTCCAGAATGCTCTTTTTGTCTGTATGATTGTCCTCCTTACTTTTGCCTGGGCTTGCTTTTAACTAACCTAAATGCTTTATTTCTATTTTTCACTGCCTCTTTACATTTATCATCCCACCACGGCACTGCTTTCTTTTTGCATCTTCCTTTACTCTTGGGAATGTATTTTGCTGCTACTGATATTATGCCTTGCTTTATTTGGTTGTCTAATGTTTCAACATCAGTTCATTCTTAATTTGATTAAACAACCTATTACTTTCCTCCTGGAACTTTCCCCAATCAGCTTTCTGAAAAATCCATTTTCCACTTGCTTCCTCACCACACTACCTCTATATTTAATTTGCACCACAATAATGATCTTTATACACTGTCCAATCACAACTTGCTGCAATATTATTTGATGTGAATGTAAGATCTAATACTGATTCTTTTCCAGTGTTAACATCAATTCTTGTGCATTCCACATTATTTAAGCACAGCAAATTCTTCTCATCTAGCATTTCTTCTATCACTCCCCCACAATGTGTTATGGCCATTAAAATCTCCACACCATATAACATTATTATAATTTTGCCATTCTATCTCATCTAGCTTAGTTTTCTCTAGTCTTTTACAAGGATTATAATAATTAACAATCACCATCTCTCTCTTTTTCTAACCCACACTTTCACTACCACATACTCTTGTTCATTTCCCATTCCTAAGACTTGGTGCGGTATTCCTTGCTTTATAAATGTAGCATACCCTCCTCCTCCCCCTCCCTTCTTTCATACATTACTACATCACATAATCATATAAAACAAAATCCAATTGAGGTTTTAACCAAGTTTCTTGAATGCACACAATCTCTGGTTTTCCTACTCTACTAACAACAAATTGCTTAAAATCCTGCCTATTAGCTAACAGACATCTCGCGTTCCATTGTAAAATGAGCATTAATAGCATTATAGGATTATGAACCTAGTCATGATGACTCCTGACTTGCTTGCATCCTGAGTTTGTCATTTATTTCCTCCAATTTCAGACCTATCATGTCCAAATGGTGTTCTGCCGCATTCACAATTACCTGAATTCTTTCTGTCTTTGACTTAATTTCATATGTTGCATTAATTACTCCTGCAATGAATATGATCAGTTTCTATTTCTCTTTCCATGCTTTCCTCTTTTCTTGCTGGTCATTAATTTCCCCTTGTTTTTTATTCACTCTTCCCCTATATTCTGGTTCCTCTGTCCAGCCATCTTAACTGCTTCAGCAAGCGACACCTTCTCTTTTGACCTTATTTTCTGCACCTCCACCTCTTTTTTAAGTGCCTCACATCCTCAGTACACTACACTATGGTTTCCTCCACAGTTACAACACAGGTTTTGTTCCCTCACCACACATTCCATAAGCATTTTCACCTCCACATATAGCACACATTCTTTTCCCTTTATACATTTAAACTGTATGTCCAAATTCCTGACAATTATAGCATCTCATTGGTTTCTGAACATATTTTCTCAAGTTATATCTTACAAATCCAAAATATACTTCTTTAGGTAACTCTTTTTCCTCAAATTCAATCAATATTGACTCTGTCTCCCTTTTCTCTATTCCATTGGTCAATCTCTTGGTCAACTCTCATATTTTCCAATATTTATTTACTATTGACATTGATGGGAACCCCATAAATTACCCCTTTGCAACCATTACATTACCTTACAACCTTCTGAACCTTATCTTTCCCGACATATGTCATCTTTTTAGCTTTCTCTAACTGAACCTCATTATCACATCCAATTAGCAAATTTCCATCTCCTAGAATCCTTGCATATTTCACTTCCCCAATCTGACTCTTGATGACTTTTGTTAATTTAATCGGGTCAACTTTCTTAACTCCTCTTCTACTTCAAATCTAACAACTATTCCTTCCTTTGCTGTTTTCCCCCTCTGCACTTCCATCACTCTCAGATTCTCCTAAACTAGATGCATCGTTTTTCTTTCTTCTCCGGCTCTTTCCCTTCTCCACACTTTCCCATTCATTTACCCTCACTTCATCTTCCTCGCTATAAGCCATGCTGATACTCTCATTGTCAGAGACCTTCCCTGCCATCTCCTCCTGCAAAGAACTCAGTGAGACTACCGTTTCGGACCTATACAGGCTGTCGGTCAATAATCCCACTGCAAGCTCCTCACAAAACCTGTTTTAACTGTATTTACAGTACCTTCTCAGTCCTTAGTCTTTCCTCTTAGTAACTTGTCGCTATGTTTGTCTCTGCCTCAGTCCACTGTCCACTGATTTGTCAAACTCCCGCAACTGTAGCTTTGTCTCAATTCATTTGATTTCGAAGGCTGCATCCTACTGAGGACACATCCTGTGAAGGATGCGCTATATGGAGTGTCCTTAACCAGAATTAAACAAGACATCCTTCGTAGGACAAACAGGCAGGAAAGGAAAAAGGAAATATCAAGTTGTTATGCCAACATGTTCACGGCCGCGTCATTGCGCTCTCACAATAGTTAAGTGAATGAAAATTATTTATAAATTTGGAAAGTAATTGGAAAAGAAAATGTATTCACTTGTTTTAATTTGGGTAATGCTTGAGGAGCTGTGGTGTATGTACAACAGATATCTGTTGCAGAGACAAAGGAGGAGGATATTAAGAAGAACAAAGTTTAAAACAAAAACAAGCTTGAAACTACTTACATTTAAACACCACATCTTCACTTGTACTGTACATGTACATCTGCCGCGGCCTCTATTTTTTAAAAATTTTCAAATAAATGACGGTTGTTAACAGTGATGCAAAGAATTGTGGGCTATCTGCAGCAGCGAAGGATACACCTCATGTATTCTCTGAATTCCTGTGAAAGAAGGACACATTCGAAGGTCGGATTCGGAGAGTCCTACTTACTTTTCTGAAATGATACAGCCTCAATGACGTATGCAACCTTTGAATGCGACCTCCAGAGGACGCAGCCTTCGAAATGAGACACAGCTTGAGTCAGCTGAGCTCCTACTCACTTCTTCTACCCCCATACCTGGCTATATACAAGGGAGAATGCTACCTCAATCCCCCTAGTGCACAGTAGTGGCATTACACACACACAATACATACACACACAAAAAACATAGTAATCAAACTCTGGGTGGTTACATGGACTAAAATGACTAAGACAACATGTAAACCTATTAAAACTTTACATAAAATACATAAAATAATTATAATATATAGAGGGGTTAAGACGTCATATGTGGCAGTGTCACAACACAGTACGAAAACACAAGAAACGAGATCACTTAAGAACACATACTGAGAAATGGCCTATGTTCCCTTAATGGAAGTTCTGAAGCATGAAACATAAATCATGTGATCCAACTCACTACACCTAAAGACATGCAATAGTGTTTTTTTTTTTGTTTTTTGTTTTTTAAATACAAACCATTATTTACTTATATTTCAGCATAAACATACATTGCTAAACAGGTAATGAACATAATCTAGATAACAATTATTATTTATTAATGGCTGAAATGTTGCACGTATAACAAACAAAGTATTTGTCATAATGTACTTTAGATAACATTAAAAAATAATGCCAGAAATATATTTTTCTGCTGTTGTTTATAAATACCAGTAGTCATGTTGTACAATGAGGAAGTTGCCTGCTTCTGAAATCGCATACTGAGTGGGTACTACATTTGAATTTGAACTTCATGTAGAAGAAATTTTATTAATATGTTATTATGCTTATGGAACATTGTGTTATGTTTGCATTTTCTGTATTGCTTAGAGAGGCAGAAACTTAACTATTTCATAATTTGCACGAGGACTACATGTGGTGTCACATGCTCCTCTGTCTTTGCTTGAAGAAAAGAACAGTTATTTATCTTATAGATGTGTATGATCATTGTATGACAGAAAATAAGAAATGTGTGACTACCATATGACAAGACAAAGAATACACTCATATAGAAGAAAGTGGTAAACATGTTCCTAATATGGTAAAAGAATCTATAAATGGACAGAGGCTTCGCCTTGAAAGTTAGAGAGATATAAATGTTGGAAGAAGCCCTTCCTTCTTTGTCACAATGCAGCAACTCAGAATGACTGTATGCAAGAAAGTAAAACTTTCGAAAGACAGTTGGACGTGTTTGTCTCTTATACAGTAAAATTTTATTTGCCTCATGGGATATAGTGTCCATTGAATGCACACTTAAGAATCTTGTAGTAGTAGGTCATCCGGGGACATTTCGCCTACTGTTTTTCGAATACTATCCCAGATAGCATGTAATCATTAAAACAATGTTGAGTCATTGTTGATGAGTCAACGCTAATTGCATTGAATAAACTAAAAAAAAAAAAAAGTGATTGCACCCGCAATCACTAATTAATTGCACCCGCAATTAATGTTGAAACAATGGTGAGATTTCAACAAAAAATTAATAATATAATTGAATCAACATTATGAAGTGATGTTGGTTCAATATCACGTTTACACCCACAATTAAAGGGGCTACATGTAAGATTTTTACTTTAATAAAGCATAAATATACCCCAATATGTTTGCAGGTATTTAGGAAACATGCTAAGTTCACCTACTTGTTTCTTAGAAAAACAATGCTACAGCCAGATATTCTACTTTGAAATGCGCGTTTTGGTCTGTGCGAAACCGTGTGCTGCCAGTTTATCCAATCGTATTTCGACATCACAGGTTGCCAGTTGGCGGAAAACATCGCGTATTGCAGCCATGGAAACCAGCAAACAAACTGGGTCAGAGAATCGCAGATTCTACCTGACCTAAAAAGCCTCTGCATCCCTCTAAAAATCTCTATGAACGACAGCATATTAAAACACAGATAAATCAACTCATCAGCTTACAGTGTGTAAGTCTCCTCAGCTTCCATTGTCAATTGCGCTCCCTCTTGATGCGTGTCCTCAAGCTGGCCACTCGTGTCTTTGAAGGAGAGGGCGGGGCAAACAATATTTTGAATTTGGACTGCAGTACCTATTTCGACCACTGGGTGTCATTCCTACATAGAGCCCCTTTAATGTTGAAACAATGGTGAGATTTCAACAAAAAAACAATGATGATGTCATTGAATCAAGTCAAGTCAAGTCATCTTCATTTGTATAGTGCTTTTTACAGTACAGATCGTATCAAAGCAGCATCATAGTGACCACAGGAAAATTAATGGACAGATTATTTTGGCTTTACAGCAGCTCTTGGAAGTTATTATCGAGCTAAAGTAAGTTTTTGATTGAATCACTTCCGTTGTAAAAATCGTTAATTATTAACTTAGGGGCCGCTTAAATTATGCCTTTTTAACTGAAAACAGAAGACTTTTAATGTGTTCTTGCCATTCATTTACTTGTTTAGTCTATAAGTATGCGCATTTGAATGTGTATGTGTGCAGACACTTAGTCTTTTTTACAAAGTGACTTCACCAAATTACTTGTCTGGCCCGCATAATACATAATTATTAGTTGTTTCCACAGATCCAAGTGAACTGGAATCATTTTGATAACGTTTTATCTATACATAGGGAAAGGAAATGGGAGGAGGCCTTCTCAGTTGATAGTTTAGTTGATACTTCAGGGCTGCGTTGTCATCGTGTCTAGGTGTAGCTCCTCCATCTCATCTGGATACAGCCTGAATCTGGCAGACTACAGTAAACCTCGGAATAAACAGAGAGAGACTAATATTAGCGTGGGCGCCATTCTTCTTATGAGTACATCGGGTGTTATGAGAAGTGTTCCCGGTTCTGGCTGACCTAACAATTTACATGATTTGAATTATATAAATAGATAATGTGTCATGTGTATGCTAGGTTAAAAAGATGTATTTTTAGTCTAGATTTAAACTGACAGAGTGTGTCTGCTTCCCGAACAATGGTAGGAAGACTGTTCCAAATTTTAGGTGCTGAATAGGAAAACGATCTACCACCTGCAGTTGATTTTGATATTGTAGGTATTATCAACTGGCCAGGATTTTGAGATCACAATAGACGTGAAGGACTATAATGTGTTAAGAGCTCGCACAAGTACTGCTTTGTAAGTAATTTGCAAGATTTTAAAATCTATACGATGTTTAACAGGGAGCCAAAGCAGTGTTGACAGAACCGGGCTAATATGGTCATACTTTCTGGTTCTAGTAAGAACTCTAGCTGCTGTGTTTTGGACCAGCTGGAGTTTGTTTATTAGGCATGCAGGGCAACCACCCACTAGAGCATTACAGTAGCCTAGCCTTGCGGTTTTACAGATGCTAGAAATGTGGCTTTCAAATGAAAGATTGGTATCAAAGAGCACACCCAGGTTCCTAACTGACGACGAAGACTTGACAGAGCATCCATCACGTGTTAGACAGTATTCTAGGTTTTTACGTGCAGAGGTTTTTGGTCCAATAATTAGAATCTCAGTTGTTTTTTTTTGTTTTTTTGTTTTTTGTTTTTTCAGAATTAAGTAGTAGGAAATTGCTAGTCATCCAATTTTTTATATCAGCTATGCATTCCATTAATTTTTGCCAGGGCGCGAAATAATAGCCATCTTAAAAGTTTTCGGTACATACCCTAATGACAAAGATGAATTAATGGTACTAAGAAGAGGATCTATGACCTCTGGAAGCATCTCTTTCAGTAGCTTAGTCGGTATAGGATCTAAAATACATTTTGTTGATTTAGATGATTTAACAAGTTTAGACAAGTTTCCTACAGCAATAAATGAATGGAATTTTTCCTCAGGGACACTACAATCCACTGTCTGATGTGATACTGTAGTAGACGGTTGCATAGTTATAATTTTCTCTCTAATATTATCAATCTTGTAAGTAAAGAAGTTCATAAAGTCATTGCTGCTGTGCTGTTTGGAAACATCTGGGGTTGAAGCTTTATTTCTCGTTAATTTAGCCACTGTATCAAATAAATACCTAGGGTTGTGTTTGTTTTCTTCTAAGAGGGATGAAAAATAATCAGATCTAGCAGTTTTTAAGGCCTTTGGTGCAGGGTGAGGGTGCAGCCCGAATCTCAGAAGTCCGTGGCTGCAGCTGGGCGTCGACCGCCGAAGGCCGACCTGGAGTGTCGAGCGATCCCAGTGGAGCTTCCGGGCAGACGGAGCAGGCAGATATGCATCAGAGTGCTAACACACAAACAATAACAGACAAAGAACACAGAACAAGCAGGAACTTAAATACACAGATAATGACTACTAAACGGGAACAGCTGACAAGACATAACTAATTAGAAAACACAGTGACTAACGAGGACTAATGCAGACAAGACAGAACTGAACTAAACTGAACATACATGTGACAATCATATAGGCCTTCCTTCTGATGTTCATATTTCATTCTGTAACTAGCAAAGAGGAAGAGAAGATCTGTTCATGTGCACTTGATCTGCTTGATCTGCCGCTTACACTGAGGCACTGCAATAATCTCTCACGCGACGTATTGAGAGCGTTAAGAGCGACATCTATTGTTTAAATTTTGTTATAAAATCCACCGAATTTGAAAGTTTAGACCTTTTTTCATATTAAAACTAACAAAGCACAAAGATTATTGTGATTATTGGATATGTTCTGATATATAAGGTAAGCCTGTGTAAGGGTGGACTGCCTACAGGGGTTCAAGGCTATAGGGATGCCGAGCGACTAAAGAAACGTTATCAGCGAGATGACACAAAACTGAAAGAGAAAGAGAGGGCCAGAAAGTACCCAAGAAAAGCCAAGAATCAAGTCAAGTCAAGTCAAGTCAAGTCACCTTTATTTATATAGCGCTTTTTACAATGCAGATTGTGTCAAAGCAGCTTTACATTGATAACTGGTATATAATTTTGGCTGCACAGCAGCTCTTAAAGAATAGTGTCAATGTCGGCAGATCAAAGCACTGTTGAATATCAAATGTCAAGTGTCCCCAACTAAGCAAGCCAAAGGCGACAGCGGCAAGGAACCCAAACTCCAACAGGTGACATCAGATGGCAAACAGGTGGCAAATAGACTTCTGTGTTAAAATGGAGAAAAAAACCTTGGGAGAAACCAGGCTTAGTTGGGGGGCCAGTTCTCCTCTGGTGAACAGTGCTTTGTTACGATTCAGGTTGCTTCAAAAGTATTTATTCCAGTTCAGTCCAGTTGAGGATCGTATTCATCACACCGGTATGGGCGGTTTGTTGAGGAGCTGTGGCACTGGCTGTTGTGTCGATGAGGCCTTCACAATGGATGATCTAGTTGACTCAATCTCTGCTGATACTTCAGGGCTACTTTGTGGTCGTGTCAAGGCGCCGGTCCTCAGTCTCACCTGGATACGGCCCGGATCTGGTTGACTACGGTAGACCTCGGGATAAACAGAAAGACTAATGTTAGCATAGATGCCATTCTTCTTCTGATGTAACGAGTACATCTGGTGTTATAGGAAGTGTTCCCGGTTCCGGCTGACCTAATTTATGCAGCCTAATAATCCTTTAATGGATTTGAAAATATAAATTGATAATGTGTTATGTGTATGCCAGGTTAAAGAGATGCGTTTTTAGTCTAGATTTAAACTGACAGAGTGTGTCTGCTTCCCGAACAAGGCTACCACCTGCGGTTGATTTTGATATTCTAGGTATTATCAGCTGGCCTGAATCCTGAGATCGCAATAGACGTGAAGGACTATAATGCTTTAAGAGCTCGCTCAGGTACTGGGGAGCTAAACCATTTAGTGCTTTGTAAGTAATTAGCAAGATTTTAAAATCTATACGATGTTTAACAGGAAGCCAATGCAGTGTTGACAGAACTGGGCTAATATGGTCATACTTCCTAGTTCTAGTAAGAACTCTAGCTGCTGCATTTTGTACGAGCTGTAGTTTATTTATCAGGCGAGCGGAACAACCACCCAGTAGAGCGTTACAGTAATCTAGCCTTGAGGTCATGAACGCATGAACTAACTGTTCTGCATTTTTCATTGAGAGCATATGTCGTAGTTTAGATATATTTTTAAGATGGAAGAATGCGGTTTTACAGATGCTAGTAACATGGCCTTCAAATGAAAGATTGGTATCAAAGAGCACACCCAGGTTCCTAACGGACAACGAAGACTTAACAGAGCAGCCATCAAGTGTTAGACAGTATTCTAGGTTATTAATCAAAGAGACAGAGCAATGGTTACAATCTTCTTTTATCCCTTCCTTGACCATGTGACTGAAACCCAAATGTGAGACATTCAAACTGACCAATCAGAAGATTAAAACTTCCCCCACTGTACTAAAGGTGTGACAATTTGTAGGCCCCCGATGTACATACATTTTGGCCTATAGGGCTTGATCACTATCAACACATTTGTGCCTTCCAAATGGCCCTTGTAGCAAGAGAGAGGGGGTTGAAACAGTAAAGCAAATGTCTTTGTTCATTTTAAAATATCTTTGGATATTTTCAATCTTACACCTGAAACAGATCACAGCAATATAAAGAAGCAAGTCATATGCATATGATTTAATATGAAGCGTACGTAACGGTCACATCCGTAATGATTATTATGGTTGTTCAGAGCAAAGTAGTGAGATTAATTGTTGATCTTAATAAGCATAAACATAATTTAGCTTTGTATATAAAGTTTCAAGTAATTTGTATTTATAATTGTTATATGACATAAACTTAATCTTTAAAATGTTATGGATGTGACAGAGCACTGAAGCATCATGACCTCTTTATTTTAGCCCTTATAAATTCAACAGGCTGTAGCGTCTGTGGTGGATCAAATCATCAATACAACTATAAATTAAAAAAAGCTTTTAACGTTTGACCTGCTTCGGATAACTCATAGACCATGGCTCCGGCAGGTCTAGATGAAATGACCCTATTGGCAACTTTGTTGCCTCCATTGAAGAGATGCAGGAGGCCTTCTCACCAGCTCCGGGGAGTCACCCGTGCTTCACCCTACATGGCGCTAAGGGCCATGTGGCATATCCGAGACACTGTAAAAAACCCAATACACATCACACACACACATACAGAGACACAAACGCACATTTGGAGACTGTATCTACATTTAGCCGCAAAATATGACTATGCCAAAGTGTACCCGTTGCTGTATTCAAGTGAACGTGCATGTATCCATATTATATAAGATTAGTTATGACTGTAGCGGTGTTAGTTTTACTCTAAACGGTATATTCAAGTATAAACTGTATCTCTCACTTTTATGTCTTTGACATCCGACAAGTTTGGTCTCATTGTAAAGCTCTCTTTATGCCCTAATTGACAATGTATGTCACATTACTGTAAAATGCATTGTTCTATTTTTAATGGTACTTCGAAGAAAATGTACTCAGATCTGACACTTCATAAACCATGCAAATGAGGTCGTAAATGAAGACAAAGAAAAAGTTTGCCCTCCAAACTTTCACCCTCACCATTGGCTGTCGCTTCCAAGGAGGCGTTTTGGCTTGTTTGTCCTTAAAAGGACAACCACACGCACGTTTCTTTTGTCTCTCTATTGTCTTTTGATTGTCCCTTGCCACCTCACGCACGTCTATCCCGGACGTCTCGGCGACCGCGCTTCCATCACGCGCTCCTCTGCTTCTTTGGGACGACCATCTTTTTGGCACAAGTTTTCTTCTGTCAAGCTTCCATCCTCCTCCATCACCTAGGAGACAGACTCTCTCTTCTTTATTTTCCAGTTATCTTAATCTTAAGTTAAAACCTTGTTTGAAAATCCCGCCGAGAACACTTTCAACAGGATTCTTAGTGGGTGCATCACTGAATGGGGAGAACCAGTTTGATGTTCTAATCGCAGGGTTGGGAAGGTTACTTTTAAAATGTATTTCACTACAGATTTCAAAATACATGCTTTAAAAAGAAATTTGTAATGTATTTCATTACATTACTCAAGTTTAGTAACTTAATCTAAATACTTTGGAATACTTTGAAATACTTAACACAAAGGACCATATTAACTTGATGTACTGTTTTACATTTACAATCTGTAAATAAAAATGACCTTTACCCATCATAGGATTTGGTTTTCCACTACATTTATTTTTAACATCAGTTTTCAACATAAAATAAACTATTGTTAATAATATAGGTTGTTTTATAGGTTGTTAGAGTCAAATCAACACAGTGGTTTAAATAATGTTTTATAAACAATGTTTGTAACATTTAGAACATTTAGAAAGAAAATGTTCAAATGATCTACCCAATCATCTTGATAGAAGGCCTATATATTCATAGCTGACACACCTCAGAGTTCAGAGTTAAGCTTCAAAACGAATCCAAACGCGCCAAAGGAATAATAAAAGTAATAATAAAAGTAGCCAAGACAACTAGTTCTCCAAGTAATACAACAGATTTGCTTAATGAATGCAGGAAACTTTGAGTGATTCTTTCACTTATTATCCTCTCTATGGAGAGACTACCGCCACAACAGAATCGCTAAGTCAGACTTGATATTCAGGATGTGTTTCGCAAATCAAATATGGACGCAATGAAGTTCAATGGAATTTACGACTATAGCGATGCTTTTGGGAAACACACCCTAGATCTATCAAATTTGTGAATGGTTCATTCACAATATTTTTGTACACAAAAACAAATGATTCATTAAAAAGATCGGCTCAAAAGAACAATTTGTTCAGGAATCGGATCATGAACTCACATAAACGCGCCATATACCTGAACATTTGGAATTAATTATTAAGATTTAAAGTTTGTCTGTAAAGTACACAAAGCCATTGGCTTTATAAAACATTATTTAACGCATGATTAATCAGGGAGGATTTCGTGTTAAGACCTTGAGTTACTTAAAATTCTTATAAATATTAAACATAGGCTAATGATAACCATACACAGCTCAATGTATGAGTAAATAGGAAAATAAGCAATAAATAAGGAAAATAACATTTTCAAAGACCAAGAACAACTTAGATATTGTCTACAATGGATGGGGCGCGGAGTGATGCGGCGCGGAGTGATATGACACGAAAAAAGTTGCGTCTGGTGTAGACACGGTGATAATATTAGACGGCACCACAAGACGATGATCTATTTCAGAACCAGCCGCTTTCAAATAATCTGGCTGTGGGCACGGGTCAGATATTATTGCTGGCGGGCCAGTTTTGGTCACTGGTCTAATCTCTAACGTTAATTTGTACAATCTGCCATCAAAATGATGTTTAATTATTGCAGCTGCTGTGAGAAAATGATCCGCCATCCTCACATGGTATAGCCTACTACTTGGGTCTCATTCTTTATGCAAACAGATGTGACGTAATGACGCAAAGGCGAACGGCTGCATGCTCGAATTTCCTGCAGAAACCCATTAGTACCACCCAAATTATAAAACATTATTACAAGTTTACCATTGTGATTTGGGCCAAGGTAAGGAGATCATTTTGAACACTGACTGGATGTGTACTTGCTCAAAAATAGATTTTGGATTAATTTTAACCAAAAAAAGTTACGGACTGCAGCTTTAACGAAAATAATCAATGGTAATATTGTTGAATCAGCTTTACACTATGATTGAGTCTACATCACTGATGCTGAATCAATATTGAAATTAGCAAAAATAATCAATGGTAATATTGTTGAATCAACATTACACTATGATTGATTTTACATCACTGCTGTTGAATCAATATTGAAATTAACAAAAATAATCAATGGTAAATATTGTTTGATCACTGTTAATATTATGTTGATTCTAAATCACCTTTGTTGAAACACGGAAAATACAACTGAAATGTCAACATAAAATAATGTTGAGATCTGATGTAAGTTAATGTTGAAACAACATTAAGCTACACTTCAGTGGTACGTTAACAAATCTGACCATTTCAAAGTTTGGGGAAAACCTTTTAAAACATAAATGACACCTTTCCACCAGTTGAGTCACTTTATTTTATTTGACAGTTTAACACAATCAGTGACAAAGAGATAGAAAATAAAATTCTTTAAGACTGGGGTAAAAAGGACAAAACCAGTACAACCTTTAAAAATCACATTACTTTTTAGAAATCTTATGTCATCTTAACTACAAGTGGTCCAGTTTTCAAAATCTGGCTTGCATCAGACAACTGCCTCTTTTCCTTTGGGTTCTCTGAAATCTGAAAAAGAAAGCATGATGTTACTTAAGAGCAAGTCAGTTCAGTTGTCATACTTTTAAGAATGTTAATATGCTAAACACAATATGATTCAGGTAACACTTTATTTTAAGGGTGCAGAATAATGCATTAGTTAAGCATTAATTACTGATTAACTTGTTCACAATTAAGCATTAGTTAAGAATGAATAAACTAGTAATTCATGATTAACTTTACATTATAGGGGTCCTGAATTATGCATTAGTTAAGCATACATAAACTAGTAATTAATGATTTAGGCTACGTCTTCACATTAGTTAAGCATGGACACAATAGTAATTAATGATTAACTTAACATATAGTAAGGCATATTAGCCATTATTTACAAATTATTAAACATTTGAAAGATACAGATTTATGCTATAAATTAACAAAAATAACCTAGTAATTAATGATTAACTGAATGTACAGTAAATGCCTTTTAGTCATTATCTAAACCTTAATAAGCCATATATTATTTTTGTGTAGTGATGTAATTATATTTCTGTGCCATTCTATTAAGTTAACTGATCAATAAGCTAGTAATTATGTTTAATTACCGATGGTTTTGCAGTTATAAATTGCTAAAATAGTATAATAAAGACAATTTGACCCTGCATTGGCTTCCTGTTAAACATCGTATAGATTTTAAAATCTTGCTAATTACTTACAAAGCACTAAATGGTTTAGCTCCCCAGTACCTGAGCGAGCTCTTAATGCATTATAGTCCTTCACGTCTATTGCGATCTCAGAATTCAGGCCAGCTGATAATACCTAGAATATCAAAATCAACTGCAGGCGGTAGATCCTTCTCCTATTTGGCACCTAAACTCTGGAACAATTTTCCTAGCATTGTTCGGGAAGCAGACACACTCTGTCAGTTTAAATCTAGACTAAAAACGCATCTCTTTAACCTGGCATACACATAACACATTATCAATCTATATTTTCAAATCCGTTAAAGGATTGTTAGGCTGCATAAATTAGGTCAGCCGAAACCGGGAACACTTCCTATAACACTAGATGTACTTTCTACATCAGAAGAAGAATGGCATCTACGCTAATATTAGTCTCTCTGTTTATCCCGAGGTTTACCGTAGTCAGCCGGATCCGGGCCGTATCCAGGTGAGATCGAGGACCTGCGCCTTGACACGACCACAACACAGCCCTGAAGTGTCAGCAGAGATTGAGTCAACTAGATCATCCACTGTGAAGGCCTCATCGACATGACAGCCAGTGGCACAGTTCCTCAAAAAAACGCCCATACCGCCGTGATGAATACGATCCAGACCTTGGGAGAAACCAGGCTTAGTCGGGGGGCCAGTTCTCCTCTGGCCGACAGCGAACAGTGCTTTATGATTCAGGCAGCTATCATAAGTCCGATTGGATCGCAACAGTCAAAGTATTTATTCCAGTTCCATCCAGTTCATATTAATGGCAATTTAGCCTTCATGAGGATTTAGCTTTCACTTTAGAATAGGGGGTCAAATTGTCTTTATTAGTACTATATTAATGGCAGTTTAGCCTTAATTATTGGCTTATTCTGGTCAATAAACTTGAATATCACTTGATAAGTGCCATAATTAATGAAGATTTAGCTTTCACTTTAGAATAGGGGGTCAAATTGTCTTTATTAGCATTGTATTAGTGGTAGTTTAGCCATAATTATTAGCTTATTCTGGTCAATATCACTCAATAAGTGCCATAATTAATGAGGATTTAGCTTTCACTTTAGAATAGGGGGTCAAATTGCCTTTATTAGTATTGTATTAATGGCAGTTTAGCCTTAATTATTGGCTTATTCTCATAAATAAACTTGAATATCACTCAATAAGTGCCATAATTAATGTGGATATACCTTTGGGGGTCAAATTGTCTTTATTATACTATTTTAGGATTTATAACTGCAAAACCATCAGTAATTAAACATAATTACTAGCTTATTGTTCAGTTAACTTAATAGAATGGCACAGAAATATAATTACATCACTACACAAAAATAATATATGGCTTATTAAGTTGCAGATAATGACTAAAAGGCGTTTAATGCACATTCAGCTAATTTAATTACTAGGTTATTTTTGTTTATATATAGCATAAATGTGTATCTATCAAATGTTTAATAATTTGTAAATAATGGCTAATATGCCTTACTATATGTTAAGTTAATCATTAATTACTATCGTGTCCATGCTTAACTAATGCATAATTGTGAACAAGTAAATCATTAATTACTAGTGTATTCATTCGTAACTAATGCTTAATTGTGAACAAGTTAATCATTAATTAATGCTTAATAATGCGTTTTTCTGGACCCTTGAAATAAAGTGTTACCATGATTCAGTTTTAATAAATTGCTAAAGAATATTCTAACTATATTTATAATACTGTTAAATTGTGTATATTTAATCTGTTTTTTAACACTTCAATAACACAGGTGTCTAATTTCTGCAGCAAAGTGTATCTCCAGCCCTAATTAAACACACCTGAAACAGCTAATCAAGGTCATTAGGATCAATGAACACTTCCAGGCAGGTGTGTTGGAGCTGAACTCCTCATGAAGAGGAATAAACATCTCTGAACTATGGCCATTACATAAATTTCAGTTCATTTTCTATGAAACTACATAGCATTCCAGTAACAAGTTTATCTTGTAGAATAAAAGAGCTTAGTTTTTTATGAAAATTTCTTTACAGCTGCAGATTCATTGTATGTAGACCTTATTCTGTTTAAATATCACAAAATAGCCATGTTTTGTTTTGTTTTGTTTTGTTTTTTGTTTGTTTGTTTGTTTTTTTCAGTGGGAACAGGCTAAACTGAATGGAGATTAGTTACATTCCTTAAATTTAATACAGATTCAGGAATATGAATAATTACCTGATTAAGCAGTAATGAGGGAGCAGGAAATAAGGCATAATAACATCAAGTCCCAGGTCAGGTGATAATCCTATTGACTACAACTCAATGTCACATTTATCATGCTTTTCATTTTTTTGAATTGTCTGCCTTCATCCCTATAAAAGGAAAGAAGGCAAGGTGCTCTGCAAGCATTAAGTGATAGATGCAATACGTGGGCTATGTGTAAAATATTATATTCTTGCTCACATTATCATGTGCAAGTGACAAGAAATGTTGTTGGAACTTTGATCATAAAATTCCTAATAAATATTACTAAAGCAAGATGCGTGCACTTATTAAACCTTATTATACCTTATTAAATTAACTATTTGCTCTACAAAATGCACTCAAAATTGAACTGAGAGCAAGAATTCCATCCTAAACATGCATATATGAGGCTCACAGCCTAAACACAGGCGACACTCTTCTGTATAACGGTAACCACAAAATTAAAAAACATTACAGAAACTTCTCTAAATGTCCAACATAACTGAACATTAAACACTAACATAAACTAACAACATCTTTCCCTTTACTGAAAAAACATAAAATAACACTTTAATCCATAAATGTACTCTCCTAATGCAGTCCCTTGCAAAGCATGCTGGAAACTATGGATCCACTGCCCAGTTAGTTATGTCAACATTAATTTGTGCATTTCACTCAGCAATGTTAGGTTGATTGAACAAACACTTATTAAGTAAAGCTGACAAAACTCATTTTTAGTAGAAACAACTCCGTTTAATCAAGTTCATAGAGTTTTTTTTTTTTTTTTTTTTTTTTGTAATGTGAACAAGGATGGTTTGAGTGAAACTAACAACAGTGAAAGTTCATTTTTTTGAGTGTTAGACTGTAATTGCACTTAGATAACATTAGCAACACTTCAACAGCTACCATAACCCTATGCTAGTTGTCATATTTATCAGTGTTTAGTCTTTCTGCCATCCTTCTCCCTGCCCATTCAAGGAATAATTTATCTAGAGCAGGGGTCGGCAAGTAAGTTTGGCATCGGGCCAGAAAATTTTGGCGGGCCAGAACATAGTCAAAGGGGAATTTAAGAAATTAATTAATGAAAAATGCAACTAGATTTACCTGTGACATACTGTTACAGTGTCTTTTGTAACTGGTAGTGAGCTGTTACTTTGTGTTAAATCCTGTAGTATGACAGACATTAACAAAAAGCCATATTTGTGTGGCAGTGTACGGGTTTTTACACTGGATAAATTAATAAGGCAGAGTAGTGACACGTAACCTGGCAAGTGTCTTCATTCACCAACTTGCAACACAGGCCGCCTTGCTAAAACACACATGTGGGAGATGCAGAATGGATAAAAATAACTAAAAAAATTAAAGATGATTTGAAAAACCCCATTAATGGCATGTTTGAGTCATGCTCTTAACGAACTATGTTTTATTTCCTCTTTCCATATTGTGAATAATAAATGTGTATCATTTTAATTTGCTTGTTACACAATGGAGCCTAACTTATTGTAATAATTATTTGACATAGCGCACTTTTACACTCCTTGGAATCCTCACGTACTAAACTGCATTTTTTTTTTTTTAATTGTTTGCGTTCTGGAGGTAGGCTATGCTATTATGTTGTGTGCAGAGTTATGTTAACATTTAAGCTAGCTGGTGAGAGAAAATGGCACTATCAAAGAGTCTAAATCTGAAAGTTGACAGCGAAAATAGGGCATACAAAGAAGAATGGAAAGACAACTATGCGTTCATCCTACCTAGTTTTGTGAATGCAAAGCCAGTGTGTCTTATCTGCAACGAAGTTGTTTGCTGTTTGCAAAGAATATTAACACCGTGTCTACACCGGACACATGTGATGCGACACGTCAAAAGATAACAGAACCTATTATAATCAGTAGGGCTGGGTATTGACACAATTTTCACGATTCGATTCGATTTCTATTCACATGCTTGCAATTCGATTCAATTCCAATTTCGATTCGATTCTATATTTTTTTTTTTTGGATGTAGTATATCAGATACAGTACATGGGAAATTTTCTAGAGGAAAAACATATCTCAACTAATGCTGTAAACTACACATGGGAGTCAGTTGGTACTACGTTACTATAATATTGTAGGTTAAAATTAACTTATTTATATACAAACACTTAAATTACAATCAGTGATGTTTTTCATAATAAATAAAGTTTAGAATTACATAATCATATTTCTACTCCAATTCGTTTTTTTTTTTTTTAAATATAAACATTTAAATCGTGTCTGTCATAACTGATTTATTCAAATGCATTAAATATTGAAGAGCATTAAAAATTATAATGAATATGTAACGGTGCATATATTTATCAGAATGCTGCTCTCTAGAGTTCATTTTTCAAGCTGACTAATGAGTTTATGGTCACCGAATATGGTTTTTCTGAGGTAAATGTGACGTCTTTCCGAGGTTGAAACACTGATTGAGCAATTACACGAAACATGATACAGATTTCGGTTGTACTGTATCTTTTAACATATCTTCAGATGTTTATTCATGTTTATTTCGTGCTGTAACTGGTATTAAAGTGGAGAGGATAAGTTCACATGCGCTCCGTTGCGCTCGCGCCACATTAAACAGCACCAAAATGGTATTTATTTTTTGAATCTCATAATAAGATGGACGTCATGGACTTCATATCAAAAGTAACAAAGCACAAATATTATTGTGATTTATTGGATGGGAGGCACACTACGTGTTCTGTTCATTCATCATCTGAAAACAGACTACACTAATTGATTCTTGGGATTTAAGAATCGATATAGGTTCGTAAAAATGAGAATCGATTAAAATCGAGAAATCAATATTTTTTTACCCAGCCCTAATAATCAGTGATATTGTCTACACTGGATGCGGCGCGACACAACAAATTCCCAGCAGTAAACGGATTTGCCGTTCTATTTCTGACGTTGTCCAATTGCTTTGCAATGGTCAGTTTGTCGCGTTCAGTGAAAACAGGTTTTTGCTGTTGTGGCACTGTGCGACATGACAAAAGTCACGTCTGGTGTAGACACGGTGATAATATTAGACGGCACCACGAGACAAAGATCTATTTCAGAACCAGCCGCTATCAAAACAATCTGGCTGCAGGCACAGGCCAGATATTATTGCTTCCAACCTGTTGCCAGATCCAGCGTTAAGTAAGTGTCTTTGGACTTAGGTTAGTTAGGGGTTAGTTCCAAACCTGTAAAGACCTTCATTCATCATCAAGATATTTTTGATTAAATCCAAGAGGTTTTTTTTTTTTTTTTAATCCCCCATAGAAAACAACATAATTACTGTCATTCAAGGTCCAGAAAAGTAGTAAAGACATTGTTAAAATAGTCAATGTGACTACAGTGGTTCAACTTTAATGTTATGAAGCAACGAGAATACATTTTGTGATCTGAATTTTCTGGATGCATTATGGTAAAATGAAAGGAGATCAGAAATGTATGGAGGAGCCAGTCCATGCAGACCCTTATAAACAAACAATAATGTTTTGAACTCAATACGATATTTAACTGGGAGCCAGTGGAGAGAGATCAGCATGTTCCCTCTTCCTTGTTCCTGTTAACAGTCTTGCAACAGCATTTTTAAACAAGTTGAAGATGTGACAGAGACTGTGAGACACCCAAGTACAGTACGTTACAATAATTTAATCTGGATGAAATAAAAGCGTGTATCACAGACTCCATGTCTCTGGGTGTAAAGAATGACTTCATTTTTCGCAATATTAACTGATAAAAACAACTTCTGACCACAGCACTGATATGTTTATCAAAATTCAGAGTCAAAAGTAACGCCTAGGTTTCTAACATGTGTATGGAGATACCAGATAGAGGTCCCAGTTTACTGGCAACAGCCTCTGTAAAAGCAGAGGAGCCAAAAATTAAGACTTCTGTCTTTGAATCATTTAACTGAAGGAAGTTGGCAAACATCCACTGTTTAACATCTCTCAAACAATCTAACAAACACTGCAAACTAGAAACAACCTTTGGATGCAAGGGAACATAACACTGAGTAGCATCTGCTTAACAGTTGTCAAACACAAACAGGAACAAGAGGGTAAATATATAACAAGTTGTTTATTTAGTGACAGAAGCACGAACGCAGGAATAACACTGGTGAGTAGTAGTTGATACGAGCACTTTGCGTATAGTAACTTAGCTGAACAGCAACAGAGTCCTTTCTCTTTTGCAGGCGATTCAACGAGGGAAGACAAGACTAGACGAAGGAGTGGAGACACGGAGACTTCGGAGGAGATGTAAGGAGTCCAGGTATGTGCAAACAAGACCAGACACTGAAGTGTGGGGAGTGAGTGTTCATATAGTGCTGGTGTGATGAGGTGCAGGTGCCGCTGATCAGAACTCTGGTAATTGAGAACGAGTGGGCAGAGCATGGAGACCCGGTGACGATGTGTGCTGAGTGTTGGTGGTGGGAACTGACTCCGTGACAACAGTGGTATGAGACATTATGCTTCTTAAAAATAGTATATAAAGGGAGCATGTATAAAGAAAATAAAACAGGACCAGAATCGAGCCCTGTGGAACCCTATACAAAACTGGTGCACGAGATGATGAGTAATTGCCCATCTCTACTGAAAAAGTTCAATCTTTTAAATAGGAGGCAAACCAATTCAAAACGTGACCTTGGATCCCAATTTGCAGTAAACGATTTAAAACAATGCCAAGATCGAGAGTGTCAAATGCCACACTGAAATCCAGCAAAATTAAAACAGCACATTTACCAGAATCGACAATCGGAAATAAGTCATTTAATACAGATTCTGTACTGTGCTGTGATCTCAAACCAGACTGATATTTATCCAAAATACCATTTTCCTGTAAAAAAAAAAAAAAGAAGAAAGCTAATTAAACACAGCCTTCTCCAAAACTTTTGATAAAAATGATAATTTAGAGATGCGACGATAGTTATTCAAAACTGTTGGATCAAGATTTGTTTTTTTGAGCAGCGGCCGCACAATGGCATGTTTAAAATAAGATGGGACTATTCCACTGACTAAACTACTATTAATTATTGACAATAAACTAGGACTAATAGTATCAAGTGTATCTGATAAAAAGCGAGGATGGACAACATCCAGTGAACAAAAGGTGGAGTTCATTTGTCATCATGGAGTCAAAATTTGTACCAGATATCTGAGAGACTGGAGAAAATTCAGATAAATATGTTAAAATCTGTGTTGATGTTGACTGAGGTAAGTCCAAAGAATATGTTAAAATACACAATCTTATACCATCAATTTTGTTGCTAAAAACCTTAAGAAAGTTTTCACAGGCCATAAGAGACGGATCAGGATACAAATTCGACATCGGATTTAGCACACTATTTATGGTATTAAATAATACATATTAAATATCTGAGTGACTCATCATAAACATACAGAAGTAGCTCCGGTGTGACAATATATTTAGTTCCTGAAATATTTAATGGCCCCCAGAACCGCCTAGAAATGTATAAGTACTTTTGGAAAATTCTTAGGGGGCCTGTGCCCTAGTAATGATCAAACTCTAGAAACACCCCTGGATGAGAGTGTTTTCATGCTTACATTGCCTTGTTTTGGATAAGAATAAAATGTCAGGTCATGCATTATCTTGTCTCTTTGAATTTAAATCACATTTACACATTGAAAACCTGTATGTAAACAAACTTACCTGAAAAAAAGTATGAGGGACATGTCTCTAGCATATATGCCCTTGGCTGTGAGTATCACTGAACATGCACTGCATTCACTGAGATTCAGTTGCTAATGTGACTCAACATGGGACGCACACCCTTATGAAGAATATAGCAGCAAACATCATTCATTCCTGCTTTAGTTCATCATTCAGAAGAATTAGATCTAGTTTAGCTTTTCCCCATAGACATACTTTGCTATTTTAAATCTGTTTTTCTCACACAACTTCTGTAAAAATCCCAGAGCAAATTCCCTGCTGTTTTTAAAGTAATGCCCTATTGGGATGTCTGTAAAACATAAATCTGCACAGCTCCTCAGTTGATAAAACTCATGCATTCGAGTTAAGCAGTGTGATATTCCTCTCCCTGTGTCTCTGCTGTAGGTTGGCGTATCTGTGTCATATCTGTTGTGAACAGTGACTTTGTGAGGATGTATGAACGATCTCTGACTTTAAGCTCTAAACTCCAGCATCTACTCTTGAAACACCCAGCATGCACACACACACACACACATATCATGTGTTTTTAGTCTCATGCCCAGTACTAAACACTCACTGTATGTGCTTCATTATGTCTGATATGTGACTTGAGTTTTTGTGCTTGTCACGTGTCTGTCTGTAATTCTGCTGCATATAGTTTTGTGTGTTATTACTATGAATTTTGAAAACACTGTTCTGTACACATGAATTATTGAAAATAAGCAGAACTGCAAAAAAAAAAAAAAAAAAAAAAAAAAAAAACAACGCAAGCTTCTGAATCTGTTTACATGGTGACTTGGTAAAATCAGTGATCCATTGACAATATATGTGTCCCAAATGATCCATTAAACACTATTAACGTTGCAACAGTTGAGTACATGAAGTTTCCCACATTCCACACTTTGTTTTGTTTTGTTTTTTCCCTCTTAATTAAGTGCATCATCCGGGTATTTAAAATGCACCTTTTCTATTTGTAATTTTCAGTGTGAATGCACTACTCACACTATTTATACTACAAAACGGCATAGAATAGTGCATAAAATTGAGACGCACCTAATGTCTTTATATACTCACCATGCCTGCGAGTTAACTGTGGTTAGTAAGGTTGATTGAACTAATTCTTCACAGGTGTTTTGGAACCAACATACCCAGAGTAGGTTTGGATTGATCAACCAACAGCTCAGGGTATATGATGGTAAGTTAACCTTGCTTTCTGGAATATCCCCCTGGAGTTTACAAACCACTGATCAAACCTGCACACACATTAATCAAAAATCTGAACATAAAATATAATATATTTGCACATACAGGTGTGTAACTGTACTTGTGAGGGCCAAATGACCTCACTTATATAGTGTGTAGCATCTGGGCCAATCAGACACACACAAATTATTCATTATATGTAATAAATAATCAAGCAAACTCACTCTCCCAACAAAGGTCTGTGGACCCATCCCCCAAAAGACCAACTTGGGCAAGGGCCTCAGTAACCATGGATATCGACTGATAAGGTGGTTTATTGCTCTGAACTATGTAGCCATGTGGAAAAGCAGAGGCCATAGGAAAACCCCATAGCCTTTAAAACAGACTTTCCTGCATTAATTTATAGACTAACTGATCTATAAATGAACATGCATCGCAGGACATTGTGTGTATGATTTTGTCTGTCTATTTTTATGCATATTTAAAGAAAAAAAACAATGGCTTATGTAATCTCACCTATACCAAGTTTGGGGTCTACAAGTTTGTATTTTGAAGATTTAAATGGTTGTGTATATGATATGTCGATACCTGTGCAACATATCAGTATTACAAGAATCTTTAATAATTTCTTCTTCAACAACTCAGCAAGTTACATATGCAGATGCCCTGCTAGAAAGACAAAGGCTCATAAAACGAATGATTAACTAATCAGATTGCATATGGATATAATGCTGCGTGTTCAGCTCCTTTCCGCCCATATGTGTCCTAGTTAATCTGAACGTCCCCCTTGGCATAGGGCAGCCTTCAGTCTACTCGCGTGCATCCACTGCGGCTGCAGGGCAGTCAGCACTTCCGTCCTCGTCATCTTGACTGGCTTCAGACTCCTTATCAGCACCTGCTGGTTGGGCACAAACTGGTGTGTTGGTTTCTCTGAGGGGAGAGGAAGAGTTAGTGAGACATCACCATTAATTTTTCGACCAGCTCCATGACAGTTGTCCAGGATCACCTCCATTTCACCTAAAGAAGAAACGCCAGTGCGGCCTTTGACCCATGGTATCGGAAAAGGCCTACCCATCAGAATTTCAAAAGGAGACATTTTAGTAGTGGAGGATGGTGTCATTAATTTTTCAGCTAAAACAGCTGGCAATACAGTCATCCATTTTTTTCCCGTCTCTAAACACTCTTTAATCGATCTTTGATCGTTCTATTAAATCTTTCGACTACTGCAGACGACCGAGGATTGTACGGAATATTAAAATGCCAATCAATAGCTAAAGTTTTAGCCAATAATTGTGTTACCTTTAATGCAAAAGGTGTTCCATTATCACTTTCAATTACACTTGGTATCCCAAATCTGGGTGTAATTCCTTTGCACAAAATCTTGACCACTCAATCTATTTGCAAATGTTGAAATGGAGCCTCTGGAAATGGTAAAGCTGAATGACTTACAGGTCGACTTTGGCAAGGCCACTTTCCCTTCAGAGTCTCTGATAATTTCCTGTTTGTCTGGCTGACAGCCTTTTGAGGCCCAGTATTGTAAGTCAGCCTCTGTAGGTTGGCTCTGTAGTATTTTGACACCAATATCAGGCAAATTAGTCATGTGTGCCATCATAGCAACTTCCGTAAATTCAATTCCTCTTTTGCAGCTGCATCAGCCAATTGATTACCTCTTACTTCCTCTGAATCTCCTGCTGCATGTCCCCTCACCTTGACTATGGTCACTTTGCTAGGCAGCTGCACTGCATTAATTAAATCTCCTACCAAATCAGAATGTGCTATTGGTTTTCCGTTCGCTGTCTTAAAATTTCTTTGTTTCCATGTTTTGGCAAAGTCATGGACTGCACTGTACGCGTACTTAGAATCAGTATAAATTGTGACAATTTTATCTTTTGAAAGTTCACAAGCTCTCATTAGTGCCACTAGTTCCGCTGCCTGAGCTGATGTGTACAGTAATGATTCTGCTTCTACCACTTCGTCAGGGAGTCTAACAACTGCATTGTCACATAAATATACACCATCTGATGGTTTATAACATGAACCGTCAACATATAGACTATCCCCCTCTTCTAGGGCCGTATCTAACAGATCGGTCCTACAAGCAGTTTCGGTTTCAGTTGTTTTCAAACAGTTATCAGTGCTGTCAGTGGTTTGGTCGGCAGTACCAAGCAACTCTTTCAAAGTAATGACAGCAGTGTGTGGCACAGATGTTGGCTGAATTGTTAAATTTGTAGTTGCTAACAACGTTGCCTCATAACCTGAACGACGCTGTGCCATCATGTGCTGCGTGTTAAGATTATGTAAAATTGCATTTACTTGGTGTGAGGTGTGTAACGTCAATGGATGTGAGAGGACTGTTTTTTCAGCATCTCGTACCATCAGGGCAGCAGCAGCCAATGCTCGAAGGCATGTAGGCAGAACTTGTGCAATGTTGTCTAATGTTTTGGAAAGATGCACGTAAAGGTGGAAGTCCTTTTTGTAGTCAGGAAGGCCCAACGCAGGGGCCGAGATGATGGAGTGTTTCAACACGTTGGAGGCAGCATCCATTTCAACAGTCCACTTGATTGCTTGTTGTGGTGAGGCTTTGGTGTCAATGGCTTGACGCAAAGTCTTGTCATGCAAAGCACAGTCTGGTATCCAGGCCCTGCAATAGTTTATCAGTCCCAGAAAACTCTGCATTTGTTTGATGGTGGCTGGTTTAGTAAATCTCTTTACTAGCTCCACTCAGAAGAGATGTCCTGTCCGAAGAGATCCTTTTTTGACCTTCTGAGATAATGTGTCCCAGATAAGAGACCCACTGCACTTTCTTTCTTGAAGCTTTAAACCCTGCCTCTGCCAGCACATTGCAGACAATGATGGAGGCCTGTTCACAGTCCTCTGCTGTTGTGGCTGAGATGAGCAGGTAGTCTGCGTATTGTAGTAAACACGTAGTCGGTGGGAGCTTGATGTTGCTGAGGGTTTCGTGCACGTCAACGTAGCCCTGAGGAAGACGTGTCCATGTACATTGTTGTTGTTTGTATGTAAACGAAAATAATGGCTGCACCTCTTCAGATATCGGTATGCTGAAAAAAGCAAAGCATATATCAAGGACAGTATAGAATTTATGTGTAGGTGGTATTGAATTTATTACAGTTACCACATCTGGTACCACTGGTGAAAGCGGTATGATCAGGTCATTGATCTTCCTCAAATTTTGTGTCAGTCACCAGCTTTGTCCATCTGCTTTGAGAATAGGATTAATAGGTGTGTTATATGGTGAATGTGTCTTAATAATAATGCCCTGTTTCAACAAATTTTCGATCTCAGGTTCAAAGCCCTTCCCTTTCTCTGGAGAGAGAGGGTATTGTTTTACATAGACTGGTGTTTTTGTTTTCAGTAACGCAGTGTACGGTTTATATCATTGATGAAACCTGCTTTATCCTTGTGCTTAGCCCAAAGTTTTGGATTTACTCGTTTCAGTGACGCTATCTCTTTTCCCTCACTCTCAGCTTCACTCAGCATGTAATCAGCAGGATGAGGGTGTGGGCTCAGTGGACACCATCAGCACAGAAGGGAAGAAAAGAGTCAAGTCAAGTCACCTTTATTTATACAGCGCTTTTTACAATGCAGATTGTGTCAAAGCAGCTTTACAGTGATAACTGGTGAATAATTTTGTACAGCTTAAGTAAATTCAGTATTGATTCATTCGGTTGTAAAAATCAATAATTAGTTCATTTATCTATATATCAGCACTGGAGAAAACAGTGATGTCATCGTCCAGCTCAGTTCTGTTCGCATACAATAGTGTCAATGCAGGCAGATCAAAAACATTGTTGAATATCAAGTGTCCCCAACTAAGCAAGCCAGAGGCGACAGTGGCAAGGAACCCAACCTCTATCAGGTGACATCAGATGACAAAACAGTGATAAGAATGGAAAAAAAAACCTTAGGAGAAACCAGGCTCAGTCAGGGGGAGAACTGGCCAACAGCGAACAGTGCATGATTATGATTCAGGCAACATTACAAGAAAGCAGGAAAGATTATTTATAAAGCAATCTTTAGTGGTAGAAGTGATAGTTCTACCATATTATTCGACTGGTGAAGTCGAACATCATTTGTGCCGACGTGAATAATAATCTTAGAGAATTTACAATTAGCATTAGCCAGCACTTTTAAATTTGTTTTGATGTCAGGTGCTCTGGCTTCTGGCAAACATGTGACTATGGTGGCTGGTGTCTCTATTTTCACATTCCGTGTAATAGAATCGCCAATAACTAGGGCACTTTTAACAGGATTCTTAGTGGGTGCGTCACTGAGTGGAGAACCTGTTTGATGTTCTAATTGGAACGGAAGAGCAGTGTTTTCACGACTAGGCCACCTCATCGTCACCCAAGTGCCCTGCTGCACAGGTTCTACAGCCAGAACTGAACAATGTACAGAGTTCACTAAGCTAGTCGTATCCAAAACAGTATCTAAAGCCCTTACATTCTTGCTATCCTCAATTAAAGTTTGGATGTGTGTCTCTAATTCTGAGATTCACTCTGTCAGCCTGACTATCTCCCTGCATTTATCATGTGTAAATCTCACTGCTTACAGAGAGAGCTATACTATGCATGTGACAGGCAGTGCAAGTAACAACAAAAGGAGAGGATGACATGACTCACCGTGTTTGTAGAGTGATCAACTTACCACAGTTGTTTGATGGACTCGAGTCGTAGAAAAAGGAGTGTGCGAGAGAAACGAACGGTTTGTGGCCCGGATGACAAGCTAACACGCTACCGAAATGCTAACGCGCTGTGATATCGATTTGGATTAAAAGATTAAACGCTAGCAACGTCAGATTAATGTGATAGGCAATATCGATATATGGTGATGATAAAATAGACAGATAATGATATTAAATAGATTCAAAACAAAGCTCTACGGAGCTACAGACGCACGGAACTACAGACACAAACTATTCAGCAGCAAGGCAGAGAGGAGCAGACTGGAGCAATCGATTGACTAGAACCAGGAAGTATGACCATATTAGCCCAGTTCTATCAACACTGCATTGGCTCCCTGTTAAACATCGCATAGATTTTAAAATCTTGCTAATTACTTACAAAGCACTAAATGGTTTCGCTCCCCAGTACCTGAGTGAGCTCTTAACACATTATAGTCCTTCACGTCTATTGCGATCTCAAAATTCTGGCCAATCGATGATACCCTGAATATCAAAATCAAACACAGGCAGTACTAAACTTTGGAACAGTCTTCCTAGCATTGTTCAGGAAGCAGACACACTCTGTCAGCTTAAATCTAGACTAAAAATGCATCTCTTTAACCTGGCATACACATAGCACAAAACACATCAAGTTATATTTTCACATCCGTTAAAATTCCTTTAGGCTGCATAAATTAGGTCAGCCAGAACCGGGAACACTTCCTATAACACCAGATGTACTCGTTACATCAGAAGAAGAATGGCATCTACGCTAATATTAGTCTCTCTGTGAATAATTTTGTCCAGCTTAAGTAAATTCAGTATTGATTCATTCGGTTGTAAAAATCAATAATTAGTTAATTTATCTATATATCAGCACTGGAGAAAAAAGTGATGTCATCGTCCATCTCAGTTCTGTTCCCATACAATGGTGTCAATGCAGGCAGATCGAAAACATTGTTGAATATCAAGTGTCCCCAACTAAGTGATGTTAATATAGGTTGTTTTCAAATTACGTGGTTCTGGAGACGTGCAAAATTCCGGTAGAGGGCAAGCAGAGAAAATTAGAATGGAAGAGATGGAGAAAAGTGCGTAATGTGCTGGTTTACAAAGGTATAAACAGAAAATCACAACATATGTTGGATGTGATCCTTATGTTATGAAGAGGAGCGACTTTTCTACTGAATTGAAAGACTTTCCTGCTATCAAGGCGGTAGATATAGAGAATGTGAAGCTGCCGTCTCGTAGTGTTCAGTTCTAGTCTGGTTTGTTTATATCGCTCTGCTTTTCTGCTAGTGAAGTTAGGGCAGTATTTAGATTTTCTGTCGTGATTGTGAAAAAATGTCGCCATTGTAGATCATTTATTCTGAATCGAGAATTGCAACAGGAACACACATCATTGTTCAGGGAAAAAAAACTGGACGGTGTAATACCATTTTCACCTTTTCTACATGTAAGTTAAAAACAAGGGAAGCAAGTTGAGGAGGTGACGAGAAGATGCCGTTTAGCAAATCTAGTAATAATGTCACTGATTAAACCCATTGCCTATCACTCAATAAAATAATCAGTGAGTGTTTTTGAAAGTTTTGTGTTTTGTTTTGGTGTAAAAATTAACATTACATTTGCGAGTATGACTCACTCGTCATGCATGGTTTTGACCATTGCGCAAGGGGGAGGAGTGAAAATCAAAGTCAATGATAGATGATTTTTTTGATAAATGTTCCAAACGTTTTCCAAACAAATATACTCAAAGCCTGATTTTACTTAACCTCTTGAATTTAAAACTTAAATTCATTTGGTTTTCCCCTTGGTTGACCATTAAAATCTCTGTCCACACCCTTTCTGACATTGTTTTTGACACATACACTATATTGCCAAAAGTTTTGGGACACCTGCCTTTACGTGCACATGAACTTTAATGACATCCCATTCTTAATCCGTAGAGTTTAATATGGAGTTGGCCCACCCTTTGCAGCTATAACAGCCTCAACTCTTCTGGGCAGGCTTTCCACAAGGTTTAGGAGTGTGTTTATGGACCATTCTTCTAGAAACGCATCTGTGAGGTCAGGCAGTGATGTTGGCGAGAAGGCCTGGCTCGCAGTCTCCACTCTAATTCATCTCAAAGGTGTTCTATCGGGTAGAGGTCAGGACTCTGTGCAAGCCAGTCAATTTCCTCCACACCAAACTCACTCATCCATGTCTTTATGGACCTTGCTTTGTGCACTGGTGTGCAGTCATGTTAGAACAGGAAGGGGCCATCCCCAAACTGTTCCCACAAAGTTGGGAGTATGAAATTGTCCAAAATGTCTTGATATGCTGAAGTTTTAAGAGTTCCTTTCACTGGAATTAAGGGGCCAAGCCCAACCCCTGAAAAACAACCCCACACCATAATCCCCCCTCGACCAAACTTTACACTTGGCACCAGGCTTTGGAGGGTTACTTTAAAATGTATTCTGTTACAGTTACAAATGACTTCATAAAAAAAGTATTCAGTAACGTAATCCAAGTACCACAATATGAAAGTAATGTAATCTGATTACTTTTGGATTACTTCAAGGTCACACACACACACACACACACATATATATATATATATATATATATATATATTAGGGCTGTCAATAGATTAATTTTTTTAAAATAATCGCACACTTATCGTCAAATTAAGCATACACCATTTATCTTGTTTAACACATCCATTTTGCTATCATTGCCTATATCCAACAAATTAAACTATCAGACTGATCCATACTTCTGAATGGGTCTCAACAATAAAAATATTTTACAAATCTGATAAATTATCTATTGCAAAATTATTATCGCTGTTGTTTAGAGCTTAAAAATATAAGTCGTGTGCACACCACTGCATCAGATCATAAACAAACATCATAAACATCATTTCTGTTTATGTTTGTTCTGCTTTAATTTTAATGTTTAGCATTTTGGTTACTTTTAAAACCTATTAAAACTAAGCAATCATGTCTCATTTCCACAACTTGGGAATCCACAGCCCTGATTATATAAATGTAAAGGGCTATTCAGACATGTAGTGGCTACAGTATGGTATTACAGGTTATTTTTTAGTCCTTCGATAAAGAAAGTGTTTTCGTAGCTGAAAGGCAGAGTTTGCACTGTACAACCATGTTGTTTGCATTTTCTTATTTGAAAACAAAATAGCAGTGAAATTTCCATGAATTGAAAGCATTTTTCCCCGCAGGCAGCATCATTTCAACTAGCAGCAGTGATTCAATCTGAGATTGTTATTTGCGCATGCACCAGGGTGGCTTGCGTGAGTCATCACTGGCAACAGAACCAGGAAATACTGTATAATCAAGCAACGCTTAATATGGTGTTATTTTGGCAAAATAATGATTTATCTAGTTTTAAATGAAACAATTCTAATCCTGATAGTATCCCCCCTTTTTTTTCAAAATCTAACTGTAATCTGATTACTACATTTTTTGACGTGACTGTAACGAATTACAGTTACTGGATTTTTGTATCCTGATTACGTAACGCCATTACATGTAGTCCGTTACTCCCCAAACCTGCTTGGCACAATGCAGTCAGGCAAGTACCGTTCTCCTGGCAACCACCAAACCCAGACTCGTCAATCGGATTGCCAGACAGAGAAGCATGATTCGTCACTCCAGAGAACACGTCTCCACTGCTCTAGAGTCCAGTGGCAGCGTGCTTTACACCACTGCATCCGATGCTTTGCATTGCACTTGGTGATGTAAGGCATGGATGCAGCTGCTCGGCCATGGAAACCCATTCCATGAAGCTCTCTACGCACTGTTCTTGAGCTAATCTGAAGGCCACACAAAGTTTGGAGGTCTGTAGCTATTGACTCTGCAGAAAGTTGGCGACTTCTGCGCACAGTGTGCCTCAGCGTTCGGTGACCCCGCTCTGTGATTGTACATGGCCTACCACTTCATGGCTGAGTTGCTGTTGTTCCCAATTGCTTCCACTTTGTTATGATACCACTAACAGTTGAGCATGGAATATTTAATAGTGAGGAAATTTCACGAATGGACTTATTGCACAGGTAGCAACCTATCACGGTATCACACTTGAATTCACTGAGCTCCTGAGAGCGACCCATTCTTTCACAAATGTTTGTAGAAGCAGTCTGCATGCCTAGGTGCTTGGTTGGAACACCTAAATTCAACGATTTCCAACCCCTGAAATCAGATACCAACCCCGCTTCTGATCCGCCTTGTCCCTCCTCCCTGCCACCAGCAAAACCCAACTCCCGTGCCAGTGCCAGGCACCTCCAGAGAATGCTCACCTAGTCTGGGGTGACCCAGCGGATGACTATTCATATGTATTCATATGTATGTATTCCAGGTGTTCATATATTATGTCTGTATCAGTTGAGCCATTTTATATTGTAATCTGTGGGTATAGTTGTGGTGTGCCCTAGTTAGCTCCCCAGCCAGAGACACCACATCCAACTCAGTTTATTCCATCATATTGAATGGGTTGAGGGGACGCTAGCAGAGGTGGCAAAAGGAGTAGGCAGGCAACCAAAAAAAAAAAAAAAAAAAACTGTATCGACCAGATGTGCCATTCAGGCCCACCGACAGAAATAGAACGGCCACCAGACCCAGAGAGCTTATAAGTTAAATAATAAATTGAATAAATAAATTAAGAATTCATAATGATTGTGGAATTGTTTTCATAATAGATGGAGGAACAACGGAGGCCCAGTTGTTCTGTAAAAATATAATTATCAATACTACTGTCAAAGAACACAATCCAGGACGATGGTAAGTAGAAATCAAGACAGGCTTTATTAATCACATCGGTAATCACATGAGGTTATGGAATGTAGATGCAGCAGGATGAACAGGTAAGTTTCCACACACACAGTTAACAGTCTCTGAGAATATAATCTGAGCACTTTCCTTTCATTGGTTGTAGGAACACTGAACTGAAGACAGAGAACAAGGATCTGGAGATTAGATAATGGAGACGAAGGAGAATGGAGACATATATATATCATATATATACACTACCAGTCAAAAGTTTAGACACGGTAAGATTTTTAATGTTTTTAAAAGAAGTTTCGTCTTCTCACAAAGGCTGCATTTATTTAATAAAAAATACAGTAAAAACAGTAATATTGTGAAATAGTATTACAATTTAAAATAACTGTTTTCTGTTTGAATATATTTTATAAAGTAATTTATTCCTGTGATCAAAGCTGAATTTTCAGCATCATTACTCCAGTCTTCAGTGTCACATGATCCTTCAGAAATCATTCTAATATTATGATTTGCTGCTCAAGAAACATTTATGAGTATTATCAATGTTGAAAACAGTTGTGTACTTTTTTTTCAGGATTCATTGATGAATAGGAAGTTCAAAAGAACAGCATTTATCTGAAATACAAAGCTTTTGTAATATTATACACTACCGTTCAAAAGTTTGGGTTCAGTAAGAATTTTTATTTTTATTTTTTTTGAAAATAAATTAATACTTTTATTCAGCAAGGATGCATTAAATCAATCAAAAGACATTTATAATGTTACAAAAGATTATATTTCAAATAAATGCTGTTCTTTTGAACTTTCTATTCATCAAAGAATCCTGAAAAAAAATATTGTACACAAATATTTTGTACAATTGTACACAATAAATATTTCTTGAGCAGCAGATCAGCATATTAGAATGATTTCTGAAGGATCATGTGACACTGAAGACTGGAGTAATGATGCTGAAAATTCAGCTTTGCCATCACAGGAATAAATTACTTTATAAAATATATTCAAACAGAAAACGGTTATTTTAAATTGTAATAATATTTCACAATATTACTGTTTTTACAGTATTTTTAATTAAATAAATGCAGCCATGGTGAGCAGACGAAACTTCTTTTAAAAATCTTACCATGTCCAAACTTTTGACTGGTAGTGTGTATATATATATATATATATATATATATATATATCATATTAATATATACATATACACATAAATATACACATGTTCTGAAATATTTGGTGTGTGAGATTTTCGGTGACACTGGGCGGAGCTTACATGCATATTCACAAGTTTCCTGTTTTGTGTTAAAGTGACTCTGAAAATGTTAGTGCACGCTCTTAGGCTTACATTAAAGGTAATTAGCCTATGTTTCAGCATTAAATGAAGTCAAGCTTATATTCTAACTGTTATATGAACACAGCCAGTGATTTGCCAGAGGTGTTGTTAGGATTCGCTAAACAAGCCAATATCGTTTACCATCCTGGTTTTGCTGCAGCATGAACCTCATCCAAAGCTGAAACGCTCCAGAGAGTGACCATTTTGACTTTCTGAGGCCAAGGGTCATCCTGATACAATAAGGACAATTGACATGGAAATAGATTTATTGTGAAGATAAGGTGGGAAGCCCCTCATGTGATGATTCTTAGAGGTGCTGTTGTTGTAGATTTCACAGTGACTGAAGGAGGAGGGATCCTGTTGGACATGTAACAGAGAGACTCTTTCATGGCATAATTTGCCACGCATTATGATCATTTAAAGAAGGGGGAGCTAGTCATGAGAGAAAGTTTCCTCAAAACATCTCACATGATGTCTTTTAGTCATGCTCTTATGAACCATGTGATCTTGTTTTAGAGGAGGCTATACACAAAGCTACTATTGTCATTTAAGTTTATTCCTACATTTATGATATTGTCATGTTTAGTTTTAAATTGGTAAAGGTGGCCATACAGGAGAAAAATTAGGAAAATGAAAATGATCCATCAAAAAGTGTTCAAGTTTAACTGTTAGCTGAAACATGAGAGAATATCACACATGACTAGATATGCAGAATGCAGCAAGTAAATATAAAATAGAGCCAAATAAAAATATTTAGAATGAGGTTGTCCAATCTAACAACTGAATCCTCCGAGCCTATGCCCCTTTAATCGGTAATAGTAATCGGTCGTATTCTGGTGATCCCAGAACAGAATTTAACTGAGGGGGGTCGCCAAACAGAACACATTTTCGCCCCTACCCCAGCGGAGGTCTGTGCACGCCACTGGCTCTAAGTCATTTTCAAATGCTGTTCAAAATCATTTTAAATGTTTGTTTTTTTTTTTTTTAATCAAGTTTTGTTCTCATAAAGAAGAATTATGTGAGAATCACACTATATTATAATAATTATGTGACCCTTGCCTTCTTAACTTTAGTGAACACTCTCAGAAAAAAACAGTGCAAAGTGCAAAATTTGTACCTTTAGGGGTACAACAGATTGTCAATGGGGCAGTAACCTCAAAAGGACATCTTTGTACCATATTTAGTATACAAATAGTTGAACATTAAGGGTCTATATTACTACACTGAGGTGCTAATGTGGTTCTTTTAAGAGTAGATAAGATAAATAGATGTCTTTTTAAGGGTACTGCCAAAGTCACAATCTGTTTTTTTTTTTTTTTTCTTTTTTTTTTTTCTGAAGAATGTAGAATAATAACAGAGGAAAACTATCTGGAAACTACCCCTCTATTTCCCTACACTGCAGACAAGGACATTTCAAAATGAATCAATTTTTTTGATATAGTTGACTTCATATTTCTGATGTCTCCATGGTGTTAATAATTCAGTGTACTAATGATGCAGGCTATCATTAAATTAAAAAGTGACATAAGCTTTCAGACGTGTTTTATTTTCCAAAATACAAATACCTTCAGGAGCAAGATTGTGGTCCACTGGCTTGATGTGATAATAAAGCCCTGAGCTCATCTGCCTAAGCAAAATGATCAAGGTAACACTTTCATTGGGTAATATTTGTAAACTACCATAGCTCATTTTACCAAATCAGACTTAATTGCACATTGATAACACAATTAACTGCAAATGGTTAAAAAAAAACATACACTTTTCTGTCTTTATTGTCTTAAACTTTGCATTGCAACAAATTTAAGACAAAAAAGTCTTAACAGTAAAACAAAAGATGGACAATACACCAAAGAAATACATAAATATTAAAAAAAAAAAAAAAAAAATACAAAAAAAGTTAACAGAGACAGCAGGAATTATAATACAATTAAGTGATTAGTAAAATGTTTGAAGCCTTGTGTCATGTTGGAGATTAATCATACAACCTGTGTAAAAGGCTCTAAGAAAACTCGGATCTAAAGTGAATCTTTGACAAACACTGACAAATACACTATCCTAAAAGACACATACTGAATTGTGAAACCACATCACACACCCCCATCCCCCCCAGCATTTCAAAGCTAATAATAATGTCAATAACATAATATTACAAAAACATATAAACAAAGATACATACTGAATTGTGAAACCACATCACACACCCCCATCCAACCACTTGAGTAGTTCCTTTAGAATTATGTAGTAACTCTTGAGTTATTACTATCCATTACTTTACAAAAACCTCAAAAGTTTACAATGACTCCAGTAGTTACTAGAGAGTTATCATGTTTCTCACTTTAGAACATTGATCCAAATAATTAGTAATTCCTTCTGAAGGATTTGGTAATACTTCAGTCATTACTAGTGGGTTACCATGATCTTCACTTTAGAATTAATTATACATTATGCATTATTCACATTAATTATGAACCTGTATATAATAGTTCTTAGTAGTTCTCTGGGAGGTATGAAAAAAATAGTAGTTACTGATTAGCTAATAGGGAACTACCACCTTCAACTAAGCACTTTTACTTACTAACTCATTAATCAGAGTTTTTTGTTAGTTAATAGTAGTTACTAGAGTGTTAACAATGCATTATTCATTTGTTCCTGTGTAGTTATTCATTAATGAAGGATCAGTATTCTAAAGTGTTACCCTCTTCTGTATTAGAGTTCATTAAATGGCATGAAAAAAGCTGTAGGGCAATTCTTTAAATACACACACCAAAAACAAACCCACCATTGTTCTTACAATCAATTGCTTTATGACATTTGAAAAATCATTAAATGTACAGGGAACTACAGAGAGCATGTGAAGTCACATTTAAATTTGATTTAATATTTCTGTGAATATATGAATATATGAAGGTTGGGGAAAACTTGCACAGTGTTGTTTAGAAGCATGACAGTGTCAATGCTGAGATACTGAATTCAGTCGGATGAATTTGACTTTTTTTCCCCACTGCATCTTAAACACTGAAGAAAACACATGCAAATAGAAAAAACACCAGCAAATTAGAAAAACATCATTAGTTTGAAAACACGTGCTGCAAATACTCACAGTTTCCAAATACAAAAATGCGCTAGAAATACTCATAACACACATACGATCAGGATGTTAAAATAAACAAAAAAAACTCATCAGGTCATCAACAACACCAGTGACGAGTAGATATTGAACAATAAACATGTCCCAGCCAGGTTTGTCACTTGTTGGGGTTTCCTTAAAACATTTCTGTTGTAGCCTGTGCTATTTGCAGCACATTTCTGTACTTGGTTGTGTTGCAGCATGTGTCAACAAACTGATGAAGATGTTTTATTAATCTGCTGGTATTTTTTCTATTTGCATGTGTTTATCAGTTGCAGCGTGTTGAGCTCTCTTGGTCACCGTTCCTACGATGTTAAATCAATGCCAATGTTAAATCAAACTTAAAGCAGTACCTAACACTACATGTAAAACAATGCCAGTCAGGATTAAATATAAAAACTGGGACTTAAAGATACATACCTTTCTTTGCACCTTTTCTAGCACAAAGCTAGATTTACCTTTTGTGCTGTAGCATCATACTCACTTATTATGAGTATCCCTCAAGCTGACTCAGAGTTAGGTTTCATGGTATTAGCTAAATGTTAAATGCAATTGGTAGGCCACCGATACCTGTATGCAGATCAGTGCCTAAGTTGAAGTGTATTTGTTGGAGGCACGGCTATTGCTTTGTTCAGATCCTCGCTCTGTCACCTTTAGCTTCATGCAGGACTGCTTGTCATCCATGACTAACATTTCAGGAGGCAGGCACCAGCAACATAGACATGACTGGAAGGAAACAGAGAAAGAAGAGGAATATGTATCATACTACAGCATGACACAAGAAATCAATTAAATATACTATATGCCTATAGCTCACACTTGAAAGAAAATTAGGATTAACTGAATAATTGCTTAAAATATACAGGTGAACAAACAAAATATTGAAATCTTTGAAAACCATTTACACAGAACACATCCTTGCATTTAAAAATATAAATGAATGAATGCACATCTCAAAACATGTTTTTTAAAAGTTAAGCGTTTATAACGACATCTTAAAAATGAAAACGATTCACAATACTATCACGATACTATTTTTTCACGATTTTTTAACAAAATGAAATTTAAGACCAATTATGAATGAAAAAGTGTTATTTTATTATTTCTAAGACAAAATGCTGCATATTTCTTTGTAAAATTTAAAAATCTTGGGTCAAATAACAAAACTAAATTGAAATTTTAGAACTAATCCCCAAAAAATCCCTCCAATTAGATCTTCCAATGCTGTTTTCTCAGAAGGAGGTTTGTTTCGGCTCAGCTCCTGCAATGTCTGTCTGATCAAGAAGCTGCAGATATAAGAAGTAAAATCTAAGTAAAACAGTGACAGAGGTTTCACATCGTTATAAAGGCAAGATTTTAATATTTGCTATAATTTGTATCTTTTCACTTTCAAGAATTACTTTTGAACACATTTTGAAAAAATATGCTAAAATAATCTACGTTATTAAAAAATCTGGTGACATCTTACAGTAAGGTGTCATTTGTTAACATTAGTTAAATATATTAACTAACATGAACTAACAATGAGTTATACATTTGCTGCAGTATTTATTTAAGCTTTGCTTAATCTTCGATAATAAAAATACAAATGTTAATTGTTTGTTCATGTTAGTTCACAGTGCATTAACTGTTAACAAATTCTACAACTTTTGCCATGAAAAAACAGCACCCCTGCTGCTTAAAATGTGTATGGCGTTTTGTTTAACATCTCAACCGACTTGAATCGTAACACATTTTCATAGATTTTCAACCGACTCGCAGTGCATCGTTACATCCCTAGTTTTTACTATATTTATTTTTAATATTTTTACATAATAGCAGTATATCATTATCTGTCAGTCTGTTCTTACTCTGAAGCAGCTCTTGAAGCGTTTGCTAACCATGTACAAAGCGATTGGGTTTATGCATGAGTTCACTGATGCCATGTTGATCCCGATATAATCAAGAACCAGGAAGAAACTACAGGTAAACAAACACACAAACAAACAAACAGTTTAAAAATTATTAAGACTATAATTTACCAAAGAGAAAGAAATTATTTGTTTCTAGATTACATGCCAGAACTGTTGTCTTCCAAAAGCCAAATTTAACTGTTTAGAAAAACATTGCAGTGTTTTAACAAGAGAAGCCTTTGAAGATAGTCGATGTGATCTTACCTCAAAAGCTCACAGCGGTTAGGGTCTCTTTCATCATATATGGTAAGCTTAAGAATACGGCTTAGGTGCAGTGGAAGCCAGCAAAGTGCAAAGACTAGCACCAGACAGAACACGGTTTTAGCCACCTCACGCCTCTGTAGGGCACAATCATGTCTTTTGCCTATTTATTTTTATTTAGTGACAATCATAGTGCATTAACACATAATGACAAGTAAACAATCCCCAGAGTATTATTAAACTTTGGGACAAGTTATTAAAGTGAATAAGCTTTTTACATCCTATTGGCAGTATAAAATGTTGTATTATTTTATATTTATATATATATTCTCTCTCAAAAGAATATACAGTGCATTTTCAAAAGTCATAGACGACAGAGTGCTCTGACCTGTTTTAGGTGATCATTAAGTGCAATTTGGACTCCATTCTTCTTTCGAAGCATTTCACAGGTCATAAGAGTATAGAAGATGGCAGTACACGTCAGCGGCATACAGAAGTAGAAACTGAAAAGCCACCAATCTTTGGCTGACTTATAAAACTGGAATTTAACAAAGATACCAAATTACCATTGACAAGTAATTGTTATCAGTATTCAGGTTTGTCCAATTATTATGTACCATGTCCAGACTTGTTGATCCAACTATTGCATGACAGGCACAAACACACAACATGGGGCCTTTTTAAAGTACATATGCAAACTGACCTGCATGAACTTGTTTTTCTGCATAGGGTGGAGCAAGCAAATCCTAAGCATCTCTCCTTTGTAGTCCATTGTGATCATATCAAAAGCGATGGCCTCTGGCACTGCAAGTATTATGGACAGCATCCATATCAGAATGATTTCAATAGCTGTCCATTTGGGGACGCCGATGCCTTTGATGCGGTTCCACGATGCCACTGCTCGAAACCTTGGGACAATGGTCAGTGCCAGATGCAAGATTAATTGGTGTTACTAGATATTAACTAAGAGCTAAAAGCAAACAAAAACAACAAAATACAGATACCTGTCTATGCTCAGTGCACACAAACTCAGAACTGTGATGCCAACTGATGCCTTTTGTATAAAAGGAACCAGTTTGCAAAGTCCAACACCAAATGGCCAGTCTTCCGCCAGAAGCTGAAACACATTTACTTTTGTGTCAATAAGAGCCAACAGAACATTTCTTTACCCTGTCATTCTCCTACGTTGTTTACATTCAGCTCTTCCAGGTTCTACGTCAGAACGCCAACTCATTATTGGCCGGCTCCTGCATCGGCATCACGCGCATGCATCGTGCTGCTCACATGAACAGAGTTGGCCAATACTGAGCCGGCTTTCTGATGTAGAACCTGGAGGCCCTGAATGTAAACAGTGAAGGAGAATGACACAGAAGAGAAGATATTGTTGAATAAATTATTTTTGTTTTGTTTTTTACGCACAAACGGTATTCTCGTCGCTTCATAAAATTAAGTTTTAACCACTGCAGTCACGAGGACTATTTTAACGATGTCTTTTAGTACCTTGAAACTGGTGGTTAAATTTGCTGTCTATGGAGGAGTCAGAGAGCTCTCGGATTTCATCAAAAATATCTCAATTTGTGTTCTGAAGATGAACAAAGGTCTTTAGGGTGTGGAACGACATGAGGGTGAGTAATTAATGACAGAATTTAAATTTTTGGGTGAACTAACCCTTTAAAGCCTTTATATATGAGGCATTAAAAAGAATAATGGAAGCAAGCTAGTAAGAGCTGTGTATGAAACCTCAGTCCACTACAGACTGCATTCTTTAGCATCTTGTTAGGGCGCATGCCTCCCATGCCGGAGACGCCGGTTCGAATCCCGCTCAGAGTGGATTGAATAGGACCATTTAGAAAAGTATTTAATTAATTATGCATTGTAATGCACCTTATAATGCACTGAATGGTCTCATGAATAATTGTAGCATTTATAATACGTTACTTATCTATTACCTGAACATACTTTTAGAAAGCATAATGCATTAAAACACATGACAATCAATTTCAGATGTAACAAGGAATATGCAAATATAATGAATTTTAACTTCGGTTACAATTATTTATGAAGATATAATGCATTATAACGTACATTATGAACACCTTTATAATGCATTATAAATAAAGGCTTTCAGCAGAGTGTAATTTTTTTTCTTAATTGTTCAATATGTAATCCGATTTACTCTTTATATTAATCTTACATCCCCCCTTTTTAATGCTGCATGATTCTTGATCACATTTGTTGATCAACAGGATGTTAGATTTTTGTGTGTTGATGGATCTCATTTCAACTTTCAGATTTAATATATGTCCCTCTTTTAAAGGCAAATAATGCAAAGCTCATTTCATGCGTTGAATATATATTTATAAAGATAAAAGCACAGCAAATTGTAGTTTATTGCTAAATGTAAAACAACATTTAGTTGCATTGACAATGACTTATTAAATTAAATAGACTGTTATTAGAAACTGCAATTTGAATTGAACATAATTAGCATGGTAAACTTTTTATTTATTTATTTATTTTAGTTAGGTCAACTTTTTTACATTGTAGATCCATGTCTCAAGGATTACATCTCAAGCATTCTCAAGCCTTGAATTTATCTACATACTTGGTTGAATATTGGAATGCTCATAAATTGTCACTGACCTGTTTCAGATTTCAAAACTGTGAGCTACCTTTTATTGCAACCAAGTGAACTGAATGAAATGTCATGTGCACTTAAGTTAACGTCTGTTCAGTTGTTTTTTTTTTTTTTTTTTTTTTTTTTTTTTTGTTGTTGTTTTTTAAAGAAGAAAGGGTTATAAACGAGAAAACTAAAGGTCTTTTTTAGTTAAAGACTAAATAATAAAAAAGCTGCTCTGCAAACTTTGCTTACCTTATACACGTTGATGGGTATGTCTATCATGATATGCAACAGGTCCCCGAGCGCCAGACTTGCAATGAGGATATTAGGACCGTTACGCATGCATTTGTTTTTATAAATGATTCTGAGCAGCGTGAAGTTTCCGATTATACCAACTACAAATACAAGGCATGAAACCACGGTGTTAATATACTTGAAAGTATCCCTGATTTCCGTGGGACCTGTGCACATAGGCGGCAAAACTCTTGGTCGTCGAGGCATGGAATCATTGACCACATTGCCTTTTCCAAGTGCAGATTTGAGAGTTGGAGACACGGGTCCAGTGGAAAAATCCTTCCCTTGAGCACTTATCAAGACGAGGTTTCCAGACAGGAGAATGAGCAAACAAACAACGCATCTCGTGTCCATCATTTGTATTAAACGTCTGGTTAATCAACACTATTTTAAAACTGTTAATCAATTTAATCATAACATTTACAGCCAAAGGTCTGGGGATAAAATTACAAAGGCTTTAATAAACCTATGGCAATTGCCTCTTCACGATGATATTGGTTGCAGATAAAAAGACAGCAAAAACGCGTATTTGTACCCTTCGCTAGTTATTCGTATAGAGAAAATCGAGAAAAAGTCCTTGACGTCTCCTGACAAGTTAATCCATCATAACTCCAAATGATTTAATTTAGCGCACAAAAACAAACATTTCCTTTCTTCAATCTCTTTCACATGACCACAACGTTACGTTCTGGTCAGTGTTGTATTTGTGCAGCGTTTCCTCAGGAGATGACTACTCTCCCCACTGGCCCTCTCAATATCTTGACAATCAGAAAGGACCACGGAGATTATAATGAGAGGGATGGCGATCGCGTGCATGTGATTACCCAGCAAACATGGTATGTTCTGACTACGTCACTAGTTAATCTTCCTTTGGTCAGCGTGACATTAGACTCGTTTGAGATGCGCCTCGCCTGAAATTTAGGCGAGAACAGGCGACTACAGTGAGGGAGGAGAGAAATAAGTGCAGTCAAGACGGTCAGTTCTCTATAGCTGTGGATTAGACCGCTACGAGACCAAAAGCAGTATCAGAGTTTCAAAACCAAACATAAAGAGAGCAATACATCACGGTTGTTACTTTACACCACTAATTAGCTGAGTCGTTTCCCATCATGCTTTATGATCAAAGCAGTCAGGGGAGAGTAACCCCACAAGGCGAAAAAAAAAGTATATATATATAGAGAGAGAGAGAGAGAGAGAGAGAGAGAATTTATACTGGAATTTAAAGGTGCAATATGTAATATTTTTGCAGTAAAATATCCAAAAACCACTAGGCTAGTGTTATATATTTTGTTCACTTGAGTACTTACAATATCCCAAATGTTTCCAACTATTTTTAAATCGTGAGAAAATTGCAATTTTAACCAAGGCTCCGGGACCTGTGAGGAGTCGCCTGTCAATTGCGTCATACTCGTGTTAACCCTCGGTCTGCCTCGGTTTCCGGTTTTATTTTGTAGAAACCATGGAAACACCAAAGAGGCTTTAAAGTATTACATGTTTTAATAGACAAGGGAACAACTGTTTTGATATATTTATAGACAGATTGTTGTTATATAGCTCAACACGTTTAGTCTTATTGATTAAATCTAATTTTCTTGATTTTGAGTACCATGCTTTACCATGCCTCAGAGAAAAACACTATTTTTTCAAATAGCTAACATAGCATAATCAGATGCAGCTTTATTTTTATTAACAGTAATACATAATTTTCTCCATCATACAATACGTTTTAAAATTAATTGCATGCCATTTATCAACACAAGCCATCCAGCATTTAATATGATAATCTAAAATCGATCTAGCTTACTGCAGTGTCTCAAACAAGTGTCTTAAGTGTCACACAGCCGCCGAGCAAAGTCAAGTCAAGTCACCTTTATTTATATAGCGCTTTTTACAATGCAGATTGTGTCAAAGCAGCTTTACATTGATAACTGGTATATAATTTTGGCTGCGCATCAGCTCTTAAAGAATAGTGTCAATGCCGGCAGATCAAAGCACTGTTGAATATCAAATGTCAAGTCAAATGTCAAGTGTCCCCAACTAAGCAAGCCAAAGGCGACAGCGGCAAGGAACCCAAACTCCAACAGGTGACATCAGATGGCAAACAGGTGGCAAATAGACTTCTGTGTTAAAATGGAGAAAAAAACCTTGGGAGAAACCAGGCTTAGTCGGGGGGCCAGTTCTCCTCTGGCAAACAGTGCTTTGTTACGATTCAGGTTGCTATCATATGTCCGATAGGATTGCAACATTCAAAGTATTTATTCCAGTTCAGTTCAAAGACACAGAGTAACGTTATAACATCATTTTCAACACTCTCAAATGTGTCTAATATGATAAACAGAACTGCGTTACCTCATACTCATAACCGGAAAAGCGGAAGCAGTGCCGGCGACTGTGGCATAATAAAAGTTCTGCTGCTCGTGAGGCGTGTGTTGCGCAATCGCTCCAGCGGCCTCGTTCAGCTTCCACAACACTCGGTCCTGCTCTGCTTCATACTACAGTAACGTTAATAATCGCATCCATGAACATGATTTCTTCAGGACTCCAATCCTATTCTTTTGCACCATCCGTTGAAATGGAGACCACATGTCCCAAGATTCCCCTCTAAAACTTGGCGTCATCAAGCTACGCCTTTGTTTTGAATAGGCTTCTAGCGACCTCAAGCAGACAAAATTATTACATATTGTACCTTTAAACCTGGTTAGTGTCTTCTGCTAGTTAGTGAGATACATCCACTCTCTCTCTCTCTCTCACTTCCGGTGTGACTGAGTGTGAGAGGACGGAGTGGCGTGAGTGGTGGTCGTTGTTTTGTGAGTCAAGTCAAGTCAAGTCACCTTTATTTATATAGCGCTTTTTACAATGCAGATTGTGTCAAAGCAGCTTAACATTGATAACTGGTATATAATTTTGGCTGCACAGCAGCTCTTAAAGAATAGTGTCAATGTCGTCAGATCAAAGCACTGTTGAATATCAAATGTCAAGTGTCCCCAACTAAGCAAGCCAAAGGCGACAGCGGCAAGGAACCCAAACTCCAACAGGTGACATCAGATGGCAAACAGGTGGCAAATAGACTTCTGTGTTAAAATGGAGAAAAAAACCTTGGAAGAAACCAGGCTTAGTCGGGGGGCCAGTTCTCCTCTGGCGAACAGTGCTTTGGTGAGTGAACCTTTTTTTTCCTTTCTTTCTTTCTGCTTGGGTTACTGCTATCAAGTGTTGGTTTATTTATTTGTTTAGTTGGGCCGTGTGCTACCGTTTTTTTTTGCGGGCAGCATGACGGCCCCACGGTCGCAGGTTTTAAATAAACTCAAGAGGTGCCATGGTGTGAAAGTGGCGTCCGCGGTGAGCATGGAGGATTGCTGTTTAGCTGTCAGAGAAGTTGTGGGGCATGAAAACATCATGTCAGCCTCTAGAATGAACAGCGCCATCATCATTTTTCTTAGCTTTGTTGAAAAAGCAAATGAGTTGGTTGAGACTGGAATAGATGTTGACAATCTCTGTACTCCTCTTCTCCCACTTTCCATGCCATCCAAAAAAGTGCCGCTGTCCAACGTTCCGCTTTTCATAAGTGATGAAACTTTGGTGAGAATTATGTCCTGATATGGTAAAGTGGTCTCGCCCATTAAAATGATACCAATCGGTAGTGCTTCGCCTCTCTTAAAGCATGTGGTTTCCTTTAGACGATTCGTTTATATGATCATAAAGGATGATGAGGAACTAGATCTGTCTCTGCATATCAAACTTGATGATTTTGACTATGTTATTTATGCTACAACGGAAAAGATTAAATGTTTTAACTGCGGTGAAGTGGGACATTTAATCTGTGCCTGTCCTGGTAAAAATAAAGAAAATAACTTGCTGATTAAGGACACTGGTAGTGATGGCAGAGTCGGTTAAGGCTGGACCGTCAAACGCTGTTCCACCTGTGTCAGAGACAGGTGCAGTGGAAGAAGGAGCTGCTGAGAGTCTGCCCGCAAGTGAGAGTGCGGCAATTCAGGTGACTGACCCCAATAATATGAATGATGAAAATAGATCGGTAAAAGCTGAAATCTTGAATACTCAGTCTCATAAATCCGTTACGAAGACGGACAAGAAAGTGAGTGATAGCACTTTGCAGCCCAATTTGTTTTGTGATGGCATTGAAATGGAGGCAGAGCAGAGTGAATTTAAAATCCCTTCTAAAAGGAAGAAATCTAGTGACATTCAAGCTGTTAGAGCTAAGAAAGCAGACGTGGTGAAGACGGAATGGAAAATTGCAATGAGTCTTCTGATTCTAGCATCAGTTTCTCTCAGAGTGACTTGGTCGCAGTTATGAAATGGACGATATTAAGCTCTTTCTCAGAGCTACAAAAAATAAGAGAGGGGTGTGTGTTGATGAGTATTTTCCCGACACAAAACAGTTTGTGGACAAAACTAGGTTTTTTAATGTCGGAGGGCTTATTTACAAACAAGGAAGTATATTGTTTAAAAAAGAAAACTCACTTCTGACAATGCAAACTAAGTTAGCGAGAAAGCATAATAGCTTGGCTAGTGATGTGGTGTGTGTGTGTGTGTGTGTGTGTGTGTGGAGTGCTGCTGTGTTTCTTCTCTCTTTCTTTTTCTTTAAACATGAGTGAAGTGAATATTGTGACTTTGAATGTAAATGGGGCAAGAGAAATGAGAAAAAGAGCTGAAATATTTGAGGCAGTTAAACAGAAGAAGATAGATGTTTGTATGTTGCAAGAAATGCATAGTGACTTAAAGAATGCTGCTGATTGGGCAGGGGAGTGGAATGGAGTCTCTGTATTGAGTCATAACACCTCACTTAGCGGAGCCATCCTTTTTGCGAAAAGTTTCAGTCCACATTCTTAACAGGTTGAAGAAGTAGTCAAAGGTAGATTTTTAAAAGTAAGAGCAACTTTTGAAAATGTTGTTTTTGTTTTTATGTGTGTGTACATTCCAACTTCAGCAGCAGAAAGAATGCTATTTTTAAATACTTTGTGTTCTGCTTTGCAAAAATGTTCTGTGGAAGAATATTTATTATTGGGTGCTGATTTTAACTGTACGGTATCAAACATGGATAGGAATCATGTTGAACCCTACTTGCTTGTTAAGACGCATGATTTATGTGATATTTGGAGACAGTTGTATGAGAAACAAAGACAGTATACCTGGACTCATATTCGTGACAGTGTGATTTCTCTGGCAAGATTAGATCGATTTTATGTTTTTAAACATCACTGTAATATTGTAAGAAGGGTTTTAAGTACCCCAGTGAGTTTCTCTGATCACAGTATGGTTGCAGTGTTCTGTGTTTTTAAATTCCATTAAGACAAGGAGTGCATATTGGCAGTTGAATACCAATTTGTTAAGTGACAAGTATTTTAAAAATATGTTTAAATTGTTTTGGGATGAGTTTAGAACCACTAAGAATTCCTTTAAATCCTTACGAAAGTGGTGGGATTTTGGTAAAGTCCAAATAAAACAATTCTTTATTAAGTAAAGGGACACAAGTTGGCTGATTTACTGGGTGTTAAAACACGGGGGGCTCTGGTCAGGTGTCGGTTCCAGAGTGTGGACCAAATGGATGCTCCATCCAAGTTCTTTTTCAATTTAGAGAAAAAGAATGGTCAGAGTAGGGCCATCCATGCCTTGCACTCTGAGTCTGGAGGACTACTAACAGACCCTGCTGACATTCGTAAGAGAGCGGTTTGTTTTTATGAGAAATTGTATAAAAATGAACTTGGGGTGGTTTACAGAAGTGACAGTGAATTTTTCAGCGACTTGCCCCAGGTATCAGAGGAAGCCAATGCTGAGATCTCAGGCGCCTTGAGCATGGGGGAGCTATACAAAGCCCTCCAAGGAATGAAGTCTGGAAAGGCACCCGGAATCAACGGTCTGCCTGTTGACTTTTATAAGTCTTTCTAGTCAGAGTTGAGAGAGGACCTGCTGGAGGTGCTGAATGAAAGCCTGGCTGAAGGTCAGTTGCCCATGAGCTGCCATAGAGCAGTGTTAATCCTCCTGCCTAAGAAAGGCGACCTTACAGACATCAAGTGTTGGCGACCCGTATCACTACTCTGTAGTGATTATAAACTGCTCTCTAAAAGCCTGGCTAATAGGCTAGCAGGAGTGATGGATGGATGCATCCATCCTGACCAGACCTACTGTGTTCCCAGTAGATCAATATTTGATAATATTTCATTGGTCCGTGATGTTTTAGACGTCTCCAAGATGTTAGAATTAGATTGTGGGTTAATATCTTTAGAACAGGAGAAAGCTTTTGACTGTGTTGAGCATTGTTATTTGTTGAGAGTTTTAGAAGCTTTTGGGTTTTGTCAGAGTTTTATCAATTATATTAAAGTTCTTTATAGTGACATTGGGAGTATTCTTAAGGTGAACAGTGGTTTATGTGCTCCTTTTAAAGCTCAAAGAGGTGTTAGGCAGGGGTGTTCTTTGTCTGGTATGCTTTACTCTTTGGCAATAAAGCCTCTTTTACAACAAATGAGGGTCAAACTTCACGGTATATGTTTGCCAAACTGTAAAAATAACTTAATATTGTCAGCATACGCAGATGATGTTATAATTATGATTAGCAGGCAAAGTGATCTTCAGGTTCTTCTAAATTTACTTAAAACTTTTAAAGGTCTGTCTTCTGCGAATGTAAACTGGAGTAAAAGTGAAGCTTTATTATTAGATAAATGGGCAGTTGGGAAACCAAAACTTCCTGAAGGTTTAAGTTGGGGTAAATTTGGTTTTAAATATTTAGGAGTGTTTCTGGGTGAGTTAACAGTACAGAAAAATTGGGAAGGGGTCATTGAAAAGGTTAAAGGTCGTCTGGACAAATGGAAATGCTTAGTGCCAAAAATGTCATATAGAGGGCGTATTTTAATTATAAACAACTTGGTTGCATCTTCATTGTGACACAAGTTTGCTTGTGTTGATCCTCCTCTATATCTGTTAACAAAAATTCAGGCTATCTTAGTAGATATTTTTTGGGACAAATTGCATTGGGTCCCACAGAATGTGTTATTTGTCAAAGGAGGAGGGTGGACACGGTTTAATACACCTTCAAAGTAGAATAGCAACCTTTCGTTTGCAATTTGTACAAAGACTACTAGTTGGCTCAACTGATTTTAAATGGTGTGCTGTTGCGCATGTCATTTTACATAATCTTGGGAGTCTGGGACTGGATAAGACTCTTTTTCTTATGGACCCAATGAAATTGAACACTTCTGGCCTGCCAATGTTTTACAGAAATATTTTTAAGGTTTGGAGTCTTTTTGTTTTTAAACAAGCAGAAGGTCCACAGTCTCTTCAGTGGCTTTTAGAGGAGCCCTTAATTTGTGGAGCATGTCTGGATGTGTCTGCAAATGGACTTTTCCCAGGACTTAAAAAGATGCTCATTGGTAGCAAAGTAATGACTTTGGGCCAGTTACTGGAAATATCAGGACTTGATTTCAAGAATGAAGTAACGATGGCTCAACGTTTGGGAATCAGGTCAACATGTGTAGTTGCACAGCTATTAATGAAATGGCGGGCAGCTCTTAAACCAACGGAAAATACTTTGTTGACTGAGTATTGTGACGGTCTTTGTAAACCAAATCCTGAAGATTCTTTTCCTTGCTTGTTTTATTCACTGAACCTTGAAGGATTATCTGGAATTTTTCTAGAAACCGTTGGATCCGTGTGTATAGACTTTTTTTCAAGCACTGGAAAGGCTTTGTATAAGTATTGTGTGATTAGTTTTAATAAAAATATGCTGAATATGAAGATTAATACTCCACGGTTTTTTAAGTTAAACGAGGGCAGAAAGCCTGAGTGGACAGCACTAACCACTGCTGATCACGAAGACGGGTGACTTACAGTGGAGAATTCTTCATGGCTCTGTTGCTGTAAATTTTTTATTTTCAATCTTAAATCCTGAAGTTAGTGCTGAATGTCCGTTTTGCAATGTAAAAGAAACTTTGTTTTGGGCCAAGCAAAATTGGCTATTTATTTAAGTAGAAAAAAGAAGGTTGATCAAAATGTGGAACAGAATATTGTTGTGCTGTTTTCAAATATGGTGAAGGCTAGAATATTGGTTGATTTTAATTATTATAAATATATGGACGATCTTGTTACCTTTTAAGGTATTTGGTGTTGCAATGAAGCTTTGTGCTGTGTTTTTGAAGGAGATTTGTCTTTTACACACTTCTTGAAATATTGCAAATTAATTGTATTGTGATTCATTTTTGTAATAAAGGATTGTTAAAATTCATAATTCTCTCTCTCTCCCTCTCACACACACACACACACACACACACACAAATATACACACTATATTGCCAAAAGTATTGGTACGCCCCAAATCATTGAATTCACGTGTTCCAATCACTTCCACTTCCTTTAGCTGTTGAGGAGCATCAGATCTGCAGGCTGAGGAGAAATCCTTGATGGTTTGGTCTAAAGTCGTAATCAATATCTTCTGCATTTGATGAAGAAATATGAAACAACTTAAGCTGTTAATTTGACTCTTGTAGAAGGAAAGAGTTCTTCCTCTCTTAGTCAAGCACATGGTTGGGGGCAGGGCAGGCCCAGGCCCACAGGCAGCACCCTGCAGTTGCTGTGTTGTCGGAGTAGGTCAGAGGGAGAGGGAGGAGCATTGTGTGCTGGGTTTAAGCTCCAGGAGAAGTCACACCCCAAAGGGTTGACCTAACCAATGAAATGGATAGGATTTCCGAGCAGCAAAATTCCTCTATGGGAGCTTTTACGAGCAGGGAATCTGCACATGAAACTGGCTGAGTTGTTTTAAAGAAACTATTAAAGATTCTTGTCATCCTAATATGTTGCATAGGTATCAACATCTCATATACACAAGCATTTAAATCTCCACGATATGAACCCGTAGACACTAAACATGGCATAATTGAAGTTACATTAAATGTATCATAAAACATACCAATACAATACTGAATACAATACATGAGAATACACAAACAGTAAAAATGGATACCATGTTATGGGGATATGCATGTTCATTTATAGAACAGTCTGTTTATCCATTAATGCAGGAAGGCCTGTTTTCAGGCTTTGAATGTCTTCCCTATGGCCTGACTCACAGTGACTAAACTATGCATTGGCCAGTTTTATTACTGTAACATAGGGAGCAGGACAACAGAGTTGGAGATCCACGTGCAGGTTTTAATAAACAGAATGAGCGTAGTCATACAGGCAGAGGGTCAAACACCAGCAAACAGATACAGGAAGTCAAGGCGAAAGAGTAATCCAAACACAGGCTATGGTCAAGGCAGGCAGCAAACGATCATCAAACAAGGAAAACAGTCCAGGGTCAAAAACACAGGCAAGGCTAGGCAAGGACAAGGAAACATGGAGACAAGGTAGAACAAAGGCTAAACAATACTCAGCAATGTGTGTGTGTTTGAGTGCAGCTTATAAAGTGTCACTGATAGGAAACAGGTGTGAGAGTGTGATTGGTTCCTAGGTGGGGAATTGTGGGAAATGGAGTCCATATGATGACAATAGAACATGGACCCAGGGCACATGTAACAATTACCTTGGGGGTTGGTCAGACACCTTAACTTGCATTCCGTGATGGGTCTGATTTATGTATGTATGTATGTATGTGTGTGCCTGACAAAGGTTTCTGACCGAAACATTGCCACTTTTAACCATATCTAAATAAAAGAAGAATAACAGTGTGCAGATCTCTTTTGGACTATTTAACAACAGCAACTCAGCCACAAAGTGGTAGGCCACGTAAAATCACAGAGCGGGGTCAGCGCATGCTGAGGCGCAGAAGTCGCCAACTTTCTGCAGAGTCAGTAGCTACAGACCTCCAAACTTAGTGTGGCCTTCAGATTAGCTCAAGAACAGTGCCTAAAGAGCTTCATGGAATGGGTTTCCATGGCCGAGGAGCTGCATCCAAGCCTTGCATCACCAAGTGCAATGCAAAGCGTTGGATGCAGTTGTGTAAAGCACGCCGCCACTGGAATCTAGAGCAGTGGAGACGTGTTCTCTGGAGTGACGAATCACGCTTCTCTGTCTGGCAATCCGATTGACGAGTCTGGGTTTGGCGTTTGCCAGGAGAACGGTACTTGCCTGACTGCATTGTGCCATGTGTAAAGTTTGGTGGAGGGGGTATTATGGTGTGGGGTTGTTTTTCAGGGGTTGGGCTTGGCCCCTTAGTTCCAGTGAAAGGAACTCTTAATGCTTCAGCAGACATTTTGGACAATTTCATGCTCCCAACTTTGTGGGAACAGTTTGGGGATGGCCCCTTCCTGTTCCAAAATGACTGCACACCAGTGCACAAAGCAAGGTCCATAAAGACATGGATGAGTGAGTTTGGTGTGGAGGAACTTGACTGGCCTGCACAGAGTCCTGACCTCAACCCAATAGAACACCTTTGGAATGAATTAGAGCGGAGACTGCGAGCCAGGCCTTCTCGCCAACATCACTGCCTGACCTCACAAATACGCTTCTAGAAGAATGGTCAAAAATTCCCATAAACACACTCCTAAACCTTGTGGAAAGCCTTCCCAGAAGAGTTGAAGCTGATATAGCTGCAGAGGGTGGGCCAACTCCATATTAAACCCTACGGATTAAGAATGAGGTGTCATTAAAGTTCATGTGCACGTAAAGGCAGGCGTCCCAAAACTTTTGGCAATATAGTGTGTATATATATATGTGTGTGTGTGTGTGTGTGTGTGTGCGCGTATCTCACTAACTAGCAGAAGACACTAACCAGGTTTAAATTCCAGTTGCGCAGATAGGGTTAAAAGTTATTAAATGCCCCTCTTTTAGAACTATGCTATTCTATACAGTTACTGATACACTTGGCATAATTAACTTTTATGAATTTCTGTTGAGAAACCATGGGGAAAAAAGGGTGAGTAAAGACTGAGAGGAAGAAACTGAACATTCAGAAAATATTATTTCAAGAATTTTTTACAGCATTTGTACTGGCTTCTCTATTTGCCTCGTGTTCTGTGAGTGGAGGGAGGGTAGTGTTTTGTTCAGTTCTGTGTTTTATTGAATGCCTGGCTGTGTTTCTTTTTCAGTTTGTCTATTGTTTTGACCTATGTGTTTTGCAGTGTGTTCATTGTCAAATATTTTTCATGGTCTTGAATATTTTTTTGATTAGATTAGATAACATTTTAAGCTGTCATATGGTCATGTTTACAATGTGCCCCACCGGGGCATGTTGTCACATTTCACTTCTCTTCTTTCGGGGTAAATAAAGAAAAAATTATACACTGTATCAATGAAACAACAATGTGTGAAATTAATGTGGGAAAAAAATTAATTCTCTGAACTCTAAGTAGATTTGCATAAACTGAGAAAGTCAAAAAGCACTCTACCCTAAAAAAAAAAAAAAAAAAATTTGTAGGCTATAACATCTGTAAACATTTGAAGAAAAATCAGCAAGGGAAAAATACAATATTACAGTTTATTAAACAAAACAAACAAAAAATCCTTCCTTTCAAGCAGTCTCAACTGCCCCAGTTTAGAATTCACCAAAGCCTCTTTGGACACACAGCTATATTTTAACTTATTTTTTCTAATAAATTTTCCTTTCACCAAGTCTTGACTAACCATAAACAGTATGGCTGCCATGGTTGCCTTGTCAAGGGAACTTCTCTCTGCACCGCTGTCAGTTTTGCCCTTCCTTCCTACAAAAGATGATACACAATACATTAACATTTAAAAAGGGTACAGAGAGCAGGCACCATTGTCTTCTGACTAGTTTTGGATTTCCTGATAATTTTGTGTTCACAGTGAAAACATAATTATAACTAAAACATAATTATAGGTATGTGGGATTTTAAAGATATTTTTTGTCCACATTTTTGGACAGTACAGTAAAGAAACTGATAATGAAGGAGAGGTATTTAGCCTTTTTTACACTTCTGCATTGCATTTGCCCTTTTGCATCTGGGGGTAGCCAGAGAAGTCACCAGTGAAGCAGAATCTTCTGAAAATGAGGGCCAGATTTACTAATCAGGGCAAATCAGTGTGATGCTACAGCCCCAAAAAAAATGATAATAATAATAAATTGGGAGTGGAAAGTTCTGTGGGTGATCTACTGACAATCTGCACAAATTAAAAAATACAGATGCAGCTTATTGAATACACCAAACAGTTCAGAGAATTTATTTCACCCATTATCTCATGATGTACTCACCCTCAAGCCATCCTAGGTGTATATGACTTTTCTTAGGGTATTTAAGTAGCTTTTATAAATGTACCCTAGAAAAAAAAATACTGGTATGCATCTTGAGGAAAAAACAATGGCACTGACATATTTTAAGATATGTCAGTACAAGTTGCTTTCAGTTAAAACAGCTCAAACATGCATTTTAGTCTAGGACTAGCTTAAGCCTTGTCTGTGAAACCAGGGGCCAGTGCTCCAAATAGAAATGAAACATCTAATAGTATCTTTATTTGTACGTTTTCTGAGAGGAGTACCTTTCATTTGTCCATAAAAAATGCAATTTTTCTCTGCTCGCTTCAGGATGACTAGTGCTTCCCTCAACACAAGTTTGGTATCGTTATAAAACGTAGCATTCCAACTTTGTGAATATTCAGTGGCATGAGTCATATATCACAGCATCACATATATCCTGCAGGGAGACCCCCGAGGGCAGGGCTTTAGAAGAAGCCACTTTTTAATAGAAGTGAAGCGTCTTTCTATATAGTCTTTGAAATAACTACTGTGTAGTTCAAAACTGCTTTCTCTGGATCAGCGGCAGCACGAACACAGATGTGAATGTTCCGGTAGGATTTTTGTCAAAGGTTTAATAGACACAGGCGAATCGTTGTCATTAATAAATAAGATTGTGTGGGTGTTTGAATCGAGATCGCAATCTTTTTACGATTAATCGTGTAGCTCTAGTGTGACCCAAAACATACTAATAACTGGTCTGACTCTGAACTTAGAACTCCAAGTCCTGCACAGGGCAGAGTAAGTGAAGACTGTCTTGTTCCACTGACACATGTGGTAGAGGATGGAAGGCCTGAAGGATAGTAGGCCAAGCCATGTTAGAAGGCACCTTAGGCACGTAGCCTGGTCTAGGATGCAAGATAGCTTTCACCTTCCCAGGAGGTCAAGAGGTGAAAACATTCTACTTTAGGCCATACAGTTTCCTCATGGATGGAGTTACATTGCTCTCCCACCCCGTGAGAGATGCATCTGTTGAGGCAATTTTCTGGTGACACAGAGCTCCCAACACTGGGCCTTGGGACAGAAACCAAGGCTTCTTCCATAATGTCAGGGAACGAAGGCAACTGCGTGTAACCCCAAGATTTCCTCTTGGTTTTCAACCATCACTGCAGGGGTCTCATGTGCAGGAGGCCAAAAGGTATCACATTGGATGCAGTTGCCCCAGTAGTCTCTGAAAATGCTTTACAGTGATGGCCTGGACTAGCTTTATCCTGGACACCGTGGCCTGTGTAGTGGTTTTGAATTAGCCTCACATGAGGGCACCACAAATGTAGTTATTTATGGTCTTAAATATTAATATTAATATTGAGTCAGATGATTCCTTCCAGTATTTCGGGGCACCAGTCAAGGACTATCACTTTGACAATAAAGAACAATCATGGAAGATTGTTGACTGAATTAGAATTTTATAAATTGGAGGAAGTTTCTCATCTGACCAATCTGAAGGATTTAGTGAGATTCAGGATGAGCTTGTAGAGCCTCTGATTGTCAACACAAGAATGACATACTTTGCAATAAAAATGAATGTATTAACAAAAAGATATACAAGAGTAAAATATCACACTCACTAAATATTACTAAGGAAAATGACTAAACTACTAAGGAAAATTACTACACTACTAAGAAAACTGAATCAATAATCAAACGGAAACTACAAAGTACTACACAAATGGATGTTAACAAAATGAATGCCAAGTAAATGAGCAATGGATTGGATGAAGCAATGAATGGGTAATTAGCAGTCTATGGGGGAGTCAATTGTGGTCTTTCTGGATGCTGGTATGAAGTAGTAAATAAGCATTTACTATGAATACACCTAACGTGTTTGATGTATCTATCTGTATACTCTGACCCTAGATAAACAGTCTCTACACAAATAGCCATCTTATATAGCAACAACCTAATTCCAAGGCCTTGGGGAAAAGGTTTGGTTAGCTTATATTTAAGTTTCACTTGGTCAGGTGATCAGTCTGGCCATGGGAAACGTCTTCCACTGGTATCCTTCCGTTTGCAGTGGGAGAGACTGGATTGCTTTCCAACAGTTGCAGAGCTGCATTGAATCCTGGGGTTTTTGTGTAATCCAGAGAACTGAAGGTCAGATGGTGGTCAATCTGCAGGATCTTCTGTAGGTTGGAGGTACTTGAGTTATGAAGGTCTGGAGCCAAAGCCCTCTGCAGAAGCAGTTGGGCTGCTTGAAGATCCGTGTAGTGAAAGGTTTACTTGCAAGAGTATAACATTGTTTGTGCTGTTGTTCTTCCCTCAGAAACTTAAATGTTTGTTCACTTGGGAAAGCCTTTATTCTATCCCGTTGGGGAGGGGATTACTAATCCCCACCTTTCCTGATGTGGTGATGTGATTGGGTCATAGCATTCCAGGTGTCCGCACATCATGTCTCACTTTCCCATCCTGTGGAACTTGTTGTATTGTCCCCAAATACACATTTAAATAAGACAGTGTCTTTAGGACCTTGAAAATGCTTTATTTCTTTTCCAAACCTTTCTCAAAGTCCTTGTGGCAGTGTTCTGAACTCAGATGGCAGAGTCCAAACTTGATGTGAATTGGTTGAGGTATCACATTTCTGTCTCAGTGGGTGCGATTGCATTGGCTTTTATTCCAGGTGTGGTTTCCACTGTGTGTGCATAGTTTCCTGGATGAGAAAAAAGACGTATAGGATATGTTCCTTACAGTATTCCTGTCCATTTTTGGTGATTTCAAGCCAATATGTTTAGAAATTGTCTTTCTCTTGAGGCCTTTCTTTGTTCTTGCTGTGCTCTAGCTGGAACCGGCTTGATGGGCCTGAGAGTCCATGATTGTTCACACATTGTTCTCAGGCATGAAGGCCTAAGGTGAACAAAGGCAACTCGTAATGAGATTATCCTGTGATCAATGAGCCGTTGATGTCATCTTTCTTGCCCTCCACCTTTGGCAGTCCTGATTACAATAGTCATTTAGTTGTGATTGAGAGCCCTATCACACTCTTTTGTCTTAAAGATGTCTGTTGTGAAGCTCTGTTGCCATCATGTCTGCTTTTCACTACAAGGTCCTCACACCATCGGTGTTCGGGCCCTTATAATAAACAGAGCAATTCCAATAGGGTCCTCACACCATCTGTGCTATTGCCCTAATAAATGGAGCAATTCCAATAGGGTCCTCACACCATCAGTGCTCGGGCCCTAATAATAATAATAATAATAAACGGAGCAAATCCAGTAAGGTCCTCACACCATCGGTGTTCGGGCCCTAATAAATAATAAATAGAGCAATTCCAATAGGGTCCTCGCACCCATGCCACCACTACCTGGTGGCTTTAGGAAAACAGAGCATGATGGGCAGTTTGTATTTGCCACACTTCTTGCTACCAGCTGGTGGCGCTATGACTATAACTAAATTTTGGCATGTAGATGTCTTCAGGCTAGGCTATCAAGCATGTGAAGTTTGAGACAGATTGGACATTGTATGCTTGAGTTACAACAACTTCCTGTTTCATGACAATAATAGCATGCTTTAACACTCAGCTAAGTGTTGCTAGCATGTTTTAGAATGTTTCTTGCATGTTTAGTACTCAATTGCATATTTTGTATGTTGCTAGTAGTGCATCACAGTGTTAAACACATCACTTCCATTTCCAGTGTCGCTATTACTATAACTGAATATTGTCATGTAGATGTGTTCAGGGCAGGACTCTTCAGATTAGCCTTTTTCACACATCCAGATTTTTGGCTTCCAAAATGACCCACGCCAGGTAAAAGTTTTTCCGGTTACAGTGATAGATAGCCGTGCCTAAGAACCAGCTCAGGAATCTTTTTAAAGTCTTTTTACGAATTAAATGTCATGAAAATGTTTGAACGTTCTTGGTGATTTATTGGTGAGATGACAGAGCTCTCATTAAGAGCTAAATTTATGAACAAATTTGAAGTGATGGTGGTTAAACTGGTTATATTCTCCGTGTCTGTTTGGCGTGGCTGTGCATTATCGCACTCCATGTGCTGTAAAGACAGTGCCTGCGTGTTAATGTGCATACTATCCATCCTAAATAGTAGGCTATGTGACATTAGTAATATTCATTATAATTAAGGTTGGATAGTATGCACATTGAGATGCAGAGAGTGTTTTTCACCACGTGCAGGGCTAATGATCAGCTGGCAGATCCCCTCACGCAGACCTGATCTCTGATTCATAATGAGAAGCAGGACCGCTCACACCCTGGATATTACTGTGTACAGGTGCTGGTCATATAATTAGAATATCATCAAAAAGTTGATTTATTTCACTAATTCCATTCAAAAAGTGAAACTTGTATATTATATTCATTCATTACACACAGACTGATATATTTCAAATGTTTATTTATTTTAATTTCAGTGATTATAACTGACAACTAAGGAAAATCCCAAATTCAGTATCTCAGAAAATTAGAATATTGTGAAAAGGTTCAATATTGAAGACACCTGGTGCCACACTCTAATCAGCTAATTAACTCAAAACACCTGCAAAGGCCTTTAAATGGTCTCTCAGTCTAGTTCTGTAGGCTACACAATCATGGGGAAGACTGCTGACTTGACAGTTGTCCAAAAGACGGCCATTGACACCTTGCACAAGGAGGGCAAGACACAAAAGGTCATTGCAAAAGAGGCTGGCTGTTCACAGAGCTCTGTGTCCAAGCACATTAATAGAGAGGCGAAAGGAAGGAAAAGATGTGGTAGAAAAAAGTGTACAAGCAATAGGGATAACCGCACCCTGGAGAGGACTGTGAAACAAAACCCATTCAAAAATGTGGGGGAGATTCACAAAGAGTGGACTGCAGCTGGAGTCAGTGCTTCAAGAACCACCACGCACAGACGTATGCAAGAAATAGGTTTCAGCTGTCGCATTCCTTGTGTCAAGCCACTCTTGAACAACAGACAGCGTCAGAAGCGTTAAAGATAAAAAAGGACTGGACTGCTGCTGAGTGGTCCAAAGTTATGTTCTCTGATGAAAGTAGATTTTGCATTTCCTTTGGAAATCAGGGTCCCAGAGTCTGGAGGAAGAGAGGAGAGGCACACAATCCACGTTGCTTGAGGTCCAGTGTAAAGTTTCCACAGTCAGTGATGGTTTGGGGTGCCATGTCATCTGCTGTTGTTGGTCCACTGTGTTTTCTGAGGTCCAAGGTCAACGCAGCCGTATACCAGGAAGTTTTAGAGCACTTCATGCTTCCTGCTGCTGACCAACTTTATGGAGATGCAGATTTCATTTTCCAACAGGACTTGGCACCTGCACACAGTGCCAAAGCTACCAGTACCTGGTTTAAGGACCATGGTATCCCTGATCTTAATTGCCCAGCAAACTCGCCTGACCTTAACCCCATAGAAAATCTATGGGGTATTGTGAAGAGGAAGATGCGATATGCCAGACCCAACAATGCAGAAGAGCTGAAGGCCACTATCAGAGCAACCTGGGCTCTTATAACACCTGAGCAGTGCCACAGACTGATCGACTCCATGCCACGCCGCATTGCTGCAGTTATTCAGGCAAAAGGAGCCCCAACTAAGTATTGAGTGCTGTACATGCTCATACTTTTCATGTTCATACTTTTCAGTTGGCCAAGATTTCTAAAAATCCTTTCTTTGTATTGGTCTTAAGTAATATTCTAATTTTCTGAGATACTGAATTTGGGATTTTCCTTAGTTGTCAGTTATAATCATCAAAATTAAAAGAAATAAACATTTGAAATATATCAGTCTGTGTGTAATGAATGAATATAATATACAAGTTTCACTTTTTGAATGGAATTAGTGAAATAAATCAACTTTTTGATGATATTCTAATTATATGACCAGCACCTGTATATATATATATATATATATAAACACTTCTGTCATCTCTAAATGATATTTCATCTCATTCACTCATATTTTCCTGTCGTCATCATCTGTAAAATCTGTTATATGCACAGTATTTCAAACCCATAGTAGTATTGTTGTTGCAACATTAACACAAAGACTGATATTTGTACAGTGTGGTCTTGGAAATTAATTATGTCTTAGTTCAATCATTTTAATCGGTCAGGATTAGTTATGACATATGCTTGAATGCGGGATGTAATGTCATGAGATTAATACATGCTATATATATATATATCTTTAAAACGTATTAAACTCCTGACAATATTATGTATCTCTCACGACTTTATATCCTGCATTGAAGCATATATTGGGAGTTTAGTTCTTTTTAATGAATAAATTAAATAAATAATGTTCGTCATATGGTGATACAAGTAGGGGAATTGCTGAATGAGTAGCTGCGTAGCCTATACTGTATGACAGCTAATTAAAACCACCGACCGGTATTATTTTCGAGCAATGGTCTGAGTGGCCGTAAGCTACAAACAAGTAGTTTGTAGATTATACAACAGCAACTTGGAAAACAGACAAAACAGAAAATATATATATTTTATGCTATATTTTATGCCTTTATATATATATATATAGAGAGAGAGAGATATTTGAGAAAAGAGCATATTAATCTAATAGCCGCAGAACCATAGCGGAACTAACTTTACCCTGCATCACGTGATTTCCGATTCTTGTGAAAAAGGCTAATCGGACATTGTATGCCTGAGTTACTACAACTTCTTGTTTCGAGGCATTAATCGCATACATTAGTACTAAGCCAAGTGTTGCATGATTTAACTTGTTTCTAGCATGTTTGGTACTTCGTGGCATATTTAAATGTGTTTCTGAGAGTGAATTACAGTATAAAGCATGCCATTTCCTGTTGCTAACAGGTGGCGCTATGATTAACTGAATATATGCATGCAGATGTCTTCAGGCCAGGACGCTTATCAAACATGTGAAGTTTGGGGCAGATTGGACATTGTATGCCTGACTTACAACAGCTTCCTGTTTCATGGCGAAACATCAGACTTTGTCAGGCCGCCACGGACATGCCCTTCAATGAAAACTGAAGATCTTTGCAATTTAACATCGCTAAGGCCTTAAGATTAGACTGACCAAATATGATGTTGATCTGATTAAATCTCTATAAGGAGTTAATCACAGTGTAAAACATGTAATTTCCTGTTGCCTGCAGGTGGTGCTATGACTGTAACTGAATAGTGGCATTTAGCTGTTTTCAGGCCAGGACTCTTATCACACATGTGAAGTTTGGGGCAGATCGGACATTGTATGCCCAAGTTACAACAACTTCCTGTTTCATGGCAAAACATCGAATTTTGTCAGGCCACCATGGACACGCTCTTCAGCGAAAAAACTCAAGATCCAAAGGCCTTTAGATTAGACTGACTAAATATGATGTTGATCTGACTAAAGCTCTAGGATGAGTTTGTTAAAGTACAACATCTGGAAATGGCAAAAACTGCAAAAATTTTGCAGAGAAAATTCAAAATATCTTACTTCCTGTTGGGTTTTCAGATTTTGCTTTTGGGACTTTTTTGTAGGTATTGGGCTGTTACATGTGTCTATCGAATTTTATACTTGTACGTGAAACGCAGCGTGAAGGGCGCTCAATTTAAATTTTGTAGGTGGTGCTATCGAGCCATTTTGGCACACCCAATTCTGAAACCCATATCAGACATAAATTTTCACCACTTTTGATGTGTGTGTAAAGTTTCATGAGTTTCCAAGCATGTTTAGGCCCTCAAAATTGTGATTCATTTCAGAGAAGAATAATAGACTGAACAATTACAATAGGGTCCTCATACCATCGATGCTCGGGCCATAATAATAATAATAATAATAAAAAACGGAGCAATTCCAATAGGGTCCTCGCACCACCAGTGCTCAGGCCCTAATAATAAACAGAACAAATCCAATAAGGTCCTCACGCCATCGGTGCTCGAGCCCTAATAAACAATAAGGTCCTCGAACCACCGGTGCTCAGGTCCTAGAAAACAGAGCAATTCCAATAGGGTCCTCACACCATCGGTGCTCGGGCCCTAATAATAATAAATGGAACAATTCTAAGAGGGTCCTCGCACTGTTTGGTGCTCAGGCCCTAATAATAACCTGAGCAAATCCAATAGGGTCCTCACACCATCGGTGCTTGGGCCCTCATAAACAGAGCGATTCCAATAGGGTCCTTGCACCAACAGTGCTCAGGCCCTAAAAAGAAGAAGAAGAAGAATCCTAAGGAAAACAATAGGGTCTTTGCCCTTTCAGGGCTTGGTTCCTAATAATAATAATAAACGGAGCAATTCCAGCAGGGTTCTCACACCACCGTTGCTCACGCCCTAATAATAATAATAAACAGAGTAATTCCAATAGGATCCTTGCACCACCGGTGCTCGGGCACTAATAATAGCCCTTAGGAGAACAATAGGGCCTTTCAGGGCTTGGGCCCTAATAATAAGTTTTATTTATATAGTGCCTTTCCAGAGCTCAAGGTCGTTTTACATTACAGTTACAGTTGCACATGGAAAGATTATTAATAAAGCAATAAACAGAAATGACAATCAACAGCAAAATGACAAATTAGAATAAAGCACCATGAAAAATAGGACACAAAATGCAACAGAAAACATACAAAAACAACATAGAAGTAAGAAATAACTTACAACTGATAACATTAAGAAAACAGATGGGTTTTGAGTACGGATTTAAATTCAGAGATATTATTGACACAGCAGAGTTATTGGGGGAGAATTCCATAATTTTGGTGCAGCACCGCTGAATAATCCACCCCCCCATTAAAGCAGGGCAATATCGAGGGATACTGAGAAGGCCAGAGTAATGAGCGAGTTGGAGTGTAAGAGAGGAGCAGTGCACAGAGATACCGGGGACCCAGGTTGTGCAGAGATTTAAAAGTGAGTGGTTTTCAACCTGTGGGCCACACGGCCCACTAGGGGTCCTCAGTGATCCTTCAGGTGGGCCTTGAGATAACTTAAAATTAATTTAAATATATTAATATAATTCATTGATTTAATTATTAATACGTTACATTAAAAAATCTAAATTAAATTAATTAAAAAATACATTTCAAACAAGGCACCACCTCTCTCGTACGTATTCTGTGATTGTTTCGGATCAGCCCAGGCCGTTTCTCATCGTGCTGCTGTGAAATACAGACTGAATGGTGGCTCAAAACGCAAACTCTCTCAGTTGGAAAAAAGAAAACCGCTAAAAAGGTTTTGATGGATGACGATTGTAATGAAGGTAAAGACAATTACAGTGACATACAGCAGTCATTCATAAGGCATGCACGAGTCCGTCATTACGCGCAAACAAACCGCACGTACGCTCTCAACTCACTGATCACTATAATATCGTATTTCTGCCTGAACAGTATTGTTCTGCAGTATTGATTCGGAGAGGAAGAGGGCCTTGGTGTAAAAAAGGTTGGGAACCACTGTTGTATTTAATATGATATACAACCGGAAGCCAATGGAGTTTGAACAAAATTGAGGTGATGTGGGCAGAATGCTTAGTGTGGGTAAGTATTCTGGCAACAGAATTTTGAATAGACTGTAGTCTGGAGATGGAGCTGACTGGTAAACCAATAAAAAGGGCGTTGCAGTAATCAAGGTGGGATGAGACATATACATGGGATAATGGTTTCAGCATCTTTGATACTAATGAAACGACGGAGCTGGGCAATGTGGTGTAAATGAAAGAATGCTGATTTGGTAACAGAGTTGATATGGGGCTAAAAGGAAAAAGATGGATCGAAAATAACACCCAAGTTTTTGACAGTATTGGATGATCTAATGAGAATACCATCTATCTTGCAGGAAAAGTCATTAGGAATGCTGCTAGTGAGTGATGGGGTTCCAACAGTAATGATCTCAGTTCTTTAAAGAAGAAACTCAAGATAGATTTAAACCTTCAGAGTTTTTTTTTTTTGCAAACATGCTTAAGCAAATAAGCACAAGTCAACCTGCCATACCAAACAAGACCACAGGGAGATACCAAAGGACTGAATTTAAATACTATGTAGATCCATTCAAAATTATTAAACGCATATAACACCACTGATCCTCTCAAACTTCTCCAAAACATGCTTGTTAGCGATCAGTGAGTCGAGAGCGCAGATGTGTGTTTTGTTTGCGCATAATAACGGACTCGCGCATGGCTGCATGCCTTATAGACTCCTGTATGTCACTGTAATCATCTTTACCTTCATTACAATCATCATCCATCAAAACCTTTTTAGCGACACAGGTTTTCTTTTTATAATTGAGAGAGTTTGCGTTTTGAGCCACCGTTCAGGCTGTATTTCACAGCAGCACGATGAGAAACTGGGCTGAACCAAAACAATCACAGAATATGTATGAGAGAGGTGGCATAAAAAATATATATTTTTAATTAATTTAATTTAGCTTTTTTTAATGTAACCTATTAATAATTGAATTAATGAGTTAACTTAAAATTAATTTAAATATATTAATATATCTCGCAGCCCACCTGGAGAATCACTGAGGACCCCTAGTGGGCGGCGGCCCACAGGTTGAGAACCACTGGAGTAGATCATGGAAAACAGGCGGAGAGCTAAGGTCAAGTAGCAAAAGTATAGAGAGAGAACCAGAGTCAGCAGAGAGTAGTAAATCATTCAGTACCTTTACAAGTGCAGTTTCAGCAATGGTCAAAAACTAGATTGAAAAGGATCGAAGAGATTGTGTTCAACTAGAAAAGACTGAAGCTGGGAGGCAACAGCGCTTTCCAGTAATTTGGCAATGAACGGTAAATTTGAAATCGGACGATAATTAGATAGAACTGAGGGATCAAAGTTGGGTTTTTTGAGAACTGGGGTGACTGCAGCAGTTTTAAGTGGCATAGGGAATGATGCTGTTAATTGACAGTCATGTGACCACGATGATATTGAGACAATTTTGCTATCGCGATACCACAATATTGATAATACCGTTACATCCGTACTAATTAATTGTGTGATGTGTCTCTGGGCCCATTCTACTTAAGCCAGCTGTAGGGCAGGACTTTGAGGTATTCCTAATGTTAAACACCTGCAGAAAATTATAATGCTGTTTAATTTGTTTGGGAGGCTTCGATTAACAGTTGATTGGGATGTAAAGCGTATGTTTCAGTTGTAAGTTGCATGTTTCTTTTGATAATTTGTTAGGCGTAAAAGATTGACTGGAGAAAATTTTTGTTTGGACGCCCAATTGTAGGAGAACAGATTTGAGGTGTTTTTGTAACGGTTTTGTTGGAGTCATTTATGAATAAAGGTTCGAAATGGGATTTAGCCTGAGAGCTTCTGAACTGTAGGCAAGAGATTGGAATGGTTGGATTGCTGATGAGATGTTAAAAATATAAATAAAATGTCTAGTTCTGTCATGAAACTCTAGATGGCACAGGCTGATGGGTCCTTAACACAAACTGATGATATTCTCGGCATTAACTATGTGGCACAAGCTGATTGGATAATATCGCATCTGCAGCCAATTAGCTTATTACGAAGAAAGTGTAAAACTCTCGCAGTTCAAAAAGCTTACACTATGTTCTACACCTTCCCTATTCAACTTGTGGAAAAAGCGTAACTGACGCTGCGCCAGTTTACACTTTCCTAGTAACTTAAATGCGGAAGGCAGTATGGCAGAAGCTAGGTATTTTACTGCAAAATTTGTTAAATATGGATTTTTTTTTTTTTTTTTTTTTTTTTTACACAAACGCATCGCTTCGCTTCAGAAGGCCTTTATTAACCCCCGAAGCCATGTGGAGTACACGTTTATGATGGATGGATGTGGATGGAAACACTTTCTTCAGCTCATACTCACATTTACACTGCAAGTCTTAGTGCACAGATCCGATCTTTTGGCCCGCCTGTTTACATTTACTTTAGACACCAATGGTATCCGATATCTGTGTTTACATTAATTCCCGCCCAAAATGATTGTCGGTGATCGCTTTACTACGCACATGGTAGAACCTCAGGTTTTGAATGCCCGTGCTATTAAAATTATATATTCCATGATTATTTGCCAACATCGACAGGTTAATCCCAGCTAGAAATTTTTTGTTCTAAAAATGTTCTGAGAACATTACCATGTATTGTTCTAGTAATGTTTTCAGCGAGTAGTTTTATTTTAGTTCCCAGAATGTTCTCCTAAAAGTTAGGATAACATTCTTTAAAAACATTCTAAAAATGTTTAGCGATAATTGTTAGAACATTATTCTCTAACGTTCTTATAATGTTTTCAGCGGGTAGTTTTATTTTAGTTCCCAGAATATTCTGCTAAAAGTTAGGATAACATTCTCTAAAAAACATTCTAAAAATGTTTAGTGATAACATTGTTTTAACATTATTTCCTAACGTTCTTATAATGTTTTCAGCGGGTAGTTTTATTTTTGTTCCCAGAATGTTCTCCTAAATGGTAAAATAACATTCTCTGAAAACATTCTAAAACTGTTTAGTGATAACATTGTTAGAACATTATTCCATAACGTTCTTATAGTATTTTCAGTGGGTAGTTTTTTGTTCCCAGAATGTTCTTTTAAAAGATAGGATAACATTTTCTAAAAACATTCTAAAACTGTTTAGTGATGACATTGTTAGAACATTATTCCCCAACGTTTTTATAAAGTTTTTAGTGGGAAATTTTATTTTTGTTCTTCTAAAAGGTAGGATAACATTCTCTACAAACACTCTAAAAATGTTTTGCGATGACCTTCTATAAATGTTTAGTCATAACATTGTTAGAACATTATCCCCTAACATTCTTATAAAAGTTTTTTAGCAGGAAGTTTTATTTTTGTTCCCAGAATGTTCTCCTAAATATTCAAAAAAGAAAAAAAAAAAAGAAAGAAAGAAAAAAGCTTAGCTATAACATTGTTAAAAGATACAAATTTATTAATCTCAAAAATAAAACATCAAACTCTAACAGGTCTATAAATGGCATCCACATAAATTATTAGTAGCTCTACATACAGTAAATGCCCAACATCACATGTTGAAGAACTTCATGAAGTCCAGTGTGTAATCATGCGTCTGAGTGCTGTGTTTGCTCTGAGTGCTCATCACTGTCTTTGCTTGTCCTGGTTCTTGCAGAAAAATAATACAGTCGTCTGTATTAATGTTCTACTTTTCTTGTCTTTTAGTTTTCCAGCTGCTCTGCCAGTTAGGAGCATTGAGCTGTCTCTGTGTGTAGAGCGTCTGTGTGTAGAGTTTTTCCTCATAGCCTATAACAGAGGAGCATACAACAGTATAAACAGAAAATACATATTACATCTTAAGATCACAAACAATATTGACATTGAATAGATATGATGCTTTCTGAGTATCTATTCTGTTTCTGTTATTTAAAACATCTACTTAATCCATTATATGTTAATAACACAACTACAAACTTTGATGTTGGCTTGAAAAGCATGAACCTCTAACCAAGACCCGAACTCGGGTCAACTTGTGCAGAGCTGCGGCAGAACGCTGCCCACAATTCTATTGCTACAACATCGCTAATTTTCATCAGTTATTTTGTCTATGGATAGTTACATCTCTTACAGATTTCTGCTTGTTTTCAAACAGACACGGATAAAGTAGCACTATATTTTAGAGATGCACCGATCGATCGGCCAGGGATCGGAATCGGCCGATTTTCCTCATGATCGGCCCGGATCGGTGATCGGCCGATCAGTCTCACTTACCGATTCCGAGCCGATCCGTTTTGTTACCAGCGGCACAGGCAATAAAGTCAGCTGCGCGTTCTCGCTCTCTTCTCTGTCACGGTGAAGTGACACACACAAGCACGGGCGCCTCCTCTCACTCGTCTCATTCGCTCCAGTTAAATAGTGCTTACGTATTGCGCATAATTTTAGTCATTCCCGCAGGTTTCGCGCTCACACCAAAAGCACGCTCACTACTGATCTATATAGGTGGAGCGGACAAGCCACGAACAGAGACAGAAGTCAAACAGAGTCACAAGTACCAAAATTAGTGGCTTACTGCGCTTAAACTGTCAAATACATACAGAAGTATGTCAAAACCAGCGGCACAGGCAATCTTGGCGAGTACTCAGATAAACACAGTCAGTTTTGAATCGTTAAATAGCTAAGAAAGTGAACCCATGTTGTGTGCGTAACAGTATTGGGTCCGTTAAACACCGTTCATAAACTCTTAAAGGGACAGCAGTCCAATATTCCTGCTGCTGTCATGTTAATCAAAGAACAAAAGACAAAGAAAATCACTTTCTGCTCTTGACTGAATACGTTTTAGAACTTTAATGGTAAGAATTGATCTGTATTATTATTTACAATAAAGACTACAGAAGTTAAGGTAACCAATGTAAAATAACACTGAATATGTTATTTTATATTTGATTAGGCCTACATTAATTTCTGTAGTATTTCTTACCTGAATAAAAACCCAGTTAACCTGAAAAACTTAGTTTCATAGCTCTCTTTATTCTATTGCATTTATTTGAGCTTTTTATATTTTATCACTGACTTTTTACTTAGTTTTATTTTCATAAAAAAAAAAAAAAAAAAAAAAAACGTGTTGAAAAAAAGTAGATTTTTGTTTGTATATGTTGTCAATTATAGTTCTTAGAAAGAAAATCGGAATTCGCAAAAATCGGAATTGGCAGATCACACTAACAAAAAATCGGAAATCGGAATCGGCCAAGAAAATTGCAATCGGTGCATCTCTACTGTATTTGAATGCATCAGCGAGAGCAACTGCGTGTGTGAATTAATCCTTATCCTACCAGTGTAGCATCTCTTTGCTAATAGTGAAGCTGTAGGTTTAAGTTACTTCAAAAGCAGAAAGAAAAATATATGCTATAACTTTCAGTTTCTAAGCTATTTTCTTATTGGTAAGTCATAGGACAGTGTTGACAAGTTTCTGTGCTCCTGAAGGTATCTGTTTGCAATCTGCACGTTATATATGAGGTACTGTATGTGCGTTACTGTATGAAGCTTGTTTCCACCATGGAATAAAAAAATATAAAAGGTAACTGCTGACATTTTCTCACAATTGGGAGTTACAATGTACAATGTTTTTTTTTCTCGCAATTGCTTTTTTTTGCTGACTTTTCACAGAATTGTGAGATAAAAAGTTGCAATTGCAAGTTATCAAGTCAGATTCTGAGGGGGAAAAAAATTCAGTTTACAATTCTGATATTTACTTGCAAAAGTGTTTTTATACCTCACAAATTCTGAGCAAAAAAGCAACTTTGTTATAGTTGTTCAAAAGTCCCTTGTTTTTTCTGAGCAGTTAAACTGACCTCTGTTCTTCAGAAAAATCCTCCAGGTCCTGCAGATTCTTCAGTTTTCAAGGTTTTTTTTTTCATATTTGAACCCTTTCCAGCAGTGACTATGATTTTGAGATCCGTCTTTTCACACTGAGGACAACTGAGGGACTCAAACACAACTATTAAAAAGGTTCAAACATTCACTTATTCACAGAAGGAAAGACAATGCATTAAGAGTCAGGGGTGAAAACTTTTTGAATTTGAAGATCAAGGTAAATTGTACTTAATTTGCCTTCTGGGAAATATTTCTGAAGAATATTGGACAGTTTAACTGCTCAGGACAAACAAGGGACTCATCAACAGTCCTAGATCATCCAGGTAACCACACACAGTATTAAGAACCAAGGGTTCCCAAACTTTTGAACAGGGTTATTTTCATAAATTCAGCTATTTTTATTTGATTGCTTGATGCTTGTAGCATTAAATATCTAGAAGGAGTTTAGCCCAAATTAGCCCAAGCTTTACTCACCCTCATGCCATCCTGACTTACTTCATTCTGATGAACACAGAAGTAAAATATCCCTTATCTAGCTTCCGCTAGACCGCCTTTCGTATTCAAGTTACAAAGACATTGCATCAGTTACACTTTTTCCTTAAGTTGAATAAGGAAGGCGGTCTGGCGGAAGCTAGATATTTTACTTCATAACTTGTTAAATATGGATATTTTTCTTACACAAACGCATTGCTTCACTTCAGAAGGCCTTTATTAACCCCCCGAAGCTGTGTGGAGTACATGTTTATGATGGATGGATGTGGATGGAGACACTTTCTTCAGCTCATACTCGTGAACCCTGTTCACTGCCATTATAAAGTTCGGAGGGATCAGGATATTTATTAATATTTCTCTGATTGTCTTCGTCAGAAGCAAGAAAGTCATATACACCTAGGATGGCTTGAGGGTGAGTAAAGCTTGGGCTAATTTTCATTTGAAAGTGAACTAATCCTTCAAGGGTTAAATTTAGTCTCAGAAGAAAACATAATAATAATAATAATGTTCAAATAGGTTAACAATTTATTGCATTTCTTAAGCCAACCTAATTATTTCCGAATATTTGAACAAGATTACTACAAACTGTTTCTAAAGAAAATTCTATTAAGATTTACAACAAAACTTACAAAACCACTTACCCATATCCTCCCATTCACCTCTGCAGGTTTTTGTTAGATCATTTTCATTGTTTGCCTCAATATTTGCCAGATTGTGTCCTTCACAATGACCGTCAGCCCCTAAGTACCTGAAATATGTTAAAACATGGTCTGTCAACATACAACGATGTACTTTACCTAAAGCATTACCTAAGACTGATATTACCAGTACATACAATAATTGCTAGACTACCAAATCAAAAACACACAAGTCTTAGACTGAATGCTCATGTCTTTTCCATTTAATCTTTATGAAATACTGAAATATTATTATTTAAATTCAAAAGATCAGATTAACTTTTAAGTAGCAAATGTACAGTATCCGTATGCATATAGAACACAATATTACCTAGCAACGGATTAAAGTACCTTTGTTGTAAATGGAGACATTTTATTGCATCATCAGTGTTCATTTTCAAGTAGGCAGTTTGGACTCTGGATGAAAACAAATCTAAGTTAGCTGTTATTTCAAAAGCAGCATAAAACCACAATTAGTCATGTCACTTCTGCAGACTACTCAACCCAGTGTTCAGCTAAAATAATGCATTTCATCTTTTGTTTCTTATGGCTGACCAGACTCATGATGCCATGCCCAGAACCAAAACAGAAGTGCCAAATGTAATGATGATCTGGCCCAAACTTCACTGCAATCTTGAATAATATCCTTTTTTCTTTTTTTCTTTCTTTTTTTTTTTTTAAATAAAGCATAAAGAAACAAGGAAGGAATCTGTTGCTAATACAATGCTATATCAGAAAAAAATAACATCAAATGTGCAGAAATGTATTTCAATAGTACATTGAGAACTCATGTTTAATGTGATAGTTTCATAATACAATATATTGTTAGTTCTGAGATTCTTCAATTTAGTGAATAAATACTTAGATTTGCAATTTATACTTGAATTCCCTAGTGGTCTGGTGGTAGAATCTTTGTTAACAGTATCAAAAGTTCTGTGTTATAATTCGCCCTTGTATGATTTTTTTTTTCCTCATTAAAATCAAAGATGTCCATCAATGGTTGTATATCAAGAGCAGGGTCACGTTTGTGACATTTGTTTTGATCATTGTAGTGTTAAACCAGAATGATTCTGTATTTTAAGGGACGGGTGGCAACTGATGTTCATATAATGTCTTCCTAATGTGGCTGAGAGAATGTTCTTTCTTTTGTTATCTTGAAACATTGTGCCAATGTTTTATTGACAACATTATATAATATGTTACCTCAACAACTTACTCAAAACATCCTAAAAATATTGCAAGTAAAATGTTCTATCTTTGTTAAACCATCACATTAGAAGAACATTTTATACAGAACATTTCATCACCTCAAGCTTCAATGATGTTCTTATAGCGTTTTCCTAATGTGGCTGAGAGAATGTTCTTCCTTTGTTATTATGGAACATTGTGCCAATGTTTTATTGACAACATTATATAATATGTTACCTCAACAACATTCTCAAAACATCTTTAAAATGTTGCATGTAAAATGTTCTATCTTTGTTACAGTTTTTCTCGATTGCTTAAACACATTTTGTCTCACCCAACTCCCCAAACATCCTATTTTCAGGTCAAAATGAAGCTCTACACTCAAAACCATTCACTCTTGCTGAAAAAAACAAACTTTGCCCTCAGACATCACACAGAAGCCCTCAAAAACGCACACACTACAACATAGTCATACATTGGTGAGATAAATTCAAAACAATACTACAAAAACCAAAACCAAAAACTAATAATAAGTTGTGTTGCTTGTGGTTCTTCCCCTCAAGGAACTTTTCACATGATGAACACATGTATACATTTGCACATTTGTTATTCCTTAATGTACTGTAGTACAATACACCAGACAACAACAAAAAATATTCTGCCCCAGCATCACATCTTTGGTCTGGGACAGGCCAGAGTATCTCGTCAACATCACAGGCTACACTGGCCCTAGCCAGGCAGCAGGGGTAAAATCCTCTTGCATGCCTGATCCACCCCTGGCATGCATCAACTGAAATGTCTAGTCAGGCTTCATCCATTCCATAGTCTGTGTCCTACAAAAATAGAAGTACTATTTACTGTAACATCCTTTTTACAAAATGGAAGCAGACAGAAACTCTATCTGTATGTAAGGCACTTTGATGCATGTGTTGTAACACTCAAAAGTTACAGTAGAGTACACTGAGGTACATCTACCTGTTTTCCTCCCTGTGAAGGTTCTTATGATCGAGGCGATGGTGAAGCAACTTAAGTTTGGCTGAACTCATTGTCCAGCCTCCCTCATAGTCATAATATGGACAAGGATGTGGTCAACTAGTGGCACGAATTTCATCTGAGACTCCTTGTCTCCTTGCCCCTCATCCTCATCTTCATCCTCCTCCTCTTTCTCTTCCTTCACTCCTTACTGCTCTTGCTCATCCTCTTTCTCCTCCTCCTCCTCCTCCTCTCTGGGGTCCTCGACCTTTTCAATCACGTCTCTCTGGATCCATTGTTCCAAAACTGAATGAACTGACTTGGGCTCTTTTATCTCTCTATTGAAGGATCTGATTGGTGTGTGATAAATTTTGACTTTTAGTGTTTCCACGTGGGTAACTGTGTGCTAATTGAGCTCAAGCTATGCTGACTTGAGTGAACAATATTGAATGCTAGTGCTCTCTAAATGATAACATGGTGAAGGCAATGAGAAATGAAGGGATTTGTGTGTAGAGTTTTGCAGCAACAGTTCTACAAATCTGATTCATATGTCAAAACAGGGGAATAGTGTTTATAGTTTAGGGAATTGGGTGTGCTTTTTGATAAATGGCGTTATGGTTTTGAAATTTTAGTTCAAAAGCCTGGTTATGGTGTTTAAGCAATTGAGAAAAACTGTAATAAGTCTCATTAGAAGAACGTTTTATACAGAACATTTCATCATCTCAAACCTCAATTATGTTCTTATAATGTTTTCCTAATGTGGCTGAGAGAATGTTCTTCCTTTGTTATTATGGAACATTGTGCCAATGTTTTATTGACAACATTATATAATGTTACCTCAACAACTTACTCAAAACATCCTAAAAATAATGCAGGTAAAATGTTCTATCTTTGTTAAACTGTCACATTAGAAGAACATTTTATACAGAACATTTCATCACCTCAAGCCTCAGTGATGTTCTTATAGCGTTTTCCTAATGTGGCTGAGAGAATGTTCTTCCTTTGTTATTATGGAACATTGTGCCAATGTTTTATTGACAACATTATATAATATGTTACCTCAACAACTTACTTAAAACATCCTAAAAATATTGCAGGTAAAATGTTCTTTGTTAAACCGTCTCATTACAAGAACGTTTTATACAGAACATTCCATCACCTCAAACCTCAATGATGTTCTTATAATGTTCTCCTAATGTGGCTGAGAGAATGTTTTTCATTTGTTTTATTAAAACATTGTGTGAATGTTTTATTAACAACATTCTCAAAACATCCTCAAAATGTTCAGGTGAAATGTTCTATCTTTGTTAAACCGTCAAATTAGAAGAACATTTTATACAGAACGTTTCATCACCTCAAACCTCAATGTTCTTATAGCGTTTTCCTAATGTGGCTGAGAGAATGTTCTTCATTTGTTTTATTGAAAATTGTGCCAATGTTTTATTGACAACATTATATAATATGTTACCTCAGCTTACTCAAAACATCCTCAAAATGTTCAGGTGAAATGTTCTATCTTTGTTAATACATCACATTAGAAGAACAAGCCTCGATGTTCTTATAGCGTTTTCCTAATGTGGCTGAGAGAATGTTCTTCATTTGTTTTATTGAAACATTGTGAAAAGTTATATTTACAACATTGTATAATATGTTGCCTCAACAACATTCTCAAAACATCTTTAAAATGTTGCAGGTAAAATGATCTATTTTTGTTAATACGTCTCATTAGAACGTTTTATACAGAACATTTCATCACCTCAAACCTCAATAATGTTCTTATAGCGTTTTCCTAATGTGGCTGAGAGAATGTTTTTCCTTTGTTTTATTGAAACATTGTGCAAATGTTATATTTACAACATTACAACATTATGTTACCTCAACAACATTTTCAAAACATCCTCAAAATGTTGCAGGTAAAATGTTCTATCTTTGTTAAATCATCACATTACAAGAACGTTTTATAAAAACATTCCATCACCTCAAGCCTCAATGATGTTCTTATAGCGTTTTCCTAATCTGGCTGAGAGGATGTTCTTCCTTTGTTTTATTGAAACATTGTGTGTTTTATTGACAATATTATATAATATGTTACCTCAACAACATTCTCAAAACATCCTCAAAATGTTGCAGGTAAAATGTTCTAAATTTGTTTGCACTTAACATTATAGGAACATTTTCTGAAATTATAAACATTCTTAAAACATTTTTTGAACATTACATTCAAACGCTTAAAACATTAAAAAAAAACTTTTACGGAATGTTAGCCAAAGTTCTGAGAATGTTCCCTGCTAGCTGGGATAGCTGTCATGGATGTTTTGCAGCGCAAAATCTGACGGATATATCTGAATGGATATAGACTGAAAAAAGGTAATTATGACATCATTTGCAAACCTATTGTGTAAGATTCGTTGGCAGGAAAACAAAAAATAAAATAAAGATTTGTTTGCAGACCTGATAGAATACTATAATATTTCCCCTCATTCTATGAGAAGAAGCCACATCACGTTATTTCAAACAATGCTGTGTGATATGCTAATGATTTCATAAATTGTGTTTCATGCTAGCAAGCCCTTAATGCGCTACTGTTGCTATAGTAATAAACAAAACTTTCAGGCCATGACACCATATGCTGTATGCTCTTATTACAGTGCTGTGTTTATTTCAGCTAACAGTTTGCTTTGTACATTCAGTTTAACAGCATTTAGATAAAGAGGGCAACCTTTATCATTCAACTGTGCACATCCATTTTAGACACTTACGTTATGCTCTTGCACCATCCATGCAATAAATGCACGTCTTTGAATGAGCGCCGGTTTTCTAGCTGCACAGGTATTGTCAATAGTATAACCCATTACAGGGGTGGCCAAAATTACAATCAGAAGCACAGCTCACTTACTTTTAATGAAAATATTGAAATGTTAGCCATACTGATTCAACAAAGAATTAAGCATCAAAGCACAGTTCAACCCTTTATTGCATGTGCTGGGGCATCATCCAAGTTGTTTGAAAAGTGCCGGGTCTAAAGCCAGCTCGCTTTGACCCAAGTGGTCAAAGCTTAAAAAGCTTAAAACGTTTTACACCTGTATTTAGCGTCTTCACTTGTGATCCGATCGACCAAAACAGATCTTAATACTAGGTGTAAACAGGGCCATACTTCTATTTAGACACAAAATGGAGCATACCCTCTCCATATCCATTCAAAGTACTGTGGCACACGGAGCTCTGTTTGTGATGATAATACAAATACAAATAAACATACAAATAAACATAGGTATACATCAAGGGTTAAAGTTCTACATTTTAGAATCATGTTTGGACTCATGGGTTCAGCACAATGCCCAAGTTAATTTGGAAAATGAATAATGCATTGATAAAAGCATAAAGACACTTATAAAGCTGTGAATTTTTAGACGTTAGACTGCAAATAAGTGTGGGCTGTGCTGATCCCAACAGCCAATCATGTCACTAAAATAGGAAAGTGCCAATTTTCAAATCCCTCCTGCTTAAAAAGGATAAAAAAGGTTCTCTTTGGAAACCAAGAGACTTTGAACTCTTTGAAGCTCTAAAAAACTAAGACTGAAGCTCAGAAGCTAACAGAAAAAAAAAAAAAATTCTGAAAGAAGGGAAGTTTGGGGAGTTCTGAAACATTAACACAAACAACAACAACAACAAGCATAGACCTTCACAAGCAAACCTTCTCTTCCAAGGCTCTTCCATCTGCAAGTTCCAGACTGTCAGGACCTTTACCAAAGTACCTTCATCTGCATGTTCTAGACTACAAGGACCTTCTCGGTGCTCCAGAAGTTCAGCATCATCCAGCTCTTCATGTTCAAGGCTGTTTACAACCAGTGGAAGCCCAGCACAACCAGCGGAAATTGTCGGCCACCACTGTGGAATCACCACTTGACCAAGCAAAATGTAAATATCATTTTACGAAACTGCTTTCAAGAGACTTAGTGTGTATTGTCAGTATGTGATTTTGCATAGCTGATGTCAGTTAATAAACAATCATTCAGTTAATTTGTTGAATTCAGAACAAGGTGATTCACCTTATTAGTTTCAGAGAAACAACAGTTTATCTTTCCTTGAGTTAACTCTGCCATAGTAACATTCAACTTAATCACCTGCATTTATCAATCTTATGCACTTTATTTCATTATCCATTCATGGCACTCATTTAAAAGTTGGGTTATTTTTGTACATAAAATTCCTGAAAACCTCCCTCCAATTTACATAACAGTTATTTATTCAATCACCCATGACTGTTCTTTTACTGTTAAGGTGAAATTCCTTAGCTGGCGCCCTGAGGTAAAGGTGGTCATTTGACATTTTCACAGGGTTTAGAATGACAATAACTCGGGGTTAAGCACAGTGTGAATGGCCCCAACAATTAAAAAAAAAAAAAAAAAAAGTTATTAAAATATTATTCATTAAAATAAGAAAACATTTAGAAAACCCTGTATGTGCCATTTACTCCGAATCTGCAACTAGAATGATGTTACTTAATAGCAACAATAAGGTTTTTTTTTTTGGTTTTTTTTAAATCTGTGACTTAACCACTAATGCACATAAATATTTTAAAACATTTATTCAAAGTACTGACATTTTAAACAAGAAAGCAGAAAAATTCTATATATTCTTAAAAAAAAAAAAATAATTCACAGAATCACAGACACAACAAACGAAAACACATGCAAGTTCCACATAAACACTTATTGACAGGAAAACAGCTTAATTTTTGATATTAAAAAAAGGAAATACATGACTACATTAATAGTAAGCAGTAAGCAATCTACGATTGGTTTAGGATATTTTGTCAAGTACAAGCTGATTCAATGGCATTTCTTAATTTATGACAGTGTTTCACATTAACACAGGGCCTGGCTCATGCCATTTCTGTCCATATTAGACATAAATGGTCATTTGGTCATTTATCAGAAATCATGAGTCAATGTGCTCTAATCTGTACATATGTTAGCATAATTTCCAGAGAAAACAACTATTAGTATCTACGTCGCTTGTTGTTCAGCCCATCAAAGTTGCTCCCAACTGGACTTCCTCTCCCAAAGCCACTTTGGCCAACCACACCTGGAACAGGACCTGCGCCAACCACCATGGGCGAATGCTGCTGCTGCTGCTGAGGGGAGTCAACACCAGTCCGCCCACCCACGGGAGAACCCATTGGAAGAGCTCCTCCTTCAGAAAACCGCTCATTATGCTGGATTAAAAATAGGTAGAGCATGTTTGTAGCAAGCAAATGTTAAATGCAAAAATATGTTGCCATTTTACATTAACCATACAACATTTAGTTGTTGCAGAAACAAGAAGTCCAAAAATGAGCAAATATGTTTTTTTTTTGGTAACACTTTCTATAAAGCCTGTATTTATAATGCATTATAAGGGTATTCTTAATGCATTATGCCTTATAAACAACCTTATTATATGCTGTATCGTCTGATTGAATAATAGTAACAATACAATATAATACTTAACTATTTGTGGTTATAACTTTTAAGAGTATGATGCATTATAACACCAGATGAAGCCTGCATTCATAATGCCTTATAAAAAGCTTATAATGTGTTGCATCATCTAATGAATATTCATAACAGTAATAATACTTACCTCTCTGTGGTTATAACTATTAAGATTATGATGATTTATAACACACAATGAACATAATTTTATCCACTGAAGTTAGAGTAATATATATCCCATAGTTTCATTTTTTACTTTCCCAAGTCTCATCTTGACATTGTAAGATCTGCACAGTATAATACTACATCTTATGAGTGGGCTTTTACTGCTTAAAGTGACTTCTAATAAACTAATCTAAAAAGCTTTATAATGTGGTAATAATATTTATACATGGTTTTTGTCTGCTTTAAGTAACAAAAGTTAGGTATTCTTATAAACATCCATAAGATATCATGAATGGGTTATAAGACATTTCCCTTGTGTGGAAAACAAAACGTATTTTTTGTACGTTTGGATAAATGCTGAAACATACAATATGTATGTGTTGACAACATTTGATCATAGCATTATTATATTTTTTACACCTAAAACGTCAAAGTCAGCTGAATAATTTTCCCTTTTACCATTTATAGACATATTTTAGATCCCTAAACCCTACCCAAACCTAAACCACTTTATAGAGAATATAAGAATACAATGTAATGGACATAAATGTGTAGTAAAATGACAATTTTAGAAACAATATAGCAATAAAAAGATATTTTGAGCCACTAATCCCACTCCTACCTCTAAACATACCCATAACCATTTCTTGAAAATATACAGTTATAAAGAAAAGCATAATAGACAGACAATTGTAATCATGGTAATTTATTTATTGCAAAAATGTCAAAGCGGTACCAAAAGTAGTTCAAATGACGATGTGATGGTTTTGTATGTTTTGGTGTATTTTATGGTTGTACAAACAAAATAAATATTACATGACAATGTTTAAGTGATTACAGAAATGTTATTCATGTTAAGGTTTTAAAGTGTAGGCCTGTTTAACATTATGTAATCCTTAAAAACAAGTGCAGCACAAGCCACAAACAGAGTGAATGCTATTTCATATTAGTAGAATGAGTAAACTGCATTTAATATATGTGACTGAAAATACCTATATGCCTTCAATAGAATCAAAACATTATTGCCATGATTTTAATATTCGTAAATAAAAATGTTTACACATTTGTACATCTTGTTCATTCGTAAGTATGTACATTTTAATGCTGTCAATATGTAAATAATTAGTAAAAGTAAATGTAAGTGTGGTAGAACAACACTGTAAAAATTAAGTGTTATACTGCAAGTAAGTGTATGTGCAGAATTGTTTTGTTGATTTTACATATTCTCTAAGTATTGCGATAAAAAAAGTTCAAAGCATTCATGATATCTTATGGATGTTTATAAGAATACGTAACTTTTGTTACTTTACTTAAAGCAGACAAAGACCACTTATAAATATTATTACTACATTATAAAACTTTTGAGATGTTTATAAGAAGACTTTGTTTTTGTCACCATAAGCGGTAAAATTCCACCCATAAGATGTAGTATGATACTATGCAGATCTTCAGTAAACAATGTCAAGATATGAGACTTGGAAAATTAAAATATTAAACTATGGGATATATAATCCATTATAACAAGTAAATACAATTATGTTTATTTTGTGTTATAAATCATCATATTCTTAATAGTTATAACTACAAATAGGTAAATATTATTACTGCTGTTATGATACAATACATTATAATATACCCTATGTATAATATAAATACCCTTATGGCGCTTTATAAATTCAGGGTTCATCTGGTGTTATAATGAATCATCCTCTTAAGTGCCCCTATTATGGATTTTTGAAATTTACTTTTCATGTAAGTGTGTAACATAGCTCTAAGTGAATGAAAACATCCTGCAAAGTTTTAAATTTTTAAAATTTTAAAGTTTAAAACGCACTGTATATAAAGTTATTATCTCTCAAAAGAGAGAGTCGACACTGAGTCAATTAAATGAGTCGTTTGTAAAACAAATCCAAAGCCATTTCGTTGTGACGTCAAGAGACAAAATTTTTGCATATTGCCCGCCCAGTTATTGCACGCGCAGACACCAGGGAAAACTTGAAACCCCTCAAACACTGCCAATAAGTGAAGAATCAGTGGTTAAAGTTCATCTTTACAACGATACCATAGCAGTATAACCCGAACCTTGTGCTGTGTTCCCCTCATTTTACTGACGACTGCTTCTTCAACCTAAATGCGCTCAACAAGGAATTTGCAAGCCGGTTGTTATTGAAGGATGGGTCAGTACCCAGTTTATTTGGACCAGCTTCTTCCTCCTCCGAATCACAACCTGTAAGTATGATTAATATTTGTTGCTGTTATGTTCTCTGTAGCATGCACAATATGTATTTAGTTGTGCGTGTTGTGTACGCCACGCAGCTTGTAGGTCTCTGGCTAACCAGCTAACAGCAATAAGTGTTTGCTCGCAATTGTCTAGAAATGTGTCAAACGTTTGTCGTTGTTATTACTTGGAGTTATGATAAAGAATAGAGCAATACATTGGTGTACAACTGCAGTCCTTTAACAATACGTTTATGTGTTGGGCTAACGCATACCATGACTGTTTGGGTGTTAACCACCGAGCTGTGGGCTAGGTTCGCTAACATAAACATAAAACAACTTATTTCCCTGAATGTTTATTTTTAGAACAAAGCGGAGAACCATCATTATTATAATACAATGTAAGTGATGCAAGCACTGTATACTTTACTCCATGTTAACCAGCAGAAGTCATCTGACTAATCACCGCAGATTAGCGTCATGCAAAGGAGGGGTTTGGAAAAATTAATCATTGAGTGAATCGTTTGGGAGTCGTTGAGCAAATAACGTAAAAAATAAATGCATATTATAAGACAATGAAAGTGTTTTTTTGACCTTGCATGCCTCCCAAAACAAAATATAGGATCCTTTCAAATGCCATAATATGGGCACTTTAAAAGTTATAACAACAAATAGCTAAGTATTATAATGCATTATAACTACTGTTATGATTATTTATCAGTTGATACAACATGTTATAATGTTGTTTATAATGCATTATGCATGCATTATAATGCATTAATAATACACTTATAATTTTCCCCCAGAAAGTTCAGTGGATGAATAGGATAAGCCGTGGAGCCCATGAATACCCAAAAAGAAGAAGAAGAAGAAGAAGAAAAAAAATCAATCAATTAGCACATGCAGAAAAGTAATGCCTGCAGAATCTCTACAAGAACAAGAATAATATCAAAATATGCACAAAGAGAGAGATACCTTAATTTTGGTATATCTTGGAAACATCGTACACTGGTACTTTTACATTTTAAATTTTATTACTTTATTTTTTGGAACTTTCCAGAGATTTTTAGTAACTATACGAGCTTCCGGTGTGACAGCCATACACATTCGACTTGCGTCTAAAAGCGTTAACCTCTTTGACATAGTACACAATGCCATGATGTTCTACGCTATGCCATGACATACTATGCTATGTCCTACGTTATAATGCATAGTACGTCGTGTCATTGTGTACTACGTTGCAGAAGTTAACGCTTTTTAGACGCAAGTTGAATGCATATGGCTGTCTTGCCGGAAGCTTGTTATTTTACTTTGTAAAGTTTTAAATAAGGATATTCGTCTTGCACAAACGCATCGATTCACTTCAGAAGGCCTTTATTAACCCCTGGAGCTGCGTAGAGTACGTTTTATGATCGATGGACGCACTTTTTTGGGCTCCCATTATAAAGCTTGGAAGAGCCAGGATATATATATACAGAGTTATATTAAAAAATATTTATACACACACAGTATCTCACAAAAGTGAGTACACCCCTCACATTTCAGCAACCATTTTATTATATGTTCTCAAGGGACAATACTATAGAAATGAAAATTGGATATACTTTAGAGTAGACAATGTGCAGCTTGTAGAGCAATCCAGATTTACTGTCCTCTGAAAATAACTCAACATACAGCCATTATTGCCTAAATAACTGGCAACAAAAGTGAGTACACCCTAAGTGAACATGTCAAAACTGTGTCTAAAGTGTCAATATTTTGTGTGAGCACCATTGTTATTTAGCACTGCCTTAATCCTCCTGGGCATGGAAATCACCAGAGCTGCACAGGCTGTTGCTGAGATCCTCTTCCACTTCTCCATAATGACATCACGGAGCTACTGGATGTTAGATACATGGCACTTCTCCACCTCCTGCTTGAGGATGCCCCACAGGTGCTCAATAGGGTTCAGGTCTGGAGACATACTTGGCCACTCCTTCACCTTCAGCTTTCTCAGCAAGGCACTTGTCATCTTAGCGGTGTGTTTGGGTTCATTATCCTGCCGTTCAGCCCATTTTCTTAAGGTAGGGCATCATGTTCTGCTTCAGAATGTCACAGTAGATGTTGGAATCCATGTTTCCCTCAATGAAGCAGAGCTCCCCAGTACCAGCAGCACTCATGCAGCCCAAGACCATGATGCTACCACCACCATGCTTGACTGTAGGCAAGACAAAATTTTCTTGGTACTCCTCACCAGGGCGCCGCCACACATGCTGGACACCATCTGAGCCAAACAAGTTTATCTTAGTCTCATCAGACCACAGGACATGGTTCCAGTAATTCATGCTCTTGGACAGGTTGTCTTCAGCAAACTGTTTGCGGGCTTTCTTGTGAGCCAGCTTCAGAAGAGGCTTCCTTCTGGGACGACGGCCATGCAAACTGACTTGTTGCAGTGTGCGGCGTATGGTCTGAGCACTGACAAGCTGACCTTCCGCTTCTGCAACCTCTAAAGCAATGCTGGCAGCACTCATGCATATGTTTTTTGAAGCCAGCTTCTGCACCTGACACACAGCACAAGGTCTCAACTTCTTTGATTCAACGTCTTTGGCCTGTTCCGAGTGGAACCCGTCTTGGAAAACCTCTCTCTATGACCCTGGCCACTGTGTTGTAACTCAGTGACTAAGAAGTTACCGATCTTCTTATAGCCTAAGCCATCTTTGTGGAGAGCAACAATTCTAATTCTCAAATCCTCAGAGAGTTCTTTGCCATGGGGTGCCATGTTGAACATCCAGTGATCAGTATGAGAGAATTGTACTCAAAGCACCAAATTTTAACTGCTCTAATACAAGATGCACACATTTGTATGGTCCTGTCAAGCAGACAAAAACATGAACATGATAAATAGGATGTGTGGCTTTGCATGGTTAAACAACATACAACTGTTATCACTTAGGGTGTACTCACTTTTGTTGCCAGCTATTTTGACAATAATGGCTGTATGTTAAGTTATTTTCAAAGGACAGTAAATCTATACTGCTATACAAGCAGCACATTGACTACTCTAAAATATATCCAAGTTTCATTTCTATAGTATTGTCCCTTGAGAAGATGTACTAAAATGGTTGCTGAAATGTGAGGGGTGTACTCACTTTTGTGAGATATATATATATATATATATATATATATATATATATATATTTATATATATCTCATGACACTAATATGGGGGGGACTAAACATAAAATTGCTTTTTTTTATTAAACTTTTTTTTTTAACAAATATGCCTTTTATCTTATCTAAAATTATCTTAAGGATTAAAAAAATCGAGTGTAAACAAAATGAGCCAATGCACATGCAATGGCATGCGATTATTGCATTCAGCTGCTCTGCCTCGCTGTGCGGGTAATGAGCAGCAGGTGCAAGCGCATATTAGCTTTTCACTTTATAGCCGAGCTGTTCGTTCTCTGAATGCTCTGCAGTCTACAGAATGTGTTTTCTAAAGAATTGAGCCAGTTCTTTGGGAAAAACCTCTTCTGTGTGTTGGTGAGACAGCATCTCAGCAGTGGTCACATTCTCCAGCTGACTTAAACAGCTGTTTTCACAGCTACAGAGAGTGAGTGCCTTCAGTGTGCTGCTGATCATTCAGCTGTGAACACACTGAACAGGCTGCACTTTTTCCCTGTCAGTGTTGTGTTGGCCGGTTCCCGTGTGCTTGCACACTTTAAAAAGAGCTTTTTTCCTAAAAGAGCTTACACGGGTGTGAGTTAGCATTTTTTTTAAAAGATGACATTCCACCCGTGTTTTTCTGGATGCGGTCGTTACCTGGCGCCGACGGATGGTCACGATCACTGTCTCACATGTCTGGGCATTAAGCATGCTGAGATGGCGCTCGTGGATGAGTAATGTTCCCACTGTGGGGACATGGCCATTTCAGAGTTGCGGTCACGGCTCCATTACCTCAAGAGAGGTGGGGTTCCCGTGCCTCTGCCTCTATCTAGTTCTCGTCCTGGTGGACACCAGGCGAGAGCTACTTCAGGCAGTCGTGTGGATGACCTGAGGATCACGGTGAGGCCAGTGGAGCTGACGGTGGAGCATGCTGGACCATCTTCTCGATGTGTACCAGCTATTTCCTTCAGCAATCCACCCGATGACCAGATATCAATCGCTGCATCAGAGGGTGAACCAGATCTCTCAGGGGATGATGATTCGGCTGCATTCCCTCTTTCGGGAGCGGTAGCGCTGTCTGAGTCAGACCCTGAGTTGATGGCTATGCTTGCCCGGGCCGCCGAGAAGGTCATTTATTATAGGAGTTGACTCGAGATACAACAAAATGCAGAACTGCAAAGTCGCATTTGTCATCGTGACATCAAGTGGACTTTTAAAGCTGGAATAATGAGTAAATTAAGCATTTCAATCGGCAAGAGAGGAAAAACATGGATGGAACTTTCATGAAGGATTGTGCATCACAGTCAGGTACAAGGGAGAAGGCTAGGTAAGACAAAACGTTCTATTTTTGCAACTTGTTTATTGACTTATTAATAGCCACGAATTTTTGGACCCATGAAGACCTCTACTTTCCACTACGAATGCAAAGTTGAACCAACCCCCCCTTTTTATTATAGCATACTATGTGCAGTCAGATAAAAATAAGCCTAGAATATGAACATACATACAAACTGTACATAGTTTTCCTCCCATAAAGCCTATTATAAAAGAAAACACTTAATGTGGCTTAATGCAGTAAGACGGTGATAATAAAACTCAGTATACACCAGTGGTCGGCAATAGGCGGCACACGGGCCAAAAGTGGCCCGCCAGCAATAACATCTGGCCCGTGCCCGCAGTCAGATTATTTTGATAGCGGCTGGTTCTGAAATAGATCTGTCTGGAGAGCGCAGTTCATGGTTGCATAGCAACGACAGACGCCACGGGAGTGCAAGTGCTTTAGAAAGTAAAGAGGCGCGGGCGTGCTTTCCACGCGTTTTTAGACGCGACGTGAACGGCCCCTAATATTATATTCTTTGCAAACAGCGACAACTTTGTTGCTGATAAGACACACCGACTTTGCATTCACAAAACCAGGTAGGATGAACGCATAGTTGTCTTTCCATTCTTCTTTGTATGCCCTATTTTCACTGACAAATTTCCTCTTTAGACTCTTTGATAGTGCCATTTTCTCTCACCAGCTAGCTTAAATGTTAACATCACTCTGCACATGACATAATAGCATACCTACAGCACACAAACAATTAAAAAAAAAAGTTTTAGTACGTAAGGATGCCAAGGAATAATTCTGAGTATAAAAGTAGGCTAGGTCGTTAAGAGCATGACTTAAACATGCCATTAATGGGCTTATTCAAGTCTCCTTTGACTATGTTCTGGCCCGCCATCTAGTGGCAACATTTTTTTTTGGCCCGATGCCAAACTTAATTGCCGACCCCTGGTATACACCTTACTGAACATGCAACACACTATTTGCACGTTAAACGTTTTTATAATGGTTTTCTATGGGAGAAAAATGTCTACCCTCGCATGTTGTGTTCTTGCATGTACAAAGTATGCTTTATTAACAAGGTAGGCCTATAGTCTTGCTGAGTTTGGTCTTTTAATGTAAGCCTACTGTCTTAATGCACTGTTAAAAGTTTTTTTTTTTATGTAAAATATCTTACTCAGGACAGTATTAAATTAAAAATTAAAATGCATTCCGTATGATCTCTCTTATTTTGTTAAAATTATTCACATTTTGCAGATTCTGCAAGGGGTTCACAAACATTCAAGCAGCAGGTACACTTGACAACCTGTCATGGACACAGTGGTTGGGAAACTGCTGTAGAGCATTGCTTTTGTATAAAAAAAGTTTTTATAAGTTTGACTGAATTGTACAATTGTGTTTATTTTCTATTGTCATTTATAATGGCTATTGTGGTTCAATAAATATTTTTCATATAAATAATATGTTGTATTTGGTATTGAGAAAGGGACCATTAGTGAGTAATATGCAAAGGGGCGCAAAGTTTCTGGGAAATTTCTGGAAACTTTCCACGGGAACTTAACCTGGGTATTTTGGAAATATTCCAATTTGGAAACTTAACAGGAATTCATGGGAATTTACGGGAATTAATTGGAAATTTTGGGAAATTTATATAAATTTATAATATTTATATAAAATGTATCATATAAAAAATATAAACATTTTGTTTGGTCATAACATGAAATAACAGTTATTTATATTTCGCATTCAATTAATTCTAATTTAGTAAATATGTAAAATAAATATATATTTTTTGCAGCAATTATGTTATTTATTTCAGTGTCACATGATCCTTCAGAAATCATTCTAATATGCTGATTTGATACTCAGTTATTAACATTGTTGGAAACAGTTGTGCTGCTGAACATTTTTTTGAAACCTGTAATATATACTATTTTTTTAGGATTCACTGATTAATAAAAAGTTAAAAAAGAACAGAATTTATTCAAAATAGAAATCTTTTCTAACAATATCACTTTAATATCACTTTTTATCAATTTCACATATCCTTGCTGAATAAAAGTATTCATTTCTTTCAAAGAAGAAAAAAAAAATTACCGACCCTAAAATTTAAAACGGTAGTGTATATTGTTACAAAAGATTTCTATTTTAAATAAATGCTGTTCTTTAAATTTTTATTCATCAAAGAATCCTGAAAAAAGTATCACAGGTTATAAAAAATATTAAGCAGCACAACTGTTTGATTGAGTATCAAATTAGAATGTTAGAATGATTTCTGAAGGATCATGTGACACTGAAAACTGGAGAAATTATGCTGAAAATTCAGCTTTGCATCACGGAAATAAATTATATTTTTATGTATATCAAAATAGAAAACCATTATTTTAAATTGTAGTTATGTTTCACAATATTACTGTTTTTTCTGTATTTTTAATTAAATAAATGCAGCCTTGGTAGGCAGACAAAACTTCTTTTAAAAACATTAAAAATCAAACTTTTGACTGGTAGTGTGTGTGTGTGTGTGTGTGTGTGTATATATATATATATATATATATATATATATATATATATATATATATATAAACATGAAGAACACCGATTATCTTGTAGCGAATTTACATGTATTCAATCAATTAGCTCAAATTATGGGTGAAATATATATATAATTAAGTCATAACGCGTTATGATTAATTATAATATAGATCGACCAAAAAGGGAATTATGCACATATATTGTGAATTAATTACAACGGATTATAATTAATTACATATATGATTAGGTCTAGTTCAATAGTGATTTGAGAAAGACTATCCTAGTTTGTCCAGCAAACCGTCAGTTTTCTCATAAACTATTTATAAAAGGAAGTTGGTCTCTGGCCACGAGAATAACTTCCTATTATAGCATTAAAGCGTAAAGCAGTTTTGCAGAATCAAACGTAGAAGGGACCTGGTTCGTGAATGAGCAACAGAGGCAATCAAGCATGAATATAATGTATTTAATATACGAAACTACAACTACATGTGCTAACGTTATATAACTAGATATACACAAAGAAATACACATATATACAAAAGCGAAAGTAAAGACAGGAAAACAGAGGTGATCAAAGAAAGTGGCAAATTACAAACAGTTAAACCTTTGAGAGCCAACAAGGAAACTCAGCTTATGCATGGAGCTTAAAACGCTTCGAAAAGAATAGTTTTATACTTGCATAGTGTTTTAGGTGCTGGAGTTGCGTGTCTTTCTGGAGGAGTTTCAATGCGTGCGGCTGGAGCGATTGGTCCTTTTCCGAGACTGGGTTCTCGGCGGGGTTTTCAAACAAGGTTTTAACTTGAGAGTAAGATAACCGGAAAATAAAGAAGAGAGAGTCCGTCTCCGAGGTGATGGAGGATGACGGAGGCTTGACAGAAGCGAACTTGTGCCAAACAGATGGTCGTCCCGAAGATGCAGAGGAGCGCGTGATGGAAGCGCGGTCGCCGAGACGTCCGGGAGAGACGTGCGTGAGGTGGCGACGGACAATCGAAAGACGATTGAGAGATAATCGAGAGACGATCGAGAGACGCGTGTGAATGTCTTTTAAGGACAAACAAGTCAAACGCCTTCTCGGATGCGTCAGCCAATGGTGCGGGTGCAACTTTGGCGGGCAAACTTTTTCTTTGTCTCCATTTATGGCCTCATTTGCATAATTTATGAAGTGTCAGAACTGAGTACATTCTCTTCAAAATACCATTAAAATAGAACAATGCATTTTACAGTGATGTGACATACATTGTTATTTAGGGCATAAAGAGAGCTTTACAATGAGACCAAACTCGTCGGACATCAACACATAAAAAGTGAGGGATACAGTTTATACTTGAATATACCGCTTAGAATAAAACTAACACTGCTACAATCATAACTAATCTTATATACTAGGGATACATGCACGTTCACTTGAATACAGCAACGGGTACACTTTGGTATAGTCATATTTTGAGGCTAAATGTAGATACAGTTTCCAAACGTATGTTTGTGTCTCTGTATGTGTGTGTGTGATGTGTATTGGGTTTTCGCAGCGTCTTGGGTATGCCACATGGCCCTTAGTGCCATGTGGAGGGGGAGCATGGGTGACTCTTTGAAGTCCCCAGAGCTGGGGAGAAAGCCTCCTGCTTCTCCTCACTGAAGGTAACAAAGATGCCACCAGGGTAATTTCATCTAGACCTGCCGGAGCCATGGTCTATGGGTTATCTGAAGGAGGTCAAACGTTAAAAGCTTTCTTTAATTTATAGTTGTATTGATAATTTTTGATCCACCACAGACGCTACAGTCCCCCTTTCGGCCGACGAGGTTCATGTGTGGACCTCGTGGGACGTCAACAAAATCGGATGATAGATGGATCATGATGGTCAAGCAACAGGTGGTTTGCTACTCATCCTCGGCCTTTGGTTCCTCAGATGGAGAGTCCATCTCGATGAGGTTTGGCATATTATCCGTCTTGGTACTTCCTCTCCTTGGTTTCCTTTTGAAACCTCTAGGAAGGGCAGGCAGGCACTTGTCCAGGGATTCTCGCATCCCTTTGATCCTCTTGAACAGGATGAAGGCCAGGCCTAGTGTCAATATGTACCCGATTGCCATGGAGAGACAGAGGGCCGTGTCGGCAGCCGTCCAAGCCTGGGCTATAGGTGAGCTGGTCAGGATGGGCAGTCGGGACAGTGCTTGGAGGGATGTGTCAATGGGAGTAATGTCGATCAACTGGGACCCCCCTTTCTCAATCCTAAGTTCCAGTTCTGGATCTAAGGTGAGGTTGTGATCCTTGAAGAAGGTTGGGATCTCCAGTTCAGACTGGTATTCTTCGCTTGAGAGATGGTATAATGCCAGATCGTCGAGGTGGAGGATGGCGCCTGTGGGTACCTGAACCCACATACTTTGGTTGGGCAGGCTGATACGAGTGGCGGTGTCGTGCTGATCGTAGGTCAGGGTGGCAGTGCGAATGGGGGTGTTGATGAGCCATCGATTGGCCACAATCTTGGCTTGTGTTCCGATAACTTGGGTGCGAGGCTTGGCCTCGGCAGGGCAGCGTGTATTGCTGCTCATGGGTTGCAACCCGCAGATTCCTTCAGTGTTGTCTCTGAGGAAAGGTTTACTGGGGCAGAGGTAGTGAATGTCTTTGGTCAAAATACACATGTGCAAATTGGGAGTCAGGTACAGCTGGGGGTGGCTGTCGTGGTAGGCTACCACTTTTGGTGTGTGTATCTTGATATGGGTGTTACCTTGCCAGAATCCGACAGTGACTATGTCCTTGAGTTGGTAGATGTTGCCTGATTCAATGATGGGTAGGTTCAGGAGAAAGGCCACCTCACTCTGTTCGGGGTCGACGTGTAGTAGGATGGCACTACCCAGAGAGTAGGCAAGGTGGGTTTGAAGAGGGTCCGTAGGTCTGGCGGTAGCAGATGCCAGCACAGTTTGTATGAGGCTTAGGGGCATAAGGTACGGGAGAATCCTACCCCTGGCCAAGCTGTCCATGGAGGAGCTAACCTCCCACGGCATGTCTGTCAGAGTTGCGACCAGCTGAGTTTGGGCAAAGTCATTTTGGGAGACGGTAAACAGTTGCTTCATTAAGTTCACTGTTTGGTTCAGCCGGAAAGTGTGAGTACTGAGAACCACCACAATACCTTTAACGGATTTGCAGATGGTTTGCAGGGTTTTACTCTGTGTTGCCAGTTGTTTTCTCAGCTGCAGACTCTCAGTCTGAATTTTAGCCACATGTTGTCTTATGGTGGCTAGGCTCACTGTGTTGACACTAGACATGCCGAGGATAAGCAGGGTTCCGACGGCAGCGGCGGCTCCGAGCAAAGCTCCCAAGAACCGTTTGGTGCATCGGTTATGTCCACTTAATTCAGCTTGTGTGACAGTCATTTTCTCCAGTTGAGTGAGCCTGTGCTTGACATTGGCCATGAGGTGAGTGCCTCTGTTAGAGTCGACTCTAAGTGGCAGTCTGGGCCTGGTGAAGATGTGGTTCATCAGGAGGTAGGCCAGGGTCTGGGCAGTGTCATTAGGTGCTGGAAGACACTCTACCCCCTTGGTAAATTGGCACACGACCGTGAGGAAATATTCGTTACCTCTTGTTGATCTGGGCATGAGACCCACCCAGTCTATCTGGAGGTCCGACCATGGAAATGTGATTCCTCTGTGTTGCAGTGGAGCTCTGTGAATTGGGTTTGCCGGTTGGAATTGACAGCAAACCAGACATCCTCTGACATACTCTGCCCCATCATGCTGTATGCTGGGCCAATATGCCACTTGTTTTAATGTCTCATAAGTGGCTCTGGTACCATGGTGTCTGGCACATGGTGCGTTGTGGGCGTATATTAGCGTGCCCCCCTTTTGGCACTGTGGCATTACAAGCTTTGGCGCTGTGAGGTCATCAGGGGCATACCAGAGAATGTTTACCTCCACACGCAGCATGTGTTTGTTCTCATGCAGTCGTTTGAGGCTAGTGGCCGCAGTGGGATCAGGTGCTGTGATAGGGTGGTTGGAGGGGTCTGAGAGGTGGTTTAATATAGCTTGTATGGAGATGTTTGAGACTTGGAGATCAGCTATATCATTGTTGGAAATTTGTGGAGCCAGTGAAAGTGGCTGTGAGGTGGGAACTGTTGCAGGGACAGTTCGTTGGCTGTGGGTTATTGCTGCCAGACTAAGGGTGGGCGACTGGGGTGGGGAAGACCGTAGATTGCCATGTAGTGTGTCAGTCTTGGCAAGGGCATCAGTTTGGTCATTTGAGTCTTTGTCACACCCTGGTTGCTTTGAGTGTCCTTTCACCTTTTCCCAGTAAACGATCATGTCGTTTGTTTGAGTGATGTCATCACATGCTTGGAACAGGTGTTGATGTTTGACCGGCTTGTTGCTTTCAGTCTTGAAACTATTTTGTTTCCAGCCCGGTAGGTGGCATGTGAAACTGAGTCTGGCATAGTTTGAGTCTGTGCAACTGAGGAGTTCTCTGATGTTATGGGCTGAGACGACTTGAAGGGTTATGAGAGTAGCTGCTACTTCAGCATACTGCAATGACTGGGGACCCAACCTGAAGTGTTGTGGTGGGCAGGGTTGGTTGTTTAACCATAACACCCTTGCACCTGCCTTTAGGATGCCCTCATGGTTGTAGGAACATCCATCGACGTAGGCGGTGGGCATACCTTGGCACGCATTCTCTTCAGAGTATCTGTGACCGGTTGGTTGTTGTTGTTGGGGTACCTCTATCTCCAGTGTTGAAGCTGTTGTGTCATCAGAGCAGTTTTGGCAGGCAGCCAAGCCGTCGCTTAGTGCAGACTTATGATTTTGGGCATATTGTGCCTCAACGTTGCGCCCCTGGAGGGCCATCAGCCACGTAGTTATGCGTAAGTTGGTGACCACGCCATCTTGGATGCGTTGGGTGTTGAGGAAAGTGATAGGCTGGTGACAGGTTTCTATGATAACCTTTTGCGCTCCGATGTAGTTGGAGAATCTTTGGATGGCCCATACCGTGCCTGCTTTGTTCAGGAAGATGTTGAATTCAGCTGGCGAGTTGGCATAGTCGAATGGGCACCGCGTGAACATGTACTGTCGGTTGCCAAAGGTGAAGGCCAGCTTGTGTTGATCCTCTGGATGCACGGGTATGGTCCAGAATCCTGATGCCACGTCAAGCGTAGAGAGGATAGTGGCTCCTCTGATTCTGGGTAGTTCCTGCTCCAGCTGTGTCATGGGCCATCGCGACAGTGGCACTTGTTGGTTCAACTTCCTGTAGTCAATGGTGGGTCGCCATTTGCCATTTGGTTTGAGAACGGGCCAGATGGGGGCAGAGTAGGTGCTGTTGCATGGGCGAATGACACCCTTTTCTTCCATGGAGCGAATAATCTCCTGCACTGGTTCGTGTGAGGCGATGGGAATTTTGTACTGCCTGACGAAAGTGGGAGGAGCATTTGGGTGTGTTGGAATACGCACCGTATGAAGGTTAGTGAGGCCACAGTCTAAAGAGTCCTTTGCAAATGACGCTTTGAATTTGTACAGGACCTGTCTGAGTTTCTGACGGTCTGCATCATTCTTGAGGGCATCGGCATCTTTCAGAATTTGCTGGACCTGAGTCTCAAATCCTGGGAATGGCTCCTCCGTTGTAGCGTCATGTGTCACATTGGCCGTTGGAGGTGTAGTGTTATCATGAATTTCGCAGGCAGGCTGGTTAGAGACTGTGTATACTGCGAGGTGTTGGTCCTCCATCAGCTCCGTTCTGCACACCTGTTCTGTGGCTACCGGCATGATGGAAGTGATGGAGATGATTTTGAAGGGTGCTGTGAACACTGTGTTGTCTGAGCTTCCTTCTGGGATCATTGCAGGTGGTATTGAGCCAATGACTGGTAATATGAGTTCAAAGTCATGGAAGTCGTGACTCACTAGCCATCCCAGACGATAAGTCTTGGGAATTCTGATATCTGTGGCCGTGCAGTTGTTGAACAATATGTAGACTACGCGGGATGATACTTCAGTGAGGGGTGTGGCTTCCAGAGTGAGTCCAAGTCCCATACCTTCGGGTGAAAGTTGGAAGAAACCCAGCGTGTTGTTTAGGGTTTGACCACGTTGCATGTTGAGCCGAACAGCGACCCCTTTGGTGTAAGCGGGTACTACGGCTTCCTGTTCGTTGACCAAGATGCAGACCTCTGGAATGGTCTGACCAGACAGGAGGTTTTCAATGTTGACAGGGAAAACAGGAGTCTGTAAAGTCATTGGAGCCCACACCACCTCATTAATAACATCCATATGAGCTTTGAGGCGAATCAGGAGGTCTGCTCCGATGTATACTTCATGTGGTAGGTCCGGGAGGACCAAGAAGTAATGGGTTAGACACCGGTCGTTCCATTTCAAGTTCAGAGCGCAGATGCCCTTGGCCGTCGTCATGGTTAACAGACGAGAGTCTAAAGGGAAGCGTGTGCGCTTGGTGGCAAATGGGAGGTCCGGTGTGTTCCTAATGAGAGCTTCAAACAGGGTGTGGCTGATGGCGGAGTTATCTGCCCACAGTGCGAGAATAATGTCTTTTGTCGTCAACTCATTCAGCTGCAGATCTGCTATGACCTTGGGGCAGAAGGAGTCAGAGTCTGTGGTGAGTTGAAAAGTGCAGAGTAGCGACCTTGAACTCCGTTCTGGTGCTGAGACGGGGTTCCTGCGGCTAGCTGTGAGATTTCCCGTGACCTTTGTGACCTGGCAGTCTGGCTCGGGTGATCTGGGTGACTGGAAGGGCAGAGGTTCTCGCACTTGAGCCCAAATTTTCAGTTGTCTGAAGTCCAATAAGGGCTCAAAACGGTCTAGCAAGTCTTTGCCAATGAGCAGGGGAAACGTGTTCATTGGTGAGATGTATACGGGATGTACCAAGCTCATTAGACCGATCGTGAGGTGAATGGGAGCTATTTGTTCAAGTTGGACCTCATTTTGGCTGTATGACTGCACATTCAGCTCACATCTTTGTGGTTTAAGAGTCCGATTTTGTCTCTTAGCTTCAACTCTGAGTCTTTCGAACAAGTCAGATGACATTAAGGTTAGATCTGCCCCGGTGTCTACCAGGGCTTCAATTCTAACATCATTTTCCACAGTGATGGCTATGTACAGTTTCCGGGCCACCCCCTTCTCGATAAGGTTCCCCAGGAGTCTTGGTACCGGGGCTTGAGTGCTGATCGGCAGGCATGTGGGGCTGGTCTCATGTGGTTCGTGAGGGAGGCAGACAACCAAAACAGCGCTTTCTGGTAACTTGGAGGCTTGGTTGTCAGTGTGCTGACGTGGGTTGGTTTGCTCTGGAGATGCGACCGTCGGCTGAGGTGACAGGATGATGTGGTCAGTTAATGGTGCATTAGCTGGTTCTGTAGTCAGTATCTGGTCAGCAGGGATCTGGGTGTGAGGTTCCGTCGGAGGGCTGTCAGGGCAGACGTTGGGAGTAGGCCTCGCTCCTAGTCATAAGGGGTCTGGCTTGTCCTTTTTGTCTTCCTTGTCTCCCTTATCTCCCTTGCGGGGTTTTTTCTGGATCAGCTCTTTTAGGACCCTCAGGATCTCTGCAGACTCAGAAGTAGTTGCATCGTTCTGCTCCTGTGAGACCTCGGACTTGGACTTGTTCGTTGCACGTCGAGAGGCGTTCTGCCGCTGGTGGTCCGGGCTTGGGATTCTGGCCGATGAGTGTCTGCCATTTCTGGACCGTTGACTGGTCTCCCACGTGGCCCCACCCTTTGGGTTGTTAGATGGACGTGGCTTGTCCCAGAATCTTTCGGGGCGCCCAGTCTGGTGCTTGGGACGGGCACCCTCATAATGAGGTTGCCCTCTGCTGGCCGGGAATGGTCTTGACTCTCTGTTGAGCGGTCTGTCACTGTGGTGCATGTGTGTGCCCTCTAGGGCCAGTTCTGGGCAGTGATCGGAAACCGGGTAAATGGTTGGGGTTTTGACAGTCTTTTCCGATGCAGTCTTTTGCTTAGAATAAGCCTTGTGGACCAAGTCTCGCAGCTGCTGAGTGGACATGCTGCGTGGGCAGGCCAAAACTCCCAGATGATGACTCACCGCAGGATGCACATTTCGGAGAAACAGAGTTTTGAAGTTAAAATCCTCTTCCATTCCTGGCTCGTTACGTGCTCCGAAGTAGGCCCTTCGCAGTCGGTTGTAGTAAGCTTGTGGGGTTTCCAGTCGGCCCTGTTTAAGATCCATGGCCGCGAGGAGCCCTTGGTCCGATTCAGGGTCAGAAAACTCTTTGATCAAAGCCTGTCGCAGCTGCTGGTAGTCCGATCTGACAGCTTCTGGCTGCCGATCTAGAAAGCTGCGCACCTCACGGCTGGAAGTGATTCTGAGTAGATATAGCCTGTCCCATGCACTCACGTCAGCCACATTTTGCAACAGAAAATCAATGTCCTGTAAATACGCGTGCACATCGTGACCCCCTGCAGGGTTTGGGGTGAAAGTGGGAATATTCTTTGCTAGCTTGTCCAGCTCTTTAGGAGCCAAGCCGTGACTCGTGGTACGGGTTTTCTGGAGAGGTTCCCACCCCTTTGGTGCTGATGAAGGTTCTTGGATGCTGGATGTTTTGGGCAGTGGGCTATCGCCCCCCTCTCGAACTAAGGATTCTTGACTGCGGCACCTAGGCCCAGTGTTCAGAGGGAGCTGGATGACGTGCGTTTCCCCTCCCAAGTCACTTTGCAGTTTATAAGAATATTTTAGTTCTCTGTGCACAGTGTCCAGTTCATCTCTTAAATAGTCTCTTTGTTGTTTCAGAGCAAGAATCTCGTTTCGGGCCTGTTTAAGATGATTTTCACAAGCCCTGGCTTTAGCGTCCCTTTCTTTCAGTTCGATTTCTGCTCTGGCTAGGAGAGCTTCACCTTGCTGGAGTTTTGCAGTTAGTTCCTCTCTGGATTCCTTCTCCAACTGTTCTCTACGCCCTGTCTCCAGGTGAAGCTCTGCAAGGGCTTTTTGGAGTCTCTCTACCTCGACTTGTAGCTCGGAGTCGGATTCATCTGTTGTCCCCCGCTGGTCTTGGGTCTCGAGGAGTAGCTGATCAAGGTGACGTTGAGTCTGGGCCTGATTCCTCCGGGCCTCCTCGGCCTGAAGCTTGAGCGCTGCTACTTCCTGCTCCAGGAGGGCAATGTTTTTCTCACCAAGCCTCGCCTGGGCAATGAGGTTGTGGGCAAGACCGCCGACGATTTTTGCCCATTCTTTGTGGCTGTAGCTCTGGGTCGGATCGTGGGCCATCAGTTGATTCAGGTCCTCATCCAGCTGCTCGCCGCTCAGGGGCTGGAGGTCGCTGGCGGGATTGGGCAGGAACGTGTTGGTCATGACGCCCAGCCAGGTCTCAAGATGATCCCAGTGGGTGTCAGGGCTAGATGCTCGCGACATAGTGGCTTACTGTTGACGAGAGAAAGACAGCACAAAAAGAACCAATGCAAGCTTGCGCGGGATTGGCGGGTTACGATCTCACGTAATTAGATAAACTTTGTGTGTGATTCCAACTAACTGGTGCAGACAGTCAGTGGAATGTATGCCGTCAATGGACGGGAATGACCACGTGGGCCAATTTGTGTGGGTGAGTGCCAAATCTGAATAAGGATTTTGACAGGCGGTAGCTCAGTTGGTCCTCTAATGACTCTGGCTGCTCGGGTCGTTTATCTATTATTCAGCTTCCGTGATGGCTCTCACAGGTACTGCTTTTACATGAACTGGAAGAAACAAAAAAAAACACAACAGAGAAGCAAATAGACAAAGACAAAATAGAGACAATTTCGAGTAAGTAAAATGAAAGTGAGATACAATCAGAGAGAGAGAGAGAGAGGAGTTAAGGAGCTTAAACTTATTACCACGGTTAGGGTTTAAGGCAGGCCTGATGAGGGCGCTGTTGAGTTATCAAACCTAAGGAAATGGTATGGTTCAAGAATAGAAGGGGTTGGCCAAACGCTTAAATGATCAGAGAATATCTACTATTCTGTGGCTTTTAATAAGTGAGTGGACTGTATATCATTGCTCTAGGCCTGGGGTGAATTGTGATTGCTCAGATAAGGACTCAATGGCAGAGGCAGCCTTTCCTTGACGTTCCACCACTCGACTGCGGTGTCCGTGGGCACCCTGTCCCCTTCGTACCACGATGCAACCACACAAACGGTGACTTTTAGCACAATTGGTAGCTTTGCAACTGTACTTAGGCGAGGTGTTTTGCCAACGGCCAGACTGACAGATCAAAATTGAGTTTTCCCTGAGCCAAGAGTCTGACCCCGCAGGCAGTTACTCTCAACGGGCGGTTCTGTTGTGCAGAAGCCTAAACAGGGAAATTAAACAAAATTGCCCTTGTTGTCAGCCTGGACTCGTTGCCTCCCTGCACCTGATGTACCCAATTGCTGATGTCCCGCGTGTTGCCGGTGGTACGAGGTCAGAAATGTCCACGATTCACGCACAGCCAGTGCCGGATCCGCCAGGCCAGGTGACTCCACTCACTGGAACTCACTGAAACAACCGCCAACTCACCACCGAGCACTAGAGGGGGCACTATCTGCAAGTACACCAATGGTCAAGTAAACACAATTTAATTGTAAATTTAAATCTAAATTTAAGTCTTGCTTAAACCAAATTTAAATAATTAAATGTGTAGGGCAAGAGAATTGGGGTCTAAAATGACAATCAGAAAGAATTAGCTAAGAAGCAGAACAGAAACAAACAATAAAGCAAAGAAGAAGAAAAAAAAAAACAGTTCAGTGGCGCTTGATTCAAACTTAAATTAAACTTGGTTTAATTAAATTTTAAATAAGTGCACAGAATAAGAGAGTGGGAGGAGGAGAGAGGAGAAAGCCTTCCCTATTTGAGAGTGCCCCCTTTTTGGGGGGGGGCTGCTCCTTGATGAGCAGATGTCAATCGATGACACCAAAACTTGAATTTAAATTTCAATTAAACGTTGTTTAATTAAATTTAAATAAGTGTATAAAATAAGGGAGGCTTGGGTATAAGGATGCTATCGACAGACAAAGAAGTAAAGAAATAAATATGAGAAAAGAACAAACAAAAACAAAACAAAAAGAGAAACGAAAGGAAGGAATTTCCAAAATAAAAAAAATAATTCAAGAGGGAAATAATTAAAACAGAATAAAGTAGAAATGTACACACAGGAAAAAGGAAAAGAAAAACTCCAAGGGAGTGAATTGACTTATCTGGGGAGTGTCCACAAGGGGGAGCACTTCCAGAAAGTGAATTCTCTTGTTGGAAGGGGAACTTAATTAAAATTAAAATTTAAAACGTGTTTAAACTAAATTTAAATCAGTAAAACCGCATTCCAAATACAAATAGACAGGATAACCGTCAAAACAATAAAACAAAAGACTTATAACAGCCAGCAAATTAAAATAGCCAAAGGAAAGTTGGAAATAATTCAGATCAAACACGAGGAAAGCAGACCTAACCCAGAACGCCCACAAGATGGCGTTAATGGGTCCACACAACAATGACGTAGGGAGGTGTGCCACACACCTGAACAGACTGCCCTCTGGCGTTTAGTCAGAGGTACTGCATCCACCTACTTTAAAAATCGTGACTTTTAAATCTAGCGCACGGCCGATTTAACTGCAACTTATCACTTATAATATTCAGAATCTCGGCGGATTCTCTTGTGCCAGTTCACTGGACACGAACATGTAACTTTAGCAGGATTTCTTCGCTGCGTTACAAATTAACACTGGATCAGGGTGTTAATAACTCCCAATTTCACACATCAATCGGATAAGTCAGATAAACTGTTCTCCAGATTAGATTTGCACTAGGTAACGTTGGTTAGCTACGCCAATGGTTTACCAAGAGTGAGGGAGTGAGGCGCTATTTGTATTATCGGACAACACAATAATTCAAATTTTATAGCGCTACGATTTATGAGGCCTTCTAGACGGAGAGGGAGAGACTCGTCCCTAACGGTCTTTAATCACGCTGAAAAACGATTTCTTCGTTTTATTCAAGCGGAAATTAATATTAAAGCTGTTCTGCAAAAGATTGTCTCCCTTTTGCAGGAACGAGTTTAATATTAATGAAACTGCAGTTTTATTTTAACGGTTAACAATTGGCTAAAATGTTTGGACACAAATAGCAGTTTGTTAACGTTTCCATGTGAGGAACGCGTTGCGTCTGGTCTCACTGTATAAAGCGCGCATAAACATTAATAAACACACAGATTTATTCTGAGTTGCTCAAGCACAGAACCAAGTTTAAAACGTTGCCCGCATTCTCCACCAAAAAAATAAATATATATGTAGCGAATTTACATGTATTCAATCAATTAGCTCAAATTATGGGTGAAATATATATATAATTAAGTCATAACGCGTTATGATTAATTATAATATAGATCGACCAAAAAGGGAATTATGCACATATATTGTGAATTAATTACAACGGATTATAATTAATTACATATATGATTAGGTCTAGTTCAATAGTGATTTGAGAAAGACTATCCTAGTTTGTCCAGCAAACCGTCAGTTTTCTCATAAACTATTTATAAAAGGAAGTTGGTCTCTGGCCACGAGAATAACTTCCTATTATAGCATTAAAGCGTAAAGCAGTTTTGCAGAATCAAACGTAGAAGGGACCTGGTTCGTGAATGAGCAACAGAGGCAATCAAGCATGAATATAATGTATTTAATATACGAAACTACAACTACATGTGCTAACGTTATATAACTAGATATACACAAAGAAATACACATATATACAAAAGCGAAAGTAAAGACAGGAAAACAGAGGTGATCAAAGAAAGTGGCAAATTACAAACAGTTAAACCTTTGAGAGCCAACAAGGAAACTCAGCTTATGCATGGAGCTTAAAACGCTTCGAAAAGAATAGTTTTATACTTGCATAGTGTTTTAGGTGCTGGAGTTGCGTGTCTTTCTGGAGGAGTTTCAATGCGTGCGGCTGGAGCGATTGGTCCTTTTCCGAGACTGGGTTCTCGGCGGGGTTTTCAAACAAGGTTTTAACTTGAGAGTAAGATAACCGGAAAATAAAGAAGAGAGAGTCCGTCTCCGAGGTGATGGAGGATGACGGAGGCTTGACAGAAGCGAACTTGTGCCAAACAGATGGTCGTCCCGAAGATGCAGAGGAGCGCGTGATGGAAGCGCGGTCGCCGAGACGTCCGGGAGAGACGTGCGTGAGGTGGCGACGGACAATCGAAAGACGATTGAGAGATAATCGAGAGACGATCGAGAGACGCGTGTGAATGTCTTTTAAGGACAAACAAGTCAAACGCCTTCTCGGATGCGTCAGCCAATGGTGCGGGTGCAACTTTGGCGGGCAAACTTTTTCTTTGTCTCCATTTATGGCCTCATTTGCATAATTTATGAAGTGTCAGAACTGAGTACATTCTCTTCAAAATACCATTAAAATAGAACAATGCATTTTACAGTGATGTGACATACATTGTTATTTAGGGCATAAAGAGAGCTTTACAATGAGACCAAACTCGTCGGACATCAACACATAAAAAGTGAGGGATACAGTTTATACTTGAATATACCGCTTAGAATAAAACTAACACTGCTACAATCATAACTAATCTTATATACTAGGGATACATGCACGTTCACTTGAATACAGCAACGGGTACACTTTGGTATAGTCATATTTTGAGGCTAAATGTAGATACAGTTTCCAAACGTATGTTTGTGTCTCTGTATGTGTGTGTGTGATGTGTATTGGGTTTTCGCAGCGTCTTGGGTATGCCACATGGCCCTTAGTGCCATGTGGAGGGGGAGCATGGGTGACTCTTTGAAGTCCCCAGAGCTGGGGAGAAAGCCTCCTGCTTCTCCTCACTGAAGGTAACAAAGATGCCACCAGGGTAATTTCATCTAGACCTGCCGGAGCCATGGTCTATGGGTTATCTGAAGGAGGTCAAACGTTAAAAGCTTTCTTTAATTTATAGTTGTATTGATAATTTTTGATCCACCACAGACGCTACAATCTCTTCATCACGGCACCTGGGTGGGATATATTAGGCAGCAAGTGAACATTTTGTCCTCAAAGTTGATGTGTTAGAAGCAGAAAAAATGGGCAAGCGTAAGGATTTGAGCGAGTTTGACATGGGACAAATTGTGACGGCTAGACGACTGGACCAGAAATCTCCAAAACTGCAGCTCTTGTGGGGTATTCCCACTCTGCAGTGGTCAGATCTATCAAAAGCGGTCCAAAGAAGGAACAGTGGTGAACTGGCGATAGGGTCATGGGCAGCCAAGGCTCATTGATGCACGTGGGGAGCAAAGGCTGGACCGTGTGGTCCAATCCAATAGACGAGCTACTGTAGCTCAAATTGCTCAAGAAGTTAATGCTGGTTCTGATAGAAAGGTGTCCGAATACACAGTGCATCGCAGTTTGTTGCGTATGGGGCTGCATAGCCGCAGACCAGTCAGGGTGCCCATGCTGACCACTGTCCACCACCGAAAGCGCCAACAGTGGGCACGTGAGCATCAGAACTGGACCACGGAACAATGGCCTGGTCTGATGAATCACGTTTTCTTTTACATTATGTGGATGGCCGGGTGCGTGTGCATCGCTTACCTGGGGAATGTTTGAACATGGTTTTAATGTTTGCAATGGACTCGTTTTCATGGTACACAGAATGTTTCAAGAATGTTGACTAACTCAGTCAATGTGGCTAACATCAACAGGTGTAGACAGAAAATATGATTATCCTGACCTGAGCTAATTTACTGAATCAACCAACTCGCATCTCCTTTCTTACTTTTCCATCCATGATGACATTAAAGTGCCCCTATTATGCCTTTTTTTAAGGTTCCTAACAATGTTTTAGGAGTTTCCTACAACAGGTTTACATGCATGCAAGGTCAAAAAATACTTTAGTTTTCTCATAATATACATTTAATTTCACCACATTTCTCAATGATTCATAAATGATTCGTTAGAAGCAGTTTGAAGAATCAATCTCTCTAAACCCCTCCTTTCCGTGAGCCTACACTGCTCTGATTGGTCAGGTGGCCCAGTTCTTTGTGATTGGTCTATTGCGCGCACTGTGTGCCAATTCCCATAATGACAGCTATCAATTCGCAAGACATTGAATACAATGTATGGACAGAAAAGATAGCAGTGATTTTTCCGTATCAATTCAAGCCCGAGTCTGACGATGAAACATCTGAAATAGTTGATCAACCAGAAACTGATTTGCAATCACTCCCCTCTATTGTAATAATACAAATGCAGAGGAAAAAAACAGTTTGTTTTATAGTTATGTAAGCGAACCGGACCCACAGTTATGTTGTAAACTCCCGAGCACAAACGTGAAAAGCTGATAATGCATTACACTTTGTAAACAAAAGTTGTGCTCCACCCTTGATCATTACTCCAAGTAATAAGACAGACAAGCTGCATTAATCAACACATTTTTAGACAATATTGGACCCCCATCTGAATAGCAGAACTACAGAAATGTGAGTTAGCTGGTTAGCAGGAGACTAGGGTGTACGTTACACAACATACCATATAAAACTAAATATTTTGAACGATCGCTAAAAAATATAAACATCAATTATTAATCATACAGGTTGAGATTCAGAGGAGTAAGCTGGTCCAAATAAACTGGGCATTGATCCATATTTTAAGACCAAGCGTTTTGTGAATCCCACGTTAAACTCCCCGAGGTTTGAGAAGCAGTCATCAGTAAAATGACGGGAACACAAAAGATTCTACTGCTGTGGTATTGTTAAAAAAAATGAATTTTCCCTTTTGTCTGCGCGTGCAATAAGTGGGCGGGCAATATGCTAATGTTTTGTTTTGACGTCACAACGAAACAGCTTGGGATTCATTTTACAAATGACTCGTTTAATTGACTTACTTTTGAGAGACAATAACTTTATATATGGTGCACTTTCAGATTTAAAACTTTGCAGGATTTTTTCATTCACTTAGAGCTATGTTACACAGTACATGAAAGGTAATTTTCAAAAATCCATAATAGGGGCACTGTAAGTCATCCGTTGCTGTTTCTGGCGTTTCATCACTGACTGTGCCGCAACCGTGATACCTGCTCATTAGAAATTTCAGTGTTCTGCTCGGTCCTGCTCCTCCGTGGCGATGACTGTGTGCAGTTAAAAATCATAAACGAATTTGAAAAGTAGGCGGGCACAAATGGGATTTTGAAAAGTGTGTGTGTGGGGGGGGAAATTACGCCCCTGATTTATACAACAGTTCTTTCTGGTTCTCGAATTAGACTGGCTGAGAGGTCTTTACAGCAAATGGTCTTTAACCATTTTACCATTTGAATCACTCCGCTGTCAGCATTCTCACAGTGAGTGTCATGGCGGATGAGCAAACCCACCATATTTTTATAGATACTACTGTTATTTTGTAACGGAATGTAGTTTTAAGAGTTTTTTTTTTAGGAAAGATATTGTTGTTTAGACCTCAGATATGCGATTTATATGTAAACATAGTGCCTATTTGAACACAGTTCAGCGCTTATGTATGCGCAGAGAATAGCTTCATCTCAGCCAATTCTTTTGGGAATTTGCTGGCTCTTGTGTAGATAGTGTTTAACATGATGTATTATTCGTTTTGGTTATATCAAACGGGCAATCTTTGGTCTTATTAATATATTACTTGTTCAAGAGCTAATAGATTTGGCTTAAGGGCTATATTAAGTTTTGTAACTTTATATTTACATTGAAATTTAATCCTTTACTAACTAGAGCGCTGCTTTTGTACGTTTGACTGAGCTGTTTGCTTATATTTATTTCCTATTTTACTTCTTATACTGTTATAATGGCTATTGTTGTTCATTTAAATATTCTTGTTCAATAAATAATATTTTATATAAATAACATGGCATGTTTTTTGATATTGACAAAGAGTTAGTGATTTCGACTTCAGTGAAAGTTACATTAATACGCAATGAGATTGCAGCAAAGACTGCGAGTCAGTCAGTCGATGAGTGAGTCGGTTAGTCGCAAAGACCTTTATATTAAAATGGTCTGAAATAAGGAAGTTGTCTTTACTTTAAACATCATCTTACATGATGCAACTGACAAATGCATTGTCTAGCACTGTCATTAGAGTGATGACAGCCTGATGTTAAAAGGACAAAAAGACAAAGATCGCTTTCCTCAGCGGATATTTAAACTGATTTTGTGATTATGAATATAAGATTGACCTGAAGAATATCAGCTAGATGCAGGTAATACACTCACTCAGGTAATCTCTCTCATAATACTCTACATACACTACCAGTCAAAAGTTTGGAATCGGTAAGATTTTTAATGTTTTAAAAATAAGTTTCGTCTGCTCACCAAGGCTGCATTTATTTAATTAAAAATACAGTAAAAACAGTAATATTGTGAAATATTATTACAATTTAAAATAACTGTGTTCTATTTGATTATTTGAATATTTTAAAATGTAATTTATTCTTGTGTTGGCAAAGCTGAATTTTCAGCATCATTACTCCAGTCTTCAGTGTCACATGATCCTACAGAAATCATTCTAATATGCTGATTTGCTGCTCAAGAAACATTTATTGTGTACAACTGTACAAAATATTTGTGTACAATATTTCTTTTTCAGGATTCTTTGATGAATAGAAAGTTCAAAAGAACAGCATTTATTTGAAATATAATCTTTTGTAACATTATAAATGTCTTTACTGTCACTTTTGATTGATTTAATGCATCCTTGCTGAAAAAATTATTAATTTCTTTTCAAAAAAAAAAAAAAAAAAATTCTTACTGACCCCAAAATTTTGAACGGTGTATAATGTTACAAAAGCTTTGTATTTCAGATAAATGCTGTTCTTTTGAACTTTTTATTCATCAAGGATGAATTAGTATACAAAAAGTATATAACTGTTTTCAACATTGATAATAATCATGAATGTTTCTTGAGCAGCAAATCAGCATATTAGAATGATTTCTGAAGGATCATGTGACACTGAAGACTGGAGTAATGATCCTGAAAATTCAGCTTTGCCAACACAAGAATAAATTACATTTTAAAATATTTTCAAATAGAACACAGTTATTTTAAATTGTAGTAATATTTCACAATATTACTGTTTTTACTGTATTTTTAATTAAATAAATGCAGCCTTGGTGAGCAGACGAAACTTCTTTTTAAAACATTAAAAATCTTACCGTGTCCAAACTTTTGACTGGTAGTGTATTACAATAAGTTTCAATGAAGCAACTTAACGTTCCTTCGTTAGTAGCTCTAAAGTGACATTTTAGAATTAGTAACCGAGGCTTGGGCTCAACTGTTAAACTGTCAACTTGAGATTTGAATCCGTGGCGGAAGTAGTTCCTCACAAAAGAGGGGTTTTAGACAATCCGTTGTTGTTTCTTATTTATTTACACACTCGTGCTGTTGAACTGTTGTATAAACACAATTTCACACTTGTAACCATGCGATACGGCTGTATATCAGCACGCTGTGATTACCTACGGCCGAATCACAGCCATATCACACGGCTACGAGTGATATGGCCGTTTTTAATACCAATGTACTCGGCAAATGTGTTTATTTAACTGTGCGGTGGCGCCAGATACTCTTTAATCGGTAATGACAAATAATTTATAACATTAACAAGATGACCCGTTGAATTCATTTTGGGAGCGACAGCTGAATGTATTTTTAGTAAAGTGCCTGTATAAGATAAATATTGGCAAAGTTTAGACTCTGTCATATATGTGAATCAACTTTCTTTGTTGTGTATTTTCAATTTGAAAAATAACTTTTATATTGATGGATTAATTGCATCTTGAAAAAAAAAAAATACGTTTTTATAATAAACTTTTTAAAATCAAAATGTAGATTTGAATTTTTTATGTTTTTATAATCAAAAGATGCTATGTGAAAGTTTGAAACAGAAAATAGTGGTTTTCATCTTGCCACTTTCTTGGTAAAGAAAACACCTTTTTACTCAAATTAATCAAAATGGAGTTGCAATCAAAATTGCATTTTGGAACCAAATTCTTCATATATATATATATGGTTATTTTTCTTCAATCCATAATTACCCTACATATAAATAAAAATAGCTTTAAATCAATGTCACAAACTGTGACACAAACTGTACAATTATATACATCTATAGACAGCAATTACAGACAAACATGAGTACATTACCGTCAATCCGTTATCTGGATTCAGGTGTGTCCCCATATTTGATGATGCCATGGCTCCAACTCGGCCTGCTATGCCCATCATTTGTGAGGGGCCTTGGTTACTGCTAACTGCAGCAACAGGGTTAAATGAATCTATGTAAGACAATGTACAGTTGACATTCACTGAGAGGGCTGAAAGGTTTAATGAAACTAACAGTAAATTACAGTATGACGTAATGTATGAATATGTGACACCTTACATTAAAATAAAATAGTTAATATTTGGGACTGTACATTACTTCACTGCAATTCACACGCTAAAAAAAAGAAGAAAGATGAATCAAATGATAACAAAATATACAAAATATAACAGAAAAATTGGCATGGCAAATGTGGAAATCACACAGGAAGTGTGCTGTTCTTTGCAACCGCACATTAAAAAGTATTACACAATCAAGACAAGACCAAAAAAAAAATAAAAAGAAAAGAAAAAGATTTACTAAAAAACATCCTGAAGGCTTTTTTCACATCAAACACAATGCGAAAAAGTGAAGAAAATATGCAGCAGGCTGAAGGAAACACTAATTTGTGCAAATTCAGAAAAGGTACAAAACAAGCGCAACCTATCTGAACCGAAGACGTGACATTAAACTAAACTAAACTTTTTTTTTCTTTTTTTTTTTTTTTTTAAGTGAGATGAAACGAATGAAGTACATTTGTATTAACATATTTAATTATTGCAGGTTGGCAAAAAAAATAGTGTTGGTATTCACCTGTGCGTTATTTATTTATATTAAGGCATGTTGAATCTGCTTTTGTGTGAGGAAAAAAAAAAATCTGCATCTGTCTGGTGTCTATTTAAGCAGCACATACTGTATATCATACAATTATGTCATGTTTTTAAATGAATTAACTGCTATTTTTTAATCTTTTAACAGCTCCATAAATACATTATTATATATATACACACACACACACACAGACACTCTGCCCGGCCAAAAAAAAGTTGCTGTTTGGATTTTAATAGGCAAATACTTAAGAATCTAAGAATGGATCATTATTACAGTGATTATTATGTAGATTATTATTATTCTAGCATGTTATATGTTTGGCAATGGTTCTTTTAACCTTAAAGATGGAGTGTGTAGCTTTTCATTTCTTAAACAACCATGTAGGAAGACACATCATGGCCATATTCCAGGATGACAATGTCAAGATTCACCAGGGTTAAAATTGTGAAAGAATGGTTCAGAGAGCATGAAGAATCATTTTCACACATGAATTGGCACCTCTGAGTCCAGACCTTAATTTCATTGAAAGTCTTTGGGATGTGCTGGAGTAGACTTTACAGAGTGCTCACCTCTTGCATTGTCAATACAAGATTGATGCAACATCACAACATTTATTTCCATTGCGAGGTGTATAATTTTTTGGTCAAGATCTTGTATTGACAATGCATATATATATAGTCCGGGGAGTCAATTTCGAGGGGGAACGGCA